>CM056509.1:8152388-9352388 GCA_029783415.1 Anisodus acutangulus
GAAGGTGGACCCCCTCTCCGTCGAAAGAAATGGATTTATGTACAGAGAATGGGCAAACCCTTCCATTTTTCTCATTTTTCCGATCATATTTTTGAAAAATTCACTTCATTGATTACTAAATTGTTCATTTGTCATTATCAACCTCGAATTATCTACTTTAGCGTCATCCACATATTTATTTACGTGATGTATGTATATGAATATAATTTTCAAAAAATTACACTATCCGGGTAATTTAATATGTCATTTACTTTAATTTCATGTTACCAAATTATCCTTGTTTAAAACAAACATTTACGTAGTCATCGTCATTGCAAGTAATTTAATCAAATGGTGTAAAAAAGCTAATTCACTAGCAGTATACAAAGTTTAAACTCTTAATCTACACACGAGAATTCAAACCCTTAATTATTTTTTTGGATACATCAAAATTGTATCAATTCAAATCCAATTAATCGTTGGGATAACTAATTGTCAACGAAATTACACCCAATCATCTTCGAAATGAATGATCTTGAACTTTTGGCCCCCCGCTTGCTCCATGAAACTTTCAAGGTCAAAGTCAAAAGTTAAACTTGAAGTTTTGTCCATGAGAAAGGCGAGATCAAATGTTCAAGATCACCACCTGTACTAATCATTCTTGTAAGGAAAAATGACATGATGTGGCCATCAATCCAAAAGAAAAGCCCCAAAAGACCCATTTTAAGATAATGCCCTAAAATAGCTCTTAAGCCCAAAATAAAGACGAGTCCTAGCCAAAATCTAGTTTCTCACTTTCTTCTTTATTTCATCAGCCTCTCACTTTTTCGTCTCCTTTAGGTGCCTTACCAACGTAAAACACCAATGCTTTCTTGATCAAATTTGACTTGATCAATGTCTCCGGAAAATTCATTTATTCAGAGAATCAGAACCATTAAAAGCAAAATAGTTGATTCCTTTTCTTATAAGAAGGACATGGTGCTTGATGCATCTATATTGTTGATATATTTTGGCTTGAATATATATATATTCAATGAGATTAAACAAGAATAAAGAACAACTTTTATATAGTAATAGAAAGAACAAGGGTAGAAATTAATATTGGATTTCGAGCAAAGAAAAAGGTAAAATGTTAAGAGCTTTAACAGAAAAGTCAAAAACTAGGATTACATCATGAGAAGTCCAAAATATCAGTGTTACAACCATACTTGAACAAGATCTATTCTCCTTGAGTTGTAAAGGGCCAAAGTCACTGCTTCCGGCAAGTTATGTTCAACACAAAGGGCAAATGGAGTTGCACTCAGTAAAGTTGAATAAATGAATTCCCCAGAGACATGATCAAGTCAATAAAAACTTAATATTTTTCGTTCTGATGGGTGTCAGAAAGAGTTGCAAACGTATTTCCCGGTGATGGATGCATTTTTTTCCCATCGTGGTAATTTTTAGAGTTAACGACGTTTTGGGTAGGTTTAGGAAGGAACTTTTACCTGACTTGCTTCCGGTTTCCTCTGGGCTGGCTTACCGATGGGTTGAACACTATTTTTGGCGATAGTCATTTTTTTCTTGGGGAATTCTACTGTTGTGTAGCTATCACCTTGTGGATGAGTTTCCCCGTTGCACTGGTTGAGGTAATTTTTTTGTAACTATATTTTTTCCATCGTATGGCCCAATTTTCCGCACTCTTTACATAGGATTCCTTCACCTTCATAGTGAACCGCTTGTGTATGTTTACCAATGGTCACAGTCGATTTGACTGGGGATTTTAGGGAGACTTGTATACAAACTTGCACATATCTTCTTTTTAGTGTTGAGGAGGAGGTGCAAGTGTCTATTTTGAGCAATCTCCCTAGTTTCCTTCCAACTATTTCGAGCAATGCAGTGTCATAAAACTCCGTCGGCAATTGGGGTAGCCTTACCCAAATTGCAGTAGAGTCTAGGGACAAAGTTGGACTCCCAACTTCTCACGGTGAGGAAGTGACATGGTTCTTGTAGTAGTACTTTTTTCATGTTTGACTGTGAAGAAATCCTGACCCAAATCAATGAGGACTAGATTTTTTGTTGGCTTCCACAGTTCAAGTAGCTTTGTTCTGAGGTATTAGTGGGCGGGGGAGGGGGGTTTCTCCCAAAGAATTTTATAATTACTGAAAATCTCCATGGATAATAGAGACGATTCCCCTCCCCACCCCCTCATTGAGAGTTATGTCTTCATTGTCCTCAATCATAATTCCTTTTCCATTGACTTTATCCTCATATTGATGGATATAGTCGTTAGAGCTGGTGATGGATATAGTCGTTAGGACCGCACTGTATTATTGTTGCATAGAATATATATTCACACCATATATGTATAGAAAATGTGTTATTGTTGTATAATTTATAATAATAATATATTCAGTGAAATCCCACAACGTGGTGTATGTGGATGGTAGAGTGTACATAGACCTTACCTCTATCTTGATAGATAGAACGGTTGTTTTCGAAAGACCCTCGACTAAATGTATAATCAACATATACTCACTAATTTATGTATAATAAATATATAATCAATATATATATATACTTACTAATTATATTCACATTATACATATTTTGGAGATATTTTTTAAAGCAACGACCGGAGATCGGAACCTTCACGGTCCGTAAAATGACCACCCATATTCCACCATCCCATTACATATTTGGTTCCTTTTCCCTTTCAACCCTTTTCACAAGCTTTTATCTTCTCGTCAACCGTGACCTAGCATTTCTTTTAAATTGGTTTCTGGGTTTTCTAGAAACAACGAATATTCCACCCTATTAATTCCGTGTTTATCCCTATAAATTCATAATTATTTTCTGATTGGAAAATTTTCAAATTAAAATTAACTCAATTCCTTGAATTAGGCAACTAGATTCCTTTTTTTGTTTTTCGTCGTTTCTATTTCCTGTTTTTGTTTTTTTACTTTTACTGTATATTTTAGATTTGATATTTTAATAAAATAACATCTACTAAATTTATTGTATATTTTAAAATCGCCGACATGCTGATCCTTAGTTTTCTTCATTACCTCATTCAAGCTATGTCAGCGGAACAAGCTGGAAAATGGTCATCAGAGCTAGGATGCACTTGTCGGAGCTGTACAAGCTTTGATCTGGACTGTTGAAACATGGTGGAAGCGGCGTTCGTGGTGCGGTGTATTGAAATCAGCGACGGAGGCAAAATCAAAGTGTTACAGATTTGGCTACATATTGGCATTAATTTGTTCATAGGTTCAATCCGGGTCATTATGTTTTTTTGTGCTAAAATTTATCTTATTTAATCAATAAAGTGCTACGTGGTGTCCCTTTTCCTTAATTTTTATCCTTATAACAAATAATTCTTTCACAATATAAATTTATATTTTTACATCATAATATTTTATAAGTTATGCCTGAATGATTATTATCCTTAAAGAATTATTATCCTTAAAGAATCGCTAGGCATAAGTTCAATTGCTAAAGTCCAAAAATTATTTGAAGGCCAAAAATTAAAGACCAGTCCATTGAAAAGGGTAATCGTGCAATTTCTTCTTATTTCAGCTCCATAAATATAAATGAAAATTCCACATGTATATAAATTGAG
Source organism: Anisodus acutangulus (assembly GCA_029783415.1). NCBI lineage: Eukaryota > Viridiplantae > Streptophyta > Magnoliopsida > Solanales > Solanaceae > Anisodus > Anisodus acutangulus. The sequence continues at coordinate 8,155,969 of CM056509.1, forward strand.
ACACTAAGTAGGCGTTTGGACATGCGATTTCATCATCAGCGTTTGTTTATGCATTTTGCATAAAATTTCAACTTCAACTTCGTATCATGATTTTAAATCTCAACTTGTCCAAAAGGCTTGATTTAGGATTTCAAATCATGATTTCAATTTTTTTAAATATAAAACTTGACTCATAAGTTTATATTTTATAAAAAAAAAAGACCTATAAGTTTATAGTTGTCATTATATTGACCAACAATCGGCTCAAAGTAACAATGTTGATTCGTCTTCTCGGTCATCTGATCGGAAAATGCATGCTCGACGTGAAGAGATTGTACATACCATGTGAGAGGATTATATTAAAGAGTAGTTACATTACTATTCATGTTAAGTTTCTTTTTTATTGAACTAAAGTTTGATCAATTGATGTTGTATTTTTTAGAAAGACATTCTAGTTATGTATTAATTTTGTTATGAGTTATGACTAGGGGTGGCCAGTGGGCCGGGTCGGTCTGTTTCCGACCCGATCCCCCCTAAAAATGGTCACGAGACTCAAACCCGGGACGGGACTTGGGCTCGTCCCGCCCGGGCCCGCCCCGATCCTGCTCGCCCCCCTCCCCTTTGCAAAAAATGGTCGTTGCACAACGATCATTTTATATTTTGGTCGTTGTGCAACCACCATTTTTGGACTCCCCCTACCCCCTTAATATTTATTTTTAACCCCTAAGTTAATATATTTACACTTTAACCCAATTTTTCAACTATAAATACCTCATTTTCTCTTCATCTTTCTCACAAATCTTCCTACAATCTCTCAATCTACATCTCTACAAGTCTACATTGCCTACTAAATATTATATTTTATTTGTTCATTTGTATAATTGTATCAAAGTTTAAAAATTGGGACTGAAGTTTGCAACTAGCTTGAGGATCATCCATCGAGCAAAGTTTCAATTTTCAACCTCAATTACACGTCGACGTTTGATACCTTCGTTCCTTCTTTAAATTATTATTGTTACTTTATTTTAATTATCGCACTTAATTTCATTATCTTTAATTATTTATTAGCATAATTAAAATGGAATGATTAAGAGGTATGTTTAATGGTAAGGGTAATGACGCTTCTTCTAGTAGGGGTAACAAGGGCAGGGGTACTTCTTCTAGTCATCTTGTTCCTAGACATGATGATTTGATTGATTACACTCATATAGATGAAATTGAATTTTTAATGATATACCATTAAACGATGAGATATATTCTGCAACTCAACCACACTTTAATTTAGAAGATAATTTAGATGACACACCCATTAATCTAGATGACACACCCATTAATCTATATGACACACTCACTAGTGCACCTCAAACTGAAACTGGAACGCCTCCTATTCCCCCTAGTATGAGATGAGCCACCACACAACGAAAATTAAAATATACTGCATGAGATTTTTTTGATAGAGACCAAGAGAATCAAGTAGTTAGATGTCAAATTTGTAAAAATGTTTATAAATTTAAAATGGGAAAAGGTCAGGGTGGGACGGAAGGTTTATTGAGACATGTACAAAGTTTTCACAAAGCTAGGTGGAATGAATATGAGGCTACAAAGTCGGGTGCGCCAATGCGCTCTCAGTCGGGACAAGGTTCACATAGTGTCCCAGACCAAGTACGGAGTCAAATTAACCCGACGACGGGGAGAATTGTAGGTCTTAAATACGATAAACATAGAGATAGGGAAGCAATAGCAAAATTAGTTGCGGTGGAGGGTTTGCCTTTTTCATTTCCTTCCTCCTTTGGTTTTATTAATTACATTAGAGATATGTATAATCCTGCTTTTAACGATTTTCCTAGATCAAGTGTTATGAGATATGTTTTTAAATTTGCACATGAATATCAATAATATTTACGTTATTCATTATATCATTTCCCTGGCAAAGTATCTATCACGTCTGATATAGGCCATAGTACTAACGGTCATGATTATTTAACTGTAACATGTCATTGGATAGATTATAAATGGTCTATGCAAATATGTATTTTAGCATATAGATATATTGATGATAGGCACACCGAAAAATTTATTGCAGAAAATATTCATCAAATTTGCGATTATTATGGTATAACTGACAAAATAATGATTGTTACATTAGATAATACTTCTTCTAATAATTATGCTATTAGACTTTTAAAAGATTTTTTAACTTCATCTTTTTCTAATCACTTTCATATAAAATGTGCATGTCATATTTATAACTTAGTTGTAAATAATGGTCTATCACTTTTTGAAGACATTCTTAATAAAATATAATTTGCTATAAACTTTATTTTTAGAAGTAATAGAATACAAAGAAAAAAAGAATATAAAAAAAATTGTCACGCTTGTGGACTACCTTATAGAAACATTCCCGAAGAAGTAGCGACTAGGTAAAATTCTTTATATGAACAACTACTTATTGCTTATGATTATAGAAGACCTATAATTTTATTTTTTAACGCTCATAATCGAAATTCAACTGATATGGTTGTAGATAACGATTGGGAAAAAATTTAAGAACTTATTGTATTTTTAGAGAAATTTTTTTAAGCAACTAAAGAATTTTCTGGTATATATTATCCTACTATTTCAACTATGTTATTTTATATAGCTCTAATATTTTTGTTACTTAGTGAATATATGGAAAAACCATCTTATAAGACACCTATTAAAAAAATATTTATCAAATTAATTTTTTTTATCTATTCTCACTATTTATATTATTGGTGGTGTATTAAATTCGACTATTAAAATAGACGGTTGTAAAGCACTTACTGAAACTATTTATGATTGTATAGCAGTACTTCTACCTCCAACTCCAAAAAATCCAAATGAACAACCACCTAAGAAACCAACTAAAGAAGAAGTTTTTGTCTAGTATACACGCTGAATGCAAAAACAAATATACGCATTACCAACAAGAAAGTGCTAGCAACCAACCGACTTCTATACTGTTACCGTCCGAAGTGTTTGCCGTTGTATCGACAGATGAAATCGTATTACAAATTGATTCCTTTAACTTAAGCGATTTTGGCTGAAAACAGAACTCTAATTTTCAGTAATAGGTTCCATAACTACTCCCGAAAGCGTTAGGACAGTGGTATGAATAAATTAGACCTGTCCACCTGGTCGGGAACCCACCGGCCCGACCCGAAAAAACCAGGGTCAGGGTCAGCATATAGCTGACCCGCGAGCCACTCGACCCGAAAAAGCGGGGACCCGATCAGGGTCAGGGTCAGGGTCGGGCCAGGGTCAGAATATTTTACCCGTCTGACCCGGCCCGACCCCAACCCGACCCACATATTTTTTTAATATAATTTATATTATTTTTCCTTCATTAATATTTATTTTGTGCTTATATATATTTTTGCCATTAATAAGTGATATAATGCATGTTTTTATAATATATGTATTGCTCTAATCTACATTGAGCTCGACATAAAATAAGATAAAAATGGTAGCTGATTATTAATTATATATTTATATTATTAGTCGTTTTGTTAATATCACGAAAATATAATGTAGGGAGAGAAAGTAGTTGTAAATTGGTGAAACTTTAAATGGTCATAACTCTGCGCTCGGATATCCGTTTTACTCGATGTTTTTTTTATTTTGCGTATTTTTTCGAGACAGGGCCGGTCAAACAGCCATAAGACGGTTTGGTGCAGCCAATTTTTAGAAAAACGTCTATTTTCTCAATCAATTTGTGTTTTTCCCCAAATCGGTTTCTAATTTTCTTTTTCTTTAGTCAAGATCTCACGATATACAATACATTTCAACGTCAAAATTTCATGGTAATGTAGGGGTGAATGCCAATTTCAGTTTTGGAAATTCATTTTTTTTAAAAGATAAATCTCCGACCTGACCCGGCCCGCCAAAAAATTCCGACGGGTCAGGGTCGGAATTTTTTTTACAAAATAGGGTCAGGGTCGGGCAAGCAAAAAAAAAAAAGCCACCCGACCCGGCCCGACCCAACCTTTGGACATGTCTAGAATAAACTAAGAGGTAAGAAACATGAATACATCTGAGTACAGTAAAGTAAAGGATAATAAAAAAAAGGATAAAGATAGATAAAATTTGAGTTGTTTGACTGATTGTGTGTTTCTATATACAAAGAATGTGTTCTATTTAAATTACCAAATAGAAAAGAAAATTGTACAACGCCCCCCCCCTATGTCAGCCATTAAGTAACCCACTAAGTTCAATTGCCGACTATGGGGAGGTGGTGTTGATTTTCTCGCCCTCTACTCCTCTTGCTCGGATAATGGCCCATTCTTTTAGCTATTATTGGCCGTTACCGCTTCTAGGGGTTCGAAAACCCTTTTGATTTGATCATTGAGGCATCTGCATTTGAGTGGGTCTCAGTCATACATCTAACTAACAACTCGGCTAAGATGCCTTAGTAGCCGATGAAGTTCTTATAGTCGAGGGTTAGGAGTAAATTTGGTTCTAGACAGTTCGGCTGTCACTGAATTCGGCTAAACACTTAAATTACTTTTGAGTGTTAACAATGCCCCCTACATTAACTTGAGTTTAACTGTTGAGTTGATGTATCCGAAAGTAGCCATCGTTTTAGTCTGACAACCGCACATGTCACTTCAATCGTCTCGTCTCCAGTGCATGCAATGCTGATTACTTTAAAGAAGCTCTTCTTTCCTTCCACATAAACGTATCGGCTTCCACAAATATTTTCTGATGGATTCTTAGCCGCACATTTTGGGCGAAAGACCCCCAGCAGAGTGTCAACCATATCCTCAAGAAAAAAGAAGTTAGGAGATGTATTCCACACAAGGTTTCTCATTCAATCTTCTCGGCCATTCCTAAATTTCTTGTCCTTTTTTCGAAAAACCCTGTTTCTTCATCAGAAAAAATCATGTCGTCATCTTCTTCTCTATCTCCGGGGTCGGATAACACACCAGTTCGGCTGTTGATGACCCAATCCCCACTTTTTCCTTCATAGATGAGCAACTGGTTCTCGCCCCCATCTGAACAAGGTGACCTCATTCTTTCTCGGCATCTAAGCCCGTCGAACTACGACCTTCCAATTACCTGTGATTGGTTCACCGACGATCATTGTTCGGCTAGTCTGCGCACTTGGCCGACCAAGATTGCCAACTATTCTGTTTGGCTGGACCGAGTGAAGTCGGCCAAGGAAGACAAATGGAGGTGTGCAGGTCTCTACGACGCCATTGCACTGTCGGAATTTGACTGCTCCTGCAGCATATGTCTTATCTATGCCTTTCTTAGTTACTGGTCGACCGCTGCCAATGCATTTGTTTTCCCTTCGGGAATGATAACCCCCACACTGTTTGATGTGATGGCAATACTTGGCCTTCCGATTCCTGGAGCCGAGGCGCCTGTCCTAAGCGATATAGATATTGTCGATTTAGGCATCCAGTATCAAAGACTTCTTCAGGCTACGACCAGTTTATAACCACTAACCGTCGAATATCACCTCTTCCAGTCGATGATGTCGAGCATCATGTTTTTTTACTTTTTTGGTTTAGCCGATACTTTGTATGTACGGGCTCTTATGCAGTTGTGAAAGAGCTAGAAATTTATGTAGCGTTAGTTGTTTCGGGGAGGGATGTCAGCTGGGCATCTCTCTTCTTGACCTATCTTTACATGGCTCTGGGTGATGCCCAAGCGAGGTTAAGGAATTCCAGAAACCTAGATACCTTAGTCGATCCTTTGTGGTTTCTTCAGTTGTGGATCACCCTCTATTTTCCTGAGTTTATCCCCGATAAATTTGATGACCGTCTCTTTCCGTTAAATCCGTCAGTATTAGCCGATACTCTTCGGAGAACCCCCCTTGTGCTCCCAAGATACTTTTACCGCAGTCTCTACCCTGCATGGTCTGTCTAGACACCATTATACAGATTAGCAACCAGTCCTAGAGAGATGGGCCACCCCTGATTGGATCCGTCAAGTAGCCTATGAGAACCTTACTTTCTCCCAACGGAGGACTATGGTCCTCATATGAGGTAGAATTCTCACGGTCAGGGACTTGTTGGGTGGTTTGAAGCCCACTTCTAGGAATAATAAATTGACCGCGGAGCCATAACTCTCGAATTTTATAGCAAGACAATTTGGCCTTACTCATCACGTGTCATGGCCTCATCGCAGTATTGTCAGTTCAACCCAACGTTGCCTCCTTGATGCAGAACAAGCAAATGAGTTTGCTTACCATAATTTTGACAGGCTTGGCATGTTTGACTAGCAGTCATTTCCCCTGAGAGCGAATACTATCATCTCTTTTGATGATTGGTGGGATACGACTAAGGAGAAGTTTTTTCAATCTCCTTTAGATGTTTATTGTGATCGGCTAATTCTGTCGGGAAAAAAGAAGAACCTGGAAACTACTAAACTGTGGCAAAAAGAAACCACTCGGAAAGCTGCTTCCTCTAATTCGACTAGGCATGTTGCCTCAACGTCTTCCATCCGGTTGCGGCAGACGACGAAGAGAAAAGGTAAATTGCATTCTACAAATGTGTCGGCCATATTATTTTTGTGAATTTTCGGCTAACATCTCTTATGTATCTTTCAGCACCCTATCTCCTCCAGTGTTTGTTGATCTGGAGACCACTTTTGACACTGAGTCCTTATCACCCAGGAAACCAGTGCCCAAGCAACCCCGACGAAGTGGAGGGGTTGTCATTCGAGATTATACTGAGGAAGGCCCCCACAGACTCGTAGTTTCTGTTCCTGCTGATGAAGAGGAGGAAATCGAGGTATACTACTCGGCTGGCTAAAACACCTTCGCATCGGCTACTAATATTCATGTTTTCTGTTTTGCCCTCCAGGGACCACAACTGATAAGGAGCAGACATATGTATAGAGCGTCTGATGCTTCTCTTCATATTGGCGGATCATTTTTCCTAGCTCATGCTCCCGTGCATTCACAGGACCCATCATCGGCTGCCCTTAAGGTCACAGTTTTTCCTGCCAAGGCAGCCGATGCTTCATATGCTGGGGCAGCCGTAGAGGTATATTCTTTCTTTTGTGCTTAGTCATTCACTACCTCCGGGTTCTTGCCCTTATACTGAACCTGTCCTTTCTGTATAGGAAACTGTTGGAGGTAATCATTCGGCTGAAGCCTACCCAACTGACGGCTCAGAGGTACCAACCGAAATTATCCCGAAAGATGTGCTTTTGCGCTACTTTGGCTTAGTTGATACTTCATCTCCACCACTTTTGCTTGTTGGTGTCCATCGAGAGCGAGTCGAGGAATCTCTCGCCAGGAAAATTCCAACCACCAAATAGGAGTAACATGCTTTGAGGGACTCTTTTCTCCGATTGTCGAAAGAAACAACGGATTCCCCGGCTCTGGCGGCTGCTTACAATGACATGGATTTGGCTCTGAATGATTTGTTTACTTTATATAGAACGGCCAAGGATATCCATGATGAGGCTGTCACTGCTATGCAACACTTGGACTCTCTCCGGCAAGAGAAAAACCGCATTCAAGCTTCTTTCAGTGAGGTGAATGCAGCAAGGAAAAAAAATGTTAGTCGAAGAAATGATTTACATGAGCGGTTGTCCAAACTGTGAGTTGAATTGAAGCGGATCCAGGCGGAGTTAGGGGCTGTTATTTCGGCCATAATCGTCTTAGATTCGGCTATTAGTGCCCACGACTCCTCTCATTCTTTTTTATTTCGGCAGAGCCTTCAATTGGATAACAATATCCAGGAACTCGATAACCAGCAGGTGGTTTGGGAGCTGGATCAGAGAACATGTAGTGAACGGTAGGCCAAATTGGAGAATGAATAGACTGTGTGGAAAAACCATCTAGTTCAAGCAATGCCGACAATCACTACTCTCTTGCCAGTTGATCCAGTTACCGAGTTGTCAGTCGATACCCTTATGGATGTGCCATCCGAAGTCGTCATTGCTTTTGTTGTTCAAGAGGTATCGGTCGATACTTAGGCTTTTACCGAGGCCCCATCGACTGTAGTGGCTGAGCCTACGTTGGGTGCTGAAAGAGAGGTCCATGTAAGAGCGGGAGCGGTTGAGGTAGTGGCCATTGTTGTGGCTGATGATGAAGAACAGAATGCAGAAATTAGGGAAGACCAAACAGTCGTTGGTTCGGCTGACCTTGAGCCTTCAATAGTTGATGGTGTAGTGCAGCCTTCAATTGGTTCAAGGCCGACCAATTTGGCTTCTTAGTTGTATCGACCCCAAATCGAAGGGTCTTGTTATTATGACCAGGCAGTCGTTATGTGGCTGTCGTTTGCCCGCATATTCCCCAAATTGAAGGGAAATTAGCCTCTTTTGCGACCAGGCAGCCGGTCTGTGGCTACGATTACTTATGCATGCCACAAAATCGATGGGTAATATTTCTCAAAAATGTCTACTATTTATGTTTCTTTTCCATGCATGTTCATTGCTTGATCCATATTTCCAGCAACCCTTGGGTTCGCTACGAAGGGTTATTTCCTAGTTTGGCGATCATTAATCGATTTTACGATCTTTCATTTCAATCGGTGGAATGATTTTCCAAATTAAGCCTCAGTCGGCAAACCTCTTCACGCTCTATATGTTTGTCGTACGCCTTGGCCATTTTACATTTATCGGCTTTGACTCTTTCTATGATTGTCAGTCGATTTTCATCCAACTGACCCAACTCCATTAGCATGGCCTGCTGATATGCTTCCAAACATAGAAAGTTTAGTTTGGCCATCTGTAATTAACTTATGAGGTCAACACTGCATCTTGGCCATAAATTTAGCCGATAGGATGTCGTCCCCGTAGCTGTAGATTTGGAGTTTCTGACTACCCATTTCATTTAAGACTTGTTTTTGTAAAACGAGTTTATTCAAACTTTTCACAAAATATAAATAATGTGGGGTATTAAATAACACCCGAGTTTTGTACAAGCGTAAAACAAAGACAAACAAAGCTAGGCGTAAAAATCCTATCGGCAGCTCAAATATTGTTGGCTGTCAGATCTGGTTTTTTGTCATGGTTCCTTATCTGAGATACCTCGTCTATCCTTGCCTCAGAACTTAGGGCGGTCAGCCGATGCCACAGCTCACGCATGAGTTGGCTTTCCTCAACCGTTCAAATCCTCTAAGGTAAGCCGTGGTCGACTAATTATTTTTTTTAAACCCTTGCGAGGTAAGATTACAGGATCCCAAGATCCTTCTTCATACTGCTCCGAGACGGCTATGAGAGACACATGAGGTGAATATAGGACATCCTCTATGTTCTGAACCCATAGTTGGAACATGTTATCATCCGCTGGGACGATTTCTATTTTATCTCCTTCCCAAAAGATGAGCTTTTGATGCATGGTAGAAGGAAGACATCGGCTGGTGTGAATCCAGTCCCTACCCAGCAGAATGGTGTAGGACGGCTTGCCATCTATTACAAAGAAGGCAGACCTAACCATCTTGGGACCCACTGTGATTTCTGCCACTAAAATCCCCAACGCTTCAGAAACCTCTCCCATAAAGCTAGCCATTTTCATGTTAGTTGGGATGAGATCTTCTCTGGTTTTGTTGAGGCTTTTCAAAGTAAGCAGCGGAATCACATTCAGCACAACCCCATTGTCGACGAACACTCGGCTAATGGTTTTGTCGTTGATGTAAGCCTTCACATAGAGGGGCTTGATATGATTAACCATCTCTTCCATAGGTGCACCAAACATAGTGCTCAAAGTGTCCCTAGCCGTGGTATCGGCTATTGTTGCTCATTCTGTGTCTTCTACGCAAACATCACCTTTTAGGTTATCCAGCGAGGAGCGGCTGGCCCTGAAATCACATGGGATTAGGCTGACCATTTCAATGTCTGTCCACATCTCATCAACCAGGTCATGGCTAAATAAGTCGAGGATGTTGTTCCTTCCTTCATTCAATTCGGCTGACCAGGAACTCATATCTTCCATTTCCTAGAGACAAATGGAGATTGGCTGGGGATCCTCTGACTGACTCATCTGCACAATATGTGAGATTGCCTCAGTTAGAGGTCTATTCGGGGCCACATTCTCTTACCGGGGTTCCTCCATCGGGTTGTCGGTAGGTTGTTCATCTAGCTCTGGTTTACCCGATGTCTTTCCTTCAGGTGACAGTTCCCCTGAAGCAACTGAGATGAATGCCCGCTCGATAGCCTAGGCTACGACAGACTCAGGAATCTCCTGACATTTGGCTGTCTTGGTGTTGGAAATTAGATGCAATGTCTGTTGCATCTTACGCATGGCCTTGGCACATGTATCCTTCTTTTCTGAGTCCTGGATGCGACTCTTGGTAGTGCCTCTTTCTTTTCGGAAGCCTAATTGCTAGACCATTTCCCCTCTTCTATGTTAACGACTGGTTTAATCATTCTCCAGGGTCTCGTCCGGTCCTCATTTCTTGCCATGATACGTAAGGACGAAACACCCTCATTCATGTTAAACTCGACCACCCTCTATTTGATTTTAGAGAGTGGTTCTTCATCTATTCGAGGCATACTCGGTTGTCGATTGGTTGGCATCTGTACTTGCCTCATAGGCCTATACCTGGCGTCGATAAGGACCCTTATGAACCTCATGGTTTGTTCCTAAAGTTCTCGTTCAACGTCCCTCGAGTATTTATGGCGGTCATGAAAACTTCTCCTACATGGCTGCATGTCATCACGAATGTCATATAGGCCGCCTAACCGGTGAACACAAAGGTCTTTGTGGCCTTCTCCCCTTTGGTAGGTTTCTTTGGCGCCCATACCCTTTTCATCAGTTATTTCCCTTTGGTGTCCCTTGACTCATTGGGCTTAGCAAAAGATACCATAGATATTGGTACCGTGAGAAAGGGGTCGGTATCAATGGATTTCAGTCATACCCTTGTCGACTAGCTTGAACCTCCCCTCTTTGATGCCCTTTTGGATCGCCTTTCTAAAGACCACACAATTAGAAGTATAGTGACTATATGACTTATGTCACTTACAGTACTTCTTATCTTTGAGTTCCTCGACATGCGGAATCCTATGACCATCAAGCAGTCGAATCTGCTTATCTTTGAGCAGATGATCAAAGATCTGATCTGCCTTCGTGATGTCAAACGAGTAACCGACCATGTCATCGGATGAACATGTCTCCTTGCCTTTTATGGATTTCAAGGCTGGGCAAGAGTAAGCCTTACCCCTAACAATCTCGGCCACCATTACGTCTGCCGTGCAGTTTGCTGACTCCGAGTCAGACTCATCTGCTTCAATGATGGATACCAAGTGGGAGCCTCGATCTCGGCTGGCTCTTCTCCGCTCATTTTCCTGGACGTACTACTCTATTTGGATAGCCTTTTCGGCTAACTAGCTTAGGTTAGAGCAGGATTGTCCTACCAACTTCTCATTAAACTGAGGGTGCATGTTGTTGATTATGATGTGGGCACACTCAGACTCGGGAAAGTGTACGGTGCATTTTCTAACCTTCATTTTGAATCTCTCGATAAAATCGGTAGCCGATTTATCGACTTGCTGCTTGAGATTCGTTAGATCGGTCACGGTAACTTGAGGTTGGGGCCAATAGAACCTATCATGGAAGCAACCCTCCATGTCAGCCCATCTCTGCACGGAATCAGGAGCCAAAAAAGAGTACCATACAATGGTTGTTCCCGTTAGAGAGAGAGGGAATAACTGTAACTTGTGGTACTCATTCTGGCCAGCCTCGCCACATTGGGCCATAAATCTACCGATGTGCTCGATAATGGATTTGTCGTCGTCGCCAGAGAAGATGGCAAACTCTGATGTTTTGAAGCCCCTCGACAGAGGTGCTATCCGATCTACCCAATCGGGGTAAGGCTTCTTATAAACAGGCCTATCCAATGGTTTCAGTTGGATGCCGAAGTACCTCCGCATAGTATTAGCAATAAATTTTGGGTTTATTACTTGTGACGCTCCCTACCGATTCTCGATTGGATTCGGCTGGTAGGCGTTCTGCATTGGCGGCGTCCATTCTGCACTTTGTTGGACAGGGTTTTGAAAGTTGTAGATAGTCTGCTGGCCATTACAAATATGTGGGGTAATGCCCTATTGCTGCTGTTGGGTATTGCCACCAAAGCCTGCAACCTGAGCACCTGGAACGGCTAACAGAGTCTGAGGATAAGGTGGAACAATATTCCATGACTGCTCTCCTCGGACGTCGGCCATTCTTAGAAAATTTACGCTTCTTGTAAGGTATGGATTGGGTACTGGCAATGACTGCTGGAATGGTGTTCCACTGAAAACAACGTCACCAGATATCCGAGCTAAGTCATAGCCAGGGGCCATCGGCTGGCCAACATTGTTCTCCTGCATCGTAGGGCCGTTCGTAGAAATGTACGGCCTAACGGGCGGCAATCCAAAGTGTCTTGGAGCCAGAACTGGTATTTGAGCCATGTTGATATGCTCATACTGCAGACTCGCTTGGTCAAGTGGCACATTTTGCCCCCCAAAGTTCGGCGGCGACCATGCAGTGAGCTGGTTGCCAGGTGATTCGGCTTGTGTTCCTAGGTATGCTATTGGCTGCGCCTGAGTAGACACTAGCTGAACATCACCGCTCATTAGAGGGGTGACAGAACTAGCCGAACATTCTCCTGGGTGCATTCGATTGGTTTCCATCTCCCTCGCTTGCTGAACATCATTATGTACCATCGACTTCACAATGTCAGCCAACTGCTTAGAAACTTGGTACATAATGTCGTGGATGCCCAAGTCAATCTGTTGTCTAATAAAAGGCGTGGTCATTATGGTTGGACCTTTTGATTGACTAGATTATTCCACAGCTTGGGTTGATGCAGAAAGTGGAGGGGTATCAACCGATGTAGGCATACTTGAGGAAGATGTTGGTTCGTTGTTCCTCCTGGGAGGATTTTGTTTAGAATATGGACTGGACTCGGGGTTCATTTTCTTAGCGGACATTAGGCGCATACGCCAAGAATGATCCTGACCTGGAGAATAAAACTTTGCAATTAGTTCACCTATGGTCCCACTGGGCGTGCCAAATTTGTTACCGTCCAAAGTATTTGTCGTTTTATTGGCTGATGAAATCGGATGATAAATTGATTCCTTTAACTTAAGCGATTGGGCTTGAAACGGAACTCTAATTTCCAGCAATGGGTTCCTTAACTACTCCAGAAAGCGTTAGGACGGTGGTATGAATAAACTAAGAGGTAAGAAACTTGAGTACAACTGAATACAGTAAAGTAAAAGATAAATAAAGGAAATGATAAAGATAGATAAAATTTAAGTTGTTTGATTGATTGTGTGTTTCTATATACAAAGAATATGTTCTATTTATAGTATAAAAAAATTGTACAACGTGCCCCCCCCATGTCAGTCATCAAGTAACCCACTAAGTTCAATGGCCGACTATAGGGGAGGTGGTACCGATTTTCTCGCCCTCTACTCCTCTTGCTCGGATAATGTCCCCTTCTTTTAGCTATTGTTGGCCGTTACCACTTTTAGGGGTTCGGAAACTCTTTTGATTTGATCATTGAGACGTCTGCATTTGAGTGGGTCCCAGTCGTACATCTAACTAACAACTCGGCTAAGATGCCTTAGTAGCCGATGAAATTCTTGTAGTCGAGGGCTAGGAGTAAATTCGGCTCTGAAACAATTCGACTGTCACTGAATTCGGCTAAACACTTAAATTACTTTTGAGTGTTAACACATATCATCTTCTTCTTCTTCTTCTTCAATACAACCTCAAAAAAGACATGTTGTTTCTGCGGCTAGTATTGAAAGCCTTAGACATAAAATGTTTAGTGGTACCACTACTAATCAAGTTAGCGAGTTTGATATTTTTGTTTTGCAGGGTGTTGTACCGTACCAAGCGGTTCTCAATGAAGAAGGACATGAAGACTTGCTTAAATACTGGAGGGAAAATGAGAAGACATTTTCAACACTATCAAAGATGGCCCGAGATGTGCTGAACATTCAAGTGTCATCAACAACGTCTGAAAGTGTTTTTTCTGCTGTAAGATTTCAAATAGGAGAGCACAGACACTCATTAGCGGGAGACAACTTGGAGATTGCAGTTTTATTTAGAGATTGGATACGAGCGGAGCGTAGAAGGTGCGGTCAATCGGAGATCAACGAAGAAGACGATGAAAACTACAACGAAATCTTATCCGACGAAGGTGGAAGCGACGTCGAGCAATTTGACCAACAAATTCCAATTCCAACCAAATAACCACAAGACATTGTGATGGAACTAGAAAATGTGTTTATAAATATGTGATTTTTTAAATTAGAATTTTACTATGTTATTTGCAACTTTCAACACTACAAAGTTACAATTTTGAATTTGTATTACAAAAAAATCACATTTCTATTAATAATATAAGAGGCACAAAAACAACATTGGGATGTTTTTATTACACTATCTTATTCAATTATTGAAGTGTTTATATATGTTATTTTTTAAATTAAGTGGGGGAAAAAATCGGAAAACCTGATCCCGCCCCGATAAGACCGGTTCCCTTTTCCGCCGGGACCGGGAACGGGACGTGACATCGACGGATCCCGCCAGTCCCGCCGGAGGACCGGTCCCGCCCTCCCCGGTCCCGCCGGGACCCGTCCCGAGCCCTACCCACTGGCCACCCCTAGCTATGACTTGCTCATTTGGTAAGATTGTATAAGAATTGGAAAAGTTTTGATAGTTTTCACAACTTATGTGGGTTTTATGTCTATAAGAAAATATACATTTAAAAAATTCAAATTGAATGTGCAAACAAAGCTTCAACTTCAAATTATCATGATTTCATGTCATGATTTCAAATCGTGTTCAAAAGGCTTCTAAATAACATAAAATAGCTCAACTAGTTTACGAATTTGGCAGTAGGTAGTCCATACCTACGTTTCAAGCTACAAAATTTGTATCACATAATCATAAAAAAGATTAAATTAAAATAAGTTTATATGTTCAAACTATCTCTCTCTCCCCCTCTTCTAAAGATTTTATCCAATTAGTTTATACAAATCTCTCAAATCGTCTCCCCAAAATTTAAAAATATGGACGATGAGATGCTGCTCAAACTTTAAAGCTTATTTTCTGAAATTTTAAGTGTTGAATAGGTTTGATTCTGTATCCGCCACATACAATACTAAAGTAAAACCTACCTAATTGGCTATTACATTACAAAATGGGAACAAATTACTGAAATATAATTAACTTTTGGGCAAATTTGATGACTTAAATGTTCTACCAGTATGACAGACCACACAATCTAGATACCGAAATATGAGAAATTGAATTACGTCAGCTTACAACACCGTAACAGATTAAATTTGGAAAACAAATCATAAATATACACCTGAATAACTTACATTGCAAAAATATAGTCCAAAAATTACATTGCAAAATATAGCCTAAAAATATTTTTACACAATGTTATACACTTATATACAAAAGACAGGTACATTATGTATATATGTGTATGAAAGTGTATAATTTGTAGGTATATACTCTAAAAAAATAATTATACAATATTATACATGAAGATATGTACTTATACACATTTACACACAATTATACAATATTATATAAATGGGTATAATACATAGATCTGCACTAATTTTGAATAGGAATTGCACTTTTATACAATAGATACATATGCATAAAGATGTATAATAGTGTATATAGGTGTATACACTAACTCCAACACCAGACGGAGCAGTAGCAGCCATCGCATGAGTTCTGTTCTCCGGAGAACTCCAACACCACTAACGACGTCGAATCGCAACCCCACAACTTCAGCGAACTCCAACACCACCAACGACGGCGAGTCTCAGCCCTACAATTGCGGCAAACTCCAACACCAACAACAACCAACGACAACAAATCACAACCGCAGAACTCCGGCAAATTCCAACACCGCCAATGACAGCAAGTCCCAACCCCACTCCATCAAACTCCAACACCACCAATGACGGCGAATCACAGTCCCACAACTCCAGTGAACTCCAACACCACCAACGATGGCGTGTCCCAGCCTCACAACTCTGGCAAACTCCAACTCCACCGACGACCCCAACCACCACTCGTTTTTCCTCTTTGTTCATCTCTATTTCTACCTCGACAAGATCACACCGGAGCTCCGACAAAAATCACCAGCCACACCAACTCGTTCAACGCCACCAGATTCGAGAGAGAGAATGCGTCGGAGAGAGCATGGAAGGGGAGTGGGCCATTTTTTATAAGATTTAAAAAGGTGGGTCAATTTTGATAGTATTATTACCCTAATTAACATACAACATGATTAAGTCATTAAATTTTAGTAAGGCAAGAAAAAAGGTCATATCATGATGTAGTGCCCGGTGTTGGCATGATGATTGGTAAAAATTTATCCGTACTCGGCCTTTATGTTAATTCTATAAATTTATCATGGTTAAGCGATTGAGCTAGGTGACAACATGTTTCAAATAACAGTAGTTAAGTAATTCAATCATATCTCTTTGTGGTTACATCGTTTGTTCAGAAACTTTTGACTGTTATAACGAATAACTGTTATATACCTGTATATAACATTTGACGTTTAGATCTTAGTTGATTGTTGGTAACAAACATTTTTTATTACAAAAAAAATATATTTCAATTTTAAATCTCAAACGAAATTTATGTTTCACTAATTAAAAATCTAAAAAGACAATATATTAGTAATAAATTCATAACTAATTTTGTATTGTACCTACAAAGATGTTGACAATAATTATAAAGTATTTGGAACGAAAGTATTTGAGTAAGGCTACTGATAAAATTAAAGTTGTCTTGTGCTTTAAATATATGAAAATAACAACTAGGAACGAAAGTATCAATCATAATTAACATCACTAATAGTGAAAGAAAAAAATAATCAATATTTTAGTAGGGCTACTATAAATATGTAATTTATGAGGAATGTACATTTACATGTATAATGATGATGGTTGTTATTAGAGAGAAACAAAATGTAAATAAAATATCAAAGAAAACTTGACCTATAGTGAAACGTTGTTATAAAAAATGTAAGATTATAATAATTTCCCTTAGGAATTCCTTTCATTATTCACAATATATATAGTTGTACAAAGATTGATTTCTAATACAGTACGAATCCTAACTTACCTTAAATGGTTGATTCCTAATACAATAAGAATCCTAAGTTACCTTAAATATACATCTATCATAATTACAAAATATACGGTGAATATTCGGAGAATATTCGCTAATACTCCCCCTCAGATGGAGCGGGAGGAGGCCGAGCAGCTAAGATTTGGATCAAAAGTCGGTGAAGAGCTGTCACGGTAGTCCTTTTGTGAAAATGTCTGCATACTGATAAGAGGAAGGCACGTGTAATATTTTGACCTGACCACGGGCAACCTTCTCTCGCACAAAGTGGATATCCATCTCAATATGCTTAGTCCGCTGATGTTGGATCAGATTATGAGATATATAAATGACATATATGTTGTCACAATAGACTACAGACGCCTTTCGTAGTGGACACTGGAGCTCCAAAAGAAGATTTCGAAGCCAACAGATCTCAACAACGACATTAGCAACTCCGTGATATTCTGCTTCAGCACTCGAACGGGATAGCGTGGTTTGCCTCTTGGCGGACCATGAGATAAGATTATCCCTAAGAAATACACAGTACCTTGAGGTGGAGCGACGTGTAATATGCATCCGTGTATGCGAGTAACTTGGTTGGGGCAGAGGGGTAGAGATGTAATCCCAAGTCTAGTGTGCCCTTAACGTATCTGAAATACGTTTGAGGGCGGCAAAATGGGACTCTCGGGGGTCGTGCATAAATAGACACACCTGTTGAACGCCATATGCAACATCAGGCCTAGTGAATGTAAGATACTGAAGAGCACCTGCAAGACTCTGATATAGAGTGGGATCAGAAACTGGCGCACCGTCATTGGCACTAAGCTTGGATTTTGAGTCCACCGGAGTTGGCATAATTTTACAATTTGCCATCTTAGCCCTGTATACTATTTCTTCTGCATACTTACGCTGACACAGGAACATGGTTGATGCAGATCTGGTCACTGATATACCCAAAAAATAACTCAGCTTGCCCAAGTCAGTCATAGCAAATTCAGTTTTGAGTAGAGAAATGATTTCATTCTTCAAACCGTCAGATGAGGCAGTAAGGACAATGTCATAGACATATAATAGCAAATAAGCAGTGCTGCTACCTCGGTGAAAAATGAAGAGAGAGTTATCACACCTGCTACATATAAAACCAATATGTAGAAGATACCTGACAAAACGATCATACCAAGCGCGGTGTGCCTGTTTCAAGCCATACAATGACTTTCTGAGACGACATACAAACTGCGGAACCGCCGGATAAACAAATCCAGGGGGCTGATGCATATACATAGTTTCTTTCAAGTCCCCATGAAGAAATGCATTCTTGACATCAAGCTGATGAATCGGCCAATGCATGCCTATAGCAATACTGAGAACAGTCCGAATAGTGGTCGGTTTAACAACTGGACTGAATGTCTCACCACAATCAATACCCTCCGGTTGATTAGTGCCATTGGCAACTAGTCTTGCCTTATACCTCTCCAAGTCACCACTGTCTCTGAACTTGTGACGAAATAGCCACATACACCAGATAACATTCACACCATCTGGTCTAGGTACCAAATCCCAAGTGTTCTGCTTGGTTAAAGCGTTAAACTCTTCGCACATGGTCGCATTCCAATTAGGGTCCAGTTTTGCTAGTTTTGGATTCTTTGGAATGGGTGATAAGGTTTGTGTGGAGAGATTGAAGTGAACATTGGATTTGAAGATCCCGTGTTGTGCATGAGTCTCCATGCGATAAGAGGGCAATAGTGGGAGGTCGGATCGGGAGGTTGCGAGTCCACCGTTACGGGTGGTAGGCAATAGTATTGCAGACTGTAGTCAGGGGGCTTATAGTTCTTTGGGTGAGGGCGGCAGTCTTTGCTGCAGGAGACACGACAGGATGCAACAGGGGTGGTGTTGGGGTGTGTGACCGAGAGCAGGGATATATTTGGGTGGTGCCGGACAGTGTTGGGGATGGGACTATCGGAACAATGGGCTGCTGTTAGTATAGAGTTTGGATAGCCGGGGACAGACTCGGTTCATCGAGAAAGATGTAATCAGTGGTCTAAAATTTTTGGAGATTTGAAAAAGGAAAGGTCGTCTCGTCAAAGGTGACGTGATGGGAGACAATGATTTTGCGAGTGGCAATGTCATAGCACAGGTAGCCCCGATGAGTAGGAGATAGACCAACGAAGACACAGGGCATAGTGCGAGGGGCAAGTTTGTGAGGTGCATTGGAGGCTATGTTGGGGTAGCATAAGCATCCAAAAATACGTAGGTGATCATATGATGGTAGCCTACGGTATAAGATTTCGGTAGGGGTCTTGTTTTGGAGAGTGCTAGTTGGTAAAATATTAAGAAGAGATTCTACCATTTTAACAGCATAGACCCAAAAAGGCGGTGGTAGACAGGCATGAAACAGAAGGGTGCGAACCATGTTATTGATGATACGTATAATTCGTTCAGCTTTTCCGTTTTGGGAGGAAGTATATGGACAAGAAAAATGAAAAACTATGCCTTGTTTAGAACATAAATTGTAAAATGTCAAGTTATTAAATTCACGTTTATTATCACATTAGAAAGATTTGATAGATTTTTCAAATTGTGTTTTAATTAATTTTTGAAACTCAAGAAATTTGGCAAAAACTTCAGATTTGAATTTCAGTGGGTAAATCCAGACAAAATGTGAAAAATCATCTAAGAATACTAGATAGAATTTGTGACCCAAAGAGCTAACAATCGGAGATGTCCACAAATCAAGATGAACAATATCAAAAGGAGAAAAAGTAACACTGTTTGATGATATAAATGGAAGACGAGTATGCTTGCCTAGTGGGCAAGAAAAACAGTGTTGGACAATTTTCCCATTATTACATTGAATACACTTAGAAGTTCTAAGAAAAGTAAAAACTGGGTCTCCGGGGTATCCGAGTCTGTTGTGTCAAGTTGAGGGAGAGATCGCCGCAAGGGATAGAGGTGTTTGCAGTCTGACAGCGGAAGATTGAGTAAATGGGTAGAGGTCTCCCACACTATTGCAGCGCGTAAGAATTTTCCCCGTATTGAGTTTCTTCACAGAAAAACCAAAAGGGTCAAATTCGACAGACACATAATTAATGCGAGTGGATTTTCTAATAGAGATTAAGTTTTTAATGATGTTGGGGGTGTATAGGACATGGTTTAGGGAGAAAGGCGGGTGTGGATATTTGATATGTGTGTTACCGTAACCTTCAATTGGAATGCAATGATCATTGCCGACAGTAATAAATTCAGGACACTTTAACCGAAGTAGTTGAGATAAGTTAAATGACGACTGGGGTGAGGTGAGATGTGGCACCAGTGTCCATGTACTAATTTTCGTCGGGCTGTTGAAGGTTCACGGTGTTGTAGGCCTGGCCTAAATCGATAGAGGCAGTGCTGGTTGCGATTCTTTGTTGGGCCGGTGGCGGTGGGCTCTTCTTCTTCTTGGTGGGCTCGCTGTTGGTGAGGCGAGCCCAATAGGCGAGCGACCAAAGCTGCTGGGCCCAGGCCCTACGGTTGGGTATGGGCTTGCGGTGAGGCCCGATTCTCTTTGGTTGGGCCATCTTGTTCTTTGTCTGAGCCACGGAAAATAGGCAATGTTTGGGCCTGTCTGCTAGTTGCGGTTGCCTTTGCCGCGGTCCTTCCCTTTATTGTTGTTACTGCGGCCTCTGCCGCCACGCCCTCGCCGCGGGACTGCTGCTGTTGGTGGTCATGCGGTGGTGGCTGGGTATTGTTAGCCGCCGGTGAAGTCATGCCGTCAATGACTAATGCCTTGTGATTGTGCTCGTCTTGTTTGACACGACGTGTTTCTTCTAACAAGAGTTGTGAACGTGCTTTGTTGAAACTTGGGAGAGGGTCGGCTTGTTGAATCATCGTTGCGAGAGTATCATATTCACCTTTCGTTAAACCAGCAGGTAGTTGAAGCACCATCTTGGTTTCTGAAACAGACGTCCCTACGTTGGATAGTTGGTCGGTTATAAGTTTCAGTTGCTTACAATATTCGGACATGTTGTTAAAATTCTCGAGACGTATATTGTTGAACTGCTCTTCCAAATACACATCCCGAGTATTTTTATTGTCCTGAAAATTTTCTTCTAGCCTGACCCAAAGTTCACGTGCCGTAGCACATGTTTTCATAATAGTGCACAACAAGTCTTTAAAGATGGTGTCGTAGATCCATTGTTTGACGATGGCGTCAAGGCGACGCCAGGTTGAGTCTGCAACATCGGTGGGACGAGGAACAGAATCATCAATGTGGTCGAGCACATTGTATGCACATGCATGAATATAGAATAGTTTCATCCACATGGAATATTGACAGTCTTCTTGATAAAGAATTATAGGGATAAAATTCTTGATGTTGTTAACGGCGAATGCCGGATGAAAAGAAGACAATGAACGTTGAGAGGGGTTGTCAAGTGTGCTAGTGGATGAACCGGAATTTGTGGGGGAAGACACGGTGGCAACCTTGTTGCCGCTGGCCGAGGGGAAGGGAAGGTTGGTGGTTTCGGCCGAGAGAAAAGGAAAGGAGAAGAGTAGGGTTTAGGTTTAGGCTCTTGATACCATGTAAGATTAGAATAATTTTCCTTAGGGATTCCTTTCATTATTCACAATATTTATAGTTGTACAAAAGTTGATTCCGAATATAGTACGAATTCTAATTTATCTTAAATGGTTGATTCATAATACAATAAGAATCCTAAGTTATCTTAAATATAT
This sequence comes from Anisodus acutangulus, assembly GCA_029783415.1. Taxonomy (NCBI): domain Eukaryota; kingdom Viridiplantae; phylum Streptophyta; class Magnoliopsida; order Solanales; family Solanaceae; genus Anisodus; species Anisodus acutangulus. The sequence continues at coordinate 8,177,723 of CM056509.1, forward strand.
ATCTATCATAATTATAAAATATACGGTGAATATTTAAAAAATATTCGCTAAGAATGCAAGTTTGTTAATTATCAATTTGCCCAGATAGTTTTTAAGTTCAAGTTTAACAGTTTTGTTTTCCGATGTAATTTTTAATTTCTATCAAATTGTCAGAATTTGTTGAGACTTTTGTCTTTTAGTAGCTGAGCTCATGTAAAACGGTTCTTTATTTTTGACTGAAAAAACTGTTACCGGAATTAGGGTTTTCACCATCGAAAAGTTTCCTGTCCGTCAGTACCTATTTGCACCGGTAATTAATTACTTTGATTTCTCATTTGCAATTTTGTTAGAAGAATAAGTTGAAATTAGGGTTTTCTCCATCTCCACAATCTTTTTCTTTTTAGTTCAATTTCTAAAACTAAAGCTACTGTTTCCTTGGCATTATGAAATTTTTAATGAATTTTATTGTTCATAAGTAGTGGTAAAATAGGGTCTGTGCTGTTTTATTATTTATTTTTAGCACTATTTTCTAATTGATTTTACTTTCTTCCACCCATCGGAAAGATGGTTGTGTGTTAGTATGTTGTTTTTCATTTCTCAAGTGCATTTGTTCAGTAAATACCAATGCTAATTGACTGGTTAAACGTTATATTGCTTTTTCTTTCTTCTTAATCCTAGATATTAGGCTACCGCCTATGTAGGCGCAAGAAAGCATTGTAGATTGATAAATATGTGCACTCTGTGCGAGAAGAACTTGTAAATAAAACTATAAAGGTAGAAAAATCTTGGAAAATGCTGATGATTAAGGGTGTGTCCATTTTCTTGAAAAAATGTTTTCCAGGAAAATAAGTGGTTTTCTTACTTATTTTCTTGTGTTCGGTACGTACGTAAGCAAAAAATATCATCCTAAAAGTATTTATATAATCTAGACAAATACTATGAGGAGTGGGGGTGGGTGGTGGGAGTGGTGGGGGTGAAGATGAGGTGAGTTCGAGGATAGGAGGAGACAATCAATGTGGAGTGCCACTTGTAGGACTTGTTTTCGGAAGTCATTTTCCTCATTTTTAAGAAACTTGTTTACCTAAAGAAAATACAACAACAACATACCCAGTGTAATCCCACAAGTGAGATTTGGGAAGGGTGGAGTGTATGCTGACCTTTCTAAAGAAAATGTTTTCCCAAAAACCACATACAACAAACACCACATATATACCGAACACACCCTAACATATACAACAAATAAGTCACAATAGAAAATGATAAAAAGAAAAATAAAGCAAATAACATGTCACATAAGGAAAAACCTTGCTACTCCCTCCGTTCCATGTTGTTTGGCATGGTTCAGAGTATGAGGGTCAAAGTGCTTAATTTTCAGTATGAATTTGAACATAGATTCTTCAAGGTTTCTTGGAAATAAAGTTTGCATATTTGGAAACTATGTAAAAAAGTATTATAAGTCAACATAGTTAATAATTCAAAATATTTAAGAAAAATGTGGTCAAAGTAGAATCTCTTTGACTCTCCAAAGTCTAAATAGTAAATGTACAAAACAAAGTGGAATGGAGGGAGTAGCTTCTATATCTTTTGTGATGTTCGGTTCACATATATTAGGTGTTCAGGGACATTGAGTTCAATTTTTGCTAGGTCTCTTTTGCCCATTATCGAAAAATAACTTCTTTACAAGCAGTGTTGTCAAAGGCGTGCTTAAGCCCCAAAGCGAGGCTCAGAACATGTTGAGCGCTTCGCCTCGCTCTGAGTGCTTCAATGTCATCATCAAGGCTCTAAGACATACTTTTCCTTGCCAATGAGCCTCTCTTGAAGAGGTGACACTAGATAATTGAAATTTCACTTTATCATAATGTTTTTACAATTTCTTTGTCCATATTTATGTTATTCATGCTTATTAATATTAGTCTTGGACACACTCTCTCTCTCTCTCTCTATATATATATATATATTTTGCACCATTGCACCATTTTCATTAAAGCCCACGCTTTATTTTTCCATTACACTTAAAGCCCCAGCTGACCTTGGAGCTTTTTGCACTTTTTGCTTTTGATAACACTGCTTGCAAGCATATTGGCATTATCTATGCATGTCAAGTTTAGATTTCATCACACAAGGTGGTCTTCCTCCTTTTGTGTTAAAATGGACAGACAAATGTGAATCTAAGTAGTAGTTTATTGGGGATCACCATCTGAGTGGTTAAGTATAGGGTGTAGAAGTATTAGAGGACATAATAGATATGGCCAACATTGCCCGACATGAAATTTTGGCTATACAGAGGACTCAAAACGAGATCTCTGAAGGTTGTTTGTATTTATACCAGTTGACCGATCTGCCTGAAAGACGGTATTAAGAATTTGTTGATTTAGGCTGATTTCTAACTGATAATTAAAATGTGATTGATGGTACATATATAATGATTGAATTGAATAATCTCCAACTAGCTTATGGATTTGTCAACAGTCATCTGCAAAGTCGTTTGCATGTTTGTGTGTTCACATTACTTTATAGTGTTTGAGGTTATAGCATTGTTCAAGAATCAAACATTTTTGTATTGTTGATATAGGTCTATGGCCCTTGAGATATATGAGCTAGTTTGGCTAATTGCAATATGATCTTATCAAATGTGAAGCTTAAGAAAAGAACTCTTAAGGGATTAAGACCTGTAAGAAAGAGTACATCAGCGTCTCAGTGTTGTTCTTAAATGTATTGTAGCAGCCATTGTGCTTATCCAATGTAAACCCTATGAAAAGAACTTTCAGCGGATTGAGACATATTCTAAAGAGTACACCAGCGTTGTTCTAAAATGTGTTGTGGCTTCCATTGTGGAAGAGGAAATGCATAGCACAATTTTGTGGAATATGGGACTGATGAATAGGAAAAGAGTATATCTGGGACAATCCTTTGGGATAGATAGATTCTTAATAAGTTGGGGTTGATATTTAGGACGGATAGTAATCTATAGAAGAACTGGTATGAGGAGGGGAGCGGAAAATTACAACTGTAAAATCTTTTAAAGAAATTGCCAAATCGCCAAAGCTTTTTTCTCTATTGGCTGCGCAATGCATTTTTACCAATAGTGAGGTGCATGATTTAAGGAGGAAAAGGGGGTCTAGAGTAGTTATGTGATGCACAAAAATTTTTCCAGCATCCATGGATTTGTGGATGTAGACTTGGACTTGGCCAATCTAGAGGACATGTTGAGATGAAGATAGTTGTGCTGTTTAGCAGCTACATATTGTTGAGCTATGTAATTGAGGAGGTGTTTTGTTTTTTCACCTGATTCGTAGGAAAGAGAACACAAAGACGCCAAGAAAAGTTGCATTTTCACTTTATATATAGCATGTGAACCGAATCTTACATTTGGAAATTTGAGTGAAGGAGAATGATGAGGTGGTGTTCATGTGCAAGGAGTATGAGGAAGATCAGAACCATACTCTGTCGCATTTAGAGTTGCCTTACAGCTGTGGTCTCTAGCATTTTGCGTTAACTAGAATAGGGGCAGAGCTAGGGCCATAAGCAATTACAGAGATGGAAGATACAGAAGATCGGCAGGGTGAGGAAGTAAGCATTGCGTAACTGGATTGCCTTTTTTAAATACCAGGGAACAAGATAAGTTTAAGGTTGTACTTTTGGGTTAAAGAAAGTATACTTTTTTCTATTAAGAGTTGGCAGGACAACATAGTTGAATGTTGCGGAGCAGTGAACTATATTCTATTAGGTTACTTTTGGCCATATGTAGTATTTCTTTATTTGCAATTACTGAAGTTCAGTGTTTGCAAATAATGGGTTGGCCTGTTGGTATTTGAAATCTTGGTAAAATATTGAAAAAAACTCATTGAAGAGTTTCAAGTGAAATAATGTCTTCCACTAACTCTTTTATTTTAAATCCAAATGAAATTGATGTCCAACCACAACTTCAACTTTCAGATACTCTTTTCGAATTTCTACCAAATATTGTCCGAACACCTATTAAATAGTTTCAACACTGGCTTGGTGTGCAATATGTGAATATATTTTGATTTAAAAAGAACACACCATTAAGGAAATCTTGTCCATTAGAAATATGCATTTATCTGAGACCTGTCATGTATAGTTTAAATTTCGATAGAGGTGAGAACTTTACTCATATTTGCTAAAGGAAAAAAAAAAGAGAGTATTTTGTCTTTTCTAGATTTTGAGCTCCATTCAGATCTCCTTTTTTTCTTTCTTCTGGTTTCTATATATCTATCTGATTATCAGGTTTGTCAAAGTGATTTTCAGTTGGTGGCTAAGATGTCGGATTACCCTGTGCTTGGTAATCTTCCCATTAATAAATGGAAGGTACCAGAACTAAGGGAAGAGCTTAAGAGGAGGAACTTAATGAAAAAAGGTTTGAAGGATGATCTTGTTAGGCGATTAAGTAATGCTATCCGCAAAGAAAATGGTCTTGAACCTATGGAACCTGTTAAATGCGAAGTAGCCCCTGATGTTGTTGAATGGATTGATGATCTTATTGAGAATTACAAAAGTGAAATTACCAAGGGTTCTGATCTTGAAGATGCCACCAAAGTCTTGGATGAGGTTGCAACTGGAGGTACTCATGATGCTTCTGGAGAAAGAAAACATTCAGAGGCTTCTACTGTTAGCACTAGTGTTATAAATGAGACTGCGTCTACTCATCAATTTGTTGAAGAAAAAATTGATAAGAAACACGAGGTTATTGATTCTTCTCAGAATAATGATGTTGTTGATAAGGTATCTGGAGTTAGGGATGTTTCTATTCAGGGCAGTAGCACTGGACAGGACGTTGAGGATATGAAAATTTCATTCTCTGAGGGAGTGCTTGAGGACAACCTTAGGAGACAAGAAAATGATGTGGAGGTAACTCCGCTAACATCCAAGGAAGCCTTGGAAAACAATAGCATTAAGTTGGAGAATGAGGGTCTGAAACTCTCAGGCATGAATGCTCAGTCTGATATGTCCAATCCAGAAACCCAGGTACATGAGGTCAACCCTGATTTAGGGTCTCAAGTAAAATCTGACTCATTTTCTACTGATACTTTGCCCATTGATGAAAATAAAGATTTAAATGATAATTTGAATGCTGATAATGTTAAATTAGTAACTGAAGTTGTTAGGCAAGAGATGGAGCTGCAATCATCCAGCAAAGATCTGTCAGGTGTTGATAGCATTCATCCATTGGATGATCAGATGCCACATGAGATGCAGGGTCTTGTTGGAGAAACTGACAATGACAAATCTTCGGAGGTTAAATTTAGCATGAAAAATGCTAATGCAGATCTGGTTTCTGTTGCTGTTACCAAGGTAGAGCATGGTATGGAAAGTAACACTTCAAGTAATACTGAGCAAAAAGATGTACAGTTTGCACAAGCTAGAACCTCAGGTGATGTTGTAGAGCCTAGTTTGTCACCCAAGAAAATTGAGGCATCTGCTGAAGATAAACATTGTATTGCTGCTTCCAGTGATGATAGAAAAGGTATTGAAACACACCCTTCCAATAAAAATGATTGTTCTCTTCCTTCCTAAGGCTGGTTCTTCCAGATCTTACGTATGTTGTGTCTGTGCATGCAGTTTTGAGCAAGATATCTGATGTAGTGGATGGTGAGAATATGGAAAAGATAAACTTGGATCAATCTTCAGCTGATGATTCCATGGAGGAGGATGTAGTAGAGACAAAGCATGTGGCTTTTGATCATATTTCTAAGAAGAAGAATGATAAGACTGAAGAGCCTATTGTGGGAATGACAGAAGAGCCCAAAGTTCTACGAAATGGTTCTTCTGGTGCAATGCAACAAGACAACCCTTCGGAGAAGGTTGAGTCTCCTCAAGAAACTAAAGATAGCTTTCCTGATTTGTCAGAGAAGAGAAAGTTTCAAGGTACTCATGTCTTCTCCTTAGTTCTCTCGCTTTCCATCCCTTTTTCTTGATAAATTCTCTCTTTCACCTCCTGTGTTTACTGATAGTCTTTTCTTCTTACTGTTACAATTCTATTATTAGGATTTTTTTCTTTTATATATATATATAGTGTGTGTGTGTGTATATATATATATTAGAGTTTGTTGCTTATATATTCTTTTAATTGATTTAATGAAGCTTTAAATAGTAAAACTTCTGTGTACTTTAGATGTTAAAACCTGGATTGTAAGTATGTTGTTTATTAGTTTGTTTTGCTTATGAATGTTCAATCTTCTGATGGGGCCACATGTATTATGGTCGTATGATCTATAAATTGCCACACAATTGCACACGATTCCATTGTGAAAGTTCAATCTCACAACTGGTTTGCAGCTAAAATTGTGCTTATTGGAGTGTTTGTATATTGAAATTTCTAACACCAGTGGCAGATACTGGATTCTTCTTGCAATGTTGGATATGAAGCCCTCTTCATTACATTCACTTTGAATAATTTTAGTGATAATGGAATAAACAAGAATTTGATCTATTAATAGCTTGTTCTATAATTTGGTTTCATAAGATTTTGACTTGTTGGTGGATTCTTTGTAGATGAAGTAGGAGGTGGGAGTAAAGAGCCAGCGAAAAGGCAGCGCAGATGGAAGACTGAGAGTTTGAGGACTGCTGAGCCAAAAAAATCAAGTGTTGCCTTATCAGATAACTTGGTTCAGACCACCCTTGTCAAGCCTATCCTTGGCAGGACTGACTCTACAGTTGGTGAAGATGCACCCAAGGAGCGCCTTGGTGAGTATTTGTTTTCTTGGTAAATTGCACGAGTTTCAGATGCAACAATAGCGGCATAAAAATAGTTGGTTTCTTTGTTCTGTTACATAAAAATAATTGGTTTCTTTGTTCTGTTAATATTCCAGTACCAAAATCTTCCAAAATAGCCACTAATTCTCTCAAAATTGAGAACTTCTTGCGGCCTTTTACGCTGAAAGCTGTGCAAGGGCTCCTTGCAAGAACTGGTGAAGCCTGCAGTTTCTGGATGGACCAGATAAAGACCCATTGCTATGTCACGGTAGAATCTTGCTCTCTCCTGCTGCATTTCATGCTCCTCTCAGACCATATGGCCATCGAGTTTCTCTATCTTAAATTATATTTGCAAGGAAGCAAGTAGCCTAATTGGCTGGCTACTCCTAGGAAAGGACAGGGTTGGGGACATTTGTCATTGGGGTGGGGGCATGATTTGAAACCTTGATGCTGCGCCTGTTGGCCTATGGCCCTCTGGTCAATTTGTCATAGATTGTGAATGTGCATCATTGCCTTTCAGCGATTCATAACCAAATAGCAATGCCTTGCATGCCTTGGCTTCTTGGCAATGCTTTCTTGAACTTGTTAGAAAAGTGTCTTACTTTGCTTCCTTAGTGGCTCAGGTTACTAAATTGATGAATGTTTTCTCTTTACAGTATTCTTCAGTAGAGGAAGCCATAGAGACCCGAAATGCTGTTTACAACCTCCAATGGCCACCAAAAGGAGGTCGTCTCCTGGTTGCAGATTTTGTTGATCCCCAACAGGTGCAGATCAAGATAGATGGACGGGAGCCTGCTACCCCAGCGACAAATCCCAGTCCTCCAGTGCCTCCAGCTTCATCCTCTCTTCAAGCACCACCACCTCGGCAGCAGGATCGCAAACAGCAGGTTGAGTCGGAACATCCACTCACTCGCCAGCCGCCACCTGCTCCTTCACTCACACGCCTGCCACCACCTGCTCCTACTGCGCCACCGATAAAAGAGAGGCTGGCTCCACCTGTTGCTGATAAAAATGATCCCCCTGTTATTACTTTGGATGACCTCTTCAGAAAGACCAAGGCTGCCCCCCGTATCTATTATTTACCGCTGTCAGATGAAGAAGTTGCTAAAAAGCTTTCCATTAGAGGAGTTGCTAAGCACGAGAGCTTTAAGTGAAAAAAAGGCATGTTAGATGGATTGTTGAGTTGTATTTTCATGTAATGCTGATAACTGCTAGTTTGCCCTCACAGAAAAGTTGCAGTTTTGAGGCTCAGTGAGACCTTGCTTTCTTTTCTATGTTCGTTTTGTTAATGGTTGCTGCAAGGTTGGAAGTCTACTATATTTTGCTTTGGGTTGAAGAAACATCAATATGTGCAGATTATGCAGAGTCTGTGTGAGGGTCTGACTTCTTTCTTCATCCAGATTCATGGGGACCTATTATTGAGTGATATCGACGCTCAGAAGCTGTAAATGCCGTTTACCATCTCTTCGTTTTCTACTATAGTGTAAAATTTTCAGAAAAGGAAGAGAACGGAATGATTATGGAACTTGTTGCCTAGTTTTCAGGCCTTCTCAAAATTTTAGCTCAAAGAGATCTTTTACCTCTGTGAAATATTATATGCTCCAAGAACTACCCTCAATTTTAAGCTAAGTTGGGCTCGTCTATATGAATATTTACTCTCCATTTAGCGGACTCTTTTCATCAAAATATATATTATTGAATTCTTTTCATCTAAAATATTCAATAATCTTTTTTGACGTTTGTTTCAAACTTTTGCCTGAAGGTTTGAAATTCAAATTACCATTCACTCTTATACCTGACGTTCGAAGTTAGACTTTACGACTTCATATATGAAGGATTCAAGATTGATTATGAAATTGTTAAAATTTAAATAATTTAAATTTTGAACGGTCTCTCAAGTGACAATTTGTGTATTTGGGCCATAAGTAAGGTTGAGCCCCAATTGTTCTTTCTTTGCAAATGCCATATTCCCTCTGATTGTGGTCCAACTTTATTATGCTACGGTCCAAGTCTAGGAAAAATTGGAAACTTTGCTAGAGATAAGATTGGTTATTCAAATTTCAATAACTCTTCAATTTCAAACATATTGTTTGAAATTTGGAGTTTGGCCTTAATAAACCAAATTTCAAGTGCAATAACGTCTATCCCGTATGCCTAAAATAGTTTCAGAAACACACGTTCCGTCTCAAATTATTTGTCGTGGTTACTAAAAATAGTTGCCTCAAATTATTTGTTGTTTTAAAATTTCAAGGCATAATTAATTATTTTTTCTCTATTTTTCGGTAGTAGAGTTTTATTATTAATGGAGATGACACATAAATAGAGTAAACATTTAATGGAAAAATTATAACTTAGACATAAATAAAGATACGTTAATCAAATATTGCTTTTAATTAATATTTCTTAAGGTGCGTATAAAAAAAAATTGAGAGAGGGGAGTAGTTAAATTTATAAACTTCGGCTATGAATTAAATTATGGTCCCAAATTGACTATTTTATGCACTTCCCCCAAAGTAACAGTATAAGGTGTGTATGACGACCCGAAAGACCCGATTCTTCCATTGGCAATAGAAAGGTCAACAATCTTATATACTTTCTCGCTCTCGCTCACGATAATAAAACCCTAGTTTCTCTCAAAAAAACTATTTTTATTTCATTTTTGCATAAATTACGTGTATTCGCATATCCCATATAGTAATATCATTTAGAGATCAAAATAATTTGGGATTACTGTATTCTTCTTTAAGATTTATATCCAATTTTTTTCTGTTTCTAACAATTGTGTGTTTTTTTCTCTGAGTTTGTTCTGGAACTAGGGTTTTCACCATCTTATTGGTCGGAAAGTTTCCATCTCTTTGCACTGGTAAGTACCCTTTTCATTATTTGTTTGAATTTGTGATTTTCAAGTTTGTTAGAAGAAAAAGGTTGAAACTTTGGAGGTTGGGTAGGAGTAATTTTTTTTTAGTGTAAAAGTTTTGTTTATTTGCAATTTTTTATTTGGAAAACTGAGATCTACATTGTGCTTGGCATTATAGTTTCTTTATGGATTCTTTTGTTCATAGCACTAGTAGGCCAATGTTTTTGTTTATTAGTTCTGGTTTAGCTGTTTTGACTTGATTTAAGTTCCACCAGGTAGTCGTTTTCTCAAGATGTTTACACGTTATGTCGGATTTCCATTCTTGAGTGCATTTGTTCAGTAAATAAAGGGGCAGCCCGGTGCACTAAGCTCCCGATATGCGCGGGATTCGGGGAAGCGCCGGACCAACATTACCAATGCTAATTGACTGATTTAACATTATATTACTTTTTCTTTCTTGTTAGTCTTAGTTATTTGGTTATCACGTATGTAGGCGCGAAAAACCACTTCGCACTCTCTGCATGAGAAGACCTTGTATTGATGTTTATGTTTAAATACGAGGATCTCAGCAGAATATAAAACCACATACAACAAATAAGACTATAGAAAATGTGACAAAAGGAAAAAGAAAGCAATTAACATATCACAAAGGAAAAAGTTTGCTAGCTTCTATATTTTTTTCGAGGTTCGGTATGCATGCATTAGCTTTTATGTTTGCTAGGAGTCTTCTGCCGTTGTGAAAAAACTTCTTTGCAAGTACATTGGTATCATCTATGCATGGTCAAGTTTAGATTTCATCACACGGGGGGGGGGATGTAGGTGATGGTTGATTAGGGATCGCATCTGAGTGGTTAAAAATAAGGAATAAGGTGTAGAAGTATTAGGAAGACATAGGATAGATATGACCAACAATGTTTGACATGAAATTTTGACTGTACAGAGGAGTCAAGACCAGATCTTCGAAGGTTTTATTTATTGCAGGTTTAAAACTGCCTGAGATGGTGTTAGGAATTTGATGATTTAGTAGGTATGTGGACATTAATTTGGTGATATGTGAAGTTGAGTTGAGAAAGGGTATTTGGAGATTAAATGGTGTTTGGACATGCATTTCACCTGAAGAAATGTTGGAAGTTTTATGAGGGAAATGTTTTTTTTTACTTGAAAAGTGGTTAGAACCAGCAACTTCAAGTTGGAGTGACAAATTGAGTACAATGTATAATCAAACAGTTCTATAAAAAAAGTTGGAAAAAGCAAGAAATTGTATGTCATAACAGGCCCCAAGGCTAATTTCTAACAATAATTCTAACATGTGATTGAACAAGAACTCGTAAGGATTGAGGCTTGTACAAAAGACGGAAAGAGTACACCAGCATCGTTCTTAAGTGTATTGTAGCAGCCATTGTGATTATCAAATGTAAACTCTATAAAAAGAACTCATAAAGAGATTGAGACATGTACGGAAGAGTGCACCAGCGTTGTTCTTTAACGTGTTGCGACAGCCATTTTGGAAGAGCAAGCGCATGATAGGGAGAAACACATAGCACATATGGGACTGACTAAAAGGAAAAGAGTATTTCACTGACAGTCCTTTATGAGTAGATGTATTCTTGATAAACTGTGGTTGATATTTGGGATAGAAATCCATGGAAGAACCGGTATGAAGAGGGTAATAGAAAATTATGACTGGAAAATCTTTTAAAGAAATTGCTAAATAGCCAAATCTTTGCCTCTGTTGGCTGCCCATTTCATTTTCACCAATAGTGGTCTTTTAGAATGAGGCGCACATGGTTTGAGTAGGAAAACAAGTTGATCTAGGGTAGTTAGATTTTCTGGAGTCTCTTCATTTGTGATGCATGTAAATAGTTCCAGCATCCGATCCATTGGTGGATGTGGAATTGGACTTGGCCAATTTAGAGGACATTTTGAGAGTGAAGATAGTTGTGCCCTTTAGTAGCTACATATTCCAGAGTCTTATGTAATTGAAGAGGTGTTTTTGTTTTTGCGCCTGGTTAGTAAGAAAAAGAGTGCAAAGACTCCGAGGAAAGTTGCATTTCCACTTTGTATATAGCATGTGACGCAACCCTTACATTTAAAAATTTAAGAGAAGGAGATGATAATGATGAGGTGGTGTTCATGTGCAAGGAGTATGAGGAAGATCTGTTGCATTATTGAGTTGTCTTACAGCTATGGGCTCTAGTGTGCCGCGTTTTGAGGTAGGTGTTAGTTAGAAGAGGGGCAGTGCTAGCGCCTGAAGCAATTACATAGCTGGAAGATACAGAAGACCGACAACCTGAGGATGTAAGCATTGAGTAACAGGGTTGTCTTTTGGATACTGAGAATTAGCTGAATTTAAGATTGTTTCAAAATATTGACAAGATGTTAGTTGTAAGAAGATTCTTAGTGTTCTATATGTATATTTTTGGGTTACAAAAAGTCAAAAAGTATAGAGTACCTTTTTTTAAGAGTCGGCGAGACAGGATAGTTGAATGTCGCCGTGCCGTGAACTATAATAGGTTCTTTTGGCCAAGGGTAGCGACTGCGGGTTCCCTTGTCATAGAAAAAAACTATATTAGGTTTATTTTGGCCATCAGTATTTGAGATCATGGTAAAATATTGAATAATTTGTTGAACAGTATCTCAAGTTAAATAATGGCTTTCACCCACCAATCTTTCATTTCTATTCCAGGAGAAATTCATATCCTAATACAACTTTAACTTCCAAACACTCTTTTCAACTTCAACTGAATATTGTCCAATCGTCTGTTAAATAATTTTAACATTGGCTTAGTGTGCAATATGTGAATACATTTTGATTTTTCAAAACAAAAGAAAAGAAAAAAGAAAACACAATAAAGAAAGTCTTATCCACTAAAAATATGCATTTATTTGAAACATGTCATGTTTAGTTGAAATTTCGATAGAGGTGAGTCTGTACTCATCTTTGCTAAAGGAAATAAAGAGGAAAAGATCTACATTCAAGTATTTTATCTTTTCTGGATTTTAAGCTCCATTCAGGTATATTTTTTAGGTTTTATACATCTATGTGACTTTCAGGTTTGTCAAAGTGAATTTTTCACTTGGTGGCTAAGATGTCAGATTACCCTGTGCTTGATAATCGTCCAATTAATAAATGGAAAGTAGCAGAATTAAGGGAAGAGCTTAACAGGAGGAACTTAATGACAAAAGGCTTGAAGGATGAGCTGGTTAGGCGATTAAATGAAGATATCTGCAAAGAAATGGAGGCTGCTGAGGTTGAAGAGAGTAAGGATGATGAACGTGACATTGATCCTGCCAGTGGTCTTGAAGATACTGAACCAGAGCCTGATCCTGTTAAATTGGTCAATGATGTTCTGGAGCATCCACAAAGTGAAGTTACTAAGGGTTCTGATCTTAATACTGATTCTGCTTGTGGTCTTGAAGACGCTCAACCAAATAGTAATCCTGCTAAATTGGTTGATAATGTTCAGAAGCATCGCCAAAATGAAGTTAACGATATTGGCGGTGATGTTGCTAGGGCCAGCAGAAAGAATTGTCTTGTTGAAATAGACCAGAACAAAGTCTTGGATGAGGTTGCAACTGGAGGTACTGATGAGGTTCTGAAACATCGCCAAAATGATGTTAACGAAATTGATGGTGACGTTGCCAATGCCAGCTCCAAGAGTTATCTTGTTGAAGTAGACCAGATCAAAGTCTTGGATGAGGTTCCAACTGGAGGTACTGATGCTGCTGCTGGAGAATCGAAACATTCGGAGGCACCTGTCGGTAGCACTGGTGTTATAAATGAGATTGCATCTGCTGCGACTGCGTCTACTGATCAATTTATTGAAGACAAACTTGATAAGGAACACAAGGTTATTGATTCTTCTCAGGATAATTATGTTGTTGATGGGGTATCTAGAGTTCAGGATGTTTCTATTCCAGGCAGTAGCATTGGACAGGATGGTGAGGATATGAAAATTTCATCTTCTGAGGGAGTGCTTGAGGACAACCTTAGGAGACAAGAAAATGATGTGGAGGTGACCCCAGTAGCTTCCAAGGAATCCTTTGAAAACAACTGCATTAAGTTGGATACTGAGGGTCTGAAACTCTCAGGCATGGAGGCTGAGCCACATATGTCCAATCCAGCCACTCAGGTATATGAGGTGAACCCTAATTTAGGGTCTCAAGTAAAATCTGACTCATTTTCTACTGATACTTTGCCCATTAATGAAAATAAAGATTTAAATGATAATGCTGATAATGTCAAATTAGAAACTGAAGTTGTTAGGCAAGAGGCGGAGCTGCAGTCATCCAGCAAAGACCTATCAGATGTTGGTAGCTCTCATCCATTGGATGATCAGAAGCCACATGAGATGCAGGGTCTTGTTGGAGAAACTGATGATGACAAATCTTCAAATGTGAAATTTAGCATGAAAAATGATAATGCAGATGAGGTTTCTGTTGACGTTTCCAAGGTAGAGCATGGTTTGGAGAGTAAGACTTCGAATAATAGTGAGCAAACCAATATACACTTTGAAAAAGCTAGAACTTTAGGTGATGTTGTAGAGCCTAGTTTGTCACCCGAGAAAATTGAGGCATCTGCTGAAGATAAACATGGTCTTGCTGCTTCTGGTGATGATAGAAAAGGTAAGGAAACACCTCTTTCCGCTAAAAATGACTGTTCTCTTATTTCCTAAGACCGGTTCTTCCAGATCCTCTGTGTTGTGTCTGTGCTTGCAGATTTTAGCAAGATAATCGATGTAGTGGATGGTGAGAATATGGAAAAGATAAACTTGGATCAGTCTGATGATTCCATGGAGGAGGATGTAGTAGAGACGAAGCATGTGGATTTCGATCATCTTTCTAAGAAGGAGAATGATAATACTGAAGAGCCTATTATAGGAATGACAGAAGAGCCCGGAGTTCAACCAAGTGGTTCTTCTGACGTAATGCAGCAAGCCATTCCCTCTGAGAAGGTTGAGTCTCTTCAAGAAACTAAAGATAAGTCTCATGAGTTGTCAGAGAAGAGAAAGTTTCAAGGTACTCAGGTCTTTTCTTTAATGATCTCTCTTTCCCTTCTTTTTCTTGTGATAAATTCTCTCTTTTCCTTCTGTTATACACGTGTTTATTGATTACTTTTTTTTTACTGTTACAATCTTATTGTTAGGATTTGTTGCTTCCTTGTCAAGAAAAAAGTATCAGAGTTCGTTGTTTGTTGCTTATATATTCTTTTAATTGATTTCATGAAGCTTTAAATGCTGTAACTATTGTGTTTTTTAGATGGTAAAGTCCAGGTTGTAAGTATATTTATTAGTTTTGCTTGTGAACACTCAAACTTTTGATTGGGCTACATATTTTCATAGAATATGGCCACAAATGCCCTTATTTTCCATTGTTAAAGTTAAGCTCACAACTGAAAGCAGCTAAAGTTGTGTTACTAAAGTGTTCGTTTGTATAATGAAATTTCTAACACCAATGCCAGATATTGGATTCTTCTTGCAATGTGGGATATGAAGCCCTCCCCGCGACATTAACTTTGGATAATTTTAGCAACAATGGGAATCAACAAGAATATGGATCTATTCTTTTCTTGTTCTATAATTTGGTTTCATAAGATTTTTGACTTTTGTATTCTTTGTAGATGAAGCAGGAGGTGGGAGTAAAGAGCCTGCGAAAAGGCAGCGTAGATGGAACACTGAGACTTTGAAGACTGCTGAACCACTAAATTCAAATATTGCTTTATCAAAGAAAATTGTTCAGGCCACCCCTGTCAAACCTATCCTTGGCAGGACCAACTCTACAGGTGGTGGGGATGCACCCAAGGAGCGAATTGGTGAGTATTTGTTTTCTTGGTAATGTATGAGTTCAGATGCAATAGTAGCGGCACAAGAATAATTCCTTCTAATGTTCTGTTAATTTTCCAGTACCAAAGTCTTCCAAAACAGCCACTAATTCTCTCAAAATTGAGAACTTCTTGCGGCCTTTTACGCTGAAAGCTGTGCAAGAGCTCCTTGGAAGAACTGGTGAAGTCTGCAGTTTCTGGATGGACCAGATAAAGACCCATTGCTATGTCATGGTAGAATCTTGCTCTCTCCTGCTGTATTTCATGCTCCTCTCAGACCATATGGTCATCGAGTTTCTCTATCTTATATTATATTGTCAATGAAGCATTAGTAGCCTAATTGGCTGGCTACTCTTAGGGTAGGGACAATTATCATTGGGATGGGCATGATTTGAAACCTTGACGCTGCGCCAATTGGCCTAAATCCCTCTGGTCAATTTGTCATAACGTAGCATGTGAATGTGCATCAATTCCTTCCAGAGATGCATACCTAAATAACAATGCGTTGCATGACTTGGCTTCTTGGCAATGCTATCTTGAGCTTGTTAGAGAAGTGTTTTACCTTGCTTGTTAAGCTCAATATATGGTTTTTTTTTACATAGAGGCTCAGGTTACTACATTATATGGTGTTTCCTAAGTGGCTCAGGGTACTAAATTGATGAATATGTTCTCTTTACAGTATTCTTCGGTAGAAGAAGCGATAGAGACCCGAAACGCTGTTTACAATCTCCAATGGCCACCAAATGGAGGTCGTCTCCTGGTTGCAGATTTTGTTGATCCCCAGCAGGTGCAAACCAAGGTAGAGGGTCGGGAACCTGCTTCTCCACCGAACAATACCAGTCCTGCTGTGCCTCCAGCTTCATCTTCTTTTCAAGCACCACCTGCTCAGCAGCAGGGTCGTAAACAGCAAGCTGAGTCAGAACATCCACTCGCACGCCAGCCACCACCACCTCCTAGTGCTCCTCCAACAAAAGAGATGCTGCCTTCGCCTGTTGCTGATAAAAATGATCCCCCTATTGTAACTTTGGATGACCTCTTCAGAAAGACCAAAGTCACTCCCCGTATCTATTATTTACCACTGACAGATGAAGAAGTTGCTAGAAGGCTTTCCATTAGGGGAAATGCTAAGCACTAGAGATTTTAAGTGAATAAAGGGCACGTTAGAGATTGTAGAGTGGTATTTTAGTGTAATGCCGAAAACTGCAAGTTTGCCCGCATAAGTTGCAGTCGAATTTGTAGGTGAGTAGTGAGTTTCTTGAGGCTCGTTGAGACCGTCCTCTGTTCTATTCTCGGTTTGTTAATGCTTGCAGCTTTGGTTGCTGCAAGGTGCAGTCTCAACTTTTAACTGTATTTTGTTGTGTTGAAGGAACATCTAAATGTGCAGATTATGAAGAATCTGTGTGACTCTACCTTCTTTCTTTATCTAGATTCCTGGAGAACTTGTTTGGATATTAATGATCCGAGTTATTATGAGATCTATTATGTAGTGATATCAATGTGCCGAAGCTCTAAATGCCATTTACCACCAGTTTGTTTTCTACTTAATAATATTGAAATGCCAAGGAATTCACACATTGTTCATGGATTACGAGTTGCCTCTTTTTTCAGGCCTTTTAAAAAAAATTAGCCGGAGGAATTGATTTTTCCTCGTATGTAAATGTTATGTAAGAACTACCCTCAATTTTAAGTTAATTGGGTTCACCTATATGAATATGTACCAACACTGTTAGGGTTCAATTCAAACTTCTTGGTATTTTGTTATATATGGTTCTCTTTTATTATATCTTTCGCTAAATTTGCTTTATTACAAACTTTTGAGATCACTTTCTTTAATGTATTCGCTCTGAGAAATTCACTTAGTGAGTCACATAACTAACATTATTTATGTCTGTCTAGTTTATTATTTGACAAGTGGACTCACAATTATTTACGAGTCACGATGAAGTGATAGATCTTACGTAATCATGATAGGTGGGTGTTCAATTGAACTCCTAACTTTTGACGTGGAGCATAAATTTATATATAAAATTTATTAAAGTTATAATATGTAGTAGATATGAACCCTTAACTTTAAAATACAATCCTTGCAATTTAAGAATTTTAAAAGATTGAACTCATAGAGTTTAAATCTAGAATCCGTCTATGCCGGTCATCACCCCTATCATCCACCACCATTTCATTGTCGCTATCAACTGCCACTATTGACCACCATCACATTGCCACCAACCATATAATTTTCTTTTAAATATTTTATTAATATAACATTAAATTGACTAATATTTCATATGGATTTATTATTTATTAATTTTTAAATAAAGAATTAAATTTATATATTTTAATATTGAGAAAATAAATAATTTTAATTATTTTATATTTAAATCTTAATATTTATTCAAATTCAAAAGTTTTAAATCTTAATAAAAGTAAATAAGTCGTTAGTAATTTATTTTTTTCTTTTTGCATCCCAGCGGCCAATGGAGTATGCTGATCCGCTCTTTCAACCTATAATAATATCAGGAATTCAGCATCCACACAATCACGTGACGAAACAACAACAAAAGGCGGTCCAAAGGAAAATCCCTAATCTCATATAACTAAAAAAAGCAGCCCAATAAGTCCCCCGGATATCAGTAGTGCTCTATTCTATTTCTGTCACATCCCGCAATTTAACTACTTCGAAAATAATTTAGCTTAAGTTATAAGCTAGATATGAAAAAAAAAGCTTATACACTAAGTTACGACTATGCACGATATCCGAGAGTGTCAGTAGCCAAATCAAGATGACATGAGATGGCTGTTCAGAGGCTGCAGCGGGACTACCATCATAGAAAGAGACTCGGATAGCAGTGGTCTCTGTGTGAATCTCTTTCCGACCGGTCAGGCCGAATCGGGGCACCACTTGGGATGGAATTGGCTCAGCCCACATGCATCCACGCTTGAACCCATCAGCTCATGCTCACATCTCATATAACTAGTACAAACGAATACCTCCCTCTTCCCTTTGCCCTTAGATCAAGAATGGCGCCTGCTGGGAAGAAACCGAAGAGGACCCATGAGAGCATCAACAACAGGTTGGCTCTTGTTATGAAGAGTGGCAAATACACTCTTGGTTACAAGACTGTTCTCAAGACTCTCCGGACCTCCAAAGGTTAGATTTCTTTTTTTGTGAAATTTTCTGCTATTTTTGTAATTAGATAGGGGGACTAAAAGTAGGATGGGGATTTGCAGGGAAGTTGATATTGATATCAAACAACTGCCCACCTTTGAGGAAATCTGAGATTGAGTACTATGCTATGCTTGCTAAAGTTGGTGTTCACCATTTCAATGGAAGTATGTCCTTTTTCATCTATTCTTTAATTTTGGGTTGATTTATGTAGGCATTGATTTTTAACATGGTTGCTGATGAAAAGTCTCAATTTTTGTGTTATTTTAGTTTATTAGCTCCCAGTGTTCTTGATAGGCTATTAATTTGTTAAGATAGTCATGCCTAGCAGGCTATTAAGGCGTTGCCTATTCGTTAATATGTTTAAGTGGAGGTACTGAGATTTAATCCCATCTGCTCATGGGTTTATGTCCAACATAATGATCAAATGGAGGTGCTGAGCCCGATTATCGTAAAGCATTTTGTAACTAATTGTGTAGAGTAATCTTGTTTTGAATTAGGAATTTTAAGTTCTGACGGATTGTAGAAGATGAGACCAGTAATTGGCTAGTCACTGAAATTTCATTTCCGTGTGATCGTCATAAACATAAGCTTTTCATTCAACTTATTCTTTCAATGGAAATAGACTTGCTTGTAATTTTGAAAAAAATGAAACTTAGGCAATAAAACTTCACCTGTTCAAAGAAAGAAGGTGCTTACTTAAGTGTTCGTTTGTTTATCTGCAACATAATGTTGGTGGGCTAGGGGTGCTAGGGTTTATTTATAGTAAACCTAATTCTACTAAAAATCATTCCCAACATATCGTTGTTTGAGGATGTATTGCATTTAGTATCATTTCTTTAGTTTATGGGTATTTGTCTGATGTGCTGAATTGTCTTTTATTTCTTTTGAACGGATGTGTGAAGATATAACCTCTGTCGGTACATTGAAGTTTCCTATTTTGTTCTGTTGGAAAATTTTGGAGGAACATTCTATGACGTCGTTCTTAAACTAAAACAAGTATTTTCACAACTTTCTTATATATGTGTTCTTTTGCCCTTGTTACTTTGTGTGTAGACAACGTTGATCTTGGAACATCATGTGGGAAGTTCCACCGTGTGTCATGCCTCAGCATCATTGACCTAGGTAAAGTTTATTTAAGATTATTAATTGCAGTTCTGTAAGATCTTATTATGTACTAAACGAAGCACACAATTTGACTGACTTGTGTAAACGACGATGTTCAGGTGATTCAGACATTATCAAGTCTCTGCCTGGAGATCACTAAGAGTTGGTGATCTGTACTATCTTTTTGTTCTTGTATTTAGAAGTTATACGAAGATTTTAGAGGATCTTGGTATTATCTAGTTTTGTTGGTTTATCTTTTCTCCAGGAGTTTGAGGATAAGTTCTTTATGATTTATTCAAAGATCATTTCCCTCAACTGTTTTGCATTTCTGAATGAGTTCACTAGATTTTCTTCTTGTTAATTATATATTAGACCAACCCATTTCATGCTTCTGTCGTTCCACACATCTGTCTGTCTAGCTTCTTTGTTTGCGATTATTTGAAGTGTCATACTCAATAATGTTTGTACGATAAGGTAGTGACTGATTGATCACATTCTGTTAGTGAACTATCTCTTGAAACTGTCACTAGTTTCAGCAATTATCTCTGTTTACATGCCATATTTAACCCCCTTTCCATTAGTACATGACCCTTTTTTTCTCCTTTTCGTGATGTTCTGTTCATGTGCATTACTGATTACTGGCCTCATCGTGCTTCATCTTCTCCTTTGCCTTGTAACAAATATGTGAAAAAATGAAAATTGAATCAGTCAAAGCCATTATATATCAATATAGTTTCTGTGAACACTTGTAGATAGATTGAATTGAATGAAAGATTCCAATTCCAAGCCAGCCATATGGAGAACCAAGAGGTATTAACATTGTTGTCCATGGTCTAGACTTTCAAAAACTTTTGGCTTAAAGCATTTCAGGGTCCTCGAATATTTCTGGATCGTAGCCCTTGACTCTTATATCTGGTGTGTGATGCGTAGTAGCAGCAGCAATGCTTCATTGACTATGTTTTCATGATTTGGAATGCTTAGTTAACGCATGAAAATCTTTGCTATACAATTGCTAGCTACATGTGTTGGTAGTATTTAAGTCCTGTTTGCTGCAAAAATTAATAAAATTGGGTTCAAATGTATATTATGTTTATTTGTTGGGTAAGAGTAAAACAAACAACCCAAGTGAAGCCCAGTGTTGAATTTGACTTTGGGCCAATCCAAGCGCAATTGGCAATTTCAGAAGTTAAAACACTTAAAGAAGGCAGGATGGGCTCACATATTTTCACTGGGCTTTTCTGAAAGAGGAGTGGGGTGGGTGGTGGTATTGTTGGGAATAAAGAAAAGAGTAATAGCTTAATTTTCTATAATCTTTTGGATTTGGGAAATAATACATCATTTTTTGGATGGAACAAAGTATTCTATTAACTTAAATGCCAACAAGCAAAATGAAATTAATGATATATCTCAAAAGTTCCAAAAAGATATCTAAATTATGATGCATGTGAAATTGAAACTGCACTTGCTTGCAGGGAATTAAATTTAGCTAAATCTTGTTAAGAGTCCCACATCGGATATGGAATAGAATGAATCTTGGGCCTAACTCAACCCCAAAAGCTAACTTGTAGGGTGATGATTGTTCAGGTCCATATAAGGAGTATATGTTCCCATTCCACTTTCGATGTGGAACTCTTAACACTCCCCCGCACGCCCAGACTTCGTTAACTGGAGTATGAACAATATAATTTGGGGGCCCAACATCAGTGAACAAAGAATTGGAATGAGCCTGACTCTGATACCATGTAAAGAATGAATCTTGGGCCTAACTCAACCTCAAAAACTAAGAGTCCCACATTGGAAAATGAAATGGGAACATAGACTCTTTATATGGACTTGGACAATCCTCAAACATTTTTAAAAACTTGTTCCCATTCCATTTTAAAAACTTCTTTGTATATATCTTGCTTTGATTACTATATATATTTTAAAATGTCAATAGTAAAAGAGTAAAAGAACATAAAGTAATATAGTAGTTGATATGATACGACTCTAAGTATCTCAATACTCTGGAACTACCAGAAAAAAATTGCTCGGTGTATTATGTTAGTGAGTATTATTACCAACTCTAAATGATTAAGGGCGCTGTTAGAATTTATTTTTAAAAGTTAAAAGGAAAAAGAAGAGGAAGATCAGTGTCTATGATTGAAGTTCTTCCTAAGTTTAGTGCCAAATAATCAGTTTAAGTCTCTGACTAGACAAATTTTGCAAGATAAATATTACCTCCTCCGGAATTGGAATAATATTATAGCGTTTCTTTAGTTAATCGCGTGAATTTGTTGTTTACGTAACTCGTCTATTGATTAATTAGCTATCATCACCTTATTTAATTTGTATTTTTGTTGAAACATCACTCTAGCAGCTCCTGGAATTAATATTTTTCCCTAATGATTGTTTGCTTATGATTAATTTAGTTATAAAGAACCTTTCTTAAAATTAAGAATAATATAAGATCTTTATTTGGCTTGTCTTGGAGACGATATTTGTTGACTGAGTTAGGATTTCGTCATAGATTTTGACGGGTGGAATTTGCACTTATTTCAAATTATTAACTTGTAGGATTGAAAAAAATAAGAAATTAGTTAGTCCTCTTTTTCAAGTTTAGTGTCAGATAATCTGTTCAAGACTATTGACTAGACAACTTTTCCAAGATAACATCTTCATGAATTAGAGTTATACAGTCCGACTTTGTTGGATTTGGCTCCTCCCCATTACGCTTTCTCAGTACATATGTAGATGAGTGATACTTATCAAATATAAATTTTAAAGACCTAGATTAAATTAATTTAAACAAGCATCTTAACCATAGTTACTAAGATATATTATGGAAAGTACTCTTTAATTTTGGTATGCAATGTAAATCTCCCTACAAATATTGGTACTCATTAGTGTATCATTAATTTTATTCTCTAAATTTTAAACCCAAAAATCAGTAAACTCTCCTCCCTCCTCAAAACCTGAATGGCGTTCATATAATCACAATTTTAACTAAATTAAAAAGCATCAAACAAAAATATTTTTTCACTGAATATTTCAATATCCATATTCATCCTATAACTAAATTAAATAGCATCAAATCAAATATGATTTTTACAGAACAATTGAATAGTCTATATCATAATTTCAAATAAGACTTTCTATACATATATATGCTGTAACGTGGGAAAAAATTCAGTAGTAAAATATGTTGACAATTTTTCTTCCCACATATATGAATATTGAATTAATCTACATTATACGGTATTTGAAAATATATTTATGTCCTAGAGACAATCTGTATTAGGACAAATGTACTTTATACACATTTATATTATTATTAATGGAGATTAATATTTTGGCATTTGCAATTATTGAATTATTATTTATTTGTTTGTAATTATTCATTAATGTGCATCCCTTGAGCTTACGTTGTCATTAATAGAGTGAGATATTGATGATAGAGCGTAACTCTTAAAATAGCCTCGACTAATGATCATCGAGAATGAGATATCGATGATATGTGATAAGTCGACATGTGGTCTGCATCACATCCTTAGAGGATGTAGTATGTCTCACCTGCTACGAGTAATGATTACTCGTGATGGACACATGGATACTTTGGAAGTATTGGGTATACTGTTTGTTATACTTGTCTAAAGTATGATCAGCGTGTGGGAGATAGAAGTCCTTAGACTTGAGGTCAATACACGCCTTGTCTACAAAGTAATGTACTTTGATCCCGTCCTAAGCTCAAATGCCTTATAGGTTGAGATATGGCTTGTATTGGGTACATTACGATGTGGATTGAAGGTGGTAGTTGAGCCAAGATTAGAATTCATTCCTCGAATGTATATTCGAGAGAACACTCAGATTCTCAGTGATATTAGGTTGACTAAGTCGTTGGCCAACACAATAGACATATTTAGAATATGGTCTAGTTGTCAACTAATATAGATGAGATACAATGATTAAGCCATTTGGATAGACACTTGACAAATCCTAAGCTTGATCGGGTGTGTCGTGAATGAAATGATTTTATCTTACCACATAAAGGTTAAGTTTATTGGATTCGTGTAAATGCACTTCACATATTGAGTTCGTCTTCCGGTGCCGTCTAGGATTTTCGTGTAGACCTTAATTTGATTAATGTCGATATGAGAAGACATGCAGGTTCACACTATGTCGATTGTCCGTTTCGATCTAAGAATGTATTGAGAGAGTAATTAAAATATTCGATTTGGAATCGAGACATTTAAATGAATAATGGTTATTTTAATTAAGTCAAAATTAGATTTTGGATTTAATTAAGAATGCACGGAAATTAAATCGAGACAGTTCATAGTGCAGGCGCATGCCGAGCGCCGCGACGCCCATACCCTAGGGCCACGACGCCCATACCCTAGGGCCGCAAGCGAATAGTGCTGCTTCACTTTCTTTAGCTAGGCTGAGAAGCCGATTCCCGACATAGGGCCAGGCCCAAGGTCAAATCCTAATCCGATTTTGACATAATTTTCAACTATAAATAGAGGCATTCATTTCATTATTCATACATCAATTCTGAAAATTATTCTAAGCCTTACAGACTTAGAATCAAATACTCTCTCGAACCTCTGCCGGATTTCCTAGCTTTCCGAAGGAGAAATACATTGAAACTTGGAGCTTGCAATCGGAAGGGCAACCGCGTGTGCACCTTATAGTAGATAAAGATTCCAGATAATCATAACTTTTAAGTGAATGTTTTATGTTACAAGTTCCATTGTTGTATAACCATACCAGAAATTATTGTTGGGGTAAGTAAGAAATAAAACTTTTAAAATTTCTGTTGTGCCTTACTTATGTGCTTTGTACCCAATAAAAACCTACAGTATTGAATTATAATTTTAGAAAATAATTATAAACAAGCATAAGAAAATGAATTACAAAACATATTAGAGGAGTAAACGGAGGTGAAATTATAATGGAATCTAATTTTCAAGTGACAAACGGAAAGAAAAACATGTCCACGTATATATTACTTAATAATTTGCTACTTTACATTTTATTAAGGTTATGAATATAATATACGAGCTTCGGATTTTTTTTGGGGGTGGGTGGGGTGAGTATTGGGGAAGTTTAATGATTTTCGGATGTAAAATTTACAAAATGAAATTAATGATAACGAGTATCTGTTGGGATTCTATGGTACTTTATAAAGCAGTACGTGAAGTAATAACTATTACAAATGTTCGAAAGGATAAATAAATGATCAATCTTCAAAACTGTCGCATGTGTGTTGTGTCTTGAATCTTGATCACCTTGCAAAGCCAATGTTGAGAACTGCCGCAAGTTTGTTGTGTCTTGAATGTTGATATCCTGAAATTAAGAAACAACTAAAGCTGGATGGTTATAACGTTGTGTGTTGAGTCGAGGATAGCCCTCTATCCTTAAGACAAGATTGCCCCGTATATATGCTTTTACGTTAGCGGGCAATAGTCTCCTAAGATAAAACAACACTTTAATCTCAATGCTACAAAGCCAATAGGTTGAGCCTGGCGAAGAAAACAAATATGACTTGACTTGCTGAAGATATGGAATAGGAAGGAAGAGTTTCTGTCTACTCTTCTCTTTTGTCTCTGTGTATATAATGTGTCTCTGTAGTGTATATCGTGTGTATACGTGAGGGTTTGGTCACTGTTTTTGACTGATTTTTAGCCACTGTTTCGAGAGTTTTTGCTCACTGATTTCGTGATTTTTCAGTCAGTTTTTTTCTGTGTCTTTTAAATGCATTTTGTGGCACTGTTCTTTGCTGATTTCAGCCAGTTTTCAGCCTGTTTACTGCCTGATTTCAGCCAGTTTTCAGCCTGTTTGCTGCCACTGTTTTGAGCCAAATGAAGCTCAATATATAGCATGATGAGGGGTTGTCCAACAGCCACAAACAAGGCTGTAATGACCCTTAAAGGAGGGTCAGTAATTAGGGTGAGCAGTACAGGGTACCGGATACTCCGGCACGGAACCGATACTATCGGGTAGGTTCCGAGTAGATATATTATAATAACGGGTAGGTTCCGGGTATTAAAATTAGGAACCGATCAATATCGGGTCCGGTTCCGGTAAATATAAACCGGGTACCCGGACCGAGCAAATACCCCAAACCTAGACCTACCCCAATTTAAATTATTTAGTTTTGGGCTTTGGAGCTTTTAAATTTTTTGGCCCAGTCCATTAAAAAGTGCATTTCACTACTTCTCTTAGCCCAAATTTCCAAAATCTTTACTTAGCCCTAATTTCAAAATCTTCACTTCATCAGTTTCGCACTCACGGCCTCACACTCACACTCACACTCCACGGACCACGGTTCACTGCGCGCTTCGCGCCGCGCCGCTCGCTACAGGTTCACTTAGCGCCGCCGCAGCTCGCGACTCACACCCCACACTCACGATTCACTTCGCGATCGCGCACTACTACGCAGCTCGCCATCGCCATCGCGTCACCACGCGAGCTTGACAAAGGTTGTTGTATTGTGCTCGAATTCCTCTCGGTTTTGCTAAAGGTAATGAATAACCCTTAAAGTTGTTGCATAGTGAAGAACATTAGATTTTGCATTTCTTGATTGATTTCTTGGGTTGATTTACGTATTTAGTTGATTTCTTGGGTTGATTTCAGATATTATGTTCTGTTTTTATTTCTGTATTATGATGTTAATGTTTTTTATTTTTATTGTTTGTTGTTAGTATTTGGGTTGATTTACATTAGAAAAGCTAGTATTTGGGTTGATATCCCTTTTATTGTTTGTTGTTAACTTGTTTGCGATTCGCGATCGCACTACACGCTTTAGCTCATCGCCATCAATGCAGTCGCCATTATGTAGCTCACGCCATCGCCATCATGATCTACTCTCTCATCGGAGCTTGACAAAGGTTGTTGTATTGTGCCTCGAATTCCTCGGTTTTGTTAAAGGTAATTGAATAACCCTTAAAGTTGTTGCATAGTGAAGAACATTAGATTTTTGCATTTCTTGGGTTGATTTCTGTATTGGGTTGATTTACGTATTATAATGTTCTTTGTTTTTATTTCGTATTATGATGTTCTTTGTTTTATTTTTTATTGTTTGTTGTTAGTAGTTGGGTTGATTTATGTTAGAAAAGCTAGTATTTGGGTTGATATTTCCCTTTATTTTAATACTTTTTTTGGTAGATGATTTGAGGCTAGCCACGGCATCCACAACTCGTGCACCATCGAAAAGAAGGCAACAAAATCTGAGGTTTGAGACATTTGGTAAAGCAATAGATGAAAAGCTGGTAATGTTGTTTCTATTTGTAACTATTGCAATGAAGGCTTGGCTTATAGTGTTAGCAATGGTACCTCATCCATGTGGAAACATTTGAGAAGTTGCAAAAGTATCCTCACAATATTGACAAGAAGCAAAAATTGCTTGGTGGTCATTTTAAAAGGTAGTATAAATGGGGATAATGAGCATATGCTTAGCACTTGGAAATATGATAAAGAGTTTTGTAGGCACATGTTGGCTAGGATGATTATTATTGATGAGCAACCATTTAGAAACGGTTGAGCAGTGAAGGTTTTAGGGGTTTGTGTGGCATTACAACCTTTATTTAAGCATATTTCAAGATTCACAATTGCTAGGGATTGCATGAAACTTTATGTTTGTGAAAACTCATGCTTAAAAGATAAGTTGTCATCTCTTAAATCTAGGATTGCTCTCACCACTGACATTTGGACTTCCATTCAAAATTTGAGTTACTTATGTCTTACCGCTCACTTTATTGATGAAAATTGGAATTTGCATAAGCGATTGCTAAACTTTGTTGTTATGCCTAGCCATAAAGGTAGGGATATTGGTAAGATGGTAGAAAAATGTATAATTGAGTGGGGAATTAGAGATCGTATATCAACAATTACAGTTGATAATGCGAGTTCTAATGATATTCGCAGCTCTCTAACTCCTAAATTTGTGGAAGCTTTGATTTGTTGCCAAGATTGGTTGCGCTCATCTTCAAAATCAATTAGTGTTGAGCAATATATGGAAGATGCAGAAAAATATGAGGAAGGTAAGTCACTACTCACTAGGTCTTTCTTTATTTTTGTTTTATGGATTTGGGTTATTTAGAATTTTTATTTTTGTGTATTATCTTTTGTCTTGGAATCTCACAATAGTTTTATTTTATTTTGTAGAAGCTTACTTGTGTCACGGAAGACATAATGGTGGATTAGTATGCAAGTGACGTGTGACATTTAAACTCTTCTCAAAATGTAGATGTTAGTGCAAAGACAATGCGGCGGCCAGCAACAAAATGCTGATCTCAAAATGCAGATGTCAATGCAAAGGTAATTTTGCAATGTTTTCTTCATTTAGTCATTGTGAATTGTGATTGTGTTGTAGTCATTTAAAAGGTCGGGTTGCGGTATATCTACTGTTGTAATGAAGTGTACAATTTCTTGCTTTTCTCTGCTGCTTGCGTTCCATATTATGCAATATTTCACACATATTTTGTCACTGCGCTTCATTCCATATTATGCAATCCTATGCAGTAGTATACTATTTATGACAAATGTTTACAGGTACCAGGGAACTACCGGAACCATGAGTCACGGTAGGTTCCGGGTAATGATTGCTATGGGTAGGTTCCGGGTAACAGATTTAGGAACCGATCGTTTACTGGGTAGGGTCCGGGTAGTTTAAAAAAGTTAGGGTACCCGGACCCGCTCACCCCTAGCTGTAATGGCAGGTTTTAATGCCATGAAAGAGGTGAATTAAGGTCATGAAGGAGGCTACTCAATTACCCAACTAATGGGCTGTTAATAGAGGAGTTAATCAGCCAAGTAATGGCTGATTAATGCCTCAAAAAACAGTTCCAACGGTAGGCTTTCTGCCTTTCGTCACCTTCCCAGAAACTCTGGGGACCAAACTGTAAACATTAAAACTTCAGGGATCAAACTGTACATATGAAAGAATTCTGGTCCAAACTGTACATATGAAACTTCAGGGATCAAACTGTACATCTGACAGAGTTCTCTGGTCCAAAAAGATAATATCAGACAGCCCCACGACCCGTGGACCCGTGGACCCGTGAACCCGAGAACCCGCAACCGGAACCGGAACCGGAATCGGACGGGACGGGCGGCGGCGCACGTGTGGGCTTAGCCTTGAACCCAAGCACATCTAGGTCTTCCCTCCTTTAAACACATGGGATACCCCTTGGGGATCCAAACCCTTTACCACATTAGAGACTTATATAGAGAGCAATTCTTCCTATTCCCACCGATGTGGTAGATTTGTCCCACACCACATTTCCATGTCTCAAACACCTTACTTCGTGGACCAATATCTCTTTCATTTCTCAACGAAATTAGACGATTCTTGGCCCTACGGTCATCTACTCACTTCGTAGATCATGCATGTACGAAGAGACAAGGTCTCCAACATGCGGAACACTAGTGTTTAATTCATCAAAGATGGGTGGACGCATCTCCCCACCAAAGGCTAATTTCCAACAATCCCCTCTATGAAAGAGAGATTGTGGCGCACGCACAAAGTGCCTACATTTCAACAATCTTTCAGCGAAAAGATATTGCATCAGGAGTGGTAGCTTTCGCTTTGAACCTTCCCTAGTTGAAACCATCGGACTTACTTACTGCGCGGTGAACGTGATGTCTTGAACCGTCATTGTTTAGTGTAAGCCAAGACAATGATATCAACACAATAACTCTTCTTATTCATTTTCCTTCTTACGTTTCTGTCCGTTGTGGCCATGGACACACTTGGATTCTTAAGTGCGCTCATTTGAGGCGGCCATCCTCGCACTTAAATAGGTGATCTCCTACAAGGTATCCTGCTATACCCCACTTCTCAAGTGTTAGGAATCATTAAAAGTTTTCCCAACCTTAACCTCAACCATTTGAGGATCTTTTAAAAGGTTTTGGAAGCTTAACCTTTACCCACCATGCAGGTAGCACTTTAATGTCTATCGAGGGAACAACTTTGGATTCATGTTTCCGTACAGAAATCATCATCCGAAGTGCTTCTTGCTTCTCTACCGGCGCTCAATCGAGCCTTTTGCCGCTTAGCTTTCCCATTGAACCAAATTCTTGGGATCTCAATCGGTATGGTTGGGTTTCCACATAAAGGTTCGTATTGTTTGGGTTTTAAGCCAATTCCCCTAGACAGGCAGAATACTTGATCTCCGGGTAGTCCCTTAGTTAGTACACAAGGATGTGACACCCGTGATGATCAACTGCCATACGGTCTTATGTCTCCGACAGATCCTGAAGGATATGTCCAGACACCGTCATCCGTGTCCTTCCTGAAGCCGACTGACTAGCCACAATGTATAACTGCTGAAGACACGTGTTTCTCCCAATAAGGGACGTCCTCTAAGGAGCCGTGAAGTTACTCAACTTCTTTCATGCTTTGTATAAAGTGATAAACTCCGATACCATCATGAATCGGTCGATGCAAGTTTGCTTAGAGGATTTTCCAAGACCCACCATACACATTTACTTGTGGCTATGGTGTTCTTCAGATCTGATGTCCAGTTTGCATCAGTGTGTTCTCCCAGAACCGCTGGACATCCAGAATACTATAATCTGTAGATAAGCATTAATTCAGATATCGTCATATCAGATTTAACGCCTTCTACCGATCATGTATTAAAATCATCAGTGAGCCTTAGTTCAATTGATCTGTTCGTAGGACGATACCAGGTCGGTTGTAGTGTGTACAATAGATTGAACTACACATGACCTGTGCATATCGCTCCTTGTCTATGGGTGCACCATGATTCCAATCAGTTCTATGATTCATATCCATTGGTGGGTTCAACGAGACTGTCAACTCTCGACCAGTCCGTTAGATGTCTTAGAAATCCAATTCTTAAGATGTCATCTGTGATACCCATATCTTTCATATCGAGACTTTGTTTCAATATGACTTTTACTTTCAGACTGTTGATTCTCCAACTGTTGGCATTCTAACTTCAGAGTCAATGTTTCTGTGGTCAGATTCATTGTTTCTGTTTTATCTGAAACTTTCAGGACCAAAATATAAACATTTCAGGGACCAAGATGAAAGTTCAGGAAGAAGTCCAACAGTCCAGAAAACCAACTCTGATTCTCTTCTTCCAACTCTCCAGTTGGGAAGGCTAATTCAACATTCATGCCACGCAAGACTGCAATGGCCCTGGATGTGAAGCTACTCACAGGGGAGCACATCTTACAACCCAAAGGTTCTTTTCCCGAAGGAAGATCAACCATTACGCAAGTATGGTTATATATGATAGAGTTTATTTCTCTCTTTGTAGCTTCTTTCCAAAGCAGCGCTTTTGGAGATGACAATTATTTGTTAATTGTCCATGGTTCATTCTTAACCATACAAGTTAGAAGGACTGGAACAAGTCTTTGTCCCCTTCTTTGCTCCGTCTCGATTCAACATCTAGAATCCCTGAGTTCTGCAGATCTGGAATATTAAGTTAGGATAGCGGCAACTTTCGAGTCCTGTAGATACGGGCGTCTAGTTACGGGCGATCGAGCCCTCACGGGTTCTTGTTAACCTTGAGCAATTACTCATTTTTCTTGTTTTCAAGGAAAGCTATCTTAAAAGAATTCAGCATTCTTTGATGCCAAGAGGCAATCAACACTACTGTTATTCACAGATCCAGTGGATATGCAATCTACAGTCTTAGGTACAACTTGACCTGTTTCAGTATTCCAACTTTTACCAAGACACCCCGCATAATTTGGGCGTACGAGCTTTGCGCTTGGCTAACATCGTTGGACTGAGGTGATAATGAACGATGCTTCACTTTCTCCCCCTCTATCACTACGAATTTCTCAATCCGTAGGCTTAGTTGATTTTCAACTTCTGCTTTGTAGCGCTTATCCGCTTCAACAACTTCATCTTTGCTTTTTAACAAACAAAGGATTCCATACGTTGTACCATCATCAATGAAGGTCACAACGTACTTGTCTCCCCCCTCTATTTTGTATAAACTTCAAATCACCCAAGTAGGTGTGACTAAGTTCTAGAGGAGCGGTGCTTCTTTCGCTATTCCCTTTGACGGAATTTGGAAAGGTGATTTTGCCTATTCGTCTACCTCACATTCATTTTGAGGGTTTATGTCGACAGAAGGCAACAATCTCAACATCGTTAGCTTTTGAATGACTTGCTATTTAACGTGTCTTAATCTATGATGGCATAGATGCACGGATTACAAATATATCATTCATTTGGCTACAGACGTACTGTACCATTCTTAGTTATTACAGACCTGTTGGACTAGTCTCAAACCAGCTTGACCAACAGCGTCCCTTAAACCAAGTTAGGGATATGTATCACCTCATCTTAGAGTGATCTCATTCCCTGAAGTCCTATTGAGGACAACCTCTCCAACCCCTTCTACTTTAGAGGTGGCGTTGCTTCACATGAACAACCTCTTGCCCGTGGTTAGGGCGTAATCGGATCATATGTGATCTAGATACTCTGGCCCACTCCAGTTGCTTTGGCAGACTGAGTGTCCAATTTCTTTTCTTCCTTTCTTTAGGCCTTCAGATCATTTAAGACCTGGAAACTCTGGCCCACCCTAATATGTGTCCATTACTTTTCCTATGAAATGGATTCTGGCCCCACTCCAGTCGCCCGAAGGCTTTATATGACTGAGTGTCCAATATCATCATATCAAAGGAATTTTTGCCCACTCCAGTCGCCCGGAGGCTTTATATGACTGAGTGTCCAATATCATCCTATGAAGGATCTTCTGCCAAATAGTATGACAGGCTCAACGTCTTTAACTTTTAGACTTCTTCCGTTATGATTTGTGCCCAGATAATTCTTGGCGCTTACTTAAGAGTGGTAACAGTTTTCGCACAGTCAGTGGATCTTTCTCCCTCGTATGTGCGAACATAGTTTACACATTTTAATAATTACACTTAAAAGAACGGATCTTTTTAAGTTGCTTTACAATCCAATCTTTAAACGAAAAAGAAGATGAGATTAAACTTCTGATTTTTAAAGCGTAAGGAATATAAATTATTTTCATATTACTCCTGACTTTAATAAATTTTTAATCAGACCTCATTTAATATTTATTCTTGACAAGTAAGAAAAACTACTTATCCCAATTTCGAGTCCTGCTCACTTGATACTTCATCGTGATCAAGTGTCTATTTCATTCTTACCATTATTCTGATCTTTGTCCGGGATAGATACATGCCTTCTCCTGCAAGATAGAAGTACATCTTGATCTTCTCCTCTTGTCCCGATTGACATCCTCAAGCTCTCGTGGCGCTTGTTCCAACTTGATCTTGGTAGCGGTGACACCATGAACACGTTCATCATCATCACTCTCTTATACCAGAAAACCATTGCCATATCCAGATTTGGTCACACAACTTTTGACCGACATCTTTCGAACACTAATAGTATTACAATACAATCTTGTCTTAAGTTGTTGGGATTCTATGGTACTTTATAAAGCAGTACGGGAAGTAATAACTATTACAAATGTTCGAAAGGATAAATAAATGATCAATCTTTAAAACTGCCGCATGTGTGTTGTGTCTTGAATCTTGATCACCTTGCAAAGCCAATATTGAGAACTGCCGCAAGTTTGTTGTGTCTTGAATGTTGATATCCTGAAATCAAGAAACAACTAAATCTGGATGGTTATAACGTTGTGTGTTGAGTCGAGGATAGCCCTCTATCCTTAAGACAAGATTGCCCCGTATATATGCTTTTACGTTAGCGGGCAATAATCTCCAAAGATAAAACAACACTTTAATCTCAATGCTACAAAGCCAATAGGTTGAGCCTGGCGAAGAAAACAAATATGACTTGACTTGCTGAAGATATGGAATAGGAAGGAAGAGTTTCTGTCTACTCTTCTCTTTTGTCTCTGTGTATATAGTGTGTCTCTGTAGTGTATATCGTGTGTATACGTGAGGGTTTGGTCACTGTTTTTGACTGATTTTTAGCCACTGTTTCGAGAGTTTTTGCTCACTGATTTCGTGATTTTTCAGTCAGTTTTTTTCTGTGTCTTTTTCGTCTGTTTTGTGGCCTGTTTACTGCCTGATTTCAGCCAGTTTTCAGCCTGTTTGCTGCCTGATTTCAGCCCAGTTTTCAGCATGTTTGCTGCCACTGTTTTGAGCCAAATGAAGCTCAATATATAGCATGAGGAGGGGCTGTCCAACAGCCACAAACAAGGCTGTAATGGCCCTTAAAGGAGGGCTGTAATGGCAGGTTTTAATGCCATGAAAGAGGTGAATTAAGGTCATGAAGGAGGCTACTCAATTGCCCAACTAATGGGTTGTTAATAGAGGAGTTAATCATCCAAGTAATGGCTGATTAATGCCTCAAAAATCAGTCCCAACGGTAGGCTTTCTGCCTTCCGTCACCTTCCCAGAAACTCTGGGGACCAAACTGTAAATATTGAAACTTCAGGGACCAAACTGTATATATGAAAGAATTCTGGTCCAAACTGTACATATGAAACTTCAGGGATCAAACTGTACATCTGGCAGAGTTCTCTGGTCCAAAAAGATAATATCAGACAGCCCCACGACCCGTGGACCCGTGGACCGGTGGACCCGTGGACCCGAGAACCCGAGAACCCGCAACCGGAACACATGTGATACCCCTTGGGGGTCCAAACCCTTTACCACATTAGAGACTTATATAGAGAGCAATTCTTCCTATTCCCACCGTTGTGGTAGATTTGTCCCACACCACATTTCCATGTCTCAAACACCTTACTTCGTGGACCATTATCTCTTTCATTTCTCAACGAAATTAGACGATTCTTGGCCCTACGGTCATGTACTCACTTCGTAGATCATGCATGTGCGTAGAGACAAGGTCTTCAATATGCGGAACACTAGTGTTTAATTCATCAAAGATGGGTGGACGCATCTCCCAGCCAAAGACTAATTTCCAACAGTATCAACCAACAACAATGGTTGTGGTGCAGTATCTGGTACTACTTCATCCTTAACCAAGAGGTCTTGAGATCGAGCCTTCTTGGGTACAGAATCACCATTGTTAGGGAGTGCTTTGCCTCCGAATGTGAAATTACCCGGCATGAATCCAGATTAATCGAGCCCCAATACATCAGACATCGGATGGAAACAAAAAAAAGAAGATAATGAGTATCAATATTTGTATGGAGATTGATATTGCATACATTAAAGAGTACTTTTCATAATATATCTTGCTAACTATGGTTAATATGTTTGTTAAATTAATTTAATTTAGACCTTTAAAAATTATATTTAAAAAGTGTCACTCATCTACATATGTACTTGAGAAAATGTAATGAAGAGGAGCCAAATCATTCTTTTTAGACAATCATTCTTTATAATAATATTTTATTATAACTGTCAAGTTTTTTTTGAAATTATTTTTTTAATATTATATTATATATATTAAATGTAACCTATAAAAATATTTCACTATAGCAATCAAATCAAAAGAGTTTTCAAGAAAAAATGCCCTTATACATATATTGTTTTGATTGAATAAGCTTTGCTTAGTTAATCGCGTGAATGCGTTGTTCGCGTAACTCGTCTATTAGCTTTCATCAAACATCACTGTAGCAGCTCATGGAACTAATAGTTTTTAAAAATAAAATAGCCCCAAATGATTGTTTGCTTATGATTAATTTAGTTAGAAAGAGCCATTCTGAAGAGACCAAAAATAGGAAAAGAAAAGCTGTCGAGTTCAGCTGAAATGTGTAAAACAATAATAACATACCAAGTATAATTTCACACGATGATCTGGAGAGGATAAGATGTACGCAAACTTTACCTCTACCTTTGTGGGATGGAAATGTTATTTCTGATAGACCATCGACTTGAAAATATTCTGCTGAAATGTGTTAGGATTAATTAATAGACTGATGTAAATTGTAAGGGGTCGTGTTTTTTTGTGAATGAGTTATAGTTGTTGCTATTCTGTATTGCAAAATCGATGAAGCAGTAAAATTAATTTCTGAAACTAGAAAACAAAAACCTGGACAGATTCTGGAAAATAAGAATAGATTCTGAAAAATATTTAAGAATGAAAAAATCGAGCCCACTGAATGCACATTGTGTCCTTAAGGAAATTATTCCCCTCAAGTACCCGAGGTTAATGGAATATATCCTCTCAGGATAGAACGATCTTACTCACCGGTGTATCGGTACCTAGAACAACGGTGTCAGCGAACCACTCAACAGCAGTAAATCACAATACTAGAATTTATTTGTGCAGAAGAAGAAGAAGTTCAGAAAATTAGTGAATTAAATTATGAGGAATCAAACGAATTTATAGCCATGGAAATACTGTTTCTGAAGGTTTGCAACCCTTCTGAACATCCACTAAAAACTGGTGGAAAATTTAAATATGGGAAAGAAACTAGGTCGCGGGTCAGACACGCGGATCCGGGTCACTAACGGGTAGGATTGGATAAGTTAATTAATTTAATTAAATAATAATTAATTAAATAATTTAAAATTAAAGAAAATTTGGTCCAAAAAGATTATCAATCAATCAAATCATTTGACCAAATTCGAATCCGAATCCGAAGCCGAAGCCGAGCCGAGCCGAGCCGAAGCCGAGCCGAGCGACGACGGCGGCGCCGCGAGGGGAGACCCTCTTCTTAACCCTTTAGCAATAAGAAGGAGTACTTCTACTTATAAGTAGAAGAACTTTTCTTTCCACTACCGATGAAGGACAAATGCTTATTTTATAAAGCAAGAGGGAACTCCCTCCATTTCCTATTCAATCTATCATTTAAACCCAACAATCCCTCACATGAATGGGGAATGGCTATAAGATAAAGGAATGTATGGACAAGTGTGTAATTTACAATCAAGGATTAATTGCATCTGGATAAGTAGGTTTCCCTTTGAACTTTTCGTAGTGAACATATGTCGGATATACTCGGTCAATCGGTAGATTTGATATCTTTGAACCGTCGAGCTTTGGCGTATAACTAGACAACCATATGTCACACAATCAATCCTTTACCGTCTATGGTTCTTATGGTTGTGTTCGTTTCAGCCATGAACACCTCATGATTTCATGAGTGTATAGAGAATGGGCTTCTTACAATCATTCTCTTTGAAGCGGCTTACACTTCACACTTCACACTCACATAGGTGATTCCTAAACGTGTTATCGTGTAGACACACTATTTGGTCAAACCTACCAAACTTAGAAACCATTAAAAAATAAAACTTAAGCTTTTTTATTAACTTGTTAAAAAAAAACCTTAACATTTTATCCTTATTCCTGAACATTGTCTTCATCATGAGAATGAATTTTGTTATTTGAGAATGTCGAACCGTCAGTCACGACTTTGTTTGATCTCCTTGAACCTAGCTCTTTGGGATCTCCAGTCTGCTAGGTAGAGTTACCGCCATGATGACTTGTCCTTAGCCTTAAACCCATTCCCTTAGATGATCTTTCAACCGCCTCTCTAGATAGGCCTTTTGTTAGCAGATCCGATATGTTATCTCTTGACTTTACGTAGTCAATCATGATAACACCACTAGAGAGTAGCTGTCTAATGGTATTGTGTCGCCGTCGAATGTGACGCGATTTTCCGTTATACATAACGCTTCATGCCCTACCTATTGCTGCTTGGCTATCACAATGTATACATATAGGTGCCAAAGGTTTGGGCCAAAATAGAATATCTTCCAAGAAATTTCGGAGCCATTCAACTTCTTCACCGGCCTTGTCTAAAGCTATAAACTTAGATTCCATCGTAGAACGAGCGATGCACGTCTGTTTGGATGATTTCCAAGACACTGATCCACCCTCAATGGTGAAAACATAATCACTTGTGGATTTAACTTCAGATGATCCGGTAATCCAATTTGCATCACTATATCCTTCGATCACGACAGGATATTTGTTATAATGCAAAACATAGTCTTGGGTATGTTTCAGATACCCCAAAACTCGTTTCATTGCCATCCAGTGAGTTTGATTGGGATTACTTGTAAACCGACTCAATTTACTAATAGCACATGCTATATCTAGTCGCGTACAATTCATGATATACATCAAACTTCCCAACACTCTTGCATAATCCAATTGTGAGTCACTTTCACCTTTATTCTTCTTAAATGTATAGCTCATGTCAATTGGAGTCTTGACAATATTGAAATTTAAATACTTAAACTTGTCAAGTACTCTTTCAATATAATGAGACTTCGATAATGCTAAACCTTGTGGAGTTTTATGGATTCTGATGCCTAAGATCAAATCAACAACTCCTAAGTCCTTCATATCAAATTTGCTAGCCAACATGCGTTTAGTAGCATTTATATCGGCAATATTTTTACTCATTATCAACATGTCATCAACATATAAACAAATAATGACTTCATGATTTGAAGTATTTTTAATGTAAACACATTTGTCACACTCGTTGATTTTAAATCCATTTGGCAACATTGTTTGGTCAAATTTAGCATGCCATTGTTTGGGTGCTTGTTTTAGTCCATAAAGCGACTTAACAAGTTTGCACACTTTCCCTTCTTTACCAGGAACCACAAATCCTTCAGGTTGTTCCATGTAAATTTCTTCCTCCAATTCTCCATTTAAGAAAGCTGTCTTAACATCCATTTGATGGATTTAAAGACCATGTACGGCTGCTAGTGCCACTAACAACCGAATAGATGTTATCCTTGTTACCGGCGAGTATGTGTCAAAGTAATCAAGGCCTTCCTTTTGTCTATAACATTTGACCACAAGTCTTGCCTTATATTTGTCAACAGTGCCATCAACTTTCATTTTCCTTTTAAAAATCCATTTTGATCCTAAAGGTTTATTTTCAGGAGGAAGATCAACTAATTTACATGTATGGTTGTTCAAAATTGATTCAATCTCACTATTGATTGCCTCTTTCCAAAATGATGAATCAGAAGATGACATCGCTGCTTTAAATGTTTGAGGCTCATTTTCAAGCAACCCGAATCCGAATTCGAATCGAAGCCGAGCCGAGCCGAGCGACGACGACGGCGGGAGGGAAGACCCTCTTCTTAACCCTTTAGCAACAAGAAGGAGTACTTCTACTTATAAGTATAAGAACTTTTCTTTCCACTACCGATGAGGGACAAATGCTTATTTTATAAAGCAAGAGGGAACTCCCTCCATTTCCCATTCAATCTATCATTTAAACCCAACAATAGTGAGATTAGATACGGGGTTTATAATATCGGAATCAAATAATGATGGAATTATTTAATATATATATTTTTATTACATGCCGTAATATGTAACTATATCGATAATGTTCATAATTTAAACTCTTAATATAATTTACCTTTTCATTTTACTTCGTTTTAACATACTTTTTTTCTCTTCTTCTCAAAATATACTGCTTTTTCCTATTATATTTCAAAAATTAAATTTAAAAGGGTAATTTCATGATGTTACACGTACGTTCTCTGAGAAATATATACAAACAAATCTATGTTTTCCATTTCCTACAGAATAGCAGTGATTCTGAAGTTGCCACGTATACATGCACGACCAAAACCTTTCAGAGTGAAAGATAGAATAATTTCCCTTAGAAATTTATTTCATTATTCACAATATATATAGCTGTACAAGGTTGATTCCTAATATGGTACGAATTCTAACTTACCTTACAAAGGTTGATTCCTAATACAATTAGAATCCTAAGTTACCTTAAATATATATTTATCATAATTACAAAATATAAGACAAAAATTCTGAGAATATTCGCTAATACTCCCCCTCAGACGGAGAGGGAGGAGGCCGAATGCTAAGGCTGGATCGAAAGTCGGTGAAGAGCTGTCGCGGTAGTCCCTTTGTGAAAATATCTGCATACTGATACGAGGAAGGCACATGTAAAATTTTGACCTGACCACGAGCAACCTTCTCTCGCACAAAGTGGATATCCATCTCAATATGCTTAGTTCGCTGATGTTGGACTGGATTATGAGACATATAGATAGCAGATATGTTGTCACAATAAACTATAGACACCTTGCGTAATAGACACTGGAGCTCCAAAAGAAGATTTCAGAGCCAACAGATCTCAGCGACGACATTAGCAACTCCGCGATATTCTGCTTCAGCACTCGAACGGGACATCGCGGCCTGCCGCTTGGCGGACCATGAGATAAGATTATCCCCAAGAAATACACAGTACCCAGAGGTGGAGCGACGTGTGTCGGGGCATCCTGCCCAATCTGCATCCGTGTAGGCTAGCAATTTGGTTGGGGCAGAGGGGTATAGATGTAATCCAAAGTCAAGTGTGCCCTTAACATATCTGATAATACGTTTGAGGGCGGCAAAATGGGACTCTCGGGGGTCGTGCATGAACAAACACACCTGCTGAACAACATATGCAATATCAGGCCTAGTGAATGTAAGATACTGAAGAGCATCTGCTAGACTCCGATATAGAGTGGGATCAGAAACTGGCGCACCGTCATTGGCACTAAGCTTGGATTTTGAGTCCACCGGAGTTGGCATAATTTTACAATTTGCCATCTTGGCCCTGTACACTATCTCGTCTGCATACTTTCGCTGACACAGGAACATATTGGCAGCAAATCTAGTCACCGATATACCCAAAAAATAACTTAGCTTCCCCAAGTCAGTCATAGCAAATTCAGTTTTGAGTAGAGCAATGATTTCATTCTTCAACCCGTCAGATAAGGCAGTAAGAACAATATCGTCGACATATAATAGCAAATATGCAGTGCTGCTACCTCGGTGAAAAGTGAAGAGAGAGGTATCACACCTGCTACATACAAAACTAATTTTTAGAAGATACCTGGCGAACCGATCATACCAAGCGCGAGGGGCCTGTTTCAATCCATACAATGACTTTACGAGGCGACACACAAACCGTGGAGTCAGCCGGATGAACAAAACCAGGAGGCTGATGCATGTACACAGTCTCTTTCAAATCCCCATGAAGAAACGCATTCTTGACATCAAGCTGATGAATCGGCCAATGCAAGCCCATAGCAATACTGAGAACAGTCCGAATAGTGGCCGGTTTAACAACCAGACTGAATGTCTCACCACAATCAATACCCTCCTGCTGATTAGTGCCATTTGCAACTAGTCTTGCCTTATACCTCTCTAAGTCACCACTGTCTCTGAACTTGTGACGAAATAGCCACATACACCGGATAATATTCACACCAGCTGGTCTAGGTACCAAATCCCAAGTGTTCTACTTGGTTAAAGCATTAAACTCTTCGCACATGGCCGCATTCCAATTGGGGTCCAGTTTAGCTAGTTTTGGATTCTTTGGAATGGGTGATAAGGTTTGTGTGGAGAGATTGAAGTGAACCTTGGGTTTGAAGATCTCGTATTGTGCACGAGTCTCCATGCGGTGAGGGGGCTGCAGTGGGAGGTCGGGGCCGTTCTTTGGATTGGTAGCGGTGAGGCTGCGGGGCCCGGTTGGCGGCGGTGTTCTTTGCGAGCGGGGAGACTCGGCGAGGTTGTTGGATTTCTTTGGGTGGAGGCGGTGTGAGTGGTGCATTAGACTCAGCAGGTGCAGCATGGGTGGTGTGGGAGGCTGGGTGGGTGGTAGCATTCTTTGCGGAGGGTCGAAGACACTTCTTTGGAAGCGGCGATGGCGTCGGAACGATGGTCTTCTTTGGTACTGATTTTGGATGACCGGAGACAAACTCGGTTCATCGAGAAAGATGTAATCGGTGGTCTGAAATTTTTGGAGATTTGAAAAAGGAAAGGTTGTCTCGTTAAAGGTAACGTGACGAGAGACGATGATTTTGCGAGTAGCAATGTCATAGCA
Source organism: Anisodus acutangulus (assembly GCA_029783415.1). Lineage (NCBI taxonomy): Eukaryota > Viridiplantae > Streptophyta > Magnoliopsida > Solanales > Solanaceae > Anisodus > Anisodus acutangulus. Next base: position 8,219,122 of record CM056509.1, read on the forward strand.
CAAGTAGCCCCGATGATTAGGAGATAGACCAAGGAAGACACATGGAAGAGTGCGAGGGGCAAGTTTGAGGGTTGGGGTGGAGGCTATGTTGGGGTAGCATAAGCATCCAAAAATACGTAGGTGATCATATGATGGCTGCCTACGGTATAAGATTTCTGTAGGGGTTTTGTTTTGGAGTGTGCTAGTTGATAAAATATTTAGAAGGGATTCTACCATTTTGACAGCATAGACCCAAAAAGGCGGTGGTAGCCAGGCATGAAACAGAAGTGTGCGGACCATGTTATTGATGATACGTATAATTCTTTCAGCCTTTCCGTTTTGGGAAGAAGTATATGGACAAGAAAAACGGAAAACCATGCCTTGTTTAGAACAGAAATTGTGAAATGCCGAGTTATTAAATTCACGTCCATTATCACATTGGAATGATTTAATAGGTTTTTCAAATTGTGTCTTAATGAATTTTTGAAACTCGAGGAATTTTGCAAAAACTTCAGATTTGAATTTCAGTGGGTAAATCCAGACAAAATGTGAAAAATCATCCAAGAATACTAGATAGAATTTATGACCCAAAGAGCTAGCAATCGGAGATGTCCATAAATCAGCATGAACATTATCAAAAGGAGAAAAAGTAACACCGTTTGATGACATAAAGGGAAGCGAGTATGTTTGCCTAGTGGACAAGAAAAAGCAGTGTTGGGCAATTTTCCCATTATTACATTGAATACGCTTAGAAGTCCTAAGAAAAGTAAAAGTGGGTCTCCTGGTGTCCGAGTCGATTGTGCCAAGTTGAGGGAGAGATCGCCGCAAGGGATAGAGGTGCTTTGCGGTCTGACAATGGAAGATTGAGTGAATGGGTAGAGGTCTCCCACACTATTATTGCGTGTAAGAATTTTCCCGTATTGAGTTCATTCACGGAAAAACCAAAAGGGTCAAATTAAACGGAACACATAATTATTGCTAGTGAATTTTCTAATGAGAGATTAAGTTTTTAATGATGTTAGGTGTGTATAGGGCGTGGTTTAGGGAGAAAGGTGGATGTGGATGTTTGGTGTGTGTGTTACCGTAACCTTGATTGGAATGCGATTACCATTGCCGATGGTAATAAATTGAGGACACTTTAGCCGACGTAGTTGAGATAGGTTACCTGACGGCCGGGTGAGGTGAGATGTGGCTCCGGTGTCCATGTACCAATTGTCGTCGGCCGTTGAAGGTTCACGGTGGTGTATGCACAGCCCCAGTCGATCGGGGCAGTGCTTTGAACTGCTGCAGTCTTTCTTCTTCTTCTTCTTTGCTATGATAATTTGCTGCGATTCTTTCTTCTTCTTTGGTATGTCAGGTGGGCTCTGCTCTCTTTGGTGGGCTTGCACAGTGGTGAGGCGAGCCCAGCAGGCGATCGACCAAGTCTGCTTTGGGCCCCAGGCCCTGCGGTCGAGTGCGGGCATGCGGCGAGGCCGGTTCTGGCTGGTTGGGCCTTCTTCTTCTTTGGTTAGACCACTTCTTCTTGCTGTCCGATGGTGTTGTTGTCGATCCAGTTGCGTTAGCCCTTTCGCGGCCCTTGCCTTTATTGTTGCGACCTCTGCGCCACGACCTCCGCTCTTCATTCTTCTTCTTTGCTGCTGGAGCTATTTGAGCTACTGGAGCTATTTGAGCTGGGTTCTTCTTGGCGCAGTGTTGCCATCCGTCAACGGCTAACGCCTTTTGATTATGTTCCTCTTGTTTAGCACGTCTAGTTTCTTCCAACAATAGTTGTGAACGTGCCTTGTTGAAACTTGGGAGAGGGTCGGCTTGTTGAATCATTGTTGCGAGTGTGTCATATTCACCTTTCGGTAAACCCGCAACAAGTTGAAGCACCATTTTGGTTTCTGAAACAGAAGTCCCGATGTTGGATAGTTGATCAGTTATGAGTTTCAGTTGCTTACAATATTCAGACATGTTGTTAAAATTCTCGAGGCGGGTATTGTTGAATTGCTCTTCCAAATACACAGCCCGAGTATTTTTATTGTCCTGAAAGATTTCTTCTAGCCGGACCCAAAGTTCACGTGTCGTAGCACCTGTTTTCATGATAGTGCATAACAGATCTTTGGAGATGGTGCCGTAGATCCATTGTTTGATGATGGCGTCAAGACGATGCCATATTGAGTCTGTAACATCGGTGGGACGAGGAGCAGATTCGTCAATGTGATCGAGCACGTTGTATGCACATGCATGAATGTAGAATAGTTCCATCCACATGGAATATTGACAGTCTTCTTGGTCAAGAATTATAGGGATAAAATTCTTGATGTTGTTAACGGCGAATGCCGGATGAAAAGAAGTTACTGAACGTTGAGAGGGTTTTCAAGTGTGCCAGTGGATGAAACGGAATTTGTGAGGGAAGACATGGTTGCCGCCTGTCGAGGGAAGGGAATTTTCTGGTTTGGCCGAAATATGGAGGAAGAAACCAGATTTTTTTTCTGTGAAAGCAGAAAAAAAAATCGGATTTCGGCCGACAATGAGGATTTAGGTTTTAGGCTCTTGATACCATGAAAGATAGAATAATTTCCCTTGAGAATTTCTTTCATTATTCACAATATATATAGTTGTACAAGGTTGATTCCTAATATGGTACGAATCCTAACTTACCTTACAAAGGTTGATTCCTAATACAATTAGAATCCTAAGTTACCTTAAATATACATTTATCATAATTACAAAATATACGATGAATATTCTGAGAATATTCGCTAATACAGAGCACAAGGTATTCAGAAACTCTGCAGGTTTTTGTATGAATTGTGACGATCTTTTTTTAAATCATCATTCAGGTTGTATATATACGTGGGTTGAGAATATTCGCTAATACAGAGCACAAGGTATTCAGAAACTCTGCAGGTTTTTGTATGAATTGTGACGATCTTTTTTTAAATCATCATTCAGGTTGTATATATACGTGGGTTTTTATTTGATTGTACAAATTCTAAATTAATTTGTTGCATCATATAATATTTATTTTTCGGCATTTTCAAACCTTAACGTTCTATTATACCGGTTGGTGAATATATCGTAAATTATTCATCATCATCATACACAGTGAAGTCCTACAATGTGGAGTTTGAGGAGGGTAGAGTGTACGCAAACCTTACCTCTAACTTGGTAAGTAGAGATGTTGTTTTCAAAAGACACTTGTCTCAAGACAAAGCATAAGCACAAGCAAAGCAAGAGAAACAGTCAGATCCGGACAAGAAATTTAAAGCAGAATGAAAATGAGAATAACAAAAGCGAATAAGCCATGATAAAATATTATGAAAAAAGAAGCAGTAACTAACGCATGTAAATAAGATAAACAAAGTACACGAAAAAACATATATCAGCAGAAATCAAAGTATATGGGACTATAAAATAATACTGCGCCTACTAGTATGATAGGTTAAGTAGGGCTATAATAATAACACTATAACTACCAGTATGTAAACGTAAGTAGGACTACACTCAACTACCTATTATCCATCTATCCTAATCCGTGTCCTACATAACCCCCTATCTAAGGTCATGTCCTCAGTAAGTTGCGCCTGCGCCATATCCCGTCTAATCACCTCTCCCTGATACTTCTTAGGCCTACCTCTACCCCTCCTGAATCCGTCCATAGACAACCACTCACACCTCCACACTGGGGCATTTGTGCCTCTCCTCTTCACATGCCTGAACCATCTCAACCTCGCTTCCCGTATCTTATCCTCCACCGAGGCCATTCCCACTCTGTCCCGGATATCATCATTTCTAATCATATCCCTCCTTGTATGCCCACACATCTATCTCAGTGTTCTCATCTCCGCAATTTTCATTTTTTGGATGTGCGAAGTCTTGACTGGCCAACACTTCGCCCTATACAACATAGTCGGTCTGACCACCACCCTATAGAACTTTCCTTTAAGTTTTGGTAGCACCTTTTTAGCGCACAAGACTCCATATGCGAGCCTCCATTTCATCCACCCTGCAGTATAAATTATTACAGTTGAAAATTATAATAAAAATGAATACAAAATAAATAAATAAATAAATATTCAGGCCGAGGCGCGAAGATCTCGCTCTCTTTAAGGAAATTCAAGCCCACTGCTGCATATAATCTTCATCGGTCCAGCAGTATATCTCTTGACTTGTCTCCTCCAGGATACAACCGCCTGACAACATCGTGTGATTCAACCAACTCCGGACTAGTTGAAGAGTCCAAAGCTCCACCATAACAACATCTTCCTTCAATATATAATTACTCTCTTTTGTAGTGACTAAGTCAGAGACTTAGAATGTATTTATTTCTCTCAACTCTCTCTTTCACTATTCCAACGTCATCACACACTACAATATTCCCACACTTTTCATATTTCTCATACTTTTCATACACCAACACAAAGGAAGAAACACCACTATTTATAGGTGTAAAATTCTTCCATAGATTAAATTAGAAGTAGTGAGATATTAAGTGAGGTAGAACACGAAGTAGTGGTTAATGGAGTAGTGGACTTGTGAGAGTTATGATCATTTTCTAGCTTTTATGACCACTAAAAAATATGGGAGATGAATAATTTATTTTAATATTAAAATGTACTCCAACAATACGTTTAACACTTTTTAAAATATCGTAATGCATATATTATATATGTATTAAATATTTCTAATGAAACAGTGTTGGATGACATTTTTAGTTAAAAGTAGTGGTGGCGAATCAAGATTTTTACTAAAGAGTTCAAAAATATAAAGAAGTAATACACGAAAAAGTAAGGGGTTTCAACATCTTATATATATATATATAATAATAATAATAATAATAATAATAATAATAATAATAATAATAATAATAATAATAATAATATAAGTGGTACAGTTGAATTTGTAAGTAGTTTTAAGGATACGTGGATAGATTCGCAAATAAGGTAAAAAAATAATTAGCAATAAGTAAATGAATAAAAATAATAAGTAAAAGACGTAACCCGAATTAGTGAAGTCTTGATTGAAACTTGTTAATGAACTTGGTCCGGTCCTTAGCAAAGCTTCTTCGAGCCCGAGCCAATACTATCAACTTTTACAGATTTAATTATAATGAAATTGTGCAAGTAGACAAAAGTAATAATCAAATGCCCTTTCAACATGAAGGTTGAACTCCTCTTATAGCTAATAATACAAGACATTTATGCCCAAGAATTACTCCCTTATTAAATACAATTAATGATAGAAATAATCACTTAATGAGCGAATAGTAACGGTTGGCGCCATATCCGGAATGGATAGGCGCTAAGCACCTTCGATCTTCCATCCGATGTCAACAATCTGGTCACAGTTTAGTGTCACCCGATTCGATCGTCAACCGGCCTTATTATGATATCGGAACTTAACACCGGCATAAATTGTTCCTTCCTTTTGATTTCCATTCCCAAACCATGCCACCTGTCATGTCGATTTTCATCGTATACAGATAGTCCCCACACTTCCCGAATTAAAGTTTACCGAAGTGATGGACAGTGTAAATGATTTCTTCGACATCTTCTCTTGCAAGTTTCCCTTTCAAATTGCTTCAGAACAAGCGGGAAAACGAAATGCTTCCAATTCCCATAATCTGACTCACATCTTATCACTCTGCAATTTTGGACACGTGTCACTCTTTGATTGAACCGTCACTTCGGTTCATGAACCGAAGTTTTTTGTAATGATGAATGTGCCCCTATAAAACTCCTTTCTTACTTTTCTCAAATTTTACCTTCTGGTAAATCTCTCTTAACCCTGTGAGCACTCACATGTCTTCAAATCTTCACACCCACTTTAAATCTTCAAATATTTATATCTTCAAACCTTGAAACCTTCATAACTTCATACCTTCATAACTTTAAATCTTCATCACCATGACAAAACCTTCCCGTTCTACTTCTCTTCCGGCAACTTCTCCACCGCCGATTTCTGATGAAACCACCGGCGCCGGTGACCCCTCCAAAGTTCAGGCCACTACCGACCCTAGAGTATACGATATGTTCCCTTACACTTTTCAATTTGAGAGTGAGTTCATTGTTTTCACCGCCTCTTCGAAATCCGACCGTGGTGAAGAAGTTAGAAGTTGGCCAACCTCTATTAAAGTCACCGACCTTGATACAGTCCGAAATGATTGTGGTTGGACTACTCTCTCTGGGATCATTATACCCGGCCCAGACGAAGATATTACTACCTTCAGATCTGAGTATTATAACGTATATACCTACCCTTTCACCTTCAAGCTCGCTGCTCCCATTGACAACATGATTCTTGAAATGTGCTAGACTTACAAATTTGTGTCTTGCACAAATTGGTCCATCTGTATGGAGGATCGTTACTTGCTTCCGGTTCTTGGCTATTTTGGTCAAGGAACCTTTTACTTTGGATCATTTGATTCATTTATACGTTCCCCAATTCTTCCATGGCAGGGTTGTTCAGCTCTCGAAGTGAGACAAATTTTTTCATCCTCTCGAGCGTCTATGAAAACCAAGACCGAGGATGGAATGTTTTGTCATAGTCCCTACCGCAAAAATTATCCCGGCTAGGTACATGCCTCTCCCAGAGGAATGGAACATGCACCATAAGTACTCAACCTTTTCTTCTTTCAATTTAAATAACTTGCCTTCTAATCTTTCCTTTTTCTATCTTCTCAGTCATCCAATGGATTTCGGCCCACGTGGATAACCTCCATACATGAGTTGAGAAAATAATAAGCATATATCCGCATAAGAAGCAGACAGGGAAAGAACTTTCTGATAAATAATGGGTAGCCCGAAATCACGATTAGTGTTTGCTTAACTCCTTTTTTAACTTCAACAACAGCCTTGTACGTTTTTTCACTTTTTCTATTTTCAAACTTGTAGGTCTACTGAAGGGCTCCTAGACCCCGAGGTCCAATCCTTTTGCTGCTCCAGCTTTCCCCAATCTGGTATTTGATCCGATCGCATTGGTTCAACGCATCACTGAAGTACCCAAAAAGAAATCCTCTAAACTCAAATCCTCGAAGCCTCCGAAATCACCCTCGATTGGCTCAAAGAGAAAAATAGCTTTAGAAGCTGGTGGTCCTTCCCGAAGTTAAGACATCGACATCTCACCAAATGTTTGGGCGAGAAAGACTACCACCACCACTACTTCAGCAGAAGACATCCCTGCCGTAGTTATAGAAGAACAAGTTGCCACTGAAGCAGCCGAACCGATTATGCTGCCAATTGGTAACACAACTACACCTACCACCACGCCACTGGTCACCGAGCCAATCATCATCCAGGATGACGATGAAGCCACGGATGAAGAGCCATTGTCTAAGAAAACCAAGACTTCTACATCAACTCATCCTCCACCATCTCAATCGGCCCAGACCTTTGGGCAAGAAGATTTTGAGCGCCTTTTCGAAGAGGATGGTACCTTCATAACTCGGGCCGAGAGAGCTCATATCTTCATGTTTTCTCACCTGATTATACCACACAAATGACTAAATCTTTCAGGACCCCGAGAAACCACACTAGCTCCCAATCTAAGCTTGTAAACATTTTCCCAACCCCAAGTTTGGATCCAAGAAAAATGAGATTTGCTACCATTTCCTTGCCCGAGGACACGAAATTTCTATCCCATCCGGTCGGGGTTGCCAATTACATGAGGTCCCTCATATCAAATTTTAATAGGGAGAAAATGCAGAATGTGTCTTTGCAATGCCTCTTCAATTAGGGTATGCATGTCTCCAACCGGGTACGTATTCCTTTTGATTGCCTAAGTTTATACTTGTATTATCTCTCATTTCAAACTTTCCCTCGATTCTTAATTTGCAGTCCTTCGTTCTTGTTGGTGAGGGCCTTATTCGGTGCTTGAATGAAAATGAGCACCTTAAAGGGCCCCTGGATGCCCAACAGAAAGAAATCCAGCACCTAAAAGGGCAGCTGGATGCCCAAGAGAAAGAAATCCAACACCTAAAAGGGCTCCTTCAACAAAACGATGCCCAACTACAATAAGTCAGTGACTTGTTCACTGTCTGGGTTGAGATGGACCAGGTCAGGGGCAACTACCTTTGAGCAATAAACAACCTCGAGCTTGCCACCGAGGAAAATAAGATTTTTGAGGAAAAAAAATAAAAACTTCTTCCAAAATGTTGAATTCCTCACTCAACAGCTCGGGGAGAAAGAAGAGGTTTATCATTATCAAGCTCAGCAAGTAGGATTTTTGAATACCAAACTTGATTGTCTCGGAGCCGAACTTGCTGCAATAGATGCTGATAAGGTTGTCGACCTTGCTGCGCTGAAGATGGCTCAAGATCAGGCAGACCAACAGGCCCAAACCAACGAAGGCCTGAGAAATGAGCTCAAGGCTTAGAATCAGAGGTATGCAGAGATTTCAGCTCAACTTGCTCAAGTCTCTGCTGAACGAGACCAGGCTCTGGCTGACGTGGAGGCCGAAGTGGCCGGGATAGTGCTAAAAACCCAGCACAAAAAATGAAACGTCCGAAGGTACACTTTGGATTAGGCTCGAGACAGGATCCCTAAGATTAATTACAAGATTGATGAGGCTAGAGAGGATGAGCTCCGAGCCTATCGCAAGCTGAACGGAGATAGTTCTAAAGATGACCCAAAGGACTCCGAATCTGAGTCCGATTAAGATCTAGGTTTTAACGCATTTGTATTTATTTCCTTTTTCCCCCTCTTTGAACATGTTTTGCTCTGACCGTTTACTGGCCTTGTATATAAAATGAATATCCCTTCTAGTCATGATTTTTCTATCTCTTAGCATCCGTTATTATTTTCTTGTTTGCAACAACTTCACTAAACAAACTCTTAACCTTATTCGGGCTAGATACCTCCTATTTCGGAGTTTAACTTAAACAAATAGTCACTTAGTTTTTCTCGAATCGAATGATAGTTCTTTTCGGCATTAAAAATAACTTAAGTAAGCTATACAAACTTTTACTCTTAGTTTACTTTATACCGAGAAGTTTCTTCGGTTTTGGGTCATTCAATGACTAAATATAATGACCTTATTTTTATGTTTATGAATAAGACGTCTCCTATTCATTTCATGCATGCATATTGGAACTTCATTTATTTCCAATTTCTTAGACAGTTTCAAGTGTCTTTAAGAACAAGCTAGGTTCATTTCGAACTGATGCCTTAAAAGCGCACTTCACTTATCTTTGTTCCGGTTGTATTTACGACGACAGTCCTCAGTTAAGGACTTCAACAAATTCATTAGCTCGTAAGTCTAAAGGTTATATCGATTGACCGGAGACAAGAGTATGCAAATGACTACAATCGAGGTAAATCTCGGACAAAAGCATTTTTATTCAAATTTTGTATCGGTCAAACAACTGGGCAAGATTCATTCATTTTTTCCCTTTACATTTTGCCGTCACATCAAAACTATTTGGGCAAGATTCATTCAATCTTTTAACCCTTACAACAGTCCTAAAAAATTAAAAATCTTCGAACTTCAAATAGCTTCGAGACTTCATACTTACTTCATACTTACTTCATACTTCTTTGCCTTCAAACTTCTTTTTCGAGGGTATGTCAGTCCCCTAGTATTTGTATTCGAAGTTATGAAAATTCAAACACTACTTTCTTTTCAATATCGGGCAGTCCCCAATGTTTGTCTGAACATTTTCTACTTAGTAACACGTTTTACATTGTTGCATCATTAAAAACCTTGCCGAAAAAATCCTTTTCGGGATAAAAATCATGCTAAGAGAAAAAGAGTGCAACACGTGCTATCAGTCCTAATTCTAACTTCTGCTCGGTCTTTAATCCACGACTCCGACTTTGTTCCAGCAAAAGTTAATTCCATCGAAATAAAAGTCACGTAAAATACATACCTTAGTAGTAATATCATTTCAAGTGTGCAACGTTCCAGTTGTTCGGCAACTTTTGACTATCTTCGGCTTCCAACTGGTATGAGCCTTTATCGGTTATTTCTGACACTTTGTAGGGACCTTCCCAATTCGGGCCCAATTTTCCTTGTTTGGGATTTTTAGTGTTGAGGGTTACCTTCCGTAGAACCAAGTCCCCTACTTGAAAGTGCTTAAGCTTAGCCCTTCGATTATAGTATCAACCCATCCTTTGCTTTTGGGCCACTAACCGTAGCAATGACAACTGTTAAGTCGAGTTTGACAACCATAGCTTCGTTGTTCGACTCTTCAATTGCAAGACTAAACCTTAAGCTCGACTCACCAACTTCCACTGGAATTAGCGCTTCTGCACCGTAGACCAAGGAAAAACTATTTCACCGGTACTAGACTTTGGCGTTGTTCTGTATGCCCACAACACCTCCGACAAAATCTCATTCCACTTACGTTTTGACTCCTTTAGACTTTTCCTCAAATTCTGAATAATTATTTTATTTGTTGACTCCGCTTGCCCATTTGCACTTGGGTGGTACGGAGATCTTCTTAATTTTCAATCGTTCGAGGAAGTCGTTCACATTCTCCCCAACGAATTGTTGTCCACTAGCGCAAGTGATCTCCATTAGTATGTCGAACCGGTAAATGATGTGGTCCCATATAAAATCAATCACTTGTTTTTATTTAACTTTCTTGAAGGCTTTGGCTTCAACCTATTTAAAAAAATAACCAGTCATAAATAAAATAAAGCGTACCTTTCTGGGTGCCTATGGGAGCGGCCCCATGATATCCATTTTTCACTTCATGAATGGTCATGGCGATAAAATCGGATGCATCAATTCCACCGGCTGATGAATAATGGGTGCGTGCCTTTGGCGTTCGTTACATTTTCGGACGAAGTTTTATATCTTCCTCTATCTCTAACCAATAATACCAGGTCCTAATCAATTTTTGAACCAATAACTCTTGTGAATGATTACCACAAGTCCTCTCGCGAACCTCGCGCATCACGTAATAGGTTTCCCCGGATCCTAAGCACCTTGCTAAAGGACCATTAAAAGACCTTCGGTACAGCTGACCATCAACCAAACAAAATCTAGTTGCTTTAGTACGAAGGGCCCTCGACTCGTGAGATCCATAGGTAACTTTCAATCTCGAAGGTAGTCGATGTATTTATTGTGCCAATCCCAAGTCAAACTTGTCGTATTCAGTTCGGCATGACCACTATCAATCGTGGAATTAAGCAGCTGCATAATCGTTTCTGAATTGAACTCCTCCGCTTCTACGGATGACCCAAATTAGACAAGGCATTCACCTCATTGTTTTGCTCTCGAGATACATGCTCCATAGTCCATTCTTTGAATCGATGCAAGATTACTAGAATTTTATCCAAGTATTTTTGCATCATTTCTTCCTTTACTTCGAACACCCCATTCACTTGATTAACAACCAATGACAAATCACATTTTGCTTCAATGACTTTAGCTTCTAGACTCCATACTAACTCAAGACCTGCAATCATAACCTCATACTCCACTTCATTATTAGTTAATCTCATAGTTCTTATTGACTTCCTAATAATATATCCTGTAGGCGACTTTAGCACAACCCCGCGGACCCTTTCACGTTAGAAGCTCCATCTATGTACAAGGTCCAGACCCCCGAAGTTTTTCCTGAAGTTAATAAAAGTTCTATTTCTACTTCGAGAATCATTCCGGGTGTAAAGTCTGCTACAAAGTCTGCCAAAACCTGAGACTTTATAGCACTTCTTGGTTTATAGTCTACGTCATACCCACTAATTTCTACTGCCCATTTGGCTAGCCTACCAGAAAATTCTGGTTTATGCATCACATTTTTAGTGGATACGTTGTTACTACACATATAGGATGACATTGAAAATACTGCCTCAATTTTCTAGCAATCGTTATTAATGCTAATGTATTTTTTTCTAAATGAGGATACCTAATCTCTGCACTAGCTAATGTTCTACTTACATAATAAATGAAAAATTGTGTACCTTTTTCTTCTTAAACCAAAACTGCGCTTACAACCACTTCGGATACTGCCAATACAAGAACAACTACTCGTCTGCCTTCAGTTAATGCATAACGATGAACTAGACATGTATTTCTTCAAATTCCTCAAAATTTACTGACACTCCAGTGTCCACTCGAAGTTATTCTTCTTTTTCAACAAAGAGAAGAACCGATGACTTTTCTCCGAAGATCGAGAGATAAACCTGCTTAAAGTAGCTATCCTCCCGGTGAGTCTTTTCACTGCTTTCACATTGTTAAGCACATCCGATATCTCTTCGATAGCTTTGATCTTATCCGGATTAATCTCTATTCCTCGGTTTGGAACCAAGAAACCTAAGAACTTTCCCGAGCCAACTCCAAAAGCACATTGTTCAGGATTTAGCTTCATGTTATACTTTTAGAGCACGTCAAACGTATTTTGCAAATGCTTTAAATAGTCCTCTTCTTCCAGGGATTTAATGTCACGACCCGACCCGACGGGCCGCGACTAACCGCCCTAATGACGTCATTATCCTGACCCGTCACACATAATCCAACTAACACCTAATGAGTCTGAAATTCGGCAGCATAACGCTGCAATAACAACATATGCCAGGGTAGGTAAGCCGACAAGGCTGCCTTTACCCCCGAATGTACCTGCCTCCTGAGGAGTCACAACTAGCCAACACAATACAACAGGCAAGCCGACAAGGCTGCCACTAGATAATATCATATATACACGGGGACACCCCAACATAGAGTACAATAGCATGACTGACCAAAATAGAGTTATAACCCTTACCTAAGTACAACCCACAACTGTCTACGGACCTCTATAAGAAGGACAACGACATACGACGGGACAGGGCCCCGTCGTGCGCCTAAATATACATAAATCAAAATGATGGGGTTCTGTACCAAAATCATAAAGCTCTGGATCAAAGGAGCTTTCCAAACAGCTGCGCAGGAACCTAAACCGTAGGGTCACCAAACTGAGCACCTGTACCTGCGGACATGAACGCAGCCCCCCGAGGAAAGGGGGTCAATACGAAATAATGTACTGAGTATGTAAACATGAAATACTGCAAATGAGATCATAAGTAGCCAATGGATAACAAGAGGTCAGTATAAAAATCAGGATCCAAATCCAATTGTGCCATAAATAATAAAAGTCAGTTGTGCCTTATAAAAATGAGAGTCAAGTCAAGAAAACATGAATGCCTGTCCATATACATATATATACCTGTAACATAACCCTACCCACTAATGCGGGACTCAGTGGAATCATATCGTAACCTGACCCATATTGGGACTCGGTGAAGTCATATCATAACCTGACCCATTCTGGGACTCGGTAAGGTCATATCATAACCCGACCCATTCTGGGACTCGGTAAAGTCATATCATAACCCGGCCCATTCTGAGACTCGATAAAGTCATATCATAACCCGGCCCATTCTGGGACTCGGTAAAGTCATATCATAACCCGGCCCATTCTGGGACACGGTGAAAAATGCAAGGCTGTGCACGATCATAACCCGGCCCGGGACTTGGTGAAGTGAAGTAATAACACTTAGCACGAGTAGATTTCATGAGTAACCATATGCAATCAAAATTTTCATTTGACTCCCAATAAAATCATTATAATAATGTCATAATAAACTCTTTACTGAAAAATTATAGGCACTTCTCATAACTAACATCTTTAGAATTAAACTGTATAAGAATCATGTACGTCCGCCGTACCTTCATTAAATAAATATCATGCCAAAGAAGGAAGGAATAGTTCACATACCTCTTAGACGAACTAATCAACTCAATATTGGAGTACGTCTCGATTTAGAAGTTCAACCTATAATAATGGTAATACGTTCGTCAATTCTATGATCACTAGCATACTTTATATCGAATAACGACTTCCTATTCTATAAAAATTCGGGCAGCACTTCCCTTGTTTGTACATGTTTCCACAACTTCCAAACGAGGCTAATAACATCAACAACCAAGCACCAATTAAGGGCACAACCAAAACAGCAACAAAGGGGATTTGCACACCCACTTCTCATGTAAATTTAGCCTCTTAATCCACATTAAAACAGCACACAAAAATAGTCCATGTTCCAACAACAACGAGGGTAGAATGTGAAGCCTTTCTACACCTTTCTACACCCTTATTCCTTTAGGACTTACATTAGCAATTACCACACTTAAACATGCATAATGGTAACTAAATTTTCAGCATTATAACACCACAAAACAGTCCCTAAAATAGTCCATATCCATCTCAACATGTCCAACGATTTCATGCAAGTTATTGGCCACAACATGTCATAATTTCATAACTCTTCTCTTAACTCCTAAAATTTAATTCCATATTTCAATACTTCCATATAACTAATTTAAATTTTAATATCAATGTTTCCTTTCAATTTCATCATGCAATTAGTGATAATAATAACAACAATAACCAACGAATCCAACAATCACCAAACTCTGTCCCAAATTGGCAACTAGCCCAAAATTGTCACATGCATTGTTTAAATTCCAAATTTTTCTTAACACAAATTCATATCCTTAATTCTAACAACATGCATTCCAATTAGATTATAGAAGTAAGAATTTTATACCTCAATTTTGCCCAAAACAGTCCACAATGTTCTGCCCACTGCTTGTCCGAAAATCCCCACTGTTTTCGTATTTTCCCCCCTTTTTTGTTCATTTCTGCAACTCCAATTGACATGCAAGTGTTCTACAATGTTAAGCCATTATCTTTACACGTTTTTCTTCCAAAACTTCCTCCCAAAAATTCGAAATTTCTGGTAAGCAATGGCACGTTTTTTCCACTATTTTTTGGTGTTGTTTTGGCTTATAATTTTGTGAATAATGTAGTCCAAGAAGAGGAGATAAAAATCTTAAATTGAGTATGGGGTTGGGGGTGATTTTCGGCCAGCAGGGGGGTGGGTTTGGAGAATAGAGGTGAGGTTTTGTTTAAAGTGTAGAATGAAGGAGATGAATGTAGGTTTTAAAATAAAAAAAATGAATTTTATTATTTACACTTTGGCCCCCAAGTTCTTCAATTATCGTCTTAATCTTACGAGGTGTAACATTCTTCCCCGCTTAGAAAAATTCATCCTCGAATGTTCATAATAAGTCTTATGCCAGAAAATTTTTGGCAGAGTCTCCTTTATAACTATGTCTATCCACCTATATTCAGCAAACCAACATGTGCCACACAGGGCCACAATATATCACTCATATACAATTCCCAATTTCCAGAATCAAATAAGGAGTTAAATTACATTACCTGGAGTCATAGGGAACAAGTAAGAATATTTCTTCTTCATTTCATCTTCTGCCTCCCAAGTCATTTCCTCCCTATTGTTGTTTCGCCACAATACCTTGACGGAAGCCACATCCTTCGTCTGTAACCTCATGACCTGGCGATCAAGTATAGCTATGGGACTTTCCTCATAGGACAGCTCCTCTGCCACCTGGACATCATCTACTGGGAAGACTCTAGAAGGATCACCAATACACTTACGCATCATAGATAAATGGAAGACTGGATGTACCGCCTCCAATTCAGATGGTAGATCCAACTCATAGGCAACCTTGCTTATCCTACGAATGACCTGTTAAGGCCCGATATACCTTGGGCTAAGCTTCCCTTTCTTGCCAAACCTCATCACACCCTTCATGGGTGACACCTTTAGGAACACCCAATCATCAACCTGAAACTCTAAGTATCGACGTCGATTATCAGCATATGACTTCTGTCGACTCTGTGCTGCTAATAATCTCTCCTGAATGAGCTTCACCTTATCAGCGACTAACCATCAACCGTATGTCCTGGGCCGATCAACTTAGTCTCACCTACATCAAACCAACCAATAGGTGACCTGCACTTCCTCCAGTATAAGGCCTCGTACGGTGCTATCTGGATGCTAGAATTGTAGCTGTTGTTATAGGCAAACTCAATGAGTGGTAAATGATCATCCCAACTACCTCCGAAGTCAATAATACAGGCTCTCAGCATATCCTCTAATGTCTGGATAGTACGATCTGCCTTTCCATCTGTCTGAGGATGAAATGCTGTGCTGAGACTCACTTGTGTCCCCAATCCCTTATGTAATGATCTCCAGAAGTTAGCTGTAAACTGAGCTCCTCGGTCTGATATAATAGATGTGGGAATCCCGTGCAGTCTAACTATCTCCCTGATGTACAGCCTATCATAGTCCTCAGCTGAGTAAGTAGTCCTCACTGGAAGAAAATGGGCTGATTTCGTCAGCCTATCCACGATAACCCATATGGAATCACACTTCCGCTGAGTGCGAGGTAAGCCTGTAATGAAGTCCATATTGATCACTTCCCACTTCCAAGCCGGGATCTCAATCTCCTGTAATAATCCACCAGGCTTCTGATGTTCAACTTTAACCTGCTGACAATTCGGGCACTGGGCAACAAATTCTGCTATGTCTCTTTTCATGCCATCCCACCAATACAAGCATCTAAGGTCATGGTACATCTTCGTCGACCCTGGATGAATGGAATAACGGGCATTGTGTGCCTCTCCCATAACCTGCTGTCGTAGCCCTACAATACCAGGTACACATAACCTGCCCTCATACCGCAGCACATCATCAGGTGTAACATCAAATAAAGTCTTTCCCTTTCGGAGAGCTGCATCTCTATACCGGGCCAGAACAGGATCCTCATACTGACGTTTCTTTACCTCTTCCACGATAGAGGACTCATCAACATCGTGAATAAGAACCCTGCTATCTCCCGAATTCGCCAACCGGACTCCAAGACTAGCTAGCTTGTGTATTTCACGAACCATCTCTCTTCTGTCTGACTGCACATCCGTCAAGCTACCCATGGATCTACGACTAAGAGCATCTGCCACAACATTGGCTTTCCCCGGGTGGTACAAGATATCAACATCAAAGTCTTTTAGCAACTCTAACCACCGCATTTGCCGTAGGTTCAACTCCTTCTGCTTAAAGATATATTGGAGACTCTTGTGATCCGTATAAATATCACATGAATCCCATACAAATAATGTCTCCAAATCTTCAGGGCATGAATCACCACTGCTAGCTCCAAATCATGAGTGGGATAATTCTTTTCATGCTTTCTGAGCTGTCGGGAGGCATAAGCTATAACTTTGTCATGCTGCATCAACACACAACCTAGCCCAATACCTGAAGCATCACAATAGATGACATAACCATCCGGTCCCTCGGGAAAAGTCAGAACTGGAGCCGTAGTCAACTTATCATTCAACAACTGGAAACAGTGCTCGCAAACATCCGTCCACTGAAACTTAGCTGCCTTATGGGTTAGCCTAGTCAAAGGCGCTGAGATCAAGACAAACTTTTCCACAAACCTTCTGTAATACCCTGCTAGCCCTAGAAAACTGCGTACCTCAGTAGGTGTCGTAGGTCTGGGGCAAGTCTTCACCGCCTCAATCTTCTGTGTATCCACTCGAATACCATCAGCCCCGATAATATGCCCCAAGAATGCCACCGAAGTCAACCAGAACTCACACTTGGAAAACTTGGTATACAACTGCTGGTGCTGGAGGACCCTAAGTACCGTCCTCAAATGGTCTGCATGCTCCTGCTCTGAACGAGAATAAATCAGGATATCATCATTGAATACAATGAGGAACATGTCTAAGAATGGCCTGAATACCCGGTTCATCAAATCCATAAACACAACTGGAGCATTGGTCAGTCCAAAAAACATCACCCTAAACTCATAATGTCCATATCGGGTTCTGAATACTGTCTTTGGAATATCTGCCTCCCTTACCCGCACCTGATGATAACCTGACCGCAAGTCTATCTTCGAGAAACACTTAGCACCCTGCAACTGGTCAAATAAATCATCAATCCTGTGAATGGGGTACCTGTTCTTGATGGTTACCTTGTTCAGCTGCCAATAATCAATACACATCCGCAGCGATCCATCTTTCTTCCTCACAAATAACACTAGTGCTCCCCATGGAGATGTACTCGTCCTAATAAAGCCTTTCTCCAACAAGTCTCACAGCTGCTCCTTCAACTCCTTCAGCTCTGCTGGTGCCATTCTATAAGGAGGAATGGATATAGGTTGGGTACCTGGCAATACATCTACATCAAATCTATCTCCCGGCTCGGAGGGAGACACGGAAGATCATCTGGGAATACATCCAAAACTCACTAACTACCGGAATCGATCAAGAGCCGTGCACTCCGCTTCAGATCATGCACCCGAACCAAATGATAGATACAACCTTTTCTGACCATCTTCTTTGCCTTGAGGTATGAAATAAACTTACCCCTCGGCGATGCTGCATTCACTTTTCATTCTATAACTGGCTCGTCTGGAAACTGAAATCGAACCAACTTCTCCCTACAATCAACGTTGGCAAAACAAGAAGCCAACCAATCCATACCCATAATGACATCAAAGTCGGTTATATCCAACTCTATCAAATCTGCTAAGGTATGACGGCTATATATCACCACCGAACAATTTTTATACACACGCTCGGCTATAACCGAATCTCCTACCGGTGTAGCTACCTCAAATGGTTCTATCGGCTCAGGTTCTATCCCTATTCTATTAGCAAAAAGAGGGGATATGTAGGATAAAGTGGAACCTGGATCTATCAAAGCATATACATCACAAAAAAAAAACCGATAGTATACCTGTAACAACATCTGGTGACGCCTCCTGATCACGTCTACTGGCCAAAGCATAAACGCGGTTCGAAGGACCGCCGGAACTAGAAACTCTGCCACGACCTCTACCACGGCCTGCTGGCGTTTGAATACCCCGCCCGGTGAAACGTATAGCTATAAATAACGATGAACCAGCACCCGACCCCGTAGGCTGAGCCATCCCACCTGAACCACCCATGTTGGGACACTCTCTCATTATATGGCCCTGACGACCGCAAGAGAAGCAATCACCTGTGGTCGAATGACATTCCCCAATATGAAGCTTACCACACTGAGAGCACCGAGGATCAGATGGCCTCAACTGACTAGAGCCCCTGTTCCTCTGAGAACCCGAAGCCCTGAAGCTCTGGTCGGCTCCTGAATACCCGGGGCGGTCGAACCTCCTGCCCGTAGACTGTAGAGGAGCACTCTGTTCTGGTTGAGATGAATATCTGACCTGCTGCTGGAACTGTTTTCCTCGAGACTCACCGGAATAAGCTGCCGACCTAGCCCTCTTATGCTGGTCCCTGTCATGACCTATGTCTGGCTGTCGCCCTCTATGTCGGTCCTCAACCCCCTGTGTGTATGCCTGGATACGAGCAATATCCATACCCGGCTGAAGAGCCACCGCCATACAACCATCGATCAGATAATGGTCTAGCCCCATCACAAAGCGATGCACACTGTCTGCCATATCTGCTACAATAGTTGGTGCGTATCTGGCCAATGAATCAAACTCCAGGCTATACTCACGAATGGTCCTGCCACTCTGCCTCAACTGTAAGAATCTGTCCACTCTAGCTCTCCTCATCTCTGGAGGCGAGAAGTGACCAAGGAAGGCCTCTATAAACTCCTCACATGTAGCCGAGGAACATCCTCTCCCTGGACAACTCCCAAGACTCATACCGGCCAGCGCTATATCCCGCATCCTATACGAAGCCAACTCCACAGACTCAGTCTCCAAAGCCCTGATTACCCTCAAGGTACGCTGCATCTGTCGGATAAACTCATGCGGGTCATCCTCGGGCCTTGACCTGAAAAACTCTAGTGGACTACAACTCAAGAAATCACGGACCCTCAAACTATCTGCTCTGGGCCAACTCCTAGTCCCTATCTATAAGTCTGCCCTGCCACTAACCTAGTCAGCAGCTGCACCGCATCTCTCATGGCTCTGTCCTCTGCCCCGGCTGAGGAGCTGGAGGCTCAGAGTCAGCCTCGAGCTGGTGATGTTTCCCCCTGAACTGGAGCCTCTGGTGGGGGCGAAGCGAGCTTCGCCGACCAGGGCACAGTCTCCGGCATAGATTGAGTACGGGACCTGGTAACTCTCTGAATCCGACTAGTATCTCCCGCTGTAGACTTACCCTTCTGGGCTGCTATCACCTTCTTTGGAGGCATAGTTGTAAATATAGTAAGTCGTCAGAAAGGGATTATCCTAATAACATAGCTCTATTGCACGATCTAAGAGATGAAAGAATAGAAACCAATCCCAAATGCCCTGCAGCCTCCTGCGTATAAGTATGGTGCACAACATACCCATACGCAAGACTCTACTAGACACGGTCTGTAGACATTCCGAGGACTAACTGCTTTGATACCAATTTTGTCACGACCCGACCCGACGGGCCGCGACTAACTGCCCTAATGACGTCATTATCCTGACATGTCACACATAATCCAACTAACACCTAATGAGTCTGAAATTCGACAGCATAACGTTGCAATAACAACATATGTCAGGGTAGGTAAGCCGACAAGGCAGTCTTTACCCCCGAATGTACCTGCCTCCTGAGGAGTCACAACTAGCCAACACAATACAACAGGCAAGCCGACAAGGCTGCCACTAGATAATATCATATATACACGGGGACACCCCAACATAGAGTACAATAGCATGACTGACCAAAACAGAGTTATAACCCTTACATAAGTACAACCCACAACTGTCTACGGACCTCTATAAGAAGGACAACGACATACGACGGGACAGGGCCCCGTCGTGCCCCTAAATATACATAAATCAAAATGATGGGGTTCTGTACCAAAATGATAAAGCTCTGGATCAAAGGAGCTTTCCAAACAGCTGCGCAGGAACCTAAACCGTAGGGTCACCAAACTGAGCACCTGTACCTGCGGGCATGAACGCAGCCCCCCGAGGAAAGGGGGTCAATACGAAATAATATACTGAGTATGTAAACATGAAATACTGCAAATGAGATCATAAGTAGCCAATGGATAACAAGAAGTCAGTATAAAAATCAGGATCCAAATCCAATTGTGCCATAAATAATAAAAGTCAGTTGTGCCTTATAAAAATGAGAGTCAAGTCAAGAAAACATGAATGCATGTCCATATACATATATATACCTGTAACTTAATCCGACCCACTAATGCGGGACTCAGTGGAATCATATCGTAACCTGGCCCATATTGGGACTCGGTGAGGTCATATCATAACCCGGCCCATTCTGGGACTCGGTGAGGTCATATCATAACCCGGCCCATTCTGGGACTCGGTAAGGTCATATTATAACCCAGCCCATTCTGGGACTCGGTAAAGTCATATCATAACCCGGCCCATTCTGGGACTCGGTAAAGTCATATCATAACCCGGCCCATTCTGGGACTCGGTGAAAAATGCAAGGCTGTGCACGAACATAACCCGGCCCGGGACTCGGTGAAGTGAAGTAATAACACTTAGCACGAGTAGATTTTATGAGTAACCATATGCAATCAAAATTTTCATTTGACTCCCAATAAAATCATTATAATAATGTCATAATAAACTCTTTACTGAAAAATCATAGGCACTTCTCATAACTAACATCTTTAGGAATTAAACTGTATAAGAATCATGTACGTCCGTCGTACCTTCATTAAATAAAAATCATGCCAAAGAAGGAATGAATAGTTCACATACCTCTTAGACGAACTAATCAACTCAATATTGGAGTACGTCTCGATTTAGAACTTCAACCTATAATAATGGTAATACGTTCGTCAATTCTATGATCACTAGCATACTTTATATCGAATAACGACTTCCTATTCTATAAAAATTCGGGCAGCACTTCCCTTGTTTGTACATGTTTCCACAACTTCCAAACGAGGCTAATAACATCAACAACCAAACACCAATTAAGGGCACAACCAAAACAGCAACAAAGGGGATTTACACACCCACTTCTCATATAAATTTAGCCTCTTAATCCACATTAAAGCAGCCCACAAAAACAGTCCATGTTCCAACAACAACGAGGGTAGAATGTGAAGCCTTTCTACACCTTTCTACACCCTTATTCCTTTAGGACTTACATTAGCAATTACCACACTTAAACATGCATAATGGTAACTAAATTTTCAGCATTATAACACCACAAAACAGTCCCTGAAACAGTTCATATTCATCTCAACATGTCCAACGATTTCATGCAAGTTTTGGCCACAACATGACATAATTTCATAACTCTTCTCTTAACTCCTAAAATCCAATTCCGTATTTCAATACTTCTATATAACTAATTTAAACTTTAATATCAATGTTTCCTTTCAATTTCATCATGCAATTAGTGATAATAATAACAACAATAACCAACGAATCCAACAATCACCAAAATCTGTCCCAAATTGGCAACTAGCTCAAAATTGTTACATGCATTGTTTAAATTCCAAATTTTCCTTAACACAAATTCATATCCTTAATTCTAACAACATGCATTCCAATTAGATTATAGAATGAAGAATTTTATACCTCAATTTCGCCCAAAATAGTCCACAATGTTCTGCTCACTGCTTGTCCGAAAATCCCCACTGTTTTCGTATTTTTTCCCCTTTTTTGTTCATTTCTGCAACTCCAATTGACATGCAAGTGTTCTACAATGTTAAGCCATTATCTTTACATGTTTTTCTTCCAAAACTTCCTCCCAAAAATTCGAAATTTCTGGTAAGCAATGGCACATTTTTTCCACTATTTTTTGGTGTTGTTTTGGCTTCTAATTTTGTGAATAATGTAGTCCAAGAAGAGGAGATAAAA
This sequence comes from Anisodus acutangulus, assembly GCA_029783415.1. Lineage (NCBI taxonomy): Eukaryota > Viridiplantae > Streptophyta > Magnoliopsida > Solanales > Solanaceae > Anisodus > Anisodus acutangulus. The sequence continues at coordinate 8,241,730 of CM056509.1, forward strand.
ATCTTAAATTGAGTATGGGGTTGGGGGTGATTTTCGGCCAGCAGGGGGGTGGGTTTGGAGAAGAGAGGTGAGGTTTTGTTTAAAGTGTAGAATGAAAGAGATGAATGTAGGTTTTAAAATAAAAAAAATCTGAATTTTATTATTTACACTTTGGCCCCAAAGTTCTTCAATTATCGTCTTAATCTTACGAGGTGTAACATTTAACTAACATATCATTAATGTAAACTTTTATTGTATTTCTTATTTGATCCCCGAACATGCGATTAACTAGGCGTTAAATGGCATTACACTATAGCCACAAGTCCCGTACCTAGTTTTAAAAAAAGTTTTCTCTTTATCCTCCGGGTTCATCCGAATCTGGTTGTACCTGGAGTAAGCATCAAGAAAACTTAACATCTCATGCTCGGTCGTAGCGTCAATCATTCGATCGATGTGCGGTAAAGGAAAAGAGTCATTTGGGCATGCCTTCTTCAAATCTTTAAAATCTATGCACATTTTTAGCTTATTGTCTTTTTAAGGTACAACTACTACGTTATCTAGCCAATTTGGGTAAGCTACTTCCCGGATGGAACCTATATTTAAAAGCTTTGTTACCTCCTCCTTAACGAACTTATGCTTGAGTTCATCCACTGACCTCCTCTTTTTCCTTACCGGGGAAAAGCTCGAGTCCAAACTCAATTTGTGAGTCATGATCTGCTATGTAATACATGTCATGTATAAATGGGACCAGACAAAACAATTGGAGTTATCTTTAAGAAACTCAATTAATTTAAGCATGAGCTTTGGGGATAACCTGGTGCCCTAGTATACCTTTCTATCTGGTAGATACACGAACAAGATGACTTGCTCCAGTTCTTCTACAGCTGACTTCATGACATCTGAATCATCTAGCAGCACAAATGACCTTGGGACACGAAAGTAATCCTCTTCGTCCTCGAAGCGTATCTTGTCCTCATCTTCTTTCTTCGTACTCAAAGAGTCCGAATCTTGTGATTGTTATTTAACTTCCTTGCCTTTACTTAAATCTTTCACTTATTTTGGTTCATGCACCACTTCCTATACCGCAAACATTTCCCTTACTGCCGGTTGCTCCCCATGAATTGTCTTCATTCCCTCTGGAGTCGAGAACTTTAACAGCATGTGCAACATCGAAGGAGCGACCCTCATGTCATGTATCCAAGGCCTGCTGAATAGTGCGTTGTACCTCATCTCGCCTTCAATAACATAGAACTTCATTTGCTGAATTGTCCCGACTGGGTTGACTGGAAGAATGACCTCCCCCTTCGTAGTCTCGCTTGCCATGTTGAATCTGTTGAGAATATGGGCCGCCGGCATAATTTGGCCAATAGGCCTAATTGCTCTACCACTTTCCACCGGATTATATTGGACGAGCTACCTGGATCAATCAAAACACACTTATATTGAAATTTATTGATAAAGATAGAAATTACCAACACATCATTGTGAGGCCGTCGAATGATGCCCTCCGCGTCTTCATCATTGAAAGAGATTGTTCCCTCCGGCACGTAGTCTCTGAATCTTTTCTCCCGAGTGATTGAGACTTTTGTCTTCTTGCAGCCATGATAGCTCCCTTTCGGAACGTACATTCCCCCGATAATCATATTTATGACATGCTGGAGTTCAACCAGTTCTGTCTGCTTGTTCGCTTCCCTATTTTTGTAGTTTTCCTTTGCTCGATCACTCAAGAACTCGCGTAGGTGGTCATTTTTCAATAACCGAGCCACTTCATCTCTTAACTGGTGACAATCCTCTGTTCGATGACCATGAGTTCCATAAAAATCACAAATCAAGTTTCGATCTCTTTGAGCCAGTTCTGTCTGAAATAATCTTGGCCACATCGTTTCCTTTTTATGACTAATGGTCCAAACGAGCCCAACTATATCAACCTTGAAATTGTATTCGGACAGCCTCGGGTTCTCCAGAATGTTTGAAAAAGATCCACCGATATTATTTTTGAATTGCGAACCCCTACTAGTAGACCCTCGATCATTATGCCTATCTCCTCTATCCGATGATAAATTGTGATTGTTGCGACCCTGATCCGAACTGAAATTTGACCTTTCTGATTGCCCGTAGGGTTGATATCTATCCTTTGAAGATTCCAGCTCCGACTCGACTACCTTATTTGACTTATCAAAGTTTTTATTCCATCGTGCTGACCCCTGTGGAAGTTCAAGCTGATCATCCTCCATCCTGATTTTGGACTTGTACATGTTATGCGCATCTACCCATGTTACCGCCGGAAATTCTAATAGGTTCTCTTTTAATTTGAACGAGGCACTAGAGCTCATAGGATTCAGCTCCTTGGTAAAATCTTCAACTGCCCATTCATTTGGTACTCTGGGAAGAATTATCCGCTCCTTTTGAAACCTGGTCACAAATTCCTGCAGCAACTCTGTATCCTTCTGAGCTATTTTGAAAATATCCACTTTCCTTGCGTGAACCTTCCGAGCTCCGGCATGCGCCTTTATAAAAGTATCTACAAGTATTTCAAATGAATTAATTGAATGTTCAAGCAACATAGAATACCATGTCATTGCTCATTTGGAAAGCATTTCGCCGAATTTCTTCAACAACACCGATTCAATCTTATCTGGGTGCATGTTGTTGCCCTTTATTGCATAAGTATACGACATCACATGCTCATGTGAATCCGTTGTCCCATCATACCTTGGGAGGTTGTGCATTTTAAACCTCTTTGGTATCAACTTCGGTGTTGCATTTGACGGAAACGACAATTGGATGTTCAAGATTGGAGGTGCCCTAGGAATCTGATCTACCCGTGAATTGTAGGTCTATACCTTCTTTTCATTTGTGTTAATTCATTTAGTTAAGGCTTCAAGCATTTTCAGGACCTCCGAGGACTCATTAGTCCCCGAACCATTGGCATTCTCGTCGACTCAATACTCTTCCCGGGCTGGTTCATTATTACGGACCAGAGGAGCTTCATCCGCCGCATTTGCTTCGCTGCTTTTCTTTTGCAACTGAGTTATAGCTTTCTGCTACTCTTTTAACATATAAAAGATTCGATCCACGTTTATTTCTTCCTCCTCGTCATTCAGTGTTTTCTGTCGTGACTTTCTGGACGATTAGGGTGAAATCAGGGGATTATTGTTATTCACCGGATCAATCCCGTTCGGTGGAGCAACGAGCGGAACACCATTAACGTGATCAACTGGTGGCACACCAGTGATCGGGTTGACATGTGGAACGTCGGGTGGAACATTGTTGTTGTTCTCATAATGGTTGCTGACTTGAATGTCGCTAGCCATTATGTAGTACTTAGAATTGACCTGAAATTACGAAATCTCGAAAGAAACAAGTGAGATTTGAGTTTGAATAAATCACCACTATTATCCTTAGCCCCACGGTGGGCGCCAAACTGTTTACCCAAAAAAAGATATAGTTGCATTTGTAAGTGGGTTTAAAGATACGTGGATAGATTCACAAATAAGTTAAATAAATAACTAGCAATAAGTAAATGAATGAAAATAATAAGCAAAAGATGTAGCCTGAATTAGTGAAGTCTTGATTGAAACTTGTCAATGAACTTGGTCTGGTCCTTAGCAAATCTGCTTCGAGCCCGAGCCAATATCGTGAGCTTTTACAAATTTAATTATAATGAAATTGTGCAAGTAGACAAAAGAAATAATCAGATGCCCTTCCAACATAAAGATTGAACTCCTTTTATAGCTAATAATATAAGGTATTTATGTTCAAGAATCACTCCCTCATTAAATGCAATTAAATGATAGAAACGATCACTTAATGAGCGAATAGTAACGGCTGGCGCCATATCCAGAACGGATAGGCGCTAAGCACCTTCGATCTTCCACCCGATGTCAACAGGTCCGGTCACCGTTTAGTGTCACCTGGTTTGATTGTCAACCGACCTTATTACTACACCTGAACTTACCACCGGCACAAATTGTTCCTTCCTTTCGATTTTTATTCTGAAACCATGCCACGTATCATGTCATTTTTTACCGCTTATTTATATAATATAATTTTTATATCCGAACCTCCTTCTCTCTCACTGGCTCCCCTAATTAAAGGGTGTCTTTATTTTCTTCTACTATAGATATTATAACTGACATAGTCCGAATTGTTAAAAATGTTTCTGTAGATAACGTTATATCCTTCGTGTTGAATTATTTTTGTGTGAGTTCGAATTATCAGATTCTAAAGCATGAGATATGTATTTGAAATGAATATCCGAGTTAAGATATATATTATGAGCAATACATAAATAGCTTGAGTAATTTATTTTTAGTCAAGAAAAATATTTTTAATCTAATTATTAATTGCGAAATGTTTTATACGAGTAATAAATTGAGGTGATCTCTAGTTAGTTTCCTAAACATGATTCTGCTAAAGCAAATAGTAATTAAACATTGAATGAAGAAAAAATAGACAGGCAGAGCTGATGTGATGAATAGTAGAAGCATTGGGGTCCTACAATGAGGTCAAGAAGGTGCTTGAACATATGCCAACCACGTGTAAACATACATGGCTAGGTGTACACTGACATGCCACCTAATCAACCCATTCTGCCAAATATATAAAACTAGGGGTGAGCGGATCCGGGTACCCTAACGTTTTTCAATTACCTGGACCCTATCCGATAAAAGATCGATTCCTAAATTTACTAGCCGGAACCTACCCGTAGCAATCATTACCCGGAACCTACCCGGAACCTACCCGGACCCTGGGGTTCCGGGTAGGTTCCCGGGTACCCTGTAAATAAAAAATCACAGATTAAGCAACAATTTTTTAGCCTATGAGAATAAAAAAGAGTTCTAAAATAATTTCATCCAGTAGTTTTTTAGCCTGCAATCAGAGTTTTTAGTACCCTTATAAGAAGTTTTAGAAAACTTATTCATTGTAGAAAAACTAATTCTGTAACCAAAACCTAAAATTGCAAGCCAAATTTGACACTCAATTAATTGAACGTGTTGATTTCAAAATAAATTTAGAAATATCCGATTAAACTTATTTTTGTGTTCATAAGCTCTTCGATAAAAAAGAAAAGGTTTATTTTACTAGTAAATCCCTAAATTTCATCTTCACAGCTACAAAAATATACATAAATTTTAAAAATAGATTTACATTTCAAATAAAAAAGCAATACAGATTGAAGATGAGTATCGCCTGAAATAGAACAGAAGCATATGATATTAAAAAGAAATTGAAGAGTTAGATATGAATTCAGATGCATTTTATGAACGACGTGAACACAACCAAGGAGAGAAAGAGGCAAAGGTGAAGCTTCAACGACAACAACGATAAAAGTACCTGAGAGAAAGCTTCAACGACGACGACGATGAAGCTCGGTGGTTTAGCTAAAACGTCATTGTTATTGAGAGAGTTTTGAGTGTTTTCTCTTAGGGCACAAAAAACATTCTAGAATAAAGGGGTGAAAAAGCTGAAATATTTGCGTCTTGGGGTGGGGACAATCAATGTGCATGCGTGCAACAAACAATTTTGGAGAAAGTTAAAAGTGGTCCAAATGTTTCTCAAAAAAGTAAAAATATTTAATATTTTATAGGTTCCGGGTATGGATTCCGGGTCCGGATATCCTATCTCTATTTGTCGGAACCGGAACCGGACCCGACATTGATCTGTTCCTAATTTTACTACCTGAATCCTACCCGTTATTATAATATATCTATTCGAAACCTATCTGTTAATATCGGTTTCAATCGGATATCTGGGCACCCTGTACCGTGCACACCCCTATATAAAACCATACAAATTAAGGTTCCTTTGTCTTCCTTTAATTTGCATAGAACAAACTACCCCAAGCCCCACGTCCTCATTCTTCTATTCTAAAAGAAATAAAGTAGTAGTAGTATTAATAACAATAGTACTACTAAAATAGGAGTATCATGCTAGAACTACACTATCATCAATCATTGACATCTCATTATAAAAGTTAAAGTTAGCAGTTCCAAGATATTTTCCCAACTTTTTTTAATGATATCTAAGGTTGTTTTGCTAAAACTCTCCGTATTTTTCTATTTATTATTGTGAGACTATATAGTGAGTCAAATATCCAAGTGTACATTTTTAAATTCGGATGCTCCTCTTCCTTGAAAAGGGATTATGGTTAAGGTTAATGACATCATTATATTTTGAAATGTGTTAATAGACGTTTGCCCAAAAAACAAAAGGAAAACATATAAGCCATGGAGCAGAAGGGAAATTTGGGATTAGCATAGAGCACTATGGAAGTTGAGATTTTTGGATTAAAAAAAATCACTTTTAAGATTTATTGGCAGTTTTAACTTATTTTATTTATATTTTTTGCTGAGGGATGGTTATTAGGGGTGATTATGAAGGGGCAATGAGACGAACTATAGCTAGCAGAGATGATCACGGATTTAAACTTGATAAATTTTATATTATTTAAGATTCTTGACTTGCTAAACTTTAGTCATTTTAATGTATCTATGTAGGTTCGATTTCTAAATATTGGGCTCAATTAAACTCGTAGTGGATAGGGAAAATGACTTGAAATGTACATCAATTTGGTTAAAATTGATAAAAATAAATAATTTCTTAACCGGTTTATCAAATAAGTGGAAGATTTATTAAATGGTCAGAAAAAAATATGATTTAAAAAAAATCAGAAAGGAAATACTAGAGAACTTCACATTACAGGATATGCCAAAGTTGAGTAGTCGCAAGTCTTAGGAGTAACTTGTGTGTACGAAACTTAAGTGGAACATGATTAAAACTGCTTGCAATTGTGTTAGCATCAAACTAGGGGACTAGGGGTCTCATTAAATTAACAAATGTATGTTATGTATTTTTGTAATAAACTCATATTATAAAGTAATAATAATTATAACAATATATACATTATTCAGATTTTTTTTAATTTTAATATATGGCTAAAATATATTATTTGATTTGTATAAATACTAAGCGTATACGTCAATATTTCCATGAATAAATAGCATAGTTACCTTATTACTAGTAACTTACTTTAATTTCAGTGGCGAAAAATAGAATACTTACCTTATTAGTAACTTACTTTAATTTCAGTTCTCAAGTAACTCAATAACTTTAATGATTTCAGGCATCCTTATCTGTTAAATCAGTAGGATGGTAAGTAAAAATAATTTATAGTGACAAAAATTTATCACATTAATCCTGCATGGTAAGTAATTAATTAGAGTAAAAAGATGCATTAACTAGTTTATGACTAAAGTGATAGTAACAATGTACATAGGAATATATGTAATATATTTATTAATTTGATATAAAAGAGTAATTATTTTTTACACCGAACAGAAACCTGTGTCTAGTGCCTTGGTATATTTTTCCTAGAAAGGAATATCTCATGTTTTTTATCTGCACCCTTTAAATAGTAACATTGTTACCGTCAGTACGGGATGGGTTTTACTCCCTCCGCTTTAAAATAATTATCGCTTTAACTCATAACGTTCATCAGAAAAATCATAAATATAAAATTTTAATAAATGTTGCCCTTATTTATTAAACATTTCATCGAGAATTGAGCACTATTAATATAAGAAGTAGTTTTTTAATAAAAAGGTTTAGTTGAAAATAATTACAACAACTACATATCGGTGAAGTCCCACAACGTGGGGTCTGGTGATGGTAGAATGTACGCAAACTTACCTCTACCTTAATAAGTAGAGAGGTTGTTTTCGAAAGACCCCCGGATCAAGACAAAGCATAAGCACAAGCAAAGCAAGAGAAACAGTCAGACCCGACCAAAAAATTTAAAGCAGTATGAAAATGAGAGTAACAAAAGCGAATAAGTCATGATACAACATTCTGAAAAAAGAAGCAGTAACTAATGCAGGTAAATAAGATAAACAAAGTACACGAAAGAACATACATTAGCGGAAATCAAAGGACAAGGGACTATACAACAATATTGTGTCTACTAGTGTGATAGGCTAAGCAGTGTTACAATAATAACACTACAACTACTAGTATGTAAGCGTAAGTAGGACTACACTCAACTACCTACTACCATTCTACCCTAATCTGTGTCCTCCACAAATCCCTATTTAAGGTCATGTCCTTAGTAAGTTGCACCTGCGTCATATCCCGTCTAATCACCTCTCCCCAATACTTCTTCGGCCTATGTCTAGCCCTCATGAACTTGTCCATAGACAACCTCTCACACTTTCACACCGGGGCATTTGTGCCTCTCCTTTGCACATGTCTGAATCATCTCAACCTCGCTTCCCGCATCTTATCCTTCACCGAAGCCACTCATACTTTATCCCGAATATCATCATTTATAAATCTATCCATCCTTGTATACCCACACATCCATCTCAGCATCCTCATCTCCGCAATTTTCATCTTTTGGATGTGCGAAGTCTTGACTGACCAACACTCCGCCCCATACAACATAGTCGGTCTAACCACCACCATGTAGAACTTGCCTTTAAATTTTGGTGGCACATGTTTATCGCATAAGACTCCAGATGCAAGCCTCTATTTCATCCACCCTGTCTCAATACAATATGTGACATCGTCATCAATCTCTCCATTCCATTGGATAATAGACCTGAGGTACTTGAAGCTTCCTTTCTTTGGAAGGACCTAAGTACCAAGCCTCATTTCCACGCCTGTCTCATGGTCGCTCCCGTTATTGAACCTGCACTCCAAGTATTTTATCTTGATCCTACTCAACATAAACCATTTAGTCTCCAGAGACTGTCTCCAAACCTCCAGCTTAGCGTTCACTCCACTGCGAGTCTCATCAATCAGGACTATGTCGTCTGCGAATAACATACACCATGTCACATCCCTTTGGATTTGTCGTGCCAGTTCATCCATCACCAAGGCAAATAAGAATGGACTAAGAGCTGATCCCTGGTGCAACCCCATCATCATTGGAAAGTGCTCCGAGTCTCCTCCTATTGTCCGTACCCTGATCTTGGCTCCATCATATGTATCCTTGATCTCCCTAGTGTACGCCACATGTACACCTCTAACCTCTAACCTCCAAACATCTTCATAGAACCTCCCTAGGGACTTTGTCGTATGCCTTCTTGAGGTCGATGAAAACTATATGTAAGTCTCTCTTCCTCTTCCTATATTGCTCGACCAGCCTCCTAATACGATGAATGACTTATGTAGTCGAATGCCCAGGCATAAATCCAAACTGGTTCTCTGAAATAGACACGCCTCTTTTTACCTTCATCCCCATGACCCTTTCCCAAACTTTCATAGTGTGGCTTAGCAACTTGATACCCCTATAGTTATTGCAACTCTGGATATCACATTTGTTCTTGTACAAAGGAATCATTGTACTCCACCTCAATTCTTTGGGCATTCTCGCCGTCTTAAAAATGACATTAAACAACTCTGTCAGCTACTCCAAACCTGTCTTGCCTGCGCTCTTCCAAAATTCAACTGGGATCTCATCAGGCCCGTTCGCTCGTCCCCTGCGCATCCTGCGAACAACACCCTTAACCTCCTCAACCTTAATACTTCTACAATATCCAAAATCCTGATACCTTCCGGATTGCTTCAGATCTTCCAGCACAATGCTTTATCTCCTTCTTCGTTCAAGAGTTTATAGAAGTAAGACTGCCACATCCGTCCTCCACCAGTACTTTATCGTCCTCGTCTTTGATGCCACCTCACGAGATCCAAGTCATGGGTCCTCCTCTCCCTCGCCTTGACTAATATGTATAACTTCTTATCCTCGCCTTTTTAGTTAAAAATAATTACTACTAATATTTTTTATCTTAAATTTCTAAAACAATAATTATTTTAAAATATTTTTTAAAATTAAAGCAACACTTATTTCGGAACACAAAGAGTATATCACTCATTTACCATCAGAAGAAAAAGATTATATGAATTTTTTTTATAGATATGATATTTCCAAACCCACAAATCCCATAAATGAATAACCCAATTCCCGGGGATTGTATGAGCAAACTATTAGCTGTCACTGCCAAATTAAAATCTCTGTTTTCCCTTTCTTCAATATATTCTCTCTTCCCCCTACCCCACCTCACCCCCACTATATATACCCGCTCCCCTCTTCAACACAATTTCTCCATTCCCCCATGCCATGCAAAAACCTCCAAACTCCAAATTTTCTACTATGCATTCATTAAAAGATGAAAATTCTTCACTAGATATGGCTGATTACATTGGTGTTGAGAGCCATGTTGATTTGAAATTGGCACCTTATAAGTGGTTCACTTGCGGAAGCGGCGGCGGAGGCCTGGTATTGAAAAGAAAGAAAAAAAAGGAAAAAATAGAGAGAAAATATCCGCCGCCGCTTCCGTGCCTTTTGAGGACGGAGAATGTTCCGTCCTCGCAAATGCCGTGGGTCATGAAGAGGTACTGTACCTCTGATGGCCGATTAATTATCAAAGAAGAGAAAGTTAAACGATTCGAATATTTCGAGACTCACCGTACTGATGGACGGTTAATGCTGAATCTCGTCCCGTTAAACGATGACGTTTCGGATTCCGAAGACGATGATGGCGATGTGATTGAAACGGATGGCTGTGATCAAGGGAAAGTTGATCGGACGGTTGAGGAGAATGAATCGGCTTTGGTGAATGGTGGTGGTGGAAGTGGAGGAATAAAGTGTTCGAGTTTATGTACGTTTGGTGTGGCTGTGCCGGCGATAAGGCCAGTTCATACATAATCAAAACCCCAAAACTATTGACCTATCTCTTATGAGAAATTGATAGGTGTTTCCATATATTTTGAGGCTCTTTTTTTTTTAGTTTTAAATTATTGTTTTGTTTAGTCGTTTAAGAGGAACACAAATTTTGTTAGATTTTATTAATTTTTAATTCATTTGTTGATGTCAATTTTTTGTTGTTTAATGATCTCTTTATGCTGAATTTCTAATGTTTTTCTTAAGGCGACTAACTAAATTATATTAGACGTGTTTGGTATGCTGGACATTTTTCTTGAAAAATAATTGTTTAGCTTGTTAAAAGTTAGTACTATACGTTTTAAGGATTATTTTTTTTATCTATTAAAAGTCGGAAAATGATTTTTACACTTACCTACATATATATTGCTATTTCGAGTAACACTTAAAACACTGTTATCACTATTTACTATTATATTTAAGAAATTCATAAAAAATATTTGATTTGCTAAATTTTATTATTAATCTTTAATTAAGGTTTAATTCTACATTTTTTTTTATTACAGAACAAACATCAAAAAATATTTTTTAGAAAATATTTTCACGATGCAGAAAAAGACTTTCGAACCAAATACACTCACTAGCTAGAATCAACCTAATCTTAAGTATAAGTAAGAGTTATCTTTACATGATTTATATGAAACAGAAAATAATCAAAACAAATAATTAATCATATACATTCTTAAATTTTTTCTTGTAAGTCAGGTTTTACAGACATTATTATATCAACAAAAAAAAAAGTGTGAAGTAATCGAACTTATCCTTCCTTCTCATGCATGAGCTGTGTCATACCTGTAATTATTTGTTTGTTTTCTCAAATTCAATATGTTGTCTTTGATAAATCTGATTATGTGAATGAGTGAATCTCCATATACTATTTAAATGAGAAAATACATCTTTTCACCTCTAAATTTATATCAAAAATTCACTTTAGTGATTAAATTTTACGGATATTTATATATCCCTATTCTTATTCTTGGTGAAATTAATACCATCTTGAGAATATTTATAATTTTTTTTACTTGTCACGCATTTTCCAAAAAAATATTATATTTTGCCACGTGACCTGCTAAAGGGGTATTAATTTTACCAAGAACAAAAATATGAGGTATATAAACGCTCGTAAAATTTAATCGTTAAAGTGAGTTTTCGGTGCAAGTTTAGAGATAAAAAAATGTATTTTCTCTATTTAAATTTTGAATTTATAAGTGAGTGGAGTCCTACTTGGATGCCTATTGATTTCTAAAATTACTCCTCCTGTTTTAGTTTAAATTTAATTAGTGAGCCTACTTTGTGGAATACTACATTAATTACTACTTTTAAATTCAATGAATATGATTATCCTACTAAAACGAGCATTTTAGTACTTCATCTGTCCCAATTTATTTAATATTTTTCGCTTGTTGAGAGTCAATTTAATTAATATTTTTAAATTTAAAATATTCAATCACTATACGAAAAATACATAAGCTGCAATTCACCTCATCTGATAAAATATATATCTTAAAATATTGGTCAAAGTTTATTTAGTTTGAATCTCAAAAAGTGAAAAGTGTATGTAAATTGGGAGAGAGTAATGTATAATTACCATTTGGCTTATGATGACAATCTACCCATTCTCTCGATAATCTCTCTCTGTTTTTAGCTTCATTTTAGTTGGTATTCTTGGCATGACATATACGTTTGTTTTCCTTGATTAAATAAATTCTCTAATGTACAATTTTCTAATAATAGTGAGATTTATTTTCTTCAAGTGAAATATTGAAATATTTATAAAGAATGGCAAAAAAAACTTAAATTCTGTCTTAATAGTTAAAAGTGGCTCCTCCACGTCACATAGTTTGATCTTGTATTCAGGTGAAGTACTACATAATTAGTGAGTTCTAACATAGCCAAGGCCCAAGGGTTCGTTGTACATTAAATACATTTTATAGCTCCTTAAATGTTTTAGTAAATTTTATTTAATATTCGAATTATGATCTGTTTTGATTGAGCACATAAACATATGATAAATTGTTCGTATTAGGCACTTTTCAACTAAGACTTTGGAAAAAAAATTGCACGTATTTTCAAGCACTCATTACGTATATAAGTTAATCATTTAAAATATGTTACCTCCTTTCATTATACGCATTAGTCTTAGTAAGCATTAAAACCTCAAGCATCTTTCTATTGATGCAAATGCGTATAATTAAACGAGGTGATATATTTGATGTGATTACGTAATGAGCGCTTATATACGTACACGTGCAAAAAAAAAAATTCAAAATCTAAGGTGGAGGTATCTAATAGGAATATTTTATTATATTTTTAGGTGTTCAATTGAAATAAACTATAGTTCAAGTATCTAAATTAAATTTACTGATAAGTTTAATGGACCATTAATGTATTTAGCCTAAATATAATAATAGATCTCCCTTTTTGCATAAATTAATCCTTATCATTCTTGTAATTATTTCACTACTTTTATTTCATAGTTAGCAGGGATCAAAGAATGTATGAGACAGCTAGATAATAGAAGACTAATGAAAGACATCTATCAAGATCAGCATTAATTGTTATATTGATGCAAGTTAATCGAGTCGTGGATAACCTTTCTAACTATATGGACTTGCATTTCCGCGAAATATAAGCTTCTCTTTGAATGTAGTCAATTTTCTGTAAAGAGTAATTAAGAGGGTGATTAGAATTGATTGATCAATAAGATGCATTTTCCAACTATCAAATGAATCCCAATTTATTTTCTTAATATTGTAAGTGAATAGAAGTTAAACTCGGATTTTTTCATTAGGTATTAGCTAGTTTAATTTGAACACAGTGGAGGGTTTGACGTGATATCATCTGCATATTGCTAATTAATACATGGAAAGAGGATAAAATGGCTTTAGCTCTTCAATAGGAATTGATAGATATTTCCCTTACAAAAACTACTATGTGCACGCAAATTCTTCAAAGGAGAATCTCCAATATACAAAAAACTTTAGGAGGGTGACTCATCAGTCATCAGACTTGTAAAAAAATATTACAACATGTTGTAAAACTTTTTTACACTGTCACAACCATAGTACTCTGTCCGTCCCAATATATAAAAGTGTTTGACCAGACATAAAATTTATGAATGAAATTAGGAAGACTTTGAAACGTGGGCTATAAATTATCTAATTAATAAAAATAAAATAAAAAAATTTAAATTAAATTATTACTGAATATAAAAATATATTATTCTTTTTGGACGAACTACGAATAGACGTAGGAAGGAACTAGGAAGTAAGATCACTTTGCAGTAGACATAAAAGAGCCATTTCAAGATTTTCACTTATGCCTTTTTGGTTCTTTCTTAAAGAGTACAAATCAGAAGTAACAGAATCATTATATGACAAAAGGGTGGGGGATGGGGTGGGGATATAAAAGCCGTTACAAATTAACCAGGGCATGCAGCCTATGACGAAACCAGAATTACTAAATTTCCCCTTTGATCCACTCTACGTGCAACCTTATCAATGACATATATGTGGTTGGCTAATGAAGTTGACATTTTCAACAATTGATTTTCTTGGCTTCTCACACTTAACTAATTGCTTCCATTGTATCTCTGCCTCTCTGGTACACTTGTAAAGTATTAAAGTCCGTTAAATAGGGTGGTAAAGGGAGGTTTGGGCAAAATTTGGGTATCATTGTACAATCCTGTCCAAAAGTTAATTGGGCTGAAATGAAATGGATTAAGATGTGCTAAATACTGAGTGATATCTCAGTCCATTTAACTATTACCAAATTTTATTTTATTTTATTTTTACTTTCTTTTCATTTGTTTAATTATCAAAATCACTCGACCACATGATGAACATATTTTAAGCTAACTTGTTGAGCACTTAAAAGAGGAGCTTATGGTCTCTCGTTCTTGCTTGTTCGAAAGAACTTCAGATTGATTCTACACTGCATACGTCAATAAAATATCTTAGAAAATCTTGATAAATGTTTGAACGTGTACTCCTAAAATTTAAATCTTGAATAAATTATAAGTGGAGACTCCTGTCAGATTTTTTTTTTTTATAGAAAAGCATGATGGGATCACCAATAAGACTTAATTTTTCGGGAACAAACTAATACTTATCAAATAGAAAATTTCTTTAATTATTTTAAAAAGATTTTTCATGTGTTAATTTGGGCAGCATATTTTGCTTTTAAATGGGCTGAATTTAGACATGTCAAGATAACTAAGGCGAACATTTACCCAATTAAATTCGAGCATATCATATTTTCATGGAAGTTTATCACTCTATTTGATTTGATGACTCTTGCAATTTATTTATTCATTAATTTAAAGAAATCTATTAACGTAAGAAATTTGTATTGGATGTGAGGCACCATTGGTCTCCATTCTCAAGCGTGACTCATAGTTGAACTCAACAACAACAACTAAAAAAAGTTACAGTCTTAACGACTGACGTATGAAGAAAGAAAATCAGTTGGTAGGTTAGGGCTGCTTATGGTTAGTTCGGTTTGGTTTGTAGTATCGATTTGATTTATCTGGGTTTATAAATACTATATCAATAACCGAACTAATTAAATATTTGTTATAACACTGAGATTTAAGTGTCCAATACTAACAATTGTGGGATACAACAATTGCAGGGAACGAGAAGTAAATAAATATTATGATTGCTAGAAAGGATAAACTAAAGATTACAACAAAACTGGAAATCAAGAATGAAAAAACTCCTTGTGTGATTTGTTGAGTCGAGTGATGACACTCTGTCTTTAAGACAAGATTGCCCCGTATATCTCCTTTTACGTTGTCGGGCAATAGTCTCCCAAGATGCAACAACAACTTAACAATTGAGCAAAGAAAACTCAAGTGTTACTCTTGAAGAACTTTGAGTGTAGTAAACTTGCTAGAGAGGAAGAAGAAGATGTTAGAAATTCTGTAAATATTTCTAAGTGTAGTGTTCAACAATTTAGCCAAATGCCTCAATTTATAGTGTAAGGAGATGACCCCTCAACTAGCCAACTAATGGCCTTCAATAGCCAATGTAATGACACTTATCGAGGGGTTACATTCAGCCAAATAATGGTTGAATTCATATGCCAAGTAATTGAGATTCAATGCTCCAAAACCATCCCAAAGGTTAGAACTTTCCTACTTCCCGTCGCAGCATTCTGCTTCCGAAGCATCGCGGCTCCAGTAACTGACCAACCAATTAGCGCCGCGGCTCCGACGATGTTGCGCTGCAACCCTTCACGGCTCCACGACGATTTCTGACTCGTTTCATCTTACACTTCGTACACTTCTTCCTTCGTTTACCAACGTGGAATACTTTGTCATTTGGCCAATAACCGTCCATGATTTTATGTCTCAAACGTATTACATATGTACCAATATCTCTTTCACTAATGAAATTTGCGATACTTGGCACTACGTGTGCACGTGTGTGGAAATGACATTTCCGACGTGCGGGGCCCTAATAGTTTGAGTCATAAATAATAGGATATACTTAATTCCACATTAGTAAATTTCCAACAATCCCCTCTTGAAAGAGATTTTGGCGCACACACATGGTGCCTTTTCCAGCAATCTTTCAGCGGACCGATGTTGCATCTGGATAGGTAGCTTCCGCTTTGAACCTTCCATAGTTGAATACTATCGGACTTACTTACTGCACAGTGAATGTGATGTCTTGAACCATCAGTGTTTAGTGTAAGCCAAGTCAACGGTACCAACACAACAACTTACCTTACTCTGTTCTTCATAATATTTTATCCGTTGTGGCCGTGGACACTTCTTGGATTCTTAAGTGCTTTCATTTGAGGCAGCCTGTCCTCGCACTTAAATAGGTAGTCTCCTACAAGTATCCTGCTATACCCCACTTTACAAGTGTTAGGAACCATTAAAAGTTTCTCCAAACCTAACCTCAACCGGTGAGGATCATTAAAGGTTTTGGAAACTTAACCTTTACCCACACTGCAGATATCACTTATAGTCTATCGCGGGAACGCCTTTGGATTTGGTGTTTCTTTACAGAAATCATCATCCGAAGTGCTCATGCTTCCACCAAAGCGCTCAACTAAACCTTTATAGCTTAGTTTTCCCATTGAACCTAATTCCTGGGATCTCTAGTCAGTAAGGTTGGGTTACCACTGTATTTGTCCTTATACCTTGGGTTTTAAGCCCATTCCCCTAGACAGGCAGAACATCTGATCTTTGGGTAAGCCCTTTGTCAGTGGGTCCACTATGTTATCCTTTGATTTTATGTAATCAATTGATATTATACCCGTGGTGATCAACTGCCTAACAGTCTTATGTCTCCGTCGAATATGATGAGACTTGCCGTTGTACATAGAATTTCGTACCCTTCCTAGAGCCGACTGACTGTCATAGTGGATCATTACAGAAGGTACGAGTTTATCCCAACACGGGACATCCTCTAAGAAGTCGTGAAGCCACTCAACTTCTTCTCCTACTTTGTCTAAAGCGGTAAACTCCGATTCCATCATGGATGGGGCGATGCAAGTTTTCTTAGAGGATTTCCAAGACACAGCCCCACTACCAATTATAAATACATACCCACTGGTGGACTTGGTGTTCTCTATATCAGATATTCAGTTTGCATCACTGTACCCCTCTAGTACAATTGGATATCTTGAATAATGCAACCCGTAAGTTAACGTGTATTTCAGGTATCGTAGTACCCGATTCAACGCCTTCCATTGATCATTACTCGGATTATGGGTAAACCTAGCCAACTTGTTGACTGCATAAGAAATATCAGGTCGGGTGCAGTTTGTTATGTACATCAAACTACCAATCACCTGTGCATATTGCTCCTTGCATATGGGTGCACCACGATTTTTATCAAACTTATAATTTCTATCCATTGGTGACTTCATAGGTTAACTGTCAAACATCTCGAACTTTCTCAACACATCCTCGATGTAGTGAGACTGAGATAAGACCAGTTCGTCAGACATCTTAGATATTTTTATCCCTAAGATGACATTTATAATACCTATATCCTTCATGTCGAATCATTATTTCAACATGTTCTTAGTCTCTAGAATCAAGCTAGGACTGCTCTCTGTGATCAACATGTCATCTACGTACATGCATATCATGACGAACGAGTCAGAGTTACCTTTCATGTAGACACATTTGTCACACTCGTTAATGGCGAAACCCTTCGATAGTAGAGTACTATAAAAAATTTTGTGTCATTGCTTCGGGGCTTATTTCAGCCCGTACAGAGTTGACAAGCCAACATATTTTATTCTCTTGCCATGGACTACATACCCCTCGGGTTGTTTCATATAAATTTCTTCTTCCAAAATCACCATTTAGGAAGGCTGTCTTGACATCCATTTGATGTATCTCAATGTCACGCAATGCTGCGATTGTAATGAATACTCGTATGGACGTCATCTTAGACACCGAGGAGTACGTGTTAAAATAGTCAAGGCCTTCTTTCTGCCGATAGCCCTTGACTACCAACCTGGCCTTGTACTTATCTATAGACTCATCTGCTTTATACTTCCGTTTGAGTATCCATTTATAACCCAACGATTTATTTCCCGGAGGAAGATCAACCAACTCCCAAGTATGGTTATGCAGAATGGAGTCTATTTCACTCTCAATAGCTTCTTTCCAGAGCGGTGCCTCTGGAGTTGACAATGCTTCAGCAATTGTCCTTGGTTCATCATCAATAATATAAGCTACAAAGTCAGGACCAAAGGATTTATCCTTCCTGGCCCTTTTACTTCGCATTGGTTCCATCTCTGGAGTCTCCAAGTTCTGAGAATCTGGAACACTAGATTCAGAATATTCAGCCACTTCGAAGTCCACTAGATCTGAACCATCTAGATCCGAGCAGTCAACGACTCCCGATTTCTGAGAGCTTTGTTCATAACTTCATTTTCGAGAGGTTATGTCTATATCCTTTCTAGGAAAAGTATCTTCAAAGAATTGAGCATTCCATGATTGTACCCCCGTGGATATCTGGAATATCTGACTTATGCACTAAGAATCGATAAGCACTACTGTTATTTGCATATCTGATGAAAATGCAATCTACAGTCTTAGACCCAATATTGACATGCTTTGTCTTGGGTACTTCGACCTTTGCCAAACAACCCCACACCTTTAAATATTTATAGGTAGGTTTCTTTCCCTTCCATAATTCATATGGAGTTTTATCCTTACCCTTATGTGGGACTCTGTTAAGAATCGTGTTAGCGGTAAGGACGGCTTCTCCCCACATGTTTTGGGGAAGAACGGAATTGATGAGCAAGGCATTCATCATTTCCTTCAATGTGCGGTTCTTGCATTCCGCCACACCGTTCTACTGAGGTGAGTATAGAGCCGTTGTTTGATAAACAATGCCTGAATGGGCACAATATTCCTCAAATGGTGCTACGTATTTTCCCCCCTCTATCGCTACGAATGGATTTAATCTGCATACTTAGTTGGTTCTCAACTTCTGCTTTGTAACGTCGGAACGCTTCAAAGGCTTCATTTTTACTTTTCAACAAGTAAAGGTAACAATACCTTGTGTTATCATCAATTAATGACACAAAGTACTTGTTCCCCCTCTAGTTTGTGCAAACTTCAAATCACATATATATGTGTGAATAAATTCTAGAGGAACGATATTCCTTTCGACGGATGGAAAATGAATCTTTGTGAGTTTTGCCTCTACGCACACCTCACACTTATGTTGAGGGTTTACGTCCATAGACGACAACAACTCCAACTTTACCAACCTTTGGATGGACTTGTAGTTAACATGTCCTAAATATATGATGCCATAAATTAGAGGACTCAACCAAGTAAGAAGAAGCTTTAATATTATTGCTTGCACGTAATACAGGCATGGTGTTAACTTTGAAGAGGCCTTTACAGATGAAGCCCCTTCCCACAAACGCTCCATTCTTGGTGATGACAAATTTATTGGACTCAAACACTAGCCTAAAATCAGCATTAACCAATAAATGACCTGAAATTAAATTTCTCCTAATCTCAGGGACATGCATCACCTCCTTCAGAGTGAGCTCCTTTCCAGAAGTCATCTTCACGACTACCTTTCCTACCCCCAGCACGTCAAAGGAAGCGTTGTTACCCATGAACAACTTCTTGTTTATAACTGGTGTATAAGTGGAGAAGACATCTCTATTAGAACAGATGTGTCTTGTAGCACTCGTGTCCATCTACCATTTCATGGGATTCTCAACAAGGTTTGCTTCAAGCACCACCGCTGAGAACTCTTCAATCATGTCATCCAGAAGCCTATCTTTGACAACGTTAGCCTGAGCCTTGCCTTTGGCCTTGACCTTCTCTTGTTGCTCAATCTTGAGCTTGCGGCAGTCCTTGATCATGTGACCAGGTTTCCCGCAATGGTGACAGTTTCCTTTGAACTTCTCCGGCGCTTGGGTCTTGCCGTCTTTCTGAAACTTGCGTTTCTTGCTTGGGTTCCCTTTGGCCTCAGCCAGATTTGCCTTTGCCTCAGCGGGTTGTTTTTCCTTAGGCAAGGCCTTCTTATTATCTTCCTGAATCTGGAGTTTGATAATAAGTTCTTCAAAGGTCATTTCCTTTGTCTTGAGTTTTAAGTAACTCATAAACTCATTCCACGGGTGAGGTAACTTTTCAATCAGTGATGCAACCAAAAACTGCTCATTTGGTTTCATACCTTCCAAATCCAGGTGATGTAGAATTATTTGGAATTTCTGGACTTGAGACATCACTGTTTTACTATCCACCATTTGAAATTTCAGAAATTTTCCAACGATGAATTTCTTTGTACCAACATCTTGTGTGTTGTACTTCTTCTGCAACTTCTCCCATAACTCTTTGGCGGTGCCAACGGTGCAATACACCGTGTAGAGCGGGTCTGACAGGCAGTTCAAAATATAGTTCTTACACATGAAATCACTATGACTCCATGCATCAAGAACCATCTCCATGCCATTAATGATATGAATACCTTGCCCCCCTTCAGCCGTTTCAGTAGGCGAATGGTCCACTTCATCTCCAGCTTGTAGAGGATCTTCTGTTAAGAAATGAGACATTCCCATAACAGTCAGATAGAATAACATCTTCTGTTGCCATCTCTTAAAGTTGGAGCCCATGAACTTTTCAGGGCGTTCATGGTGGAATCTAGCGGGTGGAGGAATGACAATATTCCCTTGAGCATTAGAAAAGGCGTTGGATGAGCCTTAAGCAGCCAGAAAGGCATTGGGTGTGCCTTAAGTAGTGGGGAAGGAAGAGGGGTTGCCTAGCAGAATCAGAAGCAAGTTGTTCTCTTCCAGTCATCTTTCTAAGCACTTACAACAAATCTTGTCTTAAAATTGTGGGATACAACAATTGCAGGGAACGGGAAGTAAGTAAATATTATAATTGCTAGAAAGGATAAACTAAAGATTACAACAAAACTGGAAATCAAGAATGAAACAAACTCCTTGTGTGATTTGCTGAGTCGAGTGATGACACTCTGTCTTTAAGACAAAGATTGCCCCGTATATCTCCTTTTACGTTGTCGGGCAATAGTCTCCCAAGATGCAACAACAACAACAACTTAACAATTGAGCAAAGGAAACTCAAGTGTTACTCTTGAAGAATTTTGAGTGTACTTAACTTGCTAGAGATGAAGAAGAAGATGTTAGAAAATTCTGTAAATATTTCTAAGTGTAGTGTTCAACAATTGAGCCAAAGACCTCAATTTATAGTGTAAGGAGATGACTCCTCAACAAGACAACTAATGGCCTTCAATAGCCAATGTAATGACACTTATTGAGGGGTTACATTTAGCCAAATAATGGCTGAATTCATGTGCCAAGTAATGGAGATTCAATGCTCCAAAACCAACCCAAAGGTCAGAACTTTCCTACTTCCCGTCGCAGCATTGTACCTCCGAAGCGCCGCGGCTAGGGATGGCATTGGATTCGGAACCCGGTGGATCCGGATCTATTTATAGGATATGAATCTTCAAAATTTGGACCCGATTCTGACGGATCGGACCTGGATCTGGATTTTGTATTTGAGATTCGTATCCGGTCCAGATCCGACCCGTGGATTCATTTTTTATTAAATATATTCATAACCTAGAATGTAATTTTATAAGTATTTTCTTAAAATTGCTAAGCATATCCTTGCAAGTTTAATTCTCAAAACAAGTTTAATTTATCCCCGCGTATACTCAAAAACCAAAAAATAAAGAGGTAACTTCGATAATAAAATCAATGTTATATTAGTGAATGAATAACATCTTCATAGACAAGTAATTAAAATTATATTCACTTCATTTGTGAAGATTACAAGCACATGCAAGTTCTGCATTGTGGAAATACTAGTAAGCATTTTCCACAACTATTGTCATTGTCCAATATTTTCAATTAATAACTCACAATCAAAACGAGACAACGAACAAAATATATCATATGGACATTTCAAAATTGAAACACAGTAAACTGTTAGCTAAGTAAAAATCGTTTGTCAGTTCACAAAAAAAATTCTTAGCAAGACAAATTTTTTTACATGTGGATCCAGATCCGATCTGTGGATCCGAATTTCGATCTGATTTTTATGGATCCGATGGATCTGGATCCATGTATAAAAAATGGATCTGGATCTGGAGTAGGATCCGGTCCAGATCCGATCTGTTTCCATCCCTAGCCGCGACTCTTTGAATTAGCGCCACGACTCCAGTAACTGACCAATCAATTAGCGCCGCGGCGCTGCCTGGGAGGCACCGCGATGCTCCGGCACCGCGACTCCGACGGTGTTGCGCCGCGGCCCTTCACGGCTCCGCGGCTATTTTCGACTCGTTTCATCTTACACTTCTTTCTTCGTTTACCAATGTGGAATACTTTGTCATTTGGTCAATAACCGTTCATGATTCTATTTCTCAAACGTATTACATACGTACCAATATCTCTTTTACTAATGAAATTTACGATATTTGGCACTACGTATGCACGTGTGTGGAAAAGACGTTTCCGATGTGCGGGCCTCCAATTATTTGAGTCATAAATAATGGGATATACTTAATTCCACATTAGTAAATTTCTAACAACAATAGCATTTTTTTGAGTTCAATTTATCAGTTAAATCGAAATTTGCACCCCCTAATTTTGGTCACATATTCATAGAAACGGATCAAAGCCAAAGATCTACTTATCCCCTTTTCATCAATTTGATGTTTTTCCCAGATCATTGCTTACATAAGATTGCAGATATGATATATTTCATCTTATCCAAACTAGTTATCCTAAAATTTTCTTATTCATTTTTCCTTTGTTTCCATTTTTGGTCGAGGAAACAATTAAATTAAACGAGGAAGAAAACAAGAAACAAGTGGCTCTGTCTGGTTTCGGATACATTCACATAAATATATGTATGTCCAAATAAACTCAACCTGGCTGTATATCCTACATCTGCACGTAATTTTTCAAGAAATAAAAGGAGTAAATGTAGTTTGAAAAGTTACTAGCATGCAGTTATTCGCCACGTTAGCCATACAATTTTTTTGTTGCTTGACAGCTCAATATCTATGGTAATTGCAAATCTTCGATTTAAATGAGAAACCAGACTTCACGTTAGCAGTCATTTCATATCTACAGCTGCTACATCCAATTAGGCCTTATTGTTATTTACAAAGGTGATGGTAGCATGATGTCTGAGGTAAAATTAAAATTTACCCGTTCTCACTATTTACAACAAATTATACTTATTTATGTATTAATTAACTATAATTTAGTGATAAAAGTATATACGGCCAAAGATGTGAATCTCCGACGGACAATATTGCCATTGGTACTGTTAGACAATGTATATTCCTGTGATATACATAGTGTATATTACTGAACTTTAATCCGTTTTAGGATTGTAATTAGTGTAGCATATTTATATTACTTAGCATTGTACACTTACCATAATTATAGAAGTCTTGTACTACTAGATAATTATAGAAGTCTTGTACTACTAGAATAGGATTTTAAGAGTAGAATAGGAAAAAGATTTTCCTATTATGAAAATATGTAAGTTGTATATATACCCTTTCAATTAATGAAAATAATCAAGGGATTATTTCTTTCATGGTATCAGAAGTCTAGGACTAAATTGATGCCGCTCTTCTCCAAAATTTCTCTCAGTTTTTCGTGCCCCTTCTCGGCCAAAGACTGCATCGATTTTCGTGCCCCTTCCTCGGATTTTGTGTTAAATTTTACCTCATCTCTTCTCAAATTTTCTACAAAATCACCTATTGTTCTTTCGTTATGTCGACGACAAAGAGCACGTTTTATCCTGCCCGTGTTGTTTCTAACATCAAGAATCACATACCTCTCATTCTTGAAATCGAAAACGTCCAATACGCGACGTGTGCCGAGTTGTTTAAAATTCACGCTCGCTCGCATCAAGTCATCCATCACATAATCCCCGTGGCTCCTGAGGATACGGAGGTGCCTAAAAGTGAGGATGATCCTAAGTTATGGACAACGCTTGATGTCACCGTCCTTCAATGGATTTATTCCACTATCTATACTGACCTGTTGCAGACGATTATTGAGCCAGACGCTACGACAATGGCTACTTGGGATAGGCCGTGTGACATATTCCAAGATAATCAGAATTCCAGAGTTGTTACTCTTGAGCAGGACTTTTCCCACGTCACCATGGAAAATTTCCCGAATGTTTCAGCGTATTGCAAAAGGTTGAAGGAATTGGCAGACCAACTCCGCAACGTTGGTGCGCCCATTAGTGAAGATCGTCTGGTTCTACAGATGGTTTCTGGCCTCTCCGAGGCATTTAGTGGCATTGGGACCCTACTTCGTTAAAGCAACCCTCTCCCAACGTTCTATCAGGCCCGCTCCATGCTTACTTTAGAAGAAGCCGGATTGGCTAAGAAGGCGGCTATCGGGGCAAGTCCTGTGGTCATGATGACGTCCTCCACAAATTCTCCACGGTGTGTTGATAATTCAGGCCAAAACCTTGCTCAAGGTGGCGGCAAGAATACTAGGAAAAATAATGGAAGAAACCGCGGTGGCAAACGCGATGGTAACGTAAGCAGTACCGGCGGCAGTAGGCCCCACCCCATCAATAGTGGGCCTCAGGCCCACTGGTCCCAGCCTTAGGCCCCTTGGCCATGGGCTTGGACCAGTAGGCAGTGGCCCAACAATCTCAGTTTTTCAGCGCCTCCAGCCCACGGTAATTGGGCCCAATTTCAGTCTTCTTTTCGCCCAGCTACTCCAGCCCAGTCTCGATCCAGCAATCCAGTGGGGTACCGGGTCAGCAGAGAGGCATGCCTGGCCCCACCAGGCCCATCATGCAACGGGCCCCACTTCTGCCAATATCGAAGCCGCGATGCACACGTTTGGAATAAATCCTTCGGACCCAAATTGGTACATGGACACCGGCGCCACTACTCACATGACATCCGATTCAGGTACTCTATCGTCTTATTCCAATTTGAGCAACAATCGTGGTATAATTATTTGTAATGGTAATTCAATTATAATTCGTGGTTATGGTCATAAAACATTGTCTCCCCCTCATCCACTCCTTATTTTGAAAAATACCCTTCACGCTCCAAAATTGATTAAAAATTTAGTGTCTGTCCGAAAATTCACCACTGATAATTTCGTGTCCATAGAATTTGATTCATTTGAGTTCTCTGTGAAGGATTTCAAAACGGGTAGTCCTCTCATGAGGTGTGATAGTAGGGGATATCTTTATCCTATCACGCCATGTTCCGGTCCATCGAGTCAAGCCTTGCCGTCAGCGTTTGCAGCCCTTGCTCCTTCCTTGTGGCATGCTCGTCTAGGTCATCCGGGATCGTCTATTTTGTCTTCTTTAGAGAAAAACAATTTTGTTTCTTGTAAGGGTGAGCATAGCACTCCGAATTGTCAATCTTGTTCTTTAGGGAAAATAGTTAAGTTGTCATTTGTAGACTCTAATTCTCATACTTTAATGCCATTTGCTATTATTCATAGTGATCTATGGACGTCTCATGTTCTTAGTTCTTTTAGTCATCGGTATTATGTTCTCTTTTTGAATGATTATTCTAAATTTTTGTGGACTTTTCCAATAGCAAAAAAATCTCAAGTTTTTTCATCTTCTTAAAATTTAGAGCATTCATTAGAACCCAATTCGAACGTGAAATAAAAAATATCCAATATGATAATGGCAAAGAATATGATAATGGGGTGTTTCGGGAATTTTGTGCAAATAATGGGATCCATTTTCATTTTTCGTGCTCTCATACGTCTTCACAAAATGGGAAAGCCAAACGCAAAATCCGTACCATTAATAATATTGTCCGCACTTTACTATTAATAAATTGTGGAGTTGGTAGCTGGTGCAATTGAGGAAGATTACCTGAATTGTTGGTGAGATGAAGACGTGGCGCCCGTATCCATATACCACGCATTATCAGGCTGTTGACAGGTCAAGTAAGCCATTGATTTGTTCTCGGGTAAAGGACAAAATTTTAAATATTTTCGAGTAAAGGAGAAAAGCAGACGAGACGGCTTATGACAGTTTTACTAAAATTGTGAAGCTGTGCTCTCGGGTAAATGAGAGAGACTGACAAGAAGGCAAAGGAAAAAAAAAGGACAAATCAAGAGGCGGCAAAGAATGATGCTTTCGGATTGGGGAGGCAACAAAGGAAAAGCGAAATTATATGGCCGCCGAAATCGAGAGGCAACCGACTGTTTTGGTAAAATCGAGAAGAGGGGGGGCTGTGTGTAGAGAAAAATTTAGGATTTAGGTTATGGCTCTGATACCATGTAAGATTAAATGAATCTCCATTGGAGAGTCTTTCTCATTAATACAAATATATAGAGTGTGTACAATGAAGAATCATATTACAATAAGGATCCTATATTTATCATAATTATACAATACTAAATATGGCTAAATAATACACATTATACACGTTAACAATATCAAACACAACTCAATTTCTAAATAATTTTAATAACTCCAAATGATCTATCCGTCCAAAGTTAAGTGATATCGTTTGCAACAACAACAATAACATATCCAGTATAATCTCACTAGGTGGGGTGGGAATTGTGTGACATCGTTTGATTAAACCTAAACTTTAAGAAAAAAAAGAAAGCTTTTGAATTTTATGATATAAAATAAACCTTATATATTTGTGTGACTATAAATCATTTCATGAATGATAAAAAGAAAATTTTAAAGTTAAATTATATATAATTATTGAATGGTGTTGTTTTCTTTTTTGAAACAGACAAAAACAAAGTGTGACATACAAATTGAGATAATTGATAGAGATTTTTTTGCTTCTATTTCAATCAAATATTATCAAAATGCGTTATAAACAATATGATGGATACTCCATCCGTTCAATTTTACTTGTCTACTATACTAAAATATTAAGAGAGTATAATTTCTTTTTTTCTATTTTAATCATAGTATTAATTTATTATTTTAAATTATTTTTCAACTCTATTAAAATTATACATCAATTAATATAAATATCTTGATAAATTATATATCTTATTTATTATTTCTTAAAGAATATATAAAATTAATAATGAAAAAGTAAAAATAAACAGGGACGTTACATTAACTTACAATCACACAGAGTCCGCTTATATTTAATGAAAAGATAGTTAAATTGCCTTGTTTCTTGGAAGAGATAATTGAATACTTATGTGAAAACAAGTACCGAGGAAGTAGGTGTGGTGGGGGTGGTGTTAGCATGAAAACAGAGTCAGTAATACAGAACTAGTTGGTTATGTTTGAATTCTCATATTTTTTATCGATAAAAATTGCTGTAGAGTGATAAATATTTTATTATTTTTAATTAAATATTTTATTTTTTAGTTATTTAAATACGAAGTTACCTTTGTAAGTAAATGATTTGTCCTCTGAGATTTTTTTTCCCAAATTTAAATTTAATTGAGTCAAATGTAAATATCGAAAATTAAATAAAAAATTAAAATAGAAGATCAATTCTTTCTCTATCTATCTCTAAAAAAACTAGTGTACTTTATGGTGTACAGCTACTCTTTAGTCTCTTAATTCTCATTTCTGATTTATGTCAGAACCCATGATTGGGCTCAGGTTTTAGGCATCCATCCCAAATAGACTCTGTAAATCTGCCTAAGCCCTTTGTCAGTTTCTCAATCTATTTCTGGCACAAAATCCTATGCCCAAGCCCAAGTACTCCCAAATTTCATCCATCCACTACTAGAGTAGTAAGTCTAGAATATAATTCATCTGTCCCATAATAAGTGTTATTTTAATAAAAAAGAATAATCTCAAAATAAATGTTATTTTAAAAATTTAATATAAATATTTTTTTTTACTATATTCTTAGATAAAAACTGATAAGCTCTCTATTCAAGAAACATAATTGACAAGTTCTCTTAGAAAAATAATATGTTTTTATTAAATAGGGATAGTTTGGTAAACTTTTTATTGAATTATTAATTTATTAATATGTGTATTTTTTGCTAAGGTGACACTTATTATGAAACAGAGAGAGTACTACTCTCAGTTTCAATTTATGTGACACACTTTATTTTTTATTTTTCCTAAAAAAATAGAGTATCATTTTTATATTTAAAGATAATTAAATTTAAAATTTTACTTTTTGTCATTAATGAGATAATTTACAACCATACAAATAACTAAGACTTGTTTTGAATAAAAAATATTTTTTCTTTCTTAAACTCCGTGTATAATCAAATTGTGACACATAAATTGAACGAATGGAGTACTTCCAAACTCTTTTAGGTTCCAACAAATGTAATTTGATTAACAATCATTACATAATTGAAAATAAGACGTAAAATAATAACTCAATATCAAAGATTTTCTAAACGTTATAATATAAAAAAGTGTCATTTTAAATTGAAATAAGAAAATACTTTGGCATGAGCAAACATTAGTATATTTTCTTCTTGAGAGAACACAAAAAGAACTCAAAGAGAAGTAGGCAGCCTCTGCTCAATTGGCTTTATTTCCTGGAATGGCCCAAACCCTTGCGTACATATCTTTTAGTATAGACTTGGTAAAAACTTTTAAATGGGCCCAAGAAAAATTTCACGACCCTATAATTGTTTGTTACCGTAACAACCTATCCGGTGTGATCACACAAGTGAAGTTTGAAAAAGAAGAGTTATACGCAGACCTTATTCCCAGTGGCGGATTATGATAAGGGTTGGGGGAGTTGTGGCCCCCCTAAAAAAACTCAATTTTTTTTATATATACTCTCTCTCTCACGTCACTCTATTTTCACGTTCTAAACAATACATCAACTTCCATTTTGCTCTTACCTGCCCGGGACCCGGCCACCCCCACCGCATCTCAGCCCCAACAGTGGTAATCTCTCTCTTTCTCTCCTCTTTGTTGTTCTGTGAGTTCTTAATGACTTTTAATTTTTATACTATTGGATGTATTGACGACGAAAAACAACGTATCCCATTGGTTGAGAATCAAATATTTTTGAAATGAAATAAAAAATCGATGAAATTCACTTGTAGTTGTCCCACATCGATTTCAAGAAGAACTTATGAGGTTTTGGAGTTCTATACTTTCTACTAATTCAAGAACCCTTACAAATCTCATTTTTCGAGCATAGAAACCCTAGATTTTGAAATTACGATCTGGAATTTGTCTTTTGCCAAAATCCTAACTATTCTTTTATTTTTTCAGGATTTCTCCTAATCTAAAATTTTCTTTTTCTGTATGGCTGAGTTCGTGAGATTGGGGAACTTTATGTTTGTTTCATCATATATGAGGGGCTTATGAGAGTGGAATTAACAGATTAATGCTTTAAAAGTCGAATTTCTCTGACTTAGTTTTTTTGTTTTTAGATTTAGATGTTATCTTTGATAATTGATTTATGTATTTTTAGGAGTGATACGATGGTCCAACTTAAGAAAATTGATGCATTTTCAAGAGGAAAGCTTCCAAATATAAGGAAAAGTGTATCAACTTACTCTCAACGAGGGGATGCTAATGCTGCTTATAAGATTATGAATTCATTTGAGTTCATATTGATTTTGCACATGATGAAAGAGATTATGGAAATTACAGATTGTCTTTGTCAAGCTTTACAACAGAAATTCCAAGATATACTTAATGCTATACATTTAGTCAGCACTACAAAACATTAATTCAGAAGTTGAGAGATGAATGATGGGATCAATTATTGAAAAATGTGACATTATTTTGTGAACAACATGATATTGATTCTCCTAATTGTAATGATGTTTATATAGAGCGTCAAGGGCGTGCTCGTCATCAGAAGGATCACATCACAGTGGGTTAACATTTTAGAGTGAATTTCTTTTGTGTTACTATTGATCAACAATTTCAGGAATTGAATCACATGTTTAATGTTCAAACAATGGAGCTTTTGAGCCTAAGCAATAGTTTGATTCCTAAAGATATTTACGAAGCATTTAATATGGATGATATATGTGTTCTTGTAGAAAAATTATATCAAGTGGATTTTAGTGAGCAAGAGAAAAAAATTTGAGATTTCAACTTCAACACTTTATTCTTGAGGCTGCTAGTCATCCAGAATTGAATAACTTGTCAACTATGTCTGAATAACGGATAATCCGCATTATCTTAACTCTTTCAGTTTCTACGGCTACTACATAAAGATCATTTTCAGCAATGAAGATAATCAAGACAAGGATGCGTAATAAGACGGAGGATGAATTTCTTGCTGACAATATGATGATTTATATTGAAAAAGAGATAGTTAAAAGCTTTAGCTCTGATTCAATTATTAATGATTTCAAGTCTTTAAAAGAACGAATGGCAGTACTTTAATTCTAGGTACGTCTTTTCTTTTATATATTATATTTTTATTGTGTTGATGTTATTTTAAATCTTTGATAAAATTATATTTTGTTCAATTATAATATTTTAATTAGTAGTTACCGCCCCTAATATTTTGGGCAATTCCGCCACTGACTATCCTCCCATGATTACTAATGTTGAGAAAATATATTCTCAAGATTTAGTATAAACGTGTAAATATAGGAAATAATATATTCCCTACCCATAATTAGAATATTTCCATATATTGTGTAAATATAATTATGGTAAGACTAGGATTCCTCTTTTGTATAGGCTTAGGATTCCTATTGTATAAGGGATGAATATTGTACTCTATATATACCTTGATATTAATGAAAGACTCCCCAAGGGAGATTAATATCATCTAACATGGTATCAAGAGCCAAATAAACAAAACCCTAAAAACCTTTCTCTTCCACAGCCGCCGGCTGCCTCTCCTAAGCCGCTGGTCTCCTGATTTTCTTCTTATTTTTCTGGGGTTTGTTCTTCCTTTCTTTCTTCTCTAAATGGCTATCCCTAATTC
The DNA here is from genome assembly GCA_029783415.1 of Anisodus acutangulus. NCBI lineage: Eukaryota > Viridiplantae > Streptophyta > Magnoliopsida > Solanales > Solanaceae > Anisodus > Anisodus acutangulus. Next base: position 8,272,786 of record CM056509.1, read on the forward strand.
TTCCACACCTCGACGCCTCTACCTCCACAAATCCCACCACAAAGTCATCACCCCCGCTTCATCCCGCCCCTTTACTATTTTCAACATTAAGAACCATATTCCCATTATTCTTGATCAAGAAGACAACCAAGATTCTCCTGGGTTGAACTTTTTCGCAATCATGCGATGTCTCATAACGTGCCACCATTATTGATGACACTATTCCGCTTCTACGGCGTTGATGATTCTATCCGCATCGTCTCGACGCCTACATCAAACAATGGATATATGGTAGTATCTCCCAGGATTTGCTCCTTACTATCATGAAATCTAACCTACACTCTTGACTTGTGGAATCGCTTGAGGAAATTTTTCAGACAACAAGCACACTCGTGTCGGTATTTGGAAGAATACCAACAAAACACGCCTTGAAAACTTCTCCAATGTCTCTCAGCATACCGCAAGCGCTAAACTTAGCGATCAATCCTCCAACATCGGCACGCTTGTCACTGACGATAAAATGGTGCTACAAATGATTTTTGGCCTTACTAAGGGCGAATATGATACTTTAGCCATTATTGAACAGGCAGATCCGCTACCGAGTTTTAACAAAGCTCGCTCACAATTGTTTCTCGAAGAAACCCGCCGTGCTAAGCAGGATGAGCACGCCCAATACGTGTTAGCTGTCGACACGCAACCCCAAGATCAGACGCCACCGTGCACAACTCCTAACAACAAAGCAGACCCGCGCGTGCGGTGAAAGGCCGCAATGGTAGAGGAGACCGTGGTCATGGTGCAAGAGTCGCGTCCACGTAACAACAAAGAAGAATAGAATGAGATCGCAGAACAATCGGCCAGCGGCTTCTCAAAGCACTGTTTGACGCTGTCGCGCGCCTCAGCACAGCCAAAGGCTCTGGGCCAGAAGTTGCGCGCCTGGCTCGTAGTCACGCGCGCCAAGTCCATTCCAAAGTATCAAGCAGCCATACAATCCATATTCTTACCCCAGCTTGTTAGGCCCCGCCTTGTGCCCCACAAGAGCTCCACTTATGCAAGGTCGTCCCGCACTCTCCTCCTCCGGCATGACACCCATCGAAGGTCAGCGCTCAACACCTCTCTATGCAACAACTCGACAATACTTGCAATGGACTCAGCGCCACATCTCACGCCACCTAGTCTCAGTGTACTATTCCTAAACTGCTTTGCTAAAGCATCCTCAATATGTTACTGGTAGCTGGACAAAGCATTCCAGCTAAGGGTTATGGTACCTCATACACACAACCTCCTCATCCACTTCTCCATCAAAAACACCTTATATGCCCCACACATGGGATTAAGAACCTCATATCTCGTCCGCCAATTTACCAGTACACTTTGGCTCGCGTGAATTTTGACCCTTTGGTTTTACTGCGGAAGGATCTTCATACGGACACTTCTACGAGATGCAATAGCACGGGGGATCTCTATCCATTCACTTCCACCTCCGCTGCCAGATCTTGCTCTCCCGTCACTCTAGCGGTTGTTTCTTCTTCAACTTGGCATAATAGGCTTGGTCATCCAGGAGCCCCAATTTTTAATTTTCTTATAGGCAACAATTTCATTGCTTGTAATGGAAAACTTGCCCAAAATTGTGTTTCTTGCTCTTTAAGCAAACATATTCGTCTTTTGTTTAAATCATCTACTAGTGTTACATTTGCTCCTTTTGATATCATACATGCCGATTTATGGACATCTCTTATCTCTAGTTCTCTCGGTCATAAATACTATCTTGTGTTGCTTGATGATTTTTCACACTACGTTTGGTTATACCCTCTTAAATTTAAATCGGAAGTGTTTGTCAAATTTCTTGAGTTTCGCAAGTTCATTCAAACACAATTTGGAAAAGGCATAAAATCATTTCAGTGCGATAATGGTCGTGAATTCAATAACTCTATGTTTCACCGCTTTTGTACCAATAATGTCATGGTCTTTCGCTTCTCCTGCCCTCACACCTCACCACAAAACGGTAAAGCTGAAAGAATCATCCGCACCATTAACAATATGATTCTCACCCTATTGATTCATGCCTCCCTCCCTCCACCCTTCTGGATCTATGCTGCTAAAATGTCAGAATACACTCAAAATATTCTCTCTACTAGCACTCTTCACAATATGACCCATACCGAAATCCTCTACCATAGAATCCCCTATTATGATCATCTACGGATTTTTGGTTGTCTGTGCTATCCCAACCTTAGCTCCACCGCCCCTCACAAGCTCGCTCCTAGGTCCACTCCATGTGTCTTTCTAGGATTCCCGCCGAACCATAGGGGCTATCTATGCTATGACTCTGACGCACTGGCCGATTCCACATATCTCGGCCACGCCACATTCGACGAGACCACATTCCCATTTTCGAATCTTCCAAAATTCCAAAAATAGTACTACTCATTTCTTGACGAGTCCGCTTATCTCTCCCTCATAATCGAACAACTCACAACCTCTCGCCTGCCGTGAGAGCCGCGGGCGCCGATTTCCATAGAGCAATCTTTGAAACACCGGCCGACGGCCGCTGCCCTCAGCCGAGGCACCGCGGCACCCAAACTTCCGAGAAGCCTCACAACCTTCTAGCGCCACACTCGATCCAGAGTCACAAGGCCCGACGGCTTCGCTTCACCTTCTCCCTTATCCGACTTTACCCGCCTCGCATACACCACTCCGCCACTCACCGTCTCCTACCCATCCAATGGAGACTCATTCAAATCATGAAATCTTCAAACCCAAAGTCCGCTTCAACTTGTTCCGCTCAAACCATCTCTCCACTTTCAAAGAACTCCAAAATTGGCCAAACAAGACCCTAATTGAATGCGAAGCATGTATTTATGAGAATTCAATGCTTTAACTAAACAAAGACACGTGGGATCTAGTACCTAGACCTCGGGGTGAATGTCATTCGTCAGATGTGGCTATTTCGCCACAAGTTCGTAGACAATGGGGATCTTGAGAGGTATAAGGTCTGCCTTGTGGCTAATGACACAAATCAAGTAGGAGGGCATCATCATTGTGGGCGAGACCTTCACCCGCTTGTCAAACCGGCTACCATCCGCACAGCTTTTGAGCATAGCCATGGCAAACACCGGTCGATCCATCACCTTGACGTGAAGAATGCATTCTTTACGGGATCTCATGAGACAATCTACATGCATCACCCACCGTGGTTCACCCATCCAACGCTCCTCACTATGTGCCGCCTCTATAAGTCACCAAATGGCTCAAGTAGGCCCCCTGCGCGTGGTATGATCGCTTGCTGTATATCTTGCAGATTGGGTTTGTATGCAGCAAGAGTGATACATCACTTTTCATTTTTCATCGAGGTAGAAGACCACTACTTATTACTTTACGTGGATGATATTGTTCTTACTGCCCCCTCCGACGGATTGAAAAATGAGATTATTGTCTTGCTCAAGTCCGAATTTGCAATGACTGATTTGGGGAAGCTGAGTTACTTTTTGGGGATATCAGTGACCAGGTCTGCCAATCATGTGTTCTTGTGTCAGTGTAAGTATGCAGAAGAGATTATGTACAGGGATAAAATGGCGAATTGCAAAGAGGTGCCTACTCTAGTTGATTCCAAATCTAAGCTCAGTGCTATGGATGGTGCTCCAGTCTCTGATCCTACTCTGTATAGGAGCCTTGCAGGTGCACTTCAGTATCTCACATTCACCAGGCCAGACATAGCTTATGATGTTCAGCAGGTGTGCTTATTCATGCATGCCCCAGGGAGTTTCATTTCATCGCTCTTGGCGTATCATTCGATACATTAAGGGCACTCTTGATTATGGTTTGCACCTATATCCCTCTCGCACTGCATGTTGCTTTCAGATACCGGATGCAGATTGGGCGGTGTCCTGACACGCCGATGCTCCACCTCCGACTTTTGTGTTTTCTTAGGGATAATCGATTTCTTGGTCCGCTGCGACAAGGCTACCCTATCTCGCTCCAGTGCCGAGGCTGAGAACAGAAGCATTTCAAATGTAGTAGCTGAGATTTGTTGGCTCAGAAATTTACTATTAGAACTCCAGTGTCCTTTGCGTCAGGCATCTATTGTGTATTGTGATAACTTCTCTGCCATCTATCTTTCTCATAATCCGGTTCAACATCAGCGAACCAAGCATATTGAGATAGACCTACACTTCGTTCATGAGAAAGTTGTGTTAGGCCATGTCAGAGTGTTACATGTTCCATCATCCTATCAAGATGCACATATTTACCAAAGGACTTCCATAGCTTATTTCTTGACTTGAGATCCAGCCTCGGCCGTCCGCCTCCTCCCGCTCCGACTGAGGGGGTGTGTAAACGTGTAAATATAGGAAACAATATATTCCCTACCCATAATTAGAATATTTTCATATATTGTGTAAATATAATTATGGTAAGACTAGGATTCCTCTTTTGTATAGGCTTAGGATTCCTATTGTATAGGGGATGAATATTGTACTCTATATATACTTTGATATTAATGAAAGACTCCCCAAGGGAGATTAATATCATCTAACATTTAGCATATAGCGACAATCATCATCGAAAATTGAAGGCTTACAATCAATTTTCATTTTCAAGAATTAACGCAATTACTATCTTCTTAAAACGAATTTTACAAAGTGTAGGGCGTCTGAATTTTCTTAAAACATAAAGAAAATTGAACTTTATGATTATGATTATATTTCTCCACTTGTTGGATTTATTTTTTGTGACAAATGACACTTGCCGAACTGTCCAATGATAAGAGGTATCACCAAGAATGATTGATTAGTTGGTTAGTTTAGCATGAGACGTAATTAAAGTAATGAGTTGTCATTAGCAATCCAATTCTTTTTAAATTTTTCCAAGTCATATACCCTTGTGAGTTGCGCCTAACAAAAAAATAAGCCAATTAAAGTGATTAAAAGGTATTCCAAGCAGCATAATGAAGATATTAGCACTTAGCAGGAATGATAGAATAAGGAGAAATATTCTCCCAGTTGTTATAGAGAATCTTCACTCTTTTGTTGTATGTAGACGAAATACAAGTTAGAACTTTTTTTAAGTGGCCCTTTTAATATAGACAGCATAAGAATGATTCTATCATAAAGAACTATCACAAATATACCCAATAAAAAGTATATAAAAGTAAGTAGAATTAATTGCGCGTTATTTTCGTACTTTTGGTAGCGAGTGATAATATTTCTAATAGTATATTTTAAACGGCGAAAGCTTAAATCAATCGACTCGTATGCAGATATTGAATTCTAACTAGGAAAAGGATAAGTAGTTGTACGCCTACTACACATTCAGAAAATTTGACATTATGCAACAGTCTAAAAAAATTTACAACAAAAAATAACCTTAATTTTTATAAAATTTAGCCATTATAATTTATGTATATTAATGTGTATATAATATACATGCATTATATATTTGGTATACACCTGTTATATATTAAATATACACCGATGACAACAATTCTTGAGCCGAAGATCTTTCGGAAACATCCTCTCTATCCAAAAAAGGTAGGGGTAAGCAGTGACAGAACTTGCCCAAAATATTAAGGGGGGGCGGTAACTACTAACTGAAATATTATGATTGAAATTTATAAGAACAAAATATAATTTTATCAAAGATTCAAAATAACATCAACACAACAAAAATATAATATATAAAAGGAAATGCGTACTTAGAATTAAAGTGATGCCCTTCGTTCTTTTAAAGACTTGAAATCATTAATAATTGAATCAGAGCTAAAGCTTTCAGCTATCTCTTTTTCAATATAAACCATCATATTGTCAACAAAAAATTCATCCTCCGTCTTATTATGCAACCTTGTCTTGATTATCTTCATTGTTGAAAATGATCTTTCTGTAGTAGCCGTAGAAATTGGAAGAGTTAAGATAAGGCGGATTATCCGGTCAATCAAGTAATATGTATTCGCCTTCCATGTTTTTTCCAAAGCTTTACGCAATTCAGACATAGTTGACAAGTTATTCAATTCTGGATGACTAACAACCTCAAGAATAAAGTGTTGAAGTTGAAATCTCAAATTTGTTTTCTCTTGCTCACTAAAATCCATTGGATATAATTTTTCTACAGGAACACTTATATCATCCATATTAAATGCTTCGTAAATATCTTTAGGAATCAAACTATTGCTTAGGCTCAAAAGCTCCATTGTTTGAACATTAAACCTGTGATTCAATTCCTGCAATTGTTGATCAATAGTAACACAAAAGAGATTCACTCTAAAATGTTGACCCACTGTGATGTGATCCTTCTGATAACGAGCACGCCCTTGACGCTCTATATAAACATCATTACAATCAGGAGAATCAATATCATGTTGTTCACAAAATAATGTCACATTTTTCAATAATTGATCCCATCCTTCATCTCTTAACTTCTGAATTAATATTTTGGTAGTGCTGACTAAATGTATAGCATTAAGTATATCTTGGGATTTATGTTGTAAAGCTTGACAAAGACAATATGTAATTTCCATAATCTCTTTCATCATGTGCAAAATCAATATGAACTCAAATGAATTCATAATCTTATAAGCAGCATTAGCATCACCTCGTTGAGAGTAAGTTGATGTATTTCCCCTTATATTTGGAAGCTTTCCTTTTGAAAAATGCATCAATTTTCTTAAGTTGGACCATCGTACCACTCCTAAAAAAATACATAAATCAATTATCAAAGATAACATCTAAATCTGAAAACAGAACTAAGTCAGAGAAATTCGGCTTTTAAATCCTTAATCTGTTAATTCCACTCCCATAAGCCCAAAATAGCATCGTATATGATGAAACAAACATAAAGTTCCCCAATCTCACGAACTCAGCCACACAGAAAAAGAAAATTTTAGATTAGGAGAAACCTTGAAAAAATAAAAGAATAGTTAGGATTTTGGCAAAAGACAAATTTCAGATCGTAATTTCAAAATCTAGGGTTTCTATGCTCGAAAATGAGATTTGTAAGGGTTCTTGAATTAGTAGAAAATATAGAACTCCAAAACCTCATAAGTTCTTCTTGAAATCGATGTGGGACAACTACAAGTGAATTTCATCAATTTTTTATTTCTTTTCGAAAATATTTGATTCTCAACAAATGGGATACATTGTTTTTCGTCCTCAATACAATCAATAGTATAAAAATTAAAAGCCATTAAGAACTCACAGAACAGTAGAGGAGGGAAAGAGAGAGATTACCACTGTTGGAGATGAGATGCGGTGGGGGTGGCTAAGTCCCGAGTGGGTAAGAGCAAAATGGAAGCTGATGTCTTTTTTAGAACATGAAATAGAATGACGTGTGTGAGAGAGATATATAAAAAAATTATTTTTTTTGAGTTTTGTGAGGGGGGCCACAGCTCCCCACCCCCTACCATATTTTTTTTGAGTTTTGTGAGGGGGGCCACAGCTCCCCACCCCCTACCATAATCCGCCACAGAGGATAGTTGTTCGAGATTTACATCATGTTCAACAAAGGTATGATGGATGATCAAATAAGCCAATAAGCAGATAGTCCCAACATTTCAACTTATTTGACCATATTAGATCATACATAAAATTTGTTTAAATTATTTTTTTTGAGATGACTAAAAGTATTATTGGTATGATGTGATCGTCAATCATATTATATGCATGTCAATTATTCTTATGAGAACGTATCATTAAAAGTAAACGAGGATATTAAAATTAAAGAATTTTTAAATATAAAAAATGATATTTTTAGCGGATCAAATAAAATTACCATATAAAATAGAAATATGTAATAATTTTGTGCAGAAAATGGAGAGATTAAAAAGGGAGAAAATTGAGAATTCATAAAAACGTATTTGCACTTTTTGTTTTGACAAGTTGATTGATTATTGAAAGAAATAATCCCCTTGATTATTTTCATTGATTGAATAAGGATTTAGAAGTAAAATAGGAAAAAGATTTGTAGTATTATGGAAAGATGTAACTTGTATATATACCTATTCAATCAATGAAAATAATCAAGGGGATTATTTCTTTCATGGTATCAAGAGACTAGGTCTAAACAAAAGTTTTTTTCTCTCAAACTTTTGCCTCCTTTGGTCAGTCCCCCTTCTCGTGTTTTCTCTCCCAAAATTTCGTCTTCCGCTCTAAAAAACCTCTCTTAAATTTCCCTCCTTCTCTGCTCTTCAATATGTCTAAGAACAATTTTCACCATGCCCTCACTTTTCCAATATCAAGCTCGGTGTCCCTATTGTCCTTGAGACGGAAAACGCTCAATATGCAAATACGGGCGAGTTGTTTAAAATTCACGCTATCTCTTATCAAGTTCTTCATCACATCATTCCTCCCGCTAGACCCTTCTGCCGGAGGATCCCGAGGTATGGATTACACTTGACGCCACTGCTCTTCTATGGATATACGCCACTATTTCAGGGACCTTCTACGACGATTACGGAGCCCGATACCACTCGCCATGGCTGCATGGAATAGATTACGGACATATTCCAAGACAACCAACATTCCCGTGATCGTCACACTCGAGCGTGAATTCTCTCGCTTGAATGGACGATTTCAACGTTTCGTGATATTTTAAAACTAAAGAAATTGGCGGATCAACCTCCGTAATGTTGGCGCACCAAGAACAAATAATCGCCTAGTTCTACAAGTTGGTCGCTTTCGAGGCCTATAATGGTGTTGGAACTCTCCTTCGCCAGCAACCTCTTCCCGACTTTCATCAAGCCTCGCCTACGTCGACGCTGGAATAAGGTTTGGCTAAAAATGGCGCTAATGAGCAAGCCCGCTTGCTACGATGGCATCCTCTTCTTGGGTTTTGTTAATAATTTGGGCCAAAACCATAATAATGGTGGCGGCGAGAATAATCGCAAAAATAACAAAATCAGCGGCAAACGAGGTGGTTCTCGGTGGCGTTCCGCAACAAGCGTGCGCGGGTCCCATCCAGTAGTAGGCCACCACCACCGTGAGCCCGTATAAGCTATGGCGGGAACCCGCACTTCCAACCACGCTTCCGGCCGCTGGTTCGCCGGGCCAACAGCCGTGCCTAACGCCTGGCGAGCCGCGCCGATCGGGCTCGTCTAACAAAGAATAGATCAAAGACTCTACGGCCAGAAGATCACTTAACGACGCCCGGGGCCCCGCCCTCCGCAAAGCCCATCATGCAAAGAGCCCCACTCGTAACCGATATCGAGGTCAAGCGATGCACACGTTGGGATTGTCCTAACCGACCCAAATTGGTACATGGACACCGTGGCCACTTACTCATGACTTCAATCGTGTACTCTATCATCTTATTCCACCTGAGCACCCTCGAGGGATAATTGCTGTAATGGCAATTCTATTCCAATTCTAGGTATGGTTTGGAAAACATTGTCTCCTCCTAATCCACCACCTTCTTGAAAAATACTTTACATGCTCCTAAATTGATTAAAAATTTAGTGTTCCGTCCGAAAATTCACAAATGTCAATTTGCTTCGTTGAATTTGATCCTTTCTGCTTCTCTCAGAAGGATTTCAAGACGGAGTCATCTCACGAGGTGTGATAGTAGGGGGATCTGTATCCTATCATGCCCTTGCCACCATCGAGTCCAAATTTTTGCCTTCGCCTTGCACATCTCTCCTTCCACGTGGCATGCTCGTCTGAAGTCATCCGGATCTTCTATTTTATCGACTAGATAAAATAGCTTTATTTCTTGTACAAGTCGTACTCCAATTTGTCGGCCTTTGTTCATTAGAAAAATTGTTAAGTTGCCATTTGTAGACTCCAATTCCCATACTTCTATGCCATTTGACATTATTCATAGCGACTTATGGACATCTCATGTTCTTAGTTCAATGGGTCATCGATATTATGTTCTCTTTTAGATGATTATTCTAGATTTTTGTGGACATTTCACCATTGCGTAATAAATCACAAGTGTTTTCCGCCTTCATAAAATTTAGAGCGTTCATTCAGCACTAATTCGAAAAGAGAAATAAAAATATTCAATGTGATAATGGGAAAGAGTATGACAATAGGGAGTTTCGAGATTTTTGTGCTACTCATACGGGATAAATTTTCATTTTTCATGTCCTCATACATCTTCACAAAATGGGAAAGTCAACGCAAATTCATTCCATAAATAACATTGTCTGAATCCTCTTAATACATGGCTCCATACCTCCATATTTTTGGCATCATGCTCTACAAATGGCCACTTACTCATAACATAATTCCGTCTAAAGGTTCCACATACTCTTTCCCTCAAAGTCCTATATAATAAAGTTAACCCTTCTTATTCTCACCTTCGGATTTTTGGGTGCTTGTTATCCGCTATTCCCATCCACCACAATTAACAAACTTCAGTGCACTCTACCCGTGTGTTTTTGGGTTATCCGCCAAATCATCGTGGTTATAAGTTTTGATTTATCCTCCAAGAAAATCATAATCAATCGCCATGTCATTTTGATGAAACTCAATTCCCATTTACAAGTTCATACTCCCGAACCTAAGTCATATAATTTTTTGGATGACCAAATATCCTCGATATTATTCGTAATTTTTCGACATCTCCTCGCATCTATAATCATCCAAATGCCCACCGCTCACGCTCCACACAAGACGCCACATCCAGCAGCCACACTAGAACAATTCCAAGACCAATTGGCTCGCCTTAAACCACTCGAATCGGTCCAAACCGAGTCCACTTTACTGATTTGGGCCAGCAGCCCACCGCTCGGCCGCCGCCCGTCCCGAGCCAAAATTCCCAAAATTTCCCTCTTCATCGAGTCATGATCGATCACTGAGTCACGGTATTTTACACCTAAAAGACATTTTAATTTACATTCTGACGTCCCTAAATCCCGCCCTTGCCTGCGTGTCCGCATTAAATGACCCTAATTGGAAAATTGTTACGATCATGAATATAATGCTCTTATTGATAATAAGACGGTGGGAGTTGGTGCCGCGGCTATATGATATTAATATTATCGGTCTATGTGGATTTTTGCTCATAATGAGAATTCGGATGGGTCCTTTGCTCAGGCATACAAGGCACGACTTGTCGGGCGATGGTAAGACTCGCGAGTTGGAATCGATCATGGGGAGACGCTTAGTCCCGTGGTCAACGGCCTACCATACGCGATCTGCTTAGCTCGCTCAGCCAAAGACTTGGCCAATTCATCACCGATGTCAATCAAAAATGCTTTCCTACACGCTGATCTCATGAAACAGCCTATATGCATCGACCTTTGGGTTTCGGTGGATCCAAACCGCCCTCATCATGCATGCTTTGTCAAGTCCTGATGGCGCTTAGCGGTCTCAGGGCCTGGTACACGAGGTTTGGTCGACTTTGTTTCAACTATTAGATTCACCATAGCTTCTGGCCGACAATTCCTCGTTCATCTACCGTGGTTCTTTCTTTGACCTACATTCGTCACTGTGGATGATATCATCTTCGACCGCTTTCTTCCGACGCCTCGCGCTAATCTATCGCTTAATTACATGCCCGCCTGAAGCCTTGCGGCGGACTGGGGTCAAGTTATTTTGGGATTGCCGCTGCCGCCATTCAGGTGGCTTGTTTCTATCTCAACCAAGTATGTCACGAGATCATCGGCAGGCTGGATGTCATCCTGTAAGTCCACTTCCACATCGACGCAAACCAAAGCCGAGCGCCGAAATAGTTCACCGACAGGACCCCACCCGCTATCGCAGCTTCCTGCGCGGCCTCCAAAGATCTTTACTACGGTCGATATTACATACGCGTTCAAAGAGGTCGCTTTATTCCATGATCCTGCGGGGTTTGAGCACGAATGCAATCAAACGCATCATCTATCTATGATCTCTCAGTGACACCTGACTATGGGTTGCACTTGTATCCTTCATCTACATCCACACTTGTCTCTTACACGGACTCTGATACCATGAAAGAAATAATCCCCTTGATTATTTTCATTGATTGAATAGGTATATATACAAGTTACATCTTTCCATAATACTACAAATTCTTTTCCTATTTTACTTCTAAATCCTTATTCTACCATAATTCTAACTATACAATTATGGTAGGTGTATAACACTAATTAAGGTATCCTTTTTATTACAATATACTACAAATATATATACCTATATATACTACAAATATTTTCGTCGAAAGTATAGAGCCCAACTCATTCTGGGTCGCTTAACATGTCAGATCGATTCTCTACCACCAAAGCACTTGTTATTTTATGCTTTGATAAGTTCCTTTGTTAAAATGCAGACCAGAATGAGTTAGCCTCACTTTCTTCTAACGGGCCACTCTGGCTTAAATATTTGTAGTATGCACAGATATATTTGTAGATATATTGTAATAAAAAGGATACCTTAATTAATATATACACCTACCATAATCAGATAGCTAATTATTACAGTATAAATTGTAAAGAATAGAAAAGAAGAAAGATACGAAAAGACGAACTTGTATATATACTACAAATATTTCTGGCTGAGAGTGGCCCATTGGCCGAGAGGCCGAGAGACCCAACTCATACTAGTCTGTTTAACAATTATTACAGACATTTCTTCAATTTTTCTACTAAAATTGCCTGCCGGCCAAAACAAAGATGGCGATTTATTACAATCTGATACCAATCTTTATCAATTGTTTTGATTTGATCCCAATAATTTTGGTAAAGAGAAAGTTAGAAGGTCTGGTTGGCAACTCACACCAATCTTTCTTACAAAATTACTATATTAAATAATGTTTTAATATTATTCCCAAATATGTGATTCTTAAATTAAATTAAATTATATATGACTCATTAAATAAAGAACAAATAGCTGCAGAATCAATGCCTTTTCCATTTTCACATTAATAAAACTGGCCAATCATGTCCTTGAAGTGAAAGTCGTACAAAACTACAAATTAATAAAAGTATAAAAACTAATGAAAGGGAACTTATCAAAGAATAAAATAACAAGTGCTTTAGTGGTAGAGAATCAGTGCAACATGCATAATAATACAATATTTAATTTGGTCACCAGTGAATTGGTCTAATGTCACCATCACACAGCAACATGGTGTGCTAATCAATTTAAAAACTTCAACTTACAAGAGAAAAGATCAAGATAAAACGACAAAAATAAAACAGAAAAAATGCAAACAAAAAGTTCGATCTGATAGATAAGATATGTTGCACGATATGATGTACAAAATTGTAGATAAAGAAAAGAACGAATTTTAATGTACTATCAAGTTGTGTAATGTAAGAGTTAATTAAAGATTTCTGTTACAGATGGTCTAATTGTTTCTTTAATAAAGTTACTTGTTTCATAATATTCTAAGATCTACCCTACTATTATAAGTCAAAGTAAACATTCAGGGATGGCTACACTAGCTCAAAACCATGCTCAGTACCTACATGAGTTTAATTAATATACACTACCAGTAATAATTTAGTACTATATCATTGCATTCACTTAACAGGTACTAACCACCAAACGATGTGTTTTTTGGATGGACGAGACCCTCCATTTTTAGTTACAGGTTTCACGTTCGAGTTCTTAAAATGAGAAAAAACTATGATAGAAAGCGCTTTCCTTTTAAATGGGTCATACGCGATTGAATCTGAATTAATTGAGCCGATGAAATCCCGAAAACCAAATGATTATACCTAGAGAAGGAAAACTTATCAAGTACTAACATAATAATTGTTTATTGAAACACGTACTAGTAATTCAAAATAAGATAAGTGGCACATTATGATAAAAAAAAACACGTATTTGATAATGTAAAAATCGTGTATATTGTTGTGAACTAAGTTGAGTCTATATAATTGCATCATTCAGCAGAAATGAGTTAAACCTTATTCAAATATTTACTGCTACAGAATTCAAAGGCTGCTGGCAAAAGTGGGACAAAGTTGGAGGTTGGAACCTTAAACACAACTTGTTGAAGATACTACGAACAATCATTTCTACTATTTATATTTACCAAAGTTTTTATTGAGTTGTTGAATCTAATTTGGAACTTGGAAGCTGTCAAATGCCGCCCAAGTATAATGTCACTTTCATTTGAATATTCCTGATTAGTTTGTTTTACTAGTATGATTTTGATATTTTAAAGAGGAAACCATTAATGTAATATATACTCTTTTTCCCTTTATTTGTCAAAATAATTTTGAGAGTGCAGTACAGTACTTCCTACAACATTCCAGATTATTTAGATTATAATGGTTTATTAATTTAACGATTATAAAGAACAAGGTTTTCTTTTTCATATTTTCTAAAATCAAAGTTAGGACTTTAATACCGAGTCATATTCCACGTTTGAATTGACTTCTTTTAGTCTATCTGTGAAGAAGGGGCTTTTTCTAGAAAATTATTGGAGATTTTCCACCTAATTAATTCAGATACCAAAACAATTACTTAGAATTAATATGACAGATTTGGGTAAGGTGGGTGAATTTTTTTGTGGATTCTGATTGTACAATGCATGTTCTTTCACTAAATTATTAATGATGAGAAACATTTTTTGATTTTATACAAATATTTACTTTGTTATTTTGTCCTAGTTTCACCAACGAAGAATTATAAAATATTAAAAAACAATACATTGATTAAGCATTGTATGGACGATGAGTCCACCATTCATGATAAGTAACAACTAAAGAGGTAAAAAGAAAAGTAATTTCTATCTCGACTTGCTATTGTGATACTCAATTACTTTCAAATATATTTCAAGTTAAATTACAATGCTCGAAATATAGTGAAATTTTCTTTAAATTTTTTTATCTTTGTGGTAAAACATTGACATTGTTGATTATATTTGTGTTCTTACTAAATGTTAAGTATTACTCACTCCGTCTCAAAATACTTGTCGTCCTTACTAAAATATTTGTTACAAAATAAAATAATTTTTTTCATTTATCCTTGCATTAATTAGTAATATTTAAGAGGTTCTATTATTCATGGAGTAAATATTTATTGAGGAGAGATTAACATGAAATATGTTAAGGGTATTGCAAAATCTAAAACCTAAAGGACGTGAGTGTAATTAACCCATTTGTAGGATGCGTCGGCTAGTAGTGAATTTTACTGCATGACCAAAAAGGAACAAGTAAGAAGTATCGCTTTCCAAGTCATTAGATTTTTCTCACTGTAAGATTCACGTTAAACTTTCCAATTTGATTTTTTTTTTCATTTTATTTCAACATCAAGCAATTTATAGCACCCAAGAAACATACAACTCTCTCAGCTGACGCCTTAGTTGATTCATTCATCTTCTCCTTCACTCTTATTTTCCCATATTTTCCATTTCTTTGAATCATTTTCCAAGAATTTCCACAAAAAGATGATCCATTTATGAAACCAATCACTTTGTTTTCTTGGTTATGTATTGAGGGATTCAAATTCCACTTTCTTTCCTTTTGAATTTGAAGTTGCAATCTTTTCAATTGGGGGGTTTCTTGATTTGAGTCACCGTTGAGATTTGAGAAAAGTTTGTTTTCTTTTGAGATTTTCTTGGATTTGGGTCTAGTGGGTATTGGCCAAAATTGAGTCTTTTGTTCATTAAAGATTTTGATCTGTTGTGTTTTTCTTGGAAGTTTTGAGGCTTGGTTGTAATTTTGAAGTGGGAGTTTGATTTGTGTTGTGGTGGATTAATGAGAGTTTGAAGTGGATTGATTATTGTGAGAGATTGTATTGTTAAAATGGCTGCTAAAGAGTTGATTGAGATCAAATTCAGGCTTACTGATGGCAGTGATATTGGACCAAGCAAGTATACACCTAGCACCACAGTGGCTTCTCTTAAAGAAAAGATAATCGCACAGTGGCCCAAAGGTTGTAAATCTCTCTTTAACTTTACTACTTGTGTGAATTCAGAGCAGTTTTATTGATTTTAAGGATACTTTCTTTTTTATTTTAAATTCAGCTCTTCTTCTTTAGGTGAATAATTTGTTTGTTTGTTGGATATTTTGGTGTTTGAGATAGCGTTTGAATTTAAAATTTGAGGCTTCCATTTCAGAATGAACATATTTGTTCTGTTGACAATCGTCCTTGTGCTTTCTTGCTGCTGTTCTTCTCTCTTGGACCCCCGGGGGATAGTGGTATAGACTTGGATGATTACTTTGTGATTTTTTGAAATGGTTGCAGTGAATAGTTGTGTTGAATGGAGTTCTTGCCTCAACAAAGTATAAGCTTGTCTTATCAATTATAATGATAGATTCTATTTGTTCTCTTTTCTGATCGGTGTCACAGTGCAAGATTCTAAACAAGGCATACATGGTATGGGATCGTAGATTTTCTTTCAACTTACCATTTCAAAATCTTTGATGCATTTTGCTACGAGAATGAATAAAGATTGTGCATTTGATTACTCTTTATAGTCCCTCTTTTCCTCCTTAAGCCAGCACAATCTGTATTGAATATAGGCTAAAAGGTCACTGTTGTGGACAAACAATGCACCAGTACAAACCTGCTGTATGTTGATTAATGAAAGGTGACATAATGCACGTATAAGACCTCTATCCTTATGTTGATCTTGAATATTTATTGTAGAGACAATTGTCCCACGGCCACAAGGATTGATGTATTGATCATCAGTTTGTTGAGTTTATTTGATACTCTTGTGTACTTCTTCCTCTTAGTTACATAGTCTATGCGATTACTATTAGCTGAGTACGTCTCCTGATTTTTTTAGATATCCCTTTGTTCTACGTGCCATGTTTTGTGAATATTCGTCTTAACCTGTCAAATTCACTTGTAGTTAATTGTAGAAGATTATGGTGTCTGCCTTAGTGCTTGATATTTGTCACTTCTGTTTATTTGTAAGAAAGTGCTAAGTTTAATCACTGGCATGTGGCAACTATAGTTGAATAATTGAAAGAAAATCTTAGTTCATTCACAATAGTAGTAAAATAGGCCGATGATTTTACAATACATTAGAACTCTTACTTGTGGACTTCACCACCTCTTTTGCAAGAGCAGTTAGCTTCATTTTAGCAAATCTAACCCTTCGCTCATCTTTGTCCTGCCAATCCTCCCGTCAAGGTGAGAGCTCTCTTCCCATGGCAAGCGCTACCTGGACAAGTCATACAAGTCAAAATATTCCTCCATAGCTGATAGCCAATCAACAAATATTGTTGGATTGAGCTTTCCATAAAAAACTGGTAACTCCATTTTGACCTTCTTTCTGTTTAGAAAAGGTCTCTGCAGAGGCCTTTTCACTGCAACTCCTTTTGGATTAGTTAGTTGGGCAAGCTGTTGAACATCTTCTCCGGCGTTTAGTCCTTCACGTGAAATAATTCGGAGAGATTCTTTTTTTCCTTTCACTGATAAATTAGCTGGCAACTGTGAGTTCCGCAACTCAAGAGCTCTCACACGAGTTTTTAAATTCTGAATTTCTTCAACTAACTTCAGTAGTAACTCATCCCTTAGGCTATCAGTTAGCTTCCCAAAAAAAGGATTTTCCACGTGATTTGACATGTTGCTAATGACCTCTCAAATACGAATTAAGTCTTTTAAGATGAAGAGATGAATGAGGAGAAGAAGAGGGAGAGATTGCATTTATTTCTGAAACATCCTTGGTGCAATATTTGCTTCAATCTGAGGGTAAATATGCATTTTATAAGGACCTTTAGTTGGGAAACAAGCAAGGATCAAAGCTGTTTGTAAACTTGCTTCCTCAGACTCCATAGACTTGCTGCCCAAGTTTGGACTATTGAAACTTTCAAAAAACAATTACTACATATAATACTGAAACATCTAAAAGACACTATAGAGCTCTTACAACATATACTTACTCGTAGGCGTAAGGAAAAAAAACAGCCACCACCTTTCCCACATACTGCACGGATTTCTGCGTCTCACTAGTGAACCTTTGAGCATATATGCACCAGACTCACCCGAGGCGGGCCCCCTTTACCAACATATACGTGAATACACTTGCTAAGAAAATGAAAACAATTTCAAAGGTCTAAATCTTTCCTATGACAACATTAGCTCTAGAATTTGAACCTCTTTGGTCCTTTCTGGATCTTTGTTACTTTACCTTACTGTTGGTCAGTAATTTCAAATTGATGAACGTTGAGGGATATCCTCCCGTCATATCTCTTTTTCTTTCAAGCTTAATAAAAAGTGTTATTAGGATGCGATCATTTGTTCACCTGTTACTGTTATATAATTATAGGTGTCTTCTCCTTCTCCATTTGTTTTTAGTGGCCTCTGTGATTTTTGGTCTGTGGCTCATATGTTTTGTTCTAGAAGAAACTTGAATCTGAAATCACAAAAATGCAGCTCTAAGTTTAGCTACTCATTTAGTCAACTATAATCCTCTTTGTTGACAGAAGATCTTTTTGTGGCAGATAAAGATTCTGGGCCAAAGTCAATAAATGATGTGAAGCTTATTAATGCTGGAAGGATACTTGAGAACAATAAAACACTTGGTGAATCCAGACTTCCAGTTGCTGAAGTTCCAGGAGGTGTCATCACTATGCATGTTGTTGTACGCCCACCTATGAATGAAAAAGCCCATGGTAAGTTACAATATTTTGTAATCGTAGAAACTCAAATCATGGTAAACATGTACTAGGTAGATGCTTTAATGTATCATGTGACGTTTTTGAAGTACATGACAGTAATAGGACAGGTGTCATTAATCACCGGTAGCTCGTATTGGATATTGATAGATATATTTTACCAAAGTATCAATTAGTATAACTACTGAGATTATCTTCTCCTGTATTCGACATTCTTTAATGTAACTTGTTGTAGATTCTAGTTGATACAAAAAAAACTGTTTGGTAGATATTGAAAACACAATCTAAAAAGACAGACCATACAAGAGAATTAGGGGTGAGCACGGGTACAGGGTACCCAGATACCGACCGGAATCGACACTAATGAGTAGGTTCCGGGTAGATATATTATAATAACGGGTAGGTTCCGGGTATTAAAATTAGGAACCGATCAAAGTCGGTTCCGGTTCCGGCAAATAGAGACAGGGTACCCGGACCCGGAACCGATACTCGAAACCTATGAAATATTAAATATTTTTACTTTTTTAATTCCATTATTTTTTAGTTAATAAAAAAAAGAAAAAAAAAGGCCATACTAAAAGTACACCATTTAAGGAGGGAAAAACCAAATGCAGAACAATCACTTTCACCATCAAGAAATAGATCAAATAATACAAAGTGACAATCATAAGCAGAGAAAAAGCCAAAAGCGGTAGAAAACTGAAAAACTGAATTTTTTAAACTATGTACTCCTTTAAGTTATTGAAAAAGAAAGTTGAAACGAAAACCAAAGCAAATCTTTGAAACATTCTTGGGATATTTGCTCCGAAAGAATTCTTTATGGGTTTTGTGGCACTGGCTTTCAGAGGATAAACAGACGAATTTATTCCTAAACCAAAGTTGTTATACGAAGGCATTATTTTGCACAAAGAAATACCGATTCCGGGTACCCGGGAACCTACCCGGACCCAGTAGGTTCCGGGTAATGATTGCTACGGGTAGGTTCCGGGTAATGATTGCTACGGGTAGGTTCCGGGTAGTTCAAAAAAGTTAGGGTACCCGGACCCTCTCACCCCTAAAGAGAATGGTCCATGGTGCACCGGTACTTTTGGGATTATATGCATATGTTGGTATTATATGCATATTTAGCTCATCTGTCAAAAATCTTCATCTCTTTGTTAACCTCCGAGTCCTAAAATATTGAGGTGGAGGAAGTAATAATTAGGTAGTAAATTTTTTAGCTTGTCCAAGTGTTGGATGAGCTAAAAAATTAAGGAGCCTTGATGTAACGGGTAAAGTTATTGCCATGTGACCAGGAGGTCATGGGTTCAAGCCGTGGAAATAGCCTCTTGCAGAAATGCAGTGTAAGACTATATACAATAGACCCATGTGGTCCGCTCCTTCCCCGGACCCCGCGCATAGCGGGAGCTAAGTGCACCGGGCTTCCTTGCCCAAGTGTTGTATGATAGCTCTTATCCAACTTCACATCCTTGATCCACTATCTCCCTTCCATAGCCAACCGGGTTGGTCTCTTTTCTTTCTTTTCTGTTTACGATCGTAAATTGTGTTGTTCAATAAGTGTTCAGACTTCAGTGAAGCCAGAGAAAATTGTATATTGACATCTGTTAAAGATATTCATGATCTCTCTGGAGACTCTTTAAATAAACTTATTTATAGTGATTCCTTACTTCAGGGGTCACTCCCGTGTGCAATGTACATGAAGCTTGTGCCTTGGGGAAATATTTGAGAGCTTCTGCATTTCCATCCATGATCTATATATTTTATCCTTCTTTTAATTCTGTCTTAAGCCTTCTGCTGAACGAATTTTCAATGCATTTGTTACAGATAAACAGCAGGACGATTCCCTGAAGAAAGGGGGGTGTGCATGCACAATCTTGTAATCCGTCTGACCAGATAACAGAATTACTCCAGTTTAGTAATATTCCATAGCTCATGGATTTCTCAGTAGCGGATCGTTTGGATGCATTAGGAGTATCTTGGACGTTAGTCAAAACCAAAAAGATATGAAATGATCAAATTTTCAATTCAATATCATCAAAGCTCTATGTTTTTTTACCTTTAGATTTCAGCTTGGTAAAACTTGCTGAGAACAAAAGGGATTGGTGCATTGCTGTGTAGGAACTTCACTGGAAAGTATGAAATTTTTTCTTTCTTTTGGTTGGGTGCGTTGGGTGGGGGTAAACAAGGGAACAAGAAGAAAACAATTGTTGAAGATTATAGTTGGTTTGATGTAATTTAATTTGCAATTCTATAATTACTATGAAGAACTTACAAACTCAGGCATGTCTACCTTCTTGTTACACTATTTCTTCTGTTATTGATGCTCTAATGTCAGGCATCAAATTCACCATACCAATTTATATTGTTTATGTTATTTCCCAAGTAGTATATGGTCCTTACTTCCATCTCCTTCAGCAATAAGATGCAAGTCATCCCAGCTTAACAATGGCAAAACTTCAAGGCAAAGCAGCTGAGTATAACAAATTTTTATGCCTCTTGCGCGGCTTAAAGTAGGAGAAGCAGAGTTAATTACAGGATAATCTAATTTCTATACATAATATTACAGCCAAATACAGGTATAAAATGGAAAAATGGGGAAATGAGGCTATAATATATGGGGTACCTAGATCTACACATAATTTAAATGGGTTACAAAATCTGACAGCCACATTTTAACATTTACAAGAAGCAAGGCAGCTTGCATGGCTGGTTCCTCAATATTTGGAGCTTATCTTGGCATGCTTGTCCCTAAAACTGAACCAACATCTAGAGCCTGCATGCAACACGATGTGTAGAAGTCTTGCACGTTGGCACTCTTCTCGAAACGAGCAAATCAAGAAATACTGAGTACCTATGATGTACTGTCTACAATGGAGGATGAGGAGCGATTTAGTTGCATGAGCTTTGTCCTAGATGTTCTGACATTCTTGAGTGTCATCTTCAGTTTTTGTCTCTCGCCTTCAACCTCAGCAAACTGGAGGCTTAGCTGAGAGTAGCGATCGTGCATTTCCTTCAGTTCATTCTCCTTAGCTACATGCTTTTCTTTGATTTCCAACATTTCCTTGATCAACTCATTGATGTCTCTGAAGCTTTTGAAGATTGCTTCGTCATCACTATGTTGTTTCAGAAATGAACTGAAGCATAGATAAATTACTTGTCACATTTATAGTATTTTATCCTCGCAATGAATATAATCATATGGAGCCTTGACCCCCAAGAAAATAACACATCTCAGTGTGAAGACAATAACAGCAAAACACTTTTATTTAGTTACTTCTCCAGTAAGCTTCCTAGCGAAAAACAGAAACGACTGATTTGGCAGCCTTGGATACTGCCCATTGCCATACAAGCAGATTAAAAGAAACTATTCATTTTTTAGTGTCCTTATAGATAGACCAAGGAATTCCTACAAGAACATGATTTATAGATTCTATATATGCAGTTCAATATATGAATTATTTGAACTTCATTTGTAACTCCTAGTATAATTGAGAAGCTAGGCCTATGTATTTGCATCATCACTTGTCAATCAGCTGCATGTAAAATATTATTCTTTCCATAAAGCAATTAGTCTGAGGAAAGCATAATCTGATGTTAGCATAGAATTACACCAACAGATCTAACGTAAACAGTAATGTCAATTGTTGGCACTGCAAGACTCAATTTAGCAACATGCAAAAATAAGCAGGGCTGCCAATGTTATTGAGAATGTTGATTGAGCAGCAAGAAATCGCGAATGAAAAGGTTTGCTATAAATTGAGTAAAAGAAATGGAAGAATGAAGTATCTGCCAAGGGCTAATTAAACAGGCAAATACCTACCTCTGGAACATACTCGATTTATTTTTTGCCTTCAACGCTTCAGCAAGCTCAATTTCCAGGGCAAGTACCCTCTCCAATGCATTACCAGTGCTAGCAATATCCTTGAATGTTGGGAACATGCTTCGGAGCTCTTCATTTGCCTTGCAGATTAAGAACCACGATAAACAGTGATTAGTGGAACAATGACATATTCAACTATATTATATACAAGTCAACTCAGTATACCTTGTGTAATCGCACGAGTTCGCTCTGAAGAACTTCAAAGCCTGGATCAGAATAATGGTCCTCAGGAAAGAGAGAGTTTTCACGTTTCATCCTCTCCAACTGCAAGGCAAGTAAAAGAAGAAGTTGCTACGGCACCACCATATATATAATTCATAATCTGATTGTTTACATCATAGTTGGATCAACAAACTTTATAAGATCAACGAATACCTCTTCATGTAGATGTTCCATGCTAGACCTCAAATTCCTGCTTCCAAACTGTTCATTGCTGAAATCTATATGCCTTCCATTGCTTGGTGGTGAGTAACCTTCAACAGGTACCTCTCCAGTTGTTGCATCCTATAAATGATGAAGAAAGAATAAAAAAAGTACCTCAGAAACACAAAGGACTCCATGAAATAAAAGACAAAAGCAGGGATCTGCGGAATCAGAAACATTGGTTTAACCACTGAAATCAGTCAACTAAGTGTAGATCACCAGATTAAAACTAGAAATCTAACAGGTACACAACATGTCAGGACACCAACATATACACCTAAACTCAAATATAAAATTATCAGGTCTTTCATTTTTCTTTTTCCTTTGATTGCAATTTTTATATGACCAGGAAAGATGAGTTATGTGACTTCCAAACAAAACAACAATAACAATGCCTCAGTCCCAAACAAGTTGGGGTCGACTTTTAAACATGAAGAAAGAAAACTGTTACTTTCGTTTTATATTCAGATTACAAATTTTATCTCTTTTTTTGATAAGGAGATTACAAGTTTTATCTCATGCTACTAACTCTTCCTATTCCCTTCCAATCACCCTAGGTACTAGCTAGTGTGGTCCTCGACATGTTGATTATGTTTTTACAAACACGCACATCCCCGAAGGTTTTCCAGCAAAGTTGAGGATGAGTCTCACATGCTTGGGGTAGCTGTTTAAGACTGTAAAAAATCTACAAAAAGACATGGACGCTAACGTCAAATGCGAAGGAAATGATTGTTGTTTCTCCCTTTTCTTTAAAAACACATTTTCAAACAAAAATTGCTTCTACAGGGATACAAAATTCTTTTCTTCAACTGTACTTAATTTATTGCAGACCAACTATTATGCAACTTCTTACGAGACTGAGTCATACAGGCCAAAATCTCGAAGTAGAAGAAGTGAATCATGACTGTAGAGATGGTTATGAATTAGAACCTTTTTTCAGAACCACATCTCTTGATGCAGTAATAAGAACAGAATAAATTATCCAAGGAACTTTGAGTGTTAGAGATGGAGAAACAAGGGGATAGAGGAGAGGAAGGAAAGCATGTAGTCTTTTCTAAGAGTGGTAGCTCAAATACGCCTGTAAGTCTAGGAAGGATTACCGGTTAGTAGCGTTTCAGCCAACTCAAACAGTGTCCATGGGTTGGGTTCTAAATGTTTGAGAGTAGCTTGACTATTTAAAGAGATAGCTTGAACTTCAAATGGCTGAGGATTCTGAGATTGATAACACGACAAGGTCGACAACTTATTCAATTAGAAAAAGCCTTTTGTCATTAAATAAAGTTCATTTATAATATGGATAAAAATGTACATGAAGTATCAACATTTGAAAAATAACACTGGCTTTTATACAGACTCGCACACACATGTTGGTGGGTTTATTTACTACTGTATATATTTGGTGAGTGTAGATAGGTTGGTATGTATATTACTACATTTCATCATGCAATAGCTTTCTGCTCTTTGTAGCCCAAAAAAGAATAAGTAAATAAGGTCTTCAAGAAAACATTCTACATCATCACCACATTAGTTTTAGTTCTTGTCAGAGAGCTTACCGGAGTGAGTAGAAGTTTCACTGGGGAGCTTGATTCTTCATTTCTATCATCCATAAATAAGGTTGTTTCCTTCACATTCCAGGCATCAGATGAAACTTCTCGAGGTGTGGCATCAGGAGAAGGATTTACATTTGTCTCATTAGGCGCAAGTTCAACTTTGCCTATCTGGCCATTTTCTCTCCTAGATACAATGGAAGATGTGACATTCATCAGCTGCTCTCTAGTCAAAGTAAGTTCAGCTGCAATTCTGGAGTATTCTCTCGCACGTTCTCGCAAAGTTATTTCGAGTTTCTCCTTTTCTTCCTTGCAACACTCTAGACTAAGCACAGCACACTCCAATTCTGCCTTTATTCTGTCATGATAGTTGTTTATTTCACGCTTATCTGAAAGCAGAGACTGTAATTCAGATTCCAAAGCCAAGATTTTGAGAGCTAGGTCTTCATTCTTCTTCAAGTGCAAAGATTCAGATCTCTTCCTGCTTTCGATTTCATCTAATGCATCCTGTAACTTCAAAAGCATATCTTCTCCGTGCTTTTTGGAGATAGAAACTTGTCGCCTCAACTCTTGGAACTTTGATTCATATTGCTCTTTAATAAAGACTATTCTCAAGGATTCTTGCATAGCAGCTGGTGATCCTTCAGATTCTCTTTTCTCATGAGCCCGGAGACATTCTGCATCAGCCTTATCCTTGAGCTCCTTCAAATGGATGGATAAGTTTTTGAACTCTTCCGTCTTCAAAGCCTGCTCAGAGAGCTTGTGAGTAAGCTCGTTACACTTGTGGGTGAGCTGATTACACTGTAACTGCAAGATGACCATTTCATCTTTGTTTTTCTCCTGTAAAATTGTGTAGGGGTGCATTTCATCTAATTTGCCTCGGAGCACAATCACCAAGATCTCCAGCTCCTCCTTGGAGAGTGACAAGTAATTAAGTTCTTCTTCGGCTTTTGCCAGCATGTTCTTCAACTTCTCCACTTCAAGAGCATGATGATTATTAGTTTCGAGGAGAGAATCCTCCAATATTTCCATCTCCTTGCATTCCTCGAGTTTCACTGTGTTAACATACTTGGCATCTGAAAGAACATAATTTTGAGCAATAGAAGCCTCTAAATCAGATTTAACAGTACAAAGGGATCTTAGCAACTCCTTGTTTTCTTTAACTGAACAAGCCTCACTTGCAAGGCATTGATTCAACTTGGCCTGTAAATCATGACATCTCTTCTGAAGCTCGGCCATGGACCGATCCGATGATTTAAGCTGCCGCACAAATTCCAGATCCAGTGTTTCACAGTGGCTCATGGCGACTGTGAACTTAACATCAGCAGCTATAGCATACTCTTGTATTTCTAGCATGTGCCTTTTAAGATCAGAAATATAGGAAAATTCTTGCTGAAGTTTTTCTATTTGCTTATTACGCTGCTGCGAAATATGGTCAAGTCTAGATTTCTCTATTCCTAACTCTGATGCCAGCTGCCTGAAATGCACCAGATCAGCATTTTGCTTTTCCAAATCCAGTAACTTGTCATTCTTCTCGTTCAATTGAGAAGTAAGATCTCGCACTGAGCTCTCTAAACCAGAAACACAGGACAAATCTTCCTGAAGCTTAGCCACATGCTCATCAAGTCTACATTTCTCCACTTCAAAATCTGCTGCCAGCTGCCTGAAATTCACCAGTTCAGCATTTTGCTTTTCCAAGTCCAGTAACCTGTCATTCTTCTCGTTCAGTTGAGAAGTAAGATCTCTAACTGAGCACTCTAAACCAGAAACACAGGACAGCTCTTCCTGAAGCTTTGACACGTGCTCATCATGCTGCTGCAAAAGCTGGTCAAGTCTAGATTTCTCCACTCCTAACTCCGATGCCAGCTTCCTGAAATGTACCAGCTCAGCATTTTGGTTTTCCAATTCCAGTAACCTGTCATTCTTCTCGTTCAGTTGAGAAGTAAGTCCTTGCACTGAGTCCTCTAAACCAGAAAGACAGGAAATCTCTTCCTGAAGCTTTATCACATGTTCATCACGCTGCTGCAAAAGCTGATCAAGTCTAGATATTTCCACTTCTAAATCAGATGCCAGTTGCCGGAAATGCACCATTTCAGCATTTTGCTTTTCCAAATCAAGTAACCTGTCATGCTTCTCGTTCAATTGTGAAGCAAGATCTCTTACACAGCCCTCTAAACCAGACACACAGGATAACTCTTCCTGACGCTTTGCTGCATGCTCATCATGCTGCTGCAAAAGATGGCTAAGTCTAGATTTCTCAATCTCTAAATCTGATGCCAGCTGCCTGAAATGCACCAGTTCAGCAATTTGCTTCTCCAAATCCAGTAAACTGTCATCCTTCTCATTCAACTGCAAAGTAAGATTTTCTACTGAACCCTCTAGGTTATCCTTAAGACCTCTCTCAAGTTGCAATTCATCTTGCAGAGTTCTCAAATTGTTTCTCAGATGACTAACTTCTGATGTAAGCTTAGCAAATTCCTCAACCTTGTTGTGTAGAGAGGTCATGAGATCCTCCTTCTCTTGTATTAGTTCAGAAATTTTTAAGTCATTCTGGTCAAGCTCGTTAGCTATAGAGTCCAAGCCCAAGATCTCTTGAGAAATATGCCCGTTCTTCAATACTATATTTTGTAGCTCGACTTCAAAGGCAGCAAGATCATCCAGAAGCTCTCTGTTCTGATGTGCATATTTTTCTTCAACTTCGGTGTTAAGGTGAAGTTTATTGGTCACAGATTCAAGCTCAACCTGAAGTTTCTCCACGAGGGCAGTTGACACATCAAATTTAGCTACCATAATCTCTGTATTATTTTTAAACTTTTGCTTCACGGCAATTATTTCTGATCTACTAGCAGTCAAGGACACCTCAGCAACTGATTTTTCACTTTCTAGATTTTGCTTCTCCTGCATAAGATGAAGAATCTTGCTACACACACTATACTGCACCTCTTCCAGTTGCATGGTGAGACCTCTTATATCCCTGAACTCCAACTCATGGGAAGAGGAATTGCATAGAAGAGATAGTTCCTTCTCATAAGATGCCAACATACCAGCCAACTTACCCTGCACAAATCTAATATCTTCATGAAGATTTTCATTTGAGGAAGCCAGGTCCTCTGAATTGGCTCTGACAGTTAGCAAATCATTCTTCAGAAGTGAGATCTCATCTTGAAGCCTACTATTGTTCAATAATTCCTGCTTCAGTGAAGTAGAGAGTGCTATATTTTCTTCCACACAAGCTTCATATCTATTCTGAGTTTCTGTATGTTGCACCATGATTGCTTCCAATTCCATGACCTTGTCAGTGAGGAGACAGTTCGCCGTTGAAAGACTCACAAGTTCAGCTTCCAAAGATTGATTCTGCAGAACAAGATCGCTGCATCTAAGGATGCAACTTTCTTTCTCCTCATGCAAAATGCGAACGTCTTCCAAACCAGCCCGCAATCTTATCACCATCTGTTCCTTCTTGAGATTCGAAGCCTCCAACTGCTGAGCAAGTTCATTCATATCTCTCTTCATCATTCCAGCATTAGCATTAGCTTCAATCACAGTTTCAAGTAAAACACTGGAGAATATATCCAAGTGCAAGTTAACTGAATCCATATCACCAAGTTCTTCTTCAACCTTTCTGTAAAGCTCCTCCTGCAAGCAGAGTGATCTTTTCAAGTCATCGGTAAGGACATCTCCACTGAGTGTTAGTTTCCTTGCAATCACATGTTGATCCTGAAGTGGCAACTGCTCTGTATTATCAAGTTCTTCTAAATTGTGAACAACATCTGAATACCCAAGGAATTGTGATTGTGAAGGTTCTGGAATTGCTTGTTTGATGAGGTTCTCATTAGTCTCAAACATGGCCACCACCTGTGAGGAAAGAAGCTCCAAATCCTTTTGCAGCTTATCTACTGCAATTGAATAATTCAAGCGGGTTCTTTTCAGAGCCGCTTCTGAAGTAGCAGCTCTTCTCTCGAGCTCCTTATTAAGTGTATCCAAATCACGTCTCTCATCAGCAAGCTGTAACAGACGTTGACTCATATCTTGTTGCATTAATTCCATTTCAGCTTTGCTACTCGATATAGTATAAAGGCATGTCGAATGTTCATTCCTTAGATTCTGCAACTCTGCCAGCATTTGCTTCTGATTTTCCTCGAGTTCTTGAACAAGAGCTTCGTAGTAACACTCCATCTGATCCATTTTTCTCAACAGATTTTCCCTTTCAACCTTCGCCTCATCCACTTCTCTTACCAGATCAAATATTTTGGCTTTCATTGCATCAATAGCAACAGTAGAATCAGTTCCTTGAGAAACCAGTGGGGCTATGCCAATATGATGCAGCAAATTTTCTGGTGTACAAAGATCCAATTCCGACCCAAGCCCTGGCAAAGGTAAATCTGTTGCTCTAGTCTCCTTTACATCTGCTGATGTTACTTTATTTAGCAATGACATCTCCTCACTTGCTCCTAGTTTAACCTCCTGTACAATTTGAAGCAACGCCTCCAATTCCGAATGAAGAAACCTGTAGTCTCTTTCATAGAATCCAAGACAAACTTTATTTTGAAGTTCTTTGATTCTATCTTCAACCACTGAAATTCCTCTCATCCATCTTAGCTGTAAATCTTGAACTAAACGGCCAGAATCAGCAACACAACTTTCACCACCATGATTTTGACAGCTTGATTTCAAAGTTCTTAGTCTTTCAATACTATCTTTGAAATTTGAACATTCTGATTTAAGGACAGAAACCTCTTTCGCCAACTCCTCATTAGAGCATACCTCAGCAGTAAGTAGCTGAGAAAACTTTTCTGTTTCAGAGCCCAATTCATTAGCTTGACTTTGCAGAGTGCTTACCTCAAGCTTAAGCTCAAAAATTGATGATTCTGCCAATTCCAGGCTTGCTCTAAGTCTATTATTCTCCTCATAAGCAATTGCCAATTCATTATCCATTGAGCAGTCTGACGCCCATCCATGAACTGAACTACTACTATGAGCCATTGCTTGATTGTCTGATTTATTACCTTTCTCCGACTGCAGGCCTTGACTATCAGTTTCATGTGCACTTGATGAATCATGCTTTTCGGCGTATAGACTCTCTGAAGTATTGGAAGAGCCATCAAATCCAGCTGTTAAGTCAGCATATTCCTCATTTAGTTCCACTTCCTCCTCAACGGAAGAGAGTTCTTTAGCCTCTGGTCTGAATCTGACCCTTGAACTAACCTACATCAGAACAAATGGAACCAGAATCAGGAAATGAGAAAAAGAAGCAAATCAAGAAATTTGCAAATTGAACGAAGATAAAAAAGATCTAACTTTTCCTGTCATGAATGACCAGTAAATTTATTCTATTCTTCTCTACAACATTTGTTCAAATCGGCATGTCAAGTAACAGGTTAAATGAAGCTGGTACTTGCGATTCAGGATTTTGGCAACTGTACAGAAATTCATCGCAACGATCAAAGGCAAGGAAAAAATAAGATCATATAGGAAGTCACAGAAGCTTATTTGACCAACAGCAATGTATTAGGAACTAACATTTTAGTGATTCAGAAACCTTCATAACATTTATATTGTAGTTTGGAAGATCAAAAATTCAGTCATATTTCCACATTAGGCTGCTGATAACTACCTAATCTAAAACTAGAATTGGGACTCTAGAAGAATTTGCAGGTGCTAAAAATAATCAGACCTTATCAATGTGATCATGGGCAGTCTCTCCTGAAAGTAGGACTTTCCCAGTAACAGAGTCATCATGTTTGTTCTCATATCCTGACTGCAAACCTCTCTCCCTAAGTTCCCTTTGCTGCTCAAATTCTCTGCAAGCAAATGCACCTTCTGTGACTTGCTCATAAGAAATATCATGTGGCTTTAGATGTTAAGATGTGCTACCTGAATCCTGTTTTAGATGTTAGCAACTGAACTGTGACCTGCAGCAATAGCATGCAATTAAACAAACAGAAGTGAGAAAAATAAATAATGAATACATAAAACACAAATGAAGTTTTAGTGCCAGGAAGAGCAATATTTGCCTCACGTGTAATATTGTTCCCGCATTGCATCCCTGAAGAGGTAAAGCAACAGCAGAAGGCTTCGATGCTTCAGCATAATCAGCAAGATTAATTGTTGCCTCACCCAGGACACTAGACCGCGAAGAACCCTGAGAGTATTATCAGATTCAGAATTCATCATTGCAACAAACAAATTAGCTGTCAGGAAAGTCGATCAGGAATTCAAGTATAAGCTATCTAGAAGTACTCTTTTTTTCACTTTTGGCAATAAGGTAAAGGAATGAAAGAAATTATACCATGGCAACCACAAGTTTGTACAGCTTCTCATCAAATTGTTTGTTTTTGACATCTTGAAGAAGCCTTGTCGTTTCATAAATTGGATCACCCCATTTGCATGTTCCATTTCTTACATTGGCTTTGGTTGTCTTTGCAATTGGTTTTCCAGAGTCAGCAGGGCTAAAAGATATGAATAACTTGTCCCATCCAGTTTGTGGTATCTGTAACACCAAAAGGCTGACTTTTAGTCAATGCTTGCTCCATGTTAATGTATACTGGACATTGGCTACTTCTCGTTTTAACCAAACCCATCACCAAAAGTACAAGACAGCACATTGAACATTCCATCAACTAATTGGTTTTCCCGATGGTTATGTTTTTCTCTATATGCATTAAATATTAAACATTTTTTCTAGCATATGCTTTTGTACCATCGACTTGGTAACTAATACTAGCTACTCACTAGACCAAAGTTATACATAGAGTAGAATACAAGAGCAATCATGTTATTATTGCTATAATCCTAAGAAATTGGTAAACGACAAGGACCTAAGAAATTGGTAAACGACAAGGAGTTGCATGTTGAAGTATATGCCTCTATCTTGATAAGAGACTCTTCAGGCATTATTTAAATTTGATTTTATCTTGTCTTTAGCAATCATTTAGCCGCCAAGAGTAAAAGCAAACTATTTCCCAGCTACTGAAAACAATCATCACATTCTATACTACTAAGGCACATCTGTCCACCAGGTATTACTAACTTGAAATAAAAAGAGTTCAATCTCACGTGAGTAGCATTAAATTGAAGCCGAAAGACCACTTTCACTTTATTCTTCTCAAGCTTCCACTTAGTGATCCTCGACATTGTTGCATATCCAGTTTAGCATCAGCTACGAACCATCATTTCCGCCAAACCCAGTCAATATCAATATCAGTTGCCCTGAAGATTTGAATAAAAAAAGTAGAAATATCATAAAAGAAAGCATAATCAATAATTCACAGAAAGAAGATAAATGAATTGTTCATAAACCAATTAGACCAAGAAATGGCTTCTAAACATATGATGCACATGATCCTCCTGATTATAGACAAAAATATTACAGTAACTTTTACTCCAGTAATTTCTTTAAGCATATTTCTACTGGAATCGAGAAGCCATGATGTTTGAAAAACTCCATATAAGTTCTCATATTTAAACCAAGCTACTCAAAGCGACAATTGACATTCATGCTACAAAAGGTAAGGCAAAGTAAACCTAAGTCAAAAGCGTGTGAACATTTCCCGTTATTGCATAGTTCAGGAATGACCTATGGGCAGTGGCGGGACTAAGTAGTGTCAAGGGGGTTCAACCAAACCCCCTTCATCGGAAAATTACACTGTGCAAATAGAGTAAAAATAATCTTTTTTTATGAAGAGAGTAAAAATGATCTATTTTGGTTCAAAGTTGCTTTAGGTCATATGTTCAAATTACAACTGTGACATTCTAAAATATTTTGAATACACATATAAATTTCTGGTTCTGCCACTGCCTATGGGGAGGTAATTTTAGGCAGGGAAGAAGCTAGAGGTAAAATTTAGGCTGGGAAAAAGCTAGACTGAAAACTGTAAGCTGATTAAGCTGTTAGAGAACACACTGATTTTCTTAATTACAACAGGCCCACAATATACTGAACTTTAAGACACTAGCATTGATTCAAGCAGGCAGTCTATTAAAAACTAAAGAAGTATCAAGCTAAGAAGAAGTCCAAAAAAGATCAGATCTTGAAATTTGCAGGATTGAGCTAAAACCCAGAAATACCTCTTCCAGTTTTGCAGAATGACTGAAAGATCCGGCAAGTTGTTCTAATCCAGACCCCTAAATTGGCCACCAAGTATCTCAAAAACTTTAAACAATGTGAATTTAAATACCCAACTTTAAACCCCACAAAATGCAACCAAGATATTCCTTGGACCCAGAGAACAAACAAAACCTTAAAAAAATGTCCTTAAAGTAAGTAAAAAGATGAGATATTTTTTTCAAATTTTAACAAGAAAGCAAGAGTGACAAATGGGAATCTATCATAAAATCTATATCACCAGTTCACTCCCCAAAAGTCCAAAAAAATAAAACTAATAATAGATAAAAATGAAAACAGTACAGTACTAGTAGTACACTACTGTTTTTTCCTCAAATAGTGAGAAACAAACACTTCACAGTCACAGCAGAGAAACCACACGTCACCCTTCATGAACAGTAAGATTTTTGAGTATTCAAAACAAAATAAAAAATACCCATTTCCCATAAAATTAAAATAAAATTAAACAAAAAAGAATCTTGAAAGATAGTGGTGTTAGATAAGTGTGAAAAGGAGCTAATGTGTTACCTAATTGTAAGATATGGGGAGTTGGGGGACCTTAGAAAGCAAGGAAAAACCTTGAGAATCTTTAGAAAGAAGAGAGGGAGACAGCAATGACAATGGCTTTAGCGTAAAATAGCAGTAAAATATGGGGAGGTTAAGTTTTCACCATTGAAATGCGGAGAAAGAGAACGGTCGGGTTGAAATTTGAAATATTATGAAAATGAGGGGGTTTAAGATTAAAGAAACAGATGTCCCGCCAAAGCCTGCAATTTGCAGTAATTAATTTTGGTTTCAAGTTTTAGTAATGCACAAACGTGCAAGTAAAAAACTGACTTATAGTCCCCATGGCATAGCTGAATGGCAAAAGATGAAAATTTAAAATTCAGCTAGAGGCCTACAGTGTGTGTTCGAATTCTGTTGGGAGCAATTTGCTTTTTTTTGGGTAGGACCTTGTAGGTGCTATCATTTGCTATGTTCTCAAATCCTGATCATTCAGGCACATCCCACGATTTACTGGCAGTAGTGCTGAAGAACCGAGACTACTATCTTCAGGAATAGTCTGGCGTAAGCCGAAAAGCTGGATATCATAAAACAAAACAAAACTGGCTTACATGTAATAGTATATGGTATGATCATTCACGCGTAATGTGATTTGGTTATTCTAATTTCATTTATAGAAGTTACCACATGCATGTTTTGATGTATTTACTAGTTTAATCTACATTCCCTTAAAAAGAAAATCTTTAATATCATGATTTTAAGAGTTGCTATCATGGATCAAATTCATTTAATTCTAACAGTTTTAAATCTATAAAATCGTCTTTCTTGAGAAATATATATTGCAATTAATGAGGTAACCTAAACTACTTGGCAATTTTTTTATTTTTTGTATTTTGCTCATATCAAGAATATAGCAGTGTATATTTATGTGCATCTCATACTTGTACAACTTACATTACATGCTTGTACACACTACACATGTGAACACTTGCTGAGTCAGCAAGTTAGTTTAGGTATAGTTTAGTGAAGGTTAGTGTAAGTTAGCATGCAGTTAGAGGTTGTTAGGTGTATGTTAGTATATAGCTGGATGTAGATATTTTTAGTTGTTCTTCATTGTATATTAGGACAATCATTTTCATTCAATGAAGATGAGCTTTCAGTTCCACAGATCAGTTGCTCTGTACTTCTTCTCTCTAACTTTCATATGAGTAATATGTACATTTCTTCATAGTTTTACATCACAAATCAATGTATTTCTTCAATCTTGATATGGTATCAGAGCAGGATCATTGCGCGATCCAATTTTAGGTTAAAATTTTCAATTTAATGATTTTTTCCACATTCGTATCGATATTGCGAGGTGAGATTTATGTCTTATATGCATTTTCGTGGATAATTTCTCATTATTGTGAATTTTTCGGTTCATTCTAGTGTAATTTTGTTCAAATTCATTTCAATGCAACAAATATCAATGGTGAACATTGAGGAAACTACAAATTATGGTATTGCGAACCCTAATTCTGCTATGGATGCTAGTAATCCATTGTACATTCATCCCTCCGATAGTCCAGGTGCGATTTTGGTTTATGTGCCCTTTGACTGAGTAGGTTATAGATCGTGGAGGAGGAGTGTATTGAGAGCATTGTCGGTGAAGAACAAATTAGATTTTATAAGGCCTAATGAACAATCACCTACTGTCGAGCTATGACAGTGGGAGAGATGTGACGATATGATCACAGCTTGAATTATGAATTCTCTGTCTACGGAGATTGCAGATAGCGTGGAATATGTGTGCAATTCTCATGAACTTTGGACAAAATTAGAGGATAGATATAATTAGACTAATAGAGCAAAATTATACCAAATACAAAAGGAGATTAACGACCTTAACTAAGGGAATTTGGATATTACTGGTTACTATACACGTATGAAGAAACTTTGGGAGAAATTAAACACCTTAACTACCAAACACCAGTGCAATTGTCATTGTAGTTGTGGAGCCAAGAGCTGATGTACAAAGTTGAACATGATATGAGACTAATTTAATTCCTTATGGGATTGAATGAGGTCTACACAATAATCAGGAGAAGCATCCTAATGATGAATTCACTTCCTTCTATGGGACAAGCTTGTGCTTTACTTGTGCAAGAAGAAAAGCAAAGAGAACTTAGGTCAAATAACCATCTGTTTGGAGAGTCTTCTTCCATGAATGTTAGTGCAGGAAGTGGAAATGAAAATAGGAGGAATTTTAGAACAAACTACAACACTAACAATACTCACAATAGTTATGGTGGCAACAATAGAAGCAGAATGTTCTGTGAACATTGCAAGAGGCCAGGACACACAAAAGATAAGTGCTACAAATTACATGGATATCTCAATCAAAATCGAACTGGACAGAGTCTCATTAACAATAACTTCAATCAAAGGAACCAAGGATACAACCATAGCACTGGTCAAGGTTACAATGGGAATAACTATCACAACAACAACTACAATCAGAGGAATTAGAGTTACAATCAAATTTTCAAGCTTGTGAAGGGTAAATGTGTTGCAGCTAATACACATGGAATGAGTCATAATATGATGTTTGTGAATGGTGATGACTTTGATAATCCAAGTAAGAGTAAAAAAAACCTTGTCTAAGGAGTAATACAGTCAAATAGTGAATCTTCTTCAACATTTTGGAGCAGGGAATCAGGGAGAAACATCTAACAGCAACATACTAAATTGTGGAGTAGTGAACTTTACAAATATTGTGACTTACATATCTTCTATAGATTTTGATAAATTATCTTGTGGATGTTTTAAATCAAGAGTTGAACTGTTAATCATAGATTTATGAGCTTCACACCATGTGACCTTTAACAAAAATTACCTCACAAATATTATCCATTTGCCTTCTCCCTTTCTAGTCAAGTTGCCAAATGGTTACCAAATGGTTATAAAGTGAAAGTCACAGAGATTGATAATGTTACAGTAACACCGAAGATCATTTTGCATAGAGTTTTATTTGTGCCCTCATTTAAATTCAACCTCATTTCTGTCAGTTCTTTAGTAGTGCATCTTAAGTGCATAACTTCATTTTCTGACACTTTTTGTCTTCTACAGGCCCCTTATTTGAAGAGGCCTCTGGAGATTGGTAAGATGTACGATGATCTTTACTTCTTGTGCTCAGAATGCTTGAAGAAAGGTAACACACATGCTGAACACAAGAAAGTTCTTTTCACGTGTTTTCCTTCTAGTTCAAGTCATGTAAATATAGTACACTATGTATGTCATTCTCATTCCTATAATTTCATTCATACTGTAAATAATTCCATTCAAAGAAATAAATACAATGTACTTTTCAGTGTTTCTAGTAATTCTCAAATGTCTCATAGAAACAATGTTGACTTGTTGTGACATTATAGACTTGGTCATCTATCATTTGCAAAAATGAAAGGGATGTCAACCATTCATGTTAAGTTCTCATCCAAACAACCTTTTCTATGTACCATATGCCCCATGACTAGGCAAGCTAGATTGTTATTCCTAGACAGCACTACCAAAACCAAAGAAACATTTGAGATAATACATGTTGATCTATAAGGTCCATACCATGTCAAAACTCATGATAACTACAAATATTTTCTTACAATTGTAGATGACTAAAATATATCTACTTGGACTCATCTCCTTAGTTGCAAAAGTAATGCAATCCATACTATCAAAACCTTTGTCAACATGGTAGAAAATAACTTCAAGACCACTGTAAAGCTTATAAGAACAAACAATGGTCTAGAGTTTAGTAGTAATGAAACATCTTTATTTTTCCAATCCAAATGCATAATCCATCAGAAAAACATGTTCCTACACACCACAATAAAATGGTGTGGTAAAGAGGAAACACAAATATTTGTTAGAAACAGCCAGAGCCTTTCTCTTTCAATCATAATTTCCTATAATGTATTGGGGAAATTGTATTCTTGCAGCAACCAATATTATAAATAGATTTCTTTCTGCACCTTTGGACAACAAATGTCCCTTTGAATTGTTTTACAAAATCAAGCCTACTTACTCTCAACTGAGAAGCCTTGGTTGCCTTTCCTATCCCACACTTACTAAACCTCACAAAGATAAACTTGAACCTAGAACTATCCCACATGTTTTCATAGGATATCCTTTTGAAACAAAGGGTTACAAAATATTAAGTCCGACCACCAGAAAATTTTTGGTATCCAGGGATGTGGTATTTCATGAGTTTGTATTTCCTTTCTCTCTTAGTCACAAATATGTCAAGTCTGGTCAGTCTGTTTCCCTCTCCCCTTCTAATGCATATTTTTTCTCTGAGAATGGTCAAGGTAATGTTGATGGTTCACATGTTACTCAGTCTTTTGGAAATTCATCTTTAGAGCCTGGTGACTTAAGCATGAACTCTACATATAATGAACCTTTCATTAGTAATGACCTCTCTTAACCACTCACCAATCACACCTGATAAACTTTCACCTGCACCCAGTCCTAACCAATTATTACATCCTACACAAGATACTATAGAAACAAGAAAATCCTCTAGAACATACAAGCTCCTATCCTATCTTACTGATTACATCCATGGTGTCAAGAAGACTAATACTCAAACTAATACACATAATCCCCTTCCATTTTCCCTTTATGTTTGTTTTCCCTTAACCACCATATAACCCCACATGACAGTCATCAACTTGTAAGAAACATTTGTCTTGACAATGAGCCAAGAAGCAACCATGTATCCTGCTTAACAAATTGCTATGACATAAGAGTTTGAAGTATTACATGCAAATCAAACTTGGGATCTAGTTCCTTTTCCTACTGGGAAGAGAACTATAGGGTGTAGATGGGTGTATAAATTTAAACATAAGGCTAATGGGAGTGTAGAAAGGTTCAAAGTAGGGTTGGTAGTCAAAGGTTATACACAACATGCTGGGATAGATTATACTGAGACTTTCTCCCTAGTAGTGAAGATGACAACTGTTAGGACTTTGATTGCTACTGCAATGAAGAAAAAGTGGTACATTTTCCAACTGGATGTTTATAATGCCTTCTTCCATGGTGACTTACATGAGGAAGTGCATATGCAAATGCCACAAGGGCTGCATTCTGATGTACCTAGATTAGTTTGCAAGTTGAACAAATACTTATATGAACTGAAACAAGCTAGTAGACAGTGGTATGATAAGTTAAATGAAGGCTTGAACTCTAAAGGTTTCATCCATTCTATGTGTGACTATTCTTTGTTCTACAATAAATCACCTACTTCCTCAGTATTTGTAGCTGTATATGTATATGATGTGCTTCTTACATGCACTAATACACAAGAGGTTGCAAAATTGAAATACTTCTTACATGACACCTTCAAGATTAAGGACCTAAGAAAACTGCACTATTTCCTAGGTCTAGAGATATTGTACAAGGAAGATGGTTCTATCATTTCTCAAAGAAAATTTATGTTGGATCTACTCAAAGAATTTGAATGTCAACAATACAGTAGTCTCAGTTCTCCTTTGGATCCCAAAGTCAAATTGAGAGTTAATGAAGGGGATGTTTTGTCTGATCCAACTTACTATAGGAAATTGGTTGGAAAGATTAACTTCATCACTAACACTAGATTAGATATTGCATCTGGAGTCCAACATCTCAGCCAGTTCATGCAAGATCTTAGAGAATCACATTTATAAGCTGCATTTCACATGTTGAGATACCTAAAGAGGGATCCTACTATGTGAGTGTTCATGTCCAATTCAAATGATTTTACTGTCAAAGCATATTGTGACTCTGACTGGGCTGCTTGCCCAGATTTAAGAAAATCAATTTCATGATTTATTGTATTACTTGGATCAGTCCTGTTAGTTGGAAATCCAAGAAACATGAGACCATTTCTTTATCTTCAGTTGAGGCTGAATATAGAGCCCTGAGAAAAGTAGTTGGTGAATTGGTGTGGTTAAGCAAACTGTTTAATGAATTCACCATCCCTTTTTCTAGTCCTATCTCTGTATATTGTGATAGTCAATCTACCATGCACATAGCCAGGAACCCTGTATTTCATGAGAGGACTAAACACATAGATGTGGAGTGTCACTTTGTGAGGACCAAGTTGTAGGAGGGGTTAATTGCTTATCACATTGGTACAAGAGAACAGCTTGCAGACATCCTCACTAAGGCTCTTACTGATGTAAAGCATTCAACTGTATCGAGCAAGTTGGTTGTGCTTCCCTCACTTCCAACTTGAGGAGGGGTATCAAGAATATAACAGTGTATATTTATGTGTATCTCATACTTGTACAACTTACATTACATACTTGTACACACTACACACTTGTACATTTGCTGAGTCAACAAGTTAGTTAGTTTAGGTGTAGTTTAGTGAAGGTTAATGCAAGTTAGCATGCAATTAGAGGTTGTTAGGTGTATGTTAGTACATCTTAGCTGTATGTAGATAATTTTTGGTGTTCTTCATTATATATTAGGACAATCATTTCATTCAATGAAGCTAAGTTTTCAGTTCCACAGATCAATTGCTCCATATTTCTTCTCTCTAACTTTCATATGAGTAATCAGTTGCTCCGTAATCTGTACACTTATGACCTAAATAAAAATAATAATAATGATAATAAGATTAATTTTCTAGGGAGCCACTAACTTTAGATTCTGATTCGCCATTCATACTCCAGTTGCATAACAATCTCTAATTGGTGAGAAATATCGCTATAAGTCTCTAGTGGAAGTGTTGGTGTGTTTATTTAAGAAAATAGGAATAAAATCATTATATTTGTATAATATTTTCATAGTATAGGGTGTCTGGATTTGTAAGTGGTCAATTTTAGAATAATCCGTACGTAATTTAGTCATATTATAGTATTATAATTTACTCAAAAATAAGAATAATAACTTATGGCATATTGCAATAGAAAGGTAAATGAAAAAAATGATAATGAGTTTCTTTCCCTTGGGAAGGAGGGTACCATTCTTTAATTAGAATTACTGGCATTGCTAAATCCAAAAACTTCATACTACTTTGTCCCCTTGTCTCATATACGTATGAGGTATCAAGATCTTTTTCCAAGTTATAGCTTGTTATTATCTTGGTAAGTGGTAATCATTTGTTTAAGATAATTTGGTAGTATCATAAAATATGTCTTTACTAGCTCAGTGAAGAAGACAAAGTAACGAGCCACATAATCATTTTTCTAACCATCAGAAGTGTCAGAATTTTTTTCCAATTTTTCTCTATTGGTGTTTGGTTGTGACAAATTGTTTGATTTCTGAAAGGGAATAATCTCTTGATTATTTTTATTAATGTCAAAAATATATATATACACATGATATATAATATTTAATTATGAAAAATAAATATACCTTTCCTAATAAAACACTAATACTTTTCCTAATACAAGTCTACTACCATAATTACAATTGTACAAGAATTCTACAATTTTGGTTCCATAATAACTCGTGTATATTGATACTACTATACACGGTATTCTATCACATTCCCGCAGTCATAACAGACGATTTTCGTACGCTAAGACTGTCCCTGAAATCTTCAAATAGAACCAAGGGAAGACCCTTAGTAAAGATGTCAACAGTTTGGTACCTTGAAGGGACATGAAAGACACATACTTGTCCACGAGCTGCCTTTTCGCGAATAAAGTGGATATCCATCTCGATATGTTTAGTGCGCTGATGTTGGACCGGATTCCTAGAGAGATAGACTGCACTAACATTATCACAGTAGATCAAGATAGCTTTCTGAATAGGAAAGTGAAGCTCTAATAAAAGATTACGCATCCAACATGACTCAGACACCACATTGGCTACTCCTCGATACTCGACCTCTGCACTGGATCGCGATAAAGTAGCCTGGCATTTTGCCGACCAAGAGACTAAGTTATCACCAAGAAACATACAATAACCAGATATCGAACGTCTGGTATCTGAAAATCCACCCCAATAAACATATGTATAAGACATGAGAGTAGAGACGGATGATGAATATAAATGTATTCTATAATCAAGTGTGCCTTGTATGTATCATATAATGCGTTTGAGCGCATGCATGTGCTCAATCCGCGGATCATGCATAAATAAACACACCTGTTGCACTGCATAAGTAATATCGAGTCTGACTGAAGAGCCCCTGTAAAACTACGATAGTGGGTGGGATCCTTATATGGTGTGCTAGAAGTAGCACTCAGATTCTGTTTGGTATCAACCGGAGTAGAGGAGGACTGACAAGACGACATGCCATCTCTCTCAATAATCTCAGGCGCATACTTCTTCTGTGATAAAAATAGACCACCTACATGATGAGTGACAATTATTCCTAAAAAATAACTCAAGGCCCCCAAGTCTTTCATAGCAAATTCCGAACTGAGAAGGGACATGATAGACTTACGTTGATGATCAGATGAGGTAGTCAATATTATATCATCCACATATAACAATATATATGCCAAATAAGTACCACGACGATAGATGAACAGAAAGTGATCAACCCAATTGTAGACGTATAATCGACAAACCTCTTATACCAAGCCTATGGGGCCTGCTTAAGCCCATACAAGGACTTATTCAGAAAACAGACATGGTGATGATAATTAGGGTCCTTAAAACCCAAGGGATGATGCATGTAAACCTTCTCCTTAAGATCACTGTGTAAGAAACCATTTTTCACATAAAGTTAATGAATGAGACATGCCTTCGAGA
Organism: Anisodus acutangulus; assembly: GCA_029783415.1. Lineage (NCBI taxonomy): Eukaryota > Viridiplantae > Streptophyta > Magnoliopsida > Solanales > Solanaceae > Anisodus > Anisodus acutangulus. The sequence goes on from CM056509.1 coordinate 8,314,446, forward strand.
GAGCCAGACTTAGAACAGTGCGAATGATTGCCGGTTTGACCACCGGACTAAATGTCTCTCCACAATCCACGCCAACATGTTGAGTTTTACCATCACATACAAGACGGGCCTTATGCCTCTCAAAAGAACCGTCATAATTTTCTTTATGAGTAAAAATCCACATAGAACGAATAATATTGACACCAGTCAGGTGGGGCACCAACTCCCACATCTTATTTTCAATAAGAGCATTATATTCATCATCCATGACCATTTTCCAATTCTGATCATGAAGGATAGACACTGGGTTACGTGGTATGTGTGATTTGGTGACATTACAATTTAGATTAAAATGTCGTTTAGGTTTAAAAATACCACGTTGGCTACGAGTAACAGGCTCTTGACTCAAAATAGAAGGGGACGTGTTTTGGGTAGGTGTCGGGTCGGGTAAAACTAGACCAACAGGTAATGGCCTGCTCGCCTAGTGGCATGAGGCAATGATGGTAAATCTGGGCCAGCAGGCAGTGGGCCTGCTAGCCGAGACTCTGGATTAGTGTGAGTAATTGGGCCAGCAGGTAGTTGGCCTGCTGGCTGAGATTCAGGGACTAGAATGGAGATATTTGGGCTAGCAAACAGTGGGCCTGCTGGCGGATTTGGGTTACGGGATAGTTTGGATAATGGTGGATAATATACGGTGAGAGCCCATCATCCAAAAAATTATATGAACTAGACACGAGATTATACAATTTAGCAAACGAAAATTGAGTTTCATCAAAAATAACATGGCGACTAATTATGATTTTATTAGAAGATAAATCAAAACATTTGTAACCACGATGATTAGATGGATAACTCAAAAATATACAAGCAGTATAACAGGCTTGAAGTTTGTTAATTGTAGTAGACGAAAAAAACTGATAGCATAAACACCCAAACACCCTAAGATGAGAATACGAGAGATCTTTATTGTAAAGAATTTTAAGTGGGGGTTGATATGTTAAATCTTATTAGGGAGAATGTTAAGAAGGTAGGTAGCCATCTATAATGCATGATGCCAAAAAGAAGGAGGTAATGAAGCGTGGGCTAGCAAGGTTCGAACAATATTATTAATTGTATGAATTTTTCTCTCGGTCTTCCTAATTTGTGAGGACGTATGAGGACAAGAAAACCGAAAAAATATGCCATTAGTGTCACAAAAATCTCGAAACGGCCCATTATCATATTCCCTTCCATTATCATATTGAATATTTTTAATTTTTCGTTCAAATTGGGTATGGATGGATGTTCTAAATTTTAAGAAGGTTGAAAAAACTTGAGACTTTTTAGATAAAGGAAAGGTCCACAAAAAAATTAGAATAATCATCCAAGAATAAAACATAATGACGATGGCCCAAAGAACTTAAAACGGGAGATGTCCATAAATCACTATGAAGAATGTCAAAAGGCATCAATGTACTAGAAGTAGACGCTACAAAAGGTAATCTAACATGTTTTTCTAATGGACAAGTAGCACAAATAAGAGTACTACGCGTACTCTTACAATCAATAAAATTATTATTTTGAAGAGATGAAATAATAGACGACCCCGGATGACCCAAACGTGCATGCCACAAAGAAGGAGCAAGAACGACAAACGTTGAAGGTGTGGCTTGACTCGTGGAAATGGTGGTGGTGGTGATTGGATAAAGCTCTTCCCTACTATTACATCTCATTAGAAGTATCCTCGTCTTGAAATCCTTCATAGAAAAATCCAAAATGGTCAAAATTAACAGAAATCCTATTATCAGTTGTGAATTTTCAGACAAACACCAAATTTTTAATTAAGTGAGGGGCATGAAGAACATTTTTAAGACTAGAGGTGGATGCGAGGGAGACAAATTTGTGTGACCATAACCACGAATTGGAATTGAATGACCATTACCAACAATTATACCACGATTGTTGCTCAAATTGAAATAAGACGAGAGATTACCTGGTGCAGATGTCACGTGAGAAGTGGCACCAGTGTCCATATACCAATTTGCGTCCGGGGGACTTAATCCAAGTGTATGCATCGCGGCCTCGATATCCGTAGGTGTTGGAACTCTGCTGGACTGAAACTATTGCGAATTGGGCCTCTGTTGGCTAGCCCAATTCGCTGGGTAAACTGCTGGGACTGGAAAGGGGTAATTGGGTTAGTTGGGCCACTGTCAGGCACACTGGCTACCGACACTATTGGCCCACTACCCCTGGCCCAACCTGTGGTTGTCCCTGTCGGTTTCCACTCTGCCCACCGCTGCCGCCATTGTTGCCGCCGCCTTTTCCGCCTGAGTTCCGATGTTGACACTATTTTCCATCCCCATTGTTCTGATTTGGAGTGGAATTAGCCGAAGATGATGGAGAGTAGGAATTTGTTGGCGAGGTCACCATCATGGAGGAATTTTCTCCAGTTGCGGCCTTTTTAGACAACTCGCCTCTTCAAGGATTAGCATAGATGAGGTTTGGTAAAATGGAGGAAGAGGGCTACTTTGACGAAGAAGAGTCCCAACAACATTATAGGCCTCAGATACCATTTGAAGAACAAGACGATCATTTATGACGGGCACACCAACGTTCTTGAGTTGATCCGCCAATTCCTTCAGCCTTTTACAATAAGCTGAGACATTCGGAAAATCCTCCATATTGACATGGGAGTATTCCTGCTCAAGAGTGATGTCACAAGAATTTTTGTTATCTTGGAATATGTCACGCACCCTATTCCAAGTTTCCATCACCGTGACGTCGGGTTCAATAATCATCTGCCAAAGGTCCATAGAGATAGTGGAATATATCCACTAGAGTACCGTAGCATCAAGAGTCTTCCATAACACAGGGTCATCAGCGGCGGTAGGCACCTTCTCCTTTCCTGTATCCGCGGGGATGATGTGATGAAGGACTTGATGTGAGCATGCGTGAACTTTAAATAATTTCGCCCACGTCGCGTATTGGACGTTTTCCATCTCAAGAACAATAGGGATGTGGTTCTTGATGTTGGAAACCGTAAGGGCATGATGAAACGTGTTCTTTGAGGTAGACATAATGAAAGAACATGAGGAGAATTAGGGATTTGGAAAAAAAATTGGGAAGAAAAAAAAGGGGTGGCTGGCGGCCAGTTCTCGGTTTCCGAGAAGAGGGCTACAGAATTGCGGGTTGGAGAAGAAAAATATTTGTCCTAGACTTCTAATACCATGAAAGAGAATAATCGCTTGATTATTTTTATTAATGTCAAAGGTATATATACAATATCTAATTATGAAAAATAAATCTACCTTTTCCTAATACAACACTAATACTTTCCCTAATACAAGTCTACTACCATAATTACAATTGTACAAGAATTCTACAATTTTGGTTCCATAATAACTCGTGTATACCGTGTATATTAGTATCAATATACACGGTATTCTATCTTTCCCCTCTTTTTTTCCCCAAAACTGAAAATATTGTAGAAAAAATGTTTTCAACAGTTTTTGAAACAAACCTCACGATTTCAAGCTCATATTGTACTACTACAAAGAATAGTATTTAGACTATTGCCTTAATGTAAATTATTTCCTCGCTTTCATTTGTATTATGTTAATGACCCTTCAAACCAGGTGTAGTTAGGACTTAGGAGAAGGATCACGTTTTGTAACAACGGTTGGAAATTTGCCTTTGGCGGGGAGGTGCGTCCACCCATATTTAATGAATTAAACACTAGTGTTCCGCATGTTGGAGGCTTTGTCTCTTCGCACATGCATGATCTACGAAGTGAGTTGATGACCGTAGGGCCAAGAATTATCAAATTTTATTGAGAAATGAAAAAGATATTGGTCCACGAAGTAAGGTGTTTGAGGCATGGAAATATGGTGTGGGACAAATCTACCACATCGGTCGGAATAGGAAGAATTGTTCTCTATATAAGTCTCTAATGTGGTAAAGGGTTTGGGACCGCAAGGGGTATCCCATGTGTTTAAAGGAGGGAGGACCTAGATGTGCTTACATTCAAGGCTAAGCCCACACGCGCGCCGCCACCGCCCGTCCGGTCTCGGGTCGTGGGCTGTGGGGACTTTTTGATATTATCTTTTTGGACCCCAAATTACTTAATATTTACAGTTTGATCCCTAGAGTTTCTGGAAAATTGATTTTGGGAGTGACGGAAGGCATAAACTTTCTGCCTACCGTTTGGACTGTTTTTGGAGCATTAATCAGCCATTACTTGGCTGTTAACTACTCCATTAACAGCCCTTCTTCAATGACCTTAATCAGCCCTCCTTCAAGGCCATGAATAGCCACACTAATGGCATTTAACCTGCCATTTACAGCCCTTCTAATGGCCATTAACAACCATGTTTTGGGTAGTTGGACAACCCCTCCTCCATGCTATATATTGATGCCTCCTTTGGCTCAATTCGTGACTGGAAAACAGATGCATACAGTGACAGAAAATAGCATTAACAGACACTGAAAGTTAGCACAAAACAGTGAGCTAAAATGTGACGAAAATCAGTGAGCAAACACACACATATACACAAGATATACACAACAGAGACACACTATATACACAGAGACAAAACAGAAGAGAAGATAGAAACTCTTCCTTCCTTTTCCATATCTTCAGCAAGTCGATTCATATTTGTTTTATTCGGCAGGTTCAACCTATTGGCTTTGTAGCATTGAGATTAAAGTGTTGTTTTATCTTGGGAGACTATTGCCCGCTAACGTAAAAGCATATATACGGGGCAATCTTGTCTTAAGGACAGAGGGAAATCCCTCGACTCAACACACAACGTTGTAACCATCCAGATTTAGTTGTTTCTTGATTTCAGCTTATCAAGATTCAAGACACAACAAGCTTGCGGCAGTTTTGAAGATTGACCTATTTGTTCAACAAGATTCAATTTCTGAATATTGAATATTTGTTTATCCTTTCGAATACTTATAATAGTTATTTACTTCATGTACTGCTTTATAAAGTACAACAAAAATAGAGTACCAACAACAACTAGAGTAATATATGAACTATGTCTTCTGAAGCAAAAAATAAAAATAAAAATGAAACACAAAATAACGCAACTATTTTGTCCAAACATTGCTATTTAATATACATATAAGAATTTAGTTGTAGTTCATTTGGATATCAAAGTAACGTGTTTTTGAACTTGTTCTAATTTGTAAGGATAAACCTATCTTATGTAATTCGTTTGCTATATGAAACACCAAAAATGGAAGAGAGCAAAAGTTTTATATATTTCAAGTAATGAGGAACTTTGGGCAATTACTGTATTTTAGGGTCACGTGATCAAATTATTTATCGTATATATATATATATATATATATATATACCAAACTTAGGCCGAGGATCTAAAGGGGATAACAGACAGAGAAGGAATCAAGATATAAGGGATTGATAAATTAAAGGATAATTGAAGAATGCAGAAAGTAAATAAAGCTTGACTTACAATTCAAGGTTCCAGTTATGGAAACCATGGATCACAAGGTTCTGCAGGTATTTAAATCAAGTAGGCGGTTGAACCGGCCAAGTATTTAATGCAGGAATTTAAAGAATTTAAATGCATAAAGTATTTTAAAAGATTAGGAGGTAGTACCGTCCATAATCATATTCATTTAAAAATTGGAATTTACAAAGATAATTATCAAGGAGAGAAACCTTGGGAATTTCAGGGGTATTTGGATCATATGATATGAGTCATATGATATGGATCATATGAACTGAATCATATGGGTATTTAGAGGGGTATTTAATCCTAACCTAAAGGGGGATTTCTGTAAGAGCTCTCAACTTCTCTCTAATTGTAGAAAGAGAAAGACTTACTAAAAGACTTAGTAAAAATGACTTGTTCTTCTAAGGGAGAGGGAGTCTCCTTTTATAGGAGTTTTACAGGGTATTTTCATAATAAAAGGGAATTTAAACTATTCATCTACGTCACTATTCATCCGCATCACTATTCATCCGAGTGGAGAATCACTGTTCTTCCTTTTGGCATTTTCTCGAATTATTGCGGAAATCTCTGCTTTTTCTTTTGCTTTTGCTTTTGCTTTTGCTTTTACTGAAAGTAGCTTTTTTGACCACTTTCTTTTGTCGGAATTTTGTCTGAACTTTACTCCGGGTATTTTGAATTCTTTTGGCAATTTTGTTCAGAATCCACTATTGCCAAAAATCGGACTGTCTTCAATATCAATCTCTGGTTCTTCTTCTTCTGACGAAGAGCCTTGTTTTGATGAAGACGATGCAAATTTCAGAATTATGGCTTGCATTTCTTCTGGATTTTTGGCCGCTGCAAGCATTGAGGCCATCTGAGATTTCTGTGAAAGGAACTGAGTGTGCTCCTTCGTTTGTAGTGGTGCCGGTGATGTTTGTGGAGGTGCCTGTAAAGGAATGGGTTTCTGGGTATCTAACCATTCCTGGACTTTTTGTGGTGCGAGGCTTTTTGGTATTTTAAAGCTATCCCACCATCGGATTTTGAATCTTCTTCGGATAATTGGGATTTTGTCTTCCGAATAATCTACGAACCATGTAAAGACCCATGGTAAGTGGAATTTTGTGTGAAATAGGTGTAGAGGCACAAATCTCTTTTCTTCCTCTGAAGGTTTAAACTGGGATTTAAAGAGGCTAAAGGATTTAGTGACTTCTAAGGTGGATCCGAATTGTTCCCACCATGAGTTCCACCATGTTGGAAATTGTGATGGATCGCATGAGGTATCAAAATGGAAAAGCCAAGTGTGGCTTAGGTTGGTATTTCGAACGAAAAAGGAATTGAACCAAGCTTGTTGGTAATCCCAGTAATTAAAAGGAATATCAAAAAACGGTTCATTTTTGTGGGTGTCTGGGAAATTTAGTAGTTGAGACAGGTCATTCCCCCAATCAATAGGAGCAATTACGCTGAGAATTTTGCAAATTGAATAGGAGGGATCTGGGTTTTTCTTGAAAAAATTATTTTTAATTGTTGCTGATCCTGATATTTCAAGGATAGCCTGATAAAAATATGGGGTTTTTAAAACATCCCATGATTTATAAAAACACTTTTGTCCAAAATAATTTTGTAGTGCTAGAAAAGGGTCTTTATTAAAAAATCCTTTTTCAAGAGTTACAATATTTTGAAAAAATGGTTTTACAAAAAATTTAGGAGCAGGTTTTTTGGGGACTTGTGATACCACAAGTTGATTTTTTGAAAATTGTTTTTGAGAAAGGTTTTTTGAAGACTCTTCTTTCTCAAGTTGCAGTTTTGAAAATTCTTTTTGAGAAAGGGTTTTTGAAGATTCTCCTTTCTCGATTTTTATAAAATTTTGAGAGGTTTTTTCCCCTCCTGAGCTTTGAACAACTTCTTGTTTGGAATTTTGAAGTTGTATTAATGCCTGTTGTATCTCTGGTGATTTCGCCAGAAGTTGTAGGAGATTTTCCGCAGTTATGTCCCGTGCTGGAGTTTTTTGTACAGACTCTGCGATAATTTCATTTTCTTCTTTCATGACAATCTCATACCATGACGGTTTTTCAGGGAATTTTTCTTTTTCTTCTTTTGTGGTTTTTTAGGGGCCATGGAATTTGGTTGTTGTTGTGGTGCAAAGAACAGTGTATTTATTGGTGGAGGAGGTATCTCTTCCTTTCTTTTTGAAGCAATGCTCCACACATTGCGTGGTAACAAGATCTTGTCCAGATTCTTTCATGTCCTTTCTGGATATTTTTTTTTTGAAACCCGGACATTGCAGCAAAGGACAGTGATAGGACATTTTTTTGTTGTATCTGGTATTGGAAATCTGTGGATTTTTATAGGCATATTGACAGGGTATTTCTGTGCTGTAGCTGGTTTTGTAAACCTGTGGGTTTCTGCTCCTGTTTTCGGATAAACCACTGGTTAAAATATTTTCAAAGTAAAAATTGTCAGAAATAAGTTTGCATAAATCATTTTTGAATGCAATTTTTGAAAATCGTTTCAAAAGTTTTTTGTATGTAAAGGAATTAATTAATTTAAAGGAACAAGTATCATAGTTTGCAAGGGACTTGAAATTTTGATAAAAACTATTTCTTAATTCTCCTAGGTGGCAAGAATAAGTTTTAATCAAATCAAGGTCGCTAGCTTTTGGTTTTTTCAAAAAAGGGAATTTTAAATTCTTTCTATTGGAATCAAAAGAGATAAAATCATTATCGACTTTATAAGGAGTGATAAGATTAATAAATGGTGTTCCTAAGATAACGAAATTGTGAATGTCTTTTACTAAGACAAACGACGTTGTAATAGAAACATCATTAATAATAACAGACGCATTGGTTTGGGAATTGATTTCTAGCTTCGTGTTATTGGCACGCTAGAGTTTCCTGGGTATTTTCATGAAATTGATTAGGTACTAGACCTGTTTTTATGCAATTCTGATCTGCACTTGTCAAAAGAGCAATAGTAGTAATCCTAAAATTGCCTGGGAATTTAAGGGTTATTTGAACAAGGTATTTTTTGGACGTGATTTGTCGTAAGACAAGAAGGAATTCTTGTGGGACCTCTTCAACGAAAGGGTTGTCGTGAGGTTCTCCTGGATCTTCGTAGTCGGAATTGTCTCGACTCGTAACCGGATTCGTAATTATTCTGGGTATTTGACATGAGTGTTTTAAGTAAAATAGAGTCTTGATCCTGTTTTTCTCGTAGAGCCTTGATCTCTACTTTGATTTGTTTTACGTCTCTCTGGAGTTCTAGAATCGGGGTTTCTTTGGAGTCTTTCATCCCTTTACTCTTTTTCAGGATTTTTGTTAAATCATAGGTATTTTTGGAGGTGTTTGGCAAAATAGAATTTTTGAAATCTTTTTTCTCGTCAGTAAAAGACTTGAGGAGTTTATTCAAATAGTCTTTTTGGTGTTCGGTATCTATGTGTTGAACCATTTCTAACATGAATTCTTGATCCTTGGTTAAAACACAAACAAGTTTTCCCTTACCCTTATCGGAATATTCAGAAGAACTGGTTGTAAGCAATTCATCTATTTGGAGGGCTTTGTTGTCTTCAGAAGACAGAGAAAAGTAGTCAGGTTCTGACTCGACATTTGAATCGGAGGAATCAACGAGAAGATTGGAAATTTTCTGGGTGACGTTATCATCGAGCTTCAATTCTTGTAATTTTGTATTCATTTTGCAATATTTCGACGTGTGTCCTTTTTTGTGACATTTGTAACACGTAATGTCTTTGTATTTGGAATCAGCTTTCTTGGTATTTGGTCTTTTGAGACGATGAGTATTTTTGTATGGGTTTTTGTAATACTCTACGTTGGATTTGCTAAAATCTCTTTTTGTAACCTCTAGAAGTACTCTTAAGGGATTTATGAGTCGTGCTACAGCTTTCTGTGCAAGCTGGAAGAGGGTTTTGAGAAATTAAGTATCAAACTGCTTGCAAAAGGTTCCAAGTTCGCACTTAGTTCTCTTTAGCTCCAGCTTGAGGTGTTTCTCAGATTTTCGTGTCTTGACAGATCTTCAAACCTTCCTGTTGAGTTATACCGACCAATTGTCCGTATGTAAACTCACCGTAGGGTATAATCATTTACCGCAATTCTCTTTGATTTTGTTCCTAACCTTTTCTCCTAAAAGGGTAGGTAATCCTAAGAAGGAATTTCTCTTTCCAAAATGGCTGGTTTGAATCTTCCCTGAGCATAACTCGTTAGGAAGGTATTTTTGTACCATTGGAAATCGCTGAGTTGTTTGCATTTGAGGTTTGAAAGTAATTCGGCATTTTTGTATTTCAAATGCGAAGAATCTCCTATGAAATTTAAAGAGATTGTGAGAATCAAGGTTGCTACGGCATCCTGTAGGGGTTCACCTTGTTCGTCAAGGATTGGTAATCCTTTTTCGTCGGTTTTGATGGAATTAAGGATATCTTCTTTTTGTTGATCAGCGAGATAATTATCCCACCAACCTTTCAATTGACCAGAGAAGCCTGCGATGAGCAGTTCTGCAATGGTCTTGTCTTGCGTACCATTTTGGGTTTTGTAGGCATTTGCAGCCATAGTCATTTGTTGGAGAAAACTGAGAATATTGTATTCCGTCATCCCATCTATGTTCCAATCATAAATGGAAGAGGCATTGAAACGGGATTGAGCAAGGGGTTTTACTATTCCTAGGTCAGGAGCAGGAATAATTTGTAATTGCTGTTGTTGGACCTGTTGTATTGGTTGTTGCCAATCCACATGGTTAACAAAAGGTTTTTTGTTTCGGAATTGGTTTGAAGTACTACCGTCGTCGGAATCGTTGACAAGAGTAGTGATTTTGTTAGAAGATTGTGGAGTATCAGGAACAACGTGTTCAGTATTAGAACTGTTGGTCGTCCCAATCCTACTTAATTGATCCTGGATAGCCTGGACAAATTCAGACTTATTTTGCTGGATATTTTTTACGCCATCTTTGGACACCTGAAAGGGTTTGAAGATAGGCTTTTGGCTTTTTGGTTTCATCTCTTTAGTCGTACCTGTGGAATCTATGGTGACTAGAGGGTTGGCTTTTATGTGTTTTTCTACCTGTCGAAGTTGTTTTCCTAGGGTATTCAAACCGATATTGGTAAAATTATTTTGAGCCAAGATACTCACGATATTTGTTTTCTCATCCTCAGCTGGATTCTTAAGAGGAATAGCGTCTATAGGGCAACCATGAATAACATGCTTGATGCCTTGTAAAGGAGGATGATTGGACTGGACCTTCCTAGAATCAGCTAGGGTTTCCCATTCCGGTGTTTTGTTCCTAGTCGTAACGGGATTTACCGTTTTAGAAAAGGGATAATGAATGGAATTTTCAGAGGAGTAAATTTCAAACCAGTCAAAGAAAAGGATATTTATCTTATGTTCATTAACAAATTTGTAAAACTGTTCCTGTATTTTTGTCCTAGTATTTAAAAAGGTTTTGAGGAACCAAACTCTTTTTTCTAGGTTGTATTTTTCATAAAAATCTTTTTGAAGGATTTTTTTGTCAATTGTGAAACCTTTTTGTAAAACGCCAAGTTCGTTTACTAGGTTTTCTGTAAGAGAGGAAAAAGTCGGACTAGTAGGTTCTAGGTCCTCTATCTTTTCTCTAACAGTAGGATTTTCGTAAACGGGTCTCGGTATTTCGTTTGAGTAATCTACGTTTCGTAGATTGGGTATATCAGACGTAGAACGTCTAGGTTTCGGTCTGTAAGGAGTATTGATGACTGAAGGAATTTGTGAAACTCTTCCTAAGTCGAGAGTTTCTACGGAACTGGAATCATAGTATCTACTGCTCGTAGATTTTCTATGGAACGATAGACTGACTCTACCATCCTGGTATTGGGTTATTTCTCTGAGACGAGTATTTGGTTGGGATGTCTCAAGAGGCTCAGGCTTGACAACACTTTCTAAGATCCATTCGTCTGGTAAGGAAATATCCTTCCATCTCATAGGTCTCGATATAACGGTGTTAGATCTGGAAAGATCGGTTTGTAGAAGAAGGGTTTCACCTTTCTTACTATGGTATCTGACTTTTGTCGCAAAAGCTTAAGTCATAGCTTTGTAATGAATTCGGTAAATTATACCTACGGGAATCGATCCTTCAAGCATTTGGTAATTGTGAGTCTTGATTTGTAAGACTAGGGATTTTTTGTCATTTAAAGAGACTGAGAAATTTGGGTAACAATCAAAAGATATTGGTCCTGTGCAGAGACTAGACTCAACAGAACTCAATAAGGAATCTTCAAAATTTGTGAATCGGGCATCACGTAAAACAGCAAGGATTGAGGTGTTTAATCCTTCTTTTGTGAGGGGTTTTATCCCTATTTGGACTAATCCAATATGGATATATTTGAAATTTCTTTCTCGGTGTCTTCTCAAGGAATTTTGAGAAAGTAATTGAATGGTTTCAAAAGGTTGAGATAATTGGATATCTCTTTCCTCAGTTTTGATTGTGAAATCGGTTTTGAATAACTGGTATTTCAAATTTTTGTAAATCTGGTCTCGATTTATTTTCGGTATTTCCCAATTATCGATAGATTTGTCAAAATCTTGTATCAAGATTTCTTCGGAGTTTATTATCTTCTTTGAATCCATGGAAGAAGATGAACCAAAATCATGCGAAGTAGATCTATTAAGAAACGGATCCATGTTATGGAATTCCTATAACAGAGCGTCTGAACTTTCCTCTTTGCTTAGGACTTCTACCTATGGGTATAACTGCCTGCGTTCGTTGAGGACTTACCAACCCTGGACACCTAACGCCGAGATCTCCATAACCTCTAACAAGGAATCAACATCTGGTCTGGACCATATTCTCGCTATATCTACCCTTTATGGCTCTGATACCAAACTTAGGCCGAGGATCTAAATGGGATAACAGACAGAGAAGGAATCAAGATATAAGGGATTGATAAATTAAAGGATAATTGAAGAATGCAGAAAGTAAATAAAGCTTGACTTACAATTCAAGGTTTCAGTTATGGAAACCATGGATCACAAGGTTCTGCAGGTATTTAAATCAAGTAGGCGGTTGCACCGGCCAAGTATTTAATGCTGGAATTTAAAGAATTTAAATGCATAAAGTATTTTAAAAGATTAGGAGGTAGTACCGTCCATAATCATATTCATTTAAAAATTGGAATTTACAAAGATAATTATCAAGGAGAGAAACCTTGGGAATTTCAGGGGTATTTGGATCATATGATATGAGTCATATGATATGGATCATATGAACTGAATCATATGGGTATTTAGAGGGGTATTTAATCCTAACCTAAAGGGGGATTTCTGTAAGAGCTCTCAACTTCTCTCTAATTGTAGAAAGAGAAAGACTTACTAAAAGACTTAGTAAAAATGACTTGTTCTTCTAAGGGAGAGGGAGTCTCCTTTTATAGGAGTTTTACAGGGTATTTTCATAATAAAAGGGAATTTAAACTATTCATCTACGTCACTATTCATCCGCATCACTTATTCATCCGAGTGGAGAATCACTGTTCTTCCTTTTGGCATTTTCTCGATTTATTGCGGAAATCTCTTCTTTTTCTTTTGCTTTTCCTTTTGCTTTTGCTTTTACTGAAAGTAGCTTTTTTGACCACTTTCTTTTGTCGGAATTTTGTCTGAACTTTACTCCGGGTATTTTGAATTCTTTTGGCAATTTTGTTCAGAATCCACTATTGCCAAAAATCGGACTGTCTTCAATATCAATCTCTGGTTCTTCTTCTTCGACGAAGAGCCTTGTTTTGATGAAGACGATGCAAATTTCAGAATTATGGCTTGCATTTCTTACGATTTTTGGCCGCAAGCATTGAGGCCATCCCGAGATTTCTGTGAAAGGAAGGCGTGTGCTCCTTCGTTTGTAGTGGTGCGGTGATGTTTGTGGAGGTGCTGTAAAGGAATGGGTTTCTGGGTATCTAACCATTCCTGGACTTTTTGTGGTGCGAGGCTTTTTGGTATTTTAAAGCTATCCCACCATCGGATTTTGAATCTTCTTCGGATAATTGGGATTTTGTCTTCCGAATAATCTACGAACCATGTAAAGACCCATGGTAAGTGGAATTTTGTGTGAAATAGGTGTAGAGGCACAAATCTCTTTTCTTCCTCTGAAGGTTTAAACTGGGATTTAAAGAGGCTAAAGGATTTAGTGACTTCTGGTTTTTGTATTTCTAAGGTGGATCCGAATTGTTCCCACCATGAGTTCCACCATGTTGGAAATTGTGATGGATCGCATGAGGTATCAAAATGGAAAAGCCAAGTGTGGCTTAGGTTGGTATTTCGAACGAAAAAGGAATTGAACCAAGCTTGTTGGTAATCCCAGTAATTAAAAGGAATATCAAAAAACGGTTCATTTTTGTGGGTGTCTGGGAAATTTAGTAGTTGAGACAGGTCATTCCCCCAATCAATAGGAGCAATTACGCTGAGAATTTTGCAAATTGAATAGGAGGGATCTGGGTTTTTCTTGAAAAAAATATTTTTAATTGTTGCTGATCCTGATATTTCAAGGATAGCCTGATAAAAATATGGGGTTTTTAAAACATCCCATGATTTATAAAAACACTTTTGTCCAAAATAATTTTGTAGTGCTAGAAAAGGGTCTTTATTAAAAAATTCTTTTTCAAGAGTTACAATATTTTGAAAAAATGGTTTTACAAAAAATTTAGGAGCAGGTTTTTTGGGGGCTTGTGATCCTACAAGTTGATTTTTTGAAAATTGTTTTTGAGAAAGGTTTTTTGAAGACTCTTCTTTCTCAAGTTGCAGTTTTGAAAATTCTTTTTGAGAAAGGGTTTTTGAAGATTCTCCTTTCTCGATTTTTATAAAATTTTGAGAGGTTTTTCCCCCTCCTGAGCTTTGAACAACTTCTTGTTTGGAATTTTGAAGTTGTATTAATGCCTGTTGTATCTCTGGTGATTTCGCCAGAAGTTGTAGGAGATTTTCCAGCTTATGTCCCGTCTTTGGAGTTTTTGTACAGACTCTGCGATAATTTCATTTTCTTCTTTCATGACAATCTCATACCATGACGGTTTTGAGGAATTTTTCTTTTTCTTCTTTGTGGGTTTTTAGGGCCATGGAATTTGGTTGTTGTTGTGGTGCAGAACAGTGTATTTATTGGTGGAGGAGGTATCTCTTCCTTTCTTTTTGAAGCAATGCTCCACACATTGCGTGGTAACAAGATCTTGTCAGATTCTTTCATGTCCTTTCTGGATATTTTTTCTTTGAAACCCGGACATTGCGGCAAAGGACAGTGATAGGACATTTTTTTGTTGTATCTGGTATTGGAAATCTGTGGATTTTTATAGGCATATTGACAGGGTATTTCTGTGCTGTACCTGGTTTTGTAAACCTGTGGGTTTCTGCTCCTGTTTTCGGATAAACCACTGGTTAAAATATTTTCAAAGTAAAAATTGTCAGAAATAAGTTTGCATAAATCATTTTTGAATGCAATTTTTGAAAATCGTTTCAAAAGTTTTTGTATGTAAAGGAATTAATTAATTTAAAGGAACAAGTATCATAGTTTGCAAGGGACTTGAAATTTTGATAAAAACTATTTCTTAATTCTCCTAGGTGGCAAGAATAAGTTTTAATCAAATCAAGGTCGCTAGCTTTTGGTTTTTTCAAAAAAGGGAATTTTAAATTCTTTCTATTGGAATCAAAAGAGATAAAATCATTATCGACTTTATAAGGAGTGATAAGATTAATAAATGGTGTTCCTAAGATAACGAAATTGTGAATGTCTTTTACTAAGACAAACGACGTTGTAATAGAAACATCATTAATAATAACAGACGCATTGGTTTGGGAATTGATTTCTAGCTTCGTGTTATTGGCCGCTGCTAGAGTTTCCTGGGTATTTTCATGAAATTGATTAGGTACTAGACCTGTTTTTATGCAATTCAGATCTGCACCGGTGTCAAAAAGAGCAATAGTAGTAATCCTAAAATTGCCTGGGAATTTAAGGGTTATTTGAACAAGGTATTTTTTGGACGTGATTTGTCGTAAGACAGTAAGGAATTCTTGTGGGACCTCTTCAACGAAAGGGTTGTCAGGAGGTTCTCCTGGATCTTCAGAGTCGGAATTGTCTGACTCAGAACTGGATTCAGAATTATTCTGGGTATTTGACAGGAGTGTTTTAAGTAAAATAGAGTCTTGATCCTGTTTTTCTCGTAGAGCCTTGATCTCTACTTTGATTTGTTTTACGTCTCTCTGGAGTTCTAGAATCGGGGTTTCTTTGGAGTCTTTCATCCCTTTACCCTTTTTCAGGATTTTTGTTAAATCATAGGTATTTTTGGAGGTGTTTGGCAAAATAGAATTTTTGAAATCTTTTTTCTCGTCAGTAAAAGACTTGAGGAGTTTATTCAAATAGTCTTTTTGGTGTTCGGTATCTATGTGTTGAACCATTTCTAACATGAATTCTTGATCCTTGGTTAAAACACAAACAAGTTTTCCCTTACCCTTATCGGAATATTCAGAAGAACTGGTTGTAAGCAATTCATCTATTTGGAGGGCTTTGTTGTCTTCAGAAGACAGAGAAAAGTAGTCAGGTTCTGACTCGACATTTGAATCGGAGGAATCAACGAGAAGATTGGAAATTTTCTGGGTGACGTTATCATCGAGCTTCAATTCTTGTAATTTTGTATTCATTTTGCAATATTTCGACGTGTGTCCTTTTTTGTGACATTTGTAACACGTAATGTCTTTGTATTTGGAATCAGCTTTCTTGGTATTTGGTCTTTTGAGACGATGAGTATTTTTGTATGGGTTTTTGTAATACTCTACGTTGGATTTGCTAAAATCTCTCTTTTTGTAACCTCTAGAAGTACTCTTAAGGGATTTATGAGTCGTGCTACAGTTTCCTGTGCAACTGGAAGAGGGTTTTGAGAAATTCGTATCAAACTGTTTGCAAAAGGTTCCAAGTTCGCACTTAGTTCTCTTTAGCTCCAGCTTGAGGTGTTTCTGTATTTTCAGGTCTTGACAGATCTTCAAACCTTCCTGTTGAGTTATACTGACCAATTGTCCGTATGTAAACTCACTGTAGGGTATAATCTGTTTACCGCAATTCTCTTTGATTTTGTTCCTAACCTTTTCTCCTAAAAGGGTAGGTAATCCGGCAAGGAATTTCTCTTTCCAAAATGGCTGGTTTGAATCTTCCCTGAGCATAACTCTGGTTAGGAAGGTATTTTTGTACCATTGGAAATCGCTGAGTTATTTGCATTTGAGGTTTGAAAGTAATTCGGCATTTTTGTATTTCAAATCTGAAGAATCTCCTATGAAATTTAAAGAGATTGTGAGAATCAAGGTTGCTACGGCATCCTGTAGGGTTCACCTTGTTCGTCAAGGATTGGTAATCCTTTTTCGCTCGGTTTTGATGGAATTAAGGATATCTTCTTTTTGTTGATCAATGAGATAATTATCCCACCAACCTTTCAATTGACCAGAAGCCTGCGATGAGCGATTCTGCAATGGTCTTGTCTTGCGATACCATTTTGGGTTTTGTAGGCATTTGCAGCCATAGTCATTTGTTGGAGAAAAGCGAGAATATTGTATTCCGTCATCCCATCTATGTTCCAATCATAAATGGAAGAGGCATTGAAAGCGGGATTGAGCAAGGGTTTTACTATTCCTAGGTCGGGAGCGAGAATAATTTGTAATTCTTTGTTGTTGGACTGTTGTATTGGTTGTTGCCAATCCACATGGTGAACAAAAGGTTTTTGTTTGAATTGGTTTGAAGTACTACCGTCGTCGAATCGTTGACAAGAGTAGTGATTTTGTTAGAAGATTGTGGAGTATCGGGAACAACGTGTTGATGTTAGAACTGTTGGTCGTCCCAATCCTACTTAATTGATCCTGGATAGCCTGGACAAATTCGGACTTATTTTCTTTGGATATTTTTACGCCATCTTTGGACACCTGAAAGGGTTTGAAGATAGGCTTTGGCTTTGGTTTCATCTCTTTAGTCGTACTGTGGAATCTATGGTGACTAGAGGGTTGGCTTTTATGTGTTTTTCTACCTGTCGAGTTGTTTTCCTAGGGTATTCAAACCGATATTGGTAAAATTATTTTGAGCCAAGATACTCACGATATTTGTTTTCTCATCCTCAATTTGGATTCTTAAGAGGAATAAGCGTCTATAGGGCAACCATGAATAACATGCTTGATGCCTTGTAAAGGAGGATGATTGGGTGGACCTTCCTAGAATCGGCTAGGGTTTCCCATTCCGGTGTTTTGTTCCTAGTCGTAGCAGGATTTACCGTTTTAGAAAAGGGATAATGAATGGAATTTTCAGAGGAGTAAATTTCAAACCAGTCAAAGAAAAGGATATTTATCCTATGTTCATTAACAAATTTGTAAAACTCTTCTGTATTTTTGTCCTAGTATTTAAAAAGGTTTTGAGGAACCAAACTCTTTTTCTAGGTTGTATTTTTCATAAAAATCTTTTTGAAGGATTTTTTGTCAATTGTGAAACCTTTTTGTAAACGCCAAGTTCGTTTACTAGGTTTTTACGTAAGAGAGGAAAAAGTCGGACTAGTAGGTTCTAGGTCCTCTATCTTTTCTCTAACAGTAGGATTTTCGTAAACGGGTCTCGGTATTTCGTTTGAGTAATCTACGTTTAGTAGATTGGGTATATCAGGCATTAGAACGTCTAGGTTTCGATCTGTAAGGAGTATTGATGGTGAAGGAATTTGTGAAACTCTTCCTAAGTCGAGAGTTTCTCACGGGCTGGAATCATAGTATCTCTTTGCTCGTAGATTTTCTATGGAACGATAGACTGACTCTACCATCCTGGTATTGGGTTATTTCTCTGAGACGAGTATTTGGTTGGGATGTCTCAAGAGGCTCAGGCTTGACAACACTTTCTAAGATCCATTCGTCTGGTAAGGAAATATCCTTCCATCTCATAGGTCTCGATATAACGGTGTTAGATCTGGAAAGATCGGTTTGTAGAAGAAGGGTTTCACC
Source organism: Anisodus acutangulus (assembly GCA_029783415.1). Lineage (NCBI taxonomy): Eukaryota > Viridiplantae > Streptophyta > Magnoliopsida > Solanales > Solanaceae > Anisodus > Anisodus acutangulus. The sequence continues at coordinate 8,332,822 of CM056509.1, forward strand.
TTTCTTACTATGGTATCTGACTTTTGTCGCAAAAGCTTAAGTCATAGCTTTGTAATGAATTCGGTAAATTATACCTACTGAATCGATCCTTCAAGCATTTGGTAATTGTGAGTCTTGATTTGTAAGACTAGGGATTTTTGTCATTTAAAGAGACTGAGAAATTTGGGTAACAATCAAAAGATATTGGTCTGTGCGAGAGACTAGACTCAATGAGAACTCAATAAGGAATCTTCAAAATTTGTGAATCGGGCATCACGTAAAGCAGCAAGGATTGAGGTGTTTAATCCTTCTTTTGTGAGGGTTTTATCCCTATTTGGACTAATCCAATATGGATATATTTGAAATTTCTTTCTCGGTGTCTTCTCAAGGAATTTTGAGAAAGTAATTGAATGGTTTCAAAAGGTTGAGATAATTGGATATCTCTTTCCTCGCTTTGATTGTGAAATCGGTTTTGAATAACTGGTATTTCAAATTTTTGTAAATCTGGTCTCGATTTATTTTCGGTATTTCCCAATTATCGATAGATTTGTCAAAATCTTGTATCAAGATTTCTTCTGAGTTTATTATCTTCTTTGAATCCATGGAAGAAGATGAACCAAAATCATGCAGTAGATCTATTAAGAAACGGATCCATGTTATGGAATTCCTATAATGAGCTGTCTGAACTTTCCTCTTTGCTTAGGACTTCTACCTATGGGTATAAGCACTGCGTTCGTTGAGGACTTACCAACCCTGGACACCTAACGCCGAGATCTCCATAACCTCTAACAAGGAATCAACATCAGTGCGGACCATATTCTCGCTATATCTACCCTTTATGGCTCGATACCAAACTTAGGCCGAGGATCTAAATGGGATATGAGACAGAGAAGGAATCAAGATATAAGGGATTGATAAATTAAAGGATAATTGAAGAATGCAGAAAGTAAATAAAGCTTGACTTACAATTCAAGGTTTTGATTATGGAAACCATGGATCACAAGGTTCTGCAGTATTTAAATCAAGTAGGCGGTTGCACCGCCAAGTATTTAATGTCGGAATTTAAAGAATTTAAATGCATAAAGTATTTTAAAAGATTAGGAGGTAGTACCGTCCATAATCATATTCATTTAAAAATTGGAATTTACAAAGATAATTATCAAGGAGAGAAACCTTGGGAATTTCGAGTATTTGGATCATATGATATGAGTCATATGATATGGATCATATGAACTGAATCATATGGGTATTTAGAGGGTATTTAATCCTAACCTAAAGGGGATTTCTGTAAGAGCTCTCAACTTCTCTCTAATTGTAGAAAGAGAAAGACTTACTAAAAGACTTAGTAAAAATGACTTGTTCTTCTAAGGAGAGGAGTCTCCTTTTATAGGAGTTTCTGAGGTATTTTCATAATAAAAGGGAATTTAAACTATTCATCTACGTCACTATTCATCCGCATCACTATTCATCCGAGTGGAGAATCACTGTTCTTCCTTTTGGCATTTTCTCGAATTATTGCGGAAATCTCTGCTTTTTCTTTTGCTTTTGCTTTTGCTTTTGCTTTTACTGAAAGTAGCTTTTTTGACCACTTTCTTTTGTCGGAATTTTGTCTGAACTTTACTCCGGGTATTTTGAATTCTTTTGGCAATTTTGTTCGTAATCCACTATTGCCAAAATCGGACCGCCTTCAATATCAATCTCTGGTTCTTCTTCTTCGACGAAGAGCCTTGTTTTGATGAAGACGATGCAAATTTCAGAATTATGGCTTGCATTTCTTACGGATTTTTGGCCGCAAGCATTGAGGCCATCTGAGATTTCTGTGAAAGGAACCGAGTGTGCTCCTTCGTTTGTAGTGGTGCGGTGATGTTTGTGGAGGTGCACAGTAAAGGAATGGGTTTCTGGGTATCTAACCATTCCTGGACTTTTTGTGGTGCGAGGCTTTTTGGTATTTTAAAGCTATCCCACCATCGGATTTTGAATCTTCTTCGGATAATTGGGATTTTGTCTTCTGAATAATCTACGAACCATGTAAAGACTCATGGTAAGTGGAATTTTGTGTGAAATAGGTGTAGAGGCACAAATCTCTTTTCTTCCTCTGAAGGTTTAAACTGGGATTTAAAGAGGCTAAAGGATTTAGTGACTTCTGGTTTTTGTATTTCTAAGGTGGATCCGAATTGTTCCCACCATGAGTTCCACCATGTTGGAAATTGTGATGGATCACATGAGGTATCAAAATGGAAAAGCCAAGTGTGGCTTAGGTTGGTATTTGAGCGAAAAAGGAATTGAACCAAGCTTGTTGGTAATCCCAGTAATTAAAAGGAATATCAAAAAGCGGTTCATTTTGTGGGTGTCTGGGAAATTTAGTAGTTGAGACAGTCATTCCCCAATCAATAGGAGCAATTACGCTGAGAATTTTGCAAATTGAATAGGAGGGATCTGGGTTTTCTTGAAAAAATATTTTTAATTGTTCTTGATCCCGATATTTCAAGGATAGCCTGATAAAAATATGGGGTTTTTAAAACATCCCATGATTTATAAAAACACTTTTGTCCAAAATAATTTTGTAGTGCTAGAAAAGGGTCTTTATTAAAAATTCTTTTTCAAGAGTTACAATATTTTGAAAAAATGGTTTTACAAAAAATTTAGGAGCGAGTTTTTGGGGACTTGTGATACCACAAGTTGATTTTTGAAAATTGTTTTTGAGAAAGGTTTTTGAAGACTCTTCTTTCTCAAGTTGCGCTTTGAAAATTCTTTTTGAGAAAGGGTTTTGAAGATTCTCCTTTCTCGATTTTTATAAAATTTTGAGAGGTTTTTCCCCCTGAGCTTTGAACAACTTCTTGTTTGGAATTTTGAAGTTGTATTAATGCCTGTTGTATCTCTGGTGATTTCGCTTGAAGTTGTAGGAGATTTTCCATGATTATGTCCCGTCTTTGGAGTTTTTTGTACAGACTCTGCGATAATTTCATTTTCTTCTTTCATGACAATCTCATACCATGACGGTTTTTCAGGGAATTTTTCTTTTTCTTCTTTTGTGGGTTTTTTAGGGGCCATGGAATTTGGTTGTTGTTGTGGTGCAGCAACAGGTGTATTTATTGGTGGAGGAGGTATCTCTTCCTTTCTTTTTTGAAGCAATGCTCCACACATTGCGTGGGAACAAGATCTTGTCAGATTCTTTCATGTCCTTTACGGATATTTTTTCTTTGAAACCCTGACATTGCGGCAAGGGCGGTGATAGGACATTTTTTGTTGTATCTGGTATTGGAAATCTGTGGATTTTTATAGGCATATTGACAGGGTATTTCTGTGCTGTACCTGGTTTTGTAAACCTGTGGGTTTCTGCTCCTGTTTTCGGATAAACCACTGGTTAAAATATTTTCAAAGTAAAAATTGTCAGAAATAAGTTTGCATAAATCATTTTTGAATGCAATTTTTGAAAATCGTTTCAAAAGTTTTTTGTATGTAAAGGAATTAATTAATTTAAAGGAACAAGTATCATAGTTTGCAAGGGACTTGAAATTTTGATAAAAACTATTTCTTAATTCTCCTAGGTGGCAAGAATAAGTTTTAATCAAATCAAGGTCGCTAGCTTTTGGTTTTTTCAAAAAAGGGAATTTTAAATTCTTTCTATTGGAATCAAAAGAGATAAAATCATTATCGACTTTATAAGGAGTGATAAGATTAATAAATGGTGTTCCTAAGATAACGAAATTGTGAATGTCTTTTACTAAGACAAACGACGTTGTAATAGAAACATCATTAATAATATGACGCATTGGTTTGGGAATTGATTTCTAGCTTCGTGTTATTGGTCACGCTAGAGTTTCCTGGGTATTTTCATGAAATTTATTAGGTACTAGACCTGTTTTTATGCAATTGAGATCTGCACCTGTCAAAAAGAGCAATAGTAGTAATCCTAAAATTGCACAGGAATTTAAGGGTTATTTGAACAAGGTATTTTTTGGGCGTGATTTGTCGTAAGACAAGAAGGAATTCTTGTGGGACCTCTTCAACGAAAGGGTTGTCGAGGTTCTCCTGGATCTTCGTGAGTCGGAATTGTCCGACTGAATCGGATCTCAATTATTCTGGTATTTGACATGAGTGTTTTAAGTAAAATAGAGTCTTGATCCTGTTTTCTCGTAGAGCCTTGATCTCTACTTTGATTTGTTTTACGTCTCTCTGGAGTTCTAGAATCGGGTTTCTTTGGAGTCTTTCATCCCTTTACTCTTTTCAGGATTTTTGTTAAATCATAGGTATTTTTGGAGGTGTTTGGCAAAATAGAATTTTTGAAATCTTTTTCTCGTCGAGAAAAGACTTGAGGAGTTTATTCAAATAGTCTTTTTGGTGTTAGGTATCTATGTGTTGAACCATTTCTAACATGAATTCTTGATCCTTGGTTAAAACACAAACAAGTTTTCCCTTACCCTTATCGGAATATTCGTAAGAAGCTGGTTGTAAGCAATTCATCTATTTGGAGGGCTTTGTTATCTTCAGAAGACAGAGAAAAGTAGTCAGGTTCTGACTCGACATTTGAATCGGAGGAATCAACGAGAAGATTGGAAATTTTCTGGGTGACGTTATCATCGAGCTTCAATTCTTGTAATTTTGTATTCATTTTGCAATATTTCGACGTGTGTCCTTTTTTGTGACATTTGTAACACGTAATGTCTTTGTATTTGGAATCAGCTTTCTTGGTATTTGGTCTTTTGAGACGATGAGTATTTTTGTATGGGTTTTTGTAATACTCTACGTTGGATTTGCTAAAATCTCTCTTTTTGTAACCTCTAGAAGTACTCTTAAGGGATTTATGAGTCGTGCTACAGTTTCCTGTGCAACTGGAAGAGGGTTTTGAGAAATTCGTATCAAACTGTTTGCAAAAGGTTCCAAGTTCGCACTTAGTTCTCTTTAGCTCCAGCTTGAGGTGTTTCTGTATTTTCAGGTCTTGACAGATCTTCAAACCTTCCTGTTGAGTTATACTGACCAATTGTCCGTATGTAAACTCACTGTAGGGTATAATCTGTTTACCGCAATTCTCTTTGATTTTGTTCCTAACCTTTTCTCCTAAAAGGGTAGGTAATCCGGCAAGGAATTTCTCTTTCCAAAATGGCTGGTTTGAATCTTCCCTGAGCATAACTCTGGTTAGGAAGGTATTTTTGTACCATTGGAAATCGCTGAGTTGTTTGCATTTGAGGTTTGAAAGTAATTCGGCATTTTTGTATTTCAAATGCGAAGAATCTCCTATGAAATTTAAAGAGATTGTGAGAATCAAGGTTGCTACGGCATCCTGTAGGGGTTCACCTTGTTCGTCAAGGATTGGTAATCCTTTTTCGTCGGTTTTGATGGAATTAAGGATATCTTCTTTTTGTTGATCAGCGAGATAATTATCCCACCAACCTTTCAATTGACCAGAGAAGCCTGCGATGAGCAGTTCTGCAATGGTCTTGTCTTGCGTACCATTTTGGGTTTTGTAGGCATTTGCAGCCATAGTCATTTGTTGGAGAAAACTGAGAATATTGTATTCCGTCATCCCATCTATGTTCCAATCATAAATGGAAGAGGCATTGAAACGGGATTGAGCAAGGGGTTTTACTATTCCTAGGTCAGGAGCAGGAATAATTTGTAATTGCTGTTGTTGGACCTGTTGTATTGGTTGTTGCCAATCCACATGGTGAACAAAAGGTTTTTTGTTTCGGAATTGGTTTGAAGTACTACCGTCGTCGGAATCGTTGACAAGAGTAGTGATTTTGTTAGAAGATTGTGGAGTATCAGGAACAACGTGTTCAGTATTAGAACTGTTGGTCGTCCCAATCCTACTTAATTGATCCTGGATAGCCTGGACAAATTCAGACTTATTTTGCTGGATATTTTTTACGCCATCTTTGGACACCTGAAAGGGTTTGAAGATAGGCTTTTGGCTTTTTGGTTTCATCTCTTTAGTCGTACCTGTGGAATCTATGGTGACTAGAGGGTTGGCTTTTATGTGTTTTTCTACCCTGTCGAGTTGTTTTCCTAGGGTATTCAAACTGATATTGGTAAAATTATTTTGAGCCAGTATACTCCTGATATTTGTTTTCTCATCCTCAGCTGGATTCTTAAGAGGAATAGCGTCTATAGGGCAACCATGAATAACATGCTTGATGCCTTGTAAAGGAGGATGATTGGACTGGACCTTCCTAGAATCAGCTAGGGTTTCCCATTCCGGTGTTTTGTTCCTAGTCGTAACGGGATTTACCGTTTTAGAAAAGGGATAATGAATGGAATTTTCAGAGGAGTAAATTTCAAACCAGTCAAAGAAAAGGATATTTATCCTATGTTCATTAACAAATTTGTAAAACTGTTCCTGTATTTTTGTCCTAGTATTTAAAAAGGTTTTGAGGAACCAAACTCTTTTTTCTAGGTTGTATTTTTCATAAAAATCTTTTTGAAGGATTTTTTTGTCAATTGTGAAACCTTTTTGTAAAACGCAAAGTTCGTTCACTAGGTTTAGTGTAAGAGAGGAAAAAGTCGGACTAGTAGGTTCTAGGTCCTCTATCTTTTCTCTAACAGTAGGATTTTCGTAAACGGGTCTCGGTATTTCGTTTGAGTAATCTACGTTTCGTAGATTGGGTATATCAGACGTAGAACGTCTAGGTTTCGGTCTGTAAGGAGTATTGATGACTGAAGGAATTTGTGAAACTCTTCCTAAGTCGAGAGTTTCTACGGAACTGGAATCATCGTATCTACTGCTCGTAGATTTTCTATGGAACGATAGACTGACTCTACCATCCTGGTATTGGGTTATTTCTCTGAGACGAGTATTTGGTTGGGATGTCTCAAGAGGCTCAGGCTTGACAACACTTTCTAAGATCCATTCGTCTGGTAAGGAAATATCCTTCCATCTCATAGGTCTCGATATAACGGTGTTAGATCTGGAAAGATCGGTTTGTAGAAGAAGGGTTTCACCTTTCTTACTATGGTATCTGACTTTTGTCGCAAAAGCTTAAGTCATAGCTTTGTAATGAATTCGGTAAATTATACCTACGGGAATCGATCCTTCAAGCATTTGGTAATTGTGAGTCTTGATTTGTAAGACTAGGGATTTGGGTAACAATCAAAAGATATTGGTCCTGTGCAGAGACTAGACTCAACAGAACTCAATAAGGAATCTTCAAAATTTGTGAATCGGGCATCACGTAAAACAGCAAGGATTGAGGTGTTTAATCCTTCTTTTGTGAGGGGTTTTATCCCTATTTGGACTAATCCAATATGGATATATTTGAAATTTCTTTCTCGGTGTCTTCTCAAGGAATTTTGAGAAAGTAATTGAATGGTTTCAAAAGGTTGAGATAATTGGATATCTCTTTCCTCAGTTTTGATTGTGAAATCGGTTTTGAATAACTGGTATTTCGAATTTTTGTAAATCTGGTCTCGATTTATTTTCGGTATTTCCCAATTATCGATAGATTTGTCAAAATCTTGTATCAAGATTTCTTCGGAGTTTATTATCTTCTTTGAATCCATGGAAGAAGATGAACCAAAATCATGCGAAGTAGATCTATTAAGAAACGGATCCATGTTATGGAATTCCTATAACAGAGCGTCTGAACTTTCCTCTTTGCTTAGGACTTCTACCTATGGGTATAACTGCCTGCGTTCGTTGAGGACTTACCAACCCTGGACACCTAACGCCGAGATCTCCATAACCTCTAACAAGGAATCAACATCTGGTCTGGACCATATTCTCGCTATATCTACCCTTTATGGCTCTGATACCAAACTTAGGCCGAGGATCTAAAGGGGATAACAGACAGAGAAGGAATCAAGATATAAGGGATTGATAAATTAAAGGATAATTGAAGAATGCAGAAAGTAAATAAAGCTTGACTTACAATTCAAGGTTACAGTTATGGAAACCATGGATCACAAGGTTCTGCAGGAATTTAAAGAATTTAAATGCATAAAGTATTTTAAAAGATTAGGAGGTAGTACCGTCCATAATCATATTCATTTAAAAATTAGAATTTACAAAGATAATTATCAAGGAGAGAAACCTTGGGAATTTCAGGGGTATTTGGATCATATGATATGAGTCATATGATATGGATCATATGAACTGAATCATATGGGTATTTAGAGGGGTATTTAATCCTAACCTAAAGGGGGATTTCTGTAAGAGCTCTCAACTTCTCTCTAATTGTAGAAAGAGAAAGACTTACTAAAAGACTTAGTAAAAATGACTTGTTCTTCTAAGGGAGAGGAGTCTCCTTTTATAGGAGTTTTACTGAGGTATTTTCATAATACAAGGGAATTTAAACTATTCATCTCCGCCACTATTCATCCGCATCACTATTCCTCCGAGTGGAGAATCACTGTTCTTCCTTTTGGCATTTTCTCGAATTATTGCGGAAATCTCTGCTTTTTCTTTTGCTTTTGCTTTTGCTTTTGCTTTTACTGAAAGTAGCTTTTTTGACCACTTTCTTTTGTCGGAATTTTGTCTGAACTTTACTCCGGGTATTTTGAATTCTTTTGGCAATTTTGTTCAGAATCCACTATTCCCAAAAACCGGACTGTGTTCAATATCAATCTCTGGTTCTTCTTCTTCTGACGAAGAGCCTTGTTTTGATGAAGACGGTGCAAATTTCAGAATTATGGCTTGCATTTCTTCTGGATTTTTGGCCGCTGCAAGCATTGAGGCCATCTGAGATTTCTGTGAAAGGAACTGGGTGTGCTCCTTCGTTTGTAGTGGTGCCGGTGATGTTTGTGGAGGTGCCTGTAAAGGAATGGGTTTCTGGGTATCTAACAATTCCTGGACTTTTGTGGTGCGAGGCTTTTTGGTATTTTAAAGCTATCCCACCATCGGATTTTGAATCTTCTTCGGATAATTGGGATTTTGTCTTCCGAATAATCTACGAACCATGTAAAGACCCATGGTAAGTGGAATTTTGTGTGAAATAGGTGTAGAGGCACAAATCTCTTTTCTTCCTCTGAAGGTTTAAACTGGGATTTAAAGAGGCTAAAGGATTTAGTGACTTCTGGTTTTTGTATTTCTAAGGTGGATCCGAATTGTTCCCACCATGAGTTCCACCATGTTGGAAATTGTGATGGATCGCATGAGGTATCAAAATGGAAAAGCCAAGTGTGGCTTAGGTTGGTATTTCGAACGAAAAAGGAATTGAACCAAGCTTGTTGGTAATCCCAGTAATTAAAAGGAATATCAAAAAACGGTTCATTTTTGTGGGTGTCTGGGAAATTTAGTAGTTGAGACAGGTCATTCCCCAATCAATAGGAGCAATTACGCCGAGAATTTTGCAAATTGAATAGGAGGGATCTGGGTTTTCTTGAAAAATATTTTTAATTGTTCTTGATCCCGATATTTCAAGGATAGCCTGATAAAAATATGGGGTTTTAAAACATCCCATGATTTATAAAAACACTTTTGTCCAAAATAATTTTGTAGTGCTAGAAAAGGGTCTTTATTAAAAATTCTTTTTCAAGAGTTACAATATTTTGAAAAAATGGTTTTACAAAAATTTAGGAGCGAGGTTTTTGGGGACTTGTGATACCACAAGTTGATTTTTGAAAATTGTTTTTGAGAAAGGTTTTGAAGACTCTTCTTTCTCAAGTTGCGCTTTGAAAATTCTTTTTGAGAAAGGGTTTTTGAAGATTCTCCTTTCTCGATTTTTATAAAATTTTGAGAGGTTTTTTCCCCTCCTGAGCTTTGAACAACTTCTTGTTTGGAATTTTGAAGTTGTATTAATGCCTGTTGTATCTCTGGTGATTTCGCCAGAAGTTGTAGGAGATTTTCCGCAGTTATGTCCCGTGCTGGAGTTTTTTGTACAGACTCTGCGATAATTTCATTTTCTTCTTTCATGACAATCTCATACCATGACGGTTTTGAGTGAATTTTTCTTTTTCTTCTTTTGTGGGTTTTTAGGGGCCATGGAATTTGGTTGTTGTTGTGGTGCAAAGAACAGGTGTATTTATTGGTGGAGGAGGTATCTCTTCCTTTCTTTTTTGAAGCAATGCTCCACACATTGCGTGGGTAACAAAGATCTTGTCAGATTCTTTCATGTCCTTTCGGATATTTTTCTTTGAAACCGGACATTGCGGCAAAGGACGGTGATAGGACATTTTTTGTTGTATCTGGTATTGGAAATCTGTGGATTTTTATAGGCATATTGACAGGGTATTTACGTCTTTGTACCTGGTTTTGTAAACCTGTGGGTTTCTCGCTCTGCTTTCGGATAAACCATCGTTAAAATATTTTCAAAGTAAAATTGTCGAAATAAGTTTGCATAAATCATTTTTGAATGCAATTTTTGAAAATCGTTTCAAAAGTTTTTGTATGTAAAGGAATTAATTAATTTAAAGGAACAAGTATCATAGTTTGCAAGGGACTTGAAATTTTGATAAAAACTATTTCTTAATTCTCCTAGGTGGCAAGAATAAGTTTTAATCAAATCAAGGTCGCTAGCTTTTGGTTTTTTCAAAAAAGGGAATTTTAAATTCTTTCTATTGGAATCAAAAGAGATAAAATCATTATCGACTTTATAAGGAGTGATAAGATTAATAAATGGTGTTCCTAAGATAACGAAATTGTGAATGTCTTTTACTAAGACAAACGACGTTGTAATAGAAACATCATTAATAATAACAGACGCATTGGTTTGGGAATTGATTTCTAGCTTCGTGTTATTGGCCGCTGCTAGAGTTTCCTGGGTATTTTCATGAAATTGATTAGGTACTAGACCTGTTTTTATGCAATTCAGATCTGCACCGGTGTCAAAAAGAGCAATAGTAGTAATCCTAAAATTGCCTGGGAATTTAAGGGTTATTTGAACAAGGTATTTTTTGGACGTGATTTGTCGTAAGACAGTAAGGAATTCTTGTGGGACCTCTTCAACGAAAGGGTTGTCAGGAGGTTCTCCTGGATCTTCAGAGTCGGAATTGTCTGACTCAGAACCGGATTCGTAATTATTCGGGGTATTTGACAGGAGTGTTTTAAGTAAAATAGAGTCTTGATCCTGTTTTTCTCGTAGAGCCTTGATCTCTACTTTGATTTGTTTTACGTCTCTCTGGAGTTCTAGAATCGGGGTTTCTTTGGAGTCTTTCATCCCTTTACCCTTTTTCAGGATTTTTGTTAAATCATAGGTATTTTTGGAGGTGTTTGGCAAAATAGAATTTTTGAAATCTTTTTTCTCGTCAGTAAAAGACTTGAGGAGTTTATTCAAATAGTCTTTTTGGTGTTCGGTATCTATGTGTTGAACCATTTCTAACATGAATTCTTGATCCTTGGTTAAAACACAAACAAGTTTTCCCTTACCCTTATCGGAATATTCAGAAGAACTGGTTGTAAGCAATTCATCTATTTGGAGGGCTTTGTTGTCTTCAGAAGACAGAGAAAAGTAGTCGTTCGACTGACATTTGAATGGGAGGAATCAACGAGAAGATTGGAAATTTTCTGGGTGACGTTATCATCGAGCTTCAATTCTTGTAATTTTGTATTCATTTTGCAATATTTCGACGTGTGTCCTTTTTTGTGACATTTGTAACACGTAATGTCTTTGTATTTGGAATCAGCTTTCTTGGTATTTGGTCTTTTGAGACGATGAGTATTTTTGTATGGGTTTTTGTAATACTCTACGTTGGATTTGCTAAAATCTCTCTTTTTGTAACCTCTAGAAGTACTCTTAAGGGATTTATGAGTCGTACTCTGATTTCTGTGCAACTGGAAGAGGGTTTTGAGAAATTGTATCAAAGCTGTTTGCAAAAGGTTCCAAGTTCGCACTTAGTTCTCTTTAGCTCCAGCTTGAGGTGTTTCTGTATTTTCAGGTCTTGACAGATCTTCAAACCTTCCTGTTGAGTTATACTGACCAATTGTCCGTATGTAAACTCACTGTAGGGTATAATCTGTTTACCGCAATTCTCTTTGATTTTGTTCCTAACCTTTTCTCCTAAAAGGGTAGGTAATCCAAACAAGGAATTTCTCTTTCCAAAATGGTCGTTTGAATCTTCCCGAGCATAACTCTGGTTAGGAAGGTATTTTTGTACCATTGGAAATCGCCGAGTTGTTTGCATTTGAGGTTTGAAAGTAATTCGGCATTTTTGTATTTCAAATCTGAAGAATCTCCTATGAAATTTAAAGAGATTGTGAGAATCAAGGTTGCTACGACATCCTGTAGGGGTTCACCTTGTTCGTCAAGGATTGGTAATCCTTTTTCGTCGGTTTTGATGGAATTAAGGATATCTTCTTTTTGTTGATCAGCGAGGTAATTATCCCACCAACCTTTCAATTGACCGTAGAAGCTGCGATGAGCGCTCTGCAATGGTCTTGTCTTCTTGCGTACCGTTTTGGGTTTTGTAGGCATTTGCAGCCATAGTCATTTGTTGGAGAAAACTGAGAATATTGTATTCCGTCATCCCATCTATGTTCCAATCATAAATGGAAGAGGCATTGAAACGGGATTGAGCAAGGGGTTTTACTATTCCTAGGTCAGGAGCAGGAATAATTTGTAATTGCTGTTGTTGGACCTGTTGTATTGGTTGTTGCCAATCCACATGGTTAACAAAAGGTTTTTTGTTTCGGAATTGGTTTGAAGTACTACCGTCGTCGGAATCGTTGACAAGAGTAGTGATTTTGTTAGAAGATTGTGGAGTATCAGGAACAACGTGTTGATGATAGAACCGTTGGTCGTCCCAATCCTACTTAATTGATCCTGGATAGCCTGGACAAATTCGGACTTATTTTCTTTGGATATTTTTACGCCATCTTTGGACACCAAAGGGTTTGAAGATAGGCTTTTGGCTTTGGTTTCATCTCTTTAGTCGCACTGTGGAATCTATGGTGACTAGAGGGTTGTCTTTATGTGTTTTTCTACCCTGTCGAAGTTGTTTTCCTAGGGTATTCAAACCGATATTGGTAAAATTATTTTGAGCCAGTATACTCCTGGTATTTGTTTTCTCATCCTCAACTGGATTCTTAAGAGGAATAGCGTCTATAGGGCAACCATGAATAACATGCTTGATGCCTTGTAAAGGAGGGTGATTGGACTGGACCTTCCTAGAATCAGCTAGGGTTTCCCATTCCGGTGTTTTGTTCCTAGTCGTAGCAGGATTTACCGTTTTAGAAAAGGGATAATGAATGGAATTTTCAGGAGGAGTAAATTTCAAACCAGTCAAAGAAAAGGATGTTTATCCTATGTTCATTAACAAAGTTGTAAAATTCTTCCTGTATTTTTGTCCTAGTATTTAAAAAGGTTTTGAGGAACCAAACTCTTTTTTCTAGGTTGTATTTTTCATAAAAATCTTTTTGAAGGAATTTTTTGTCAATTGTGAAACCTTTTTGTAAAACGCCAAGTTCGTTTACTAGGTTTTCTGTGAGAGAGGAAAAAGTCGGACTAGTAGGTTCTAGGTCCTCTATCTTTTCTCTAACCGTAGGATTTTCGTAAACGGGTCTCGGTATTTCGTTTGAGTAATCTACGTTTTGTAGATTGGGTATATCAGACGTAGAACGTCTAGGTTTCGATCTGTAAGGAGTATTGATGACTGAAGGAATTTGTGAAACTCTTCCTAAGTCGAGAGTTTCTACGAAACTGGAATCATCGTATCTACTGCTCGTAGATTTTCTATGGAACGATAGACTGACTCTACCATCCTGGTATTGGGTTATTTCTCTGAGACGAGTATTTGGTTGGGATGTCTCAAGAGGCTCAGGCTTGACAACACCTTCTAAGATCCATTCGTCTGGTAAGAAAATATCCTTCTATCTCATGGGTCTCGGTATAACGGTGTTAGATCTGGAAAGATCGGTTTGTAGAAGAAGGGTTTCACCTTTCTTACTATGGTATCTGACTTTTGTCGCAAAAGCTTAAGTCATAGCTTTGTAATGAATTCGGTAAATTATAGCTACGGGAATCGATCCTTCAAGCATTTGATAATTGTGAGTCTTGATTTGTAAGACTAGGGATTTTTGGATATTTTTGTCATTTAAAGAGACTGAGAAATTTGGGTAACAATCAAAAGATATTGGTCCTGTGCAGAGACTAGACTCAACAGAACTCAATAAGGAATCTTCATCTGGTCTGGACCATATTGGTCCTGTGTTTAATCCTTCTTTTGTGAGGGGTTTTATCCCTATTTGGACTAATCCAATATGGATATATTTGAAATTTCTTTCTCGGTGTCTTCTCAAGGAATTTTGAGAAAGTAATTGAATGGTTTCAAAAGGTTGAGATAATTGGATATCTCTTTCCTCAGTTTTGATTGTGAAATCGGTTTTGAATAACTGGTGTTTCGAATTTTTGTAAATCTGGTCTCGATTTATTTTCGGTATTTCTCAATTATCGATAGATTTGTCAAAATCTTGTATCAAGATTTCTTCGGAGTTTATTATCTTCTTTGAATCCATGGAAGAAGATGAACCAAAATCATGCGAAGTAGATCTATTAAGAAACGGATCCATGTTATGTAATTCCTATAACAGAGCGTCTGAACTTTCCTCTTTGCTTAGGACTTCTACCTATGGGTATAACTGCCTGCGTTCGTTGAGGACTTACCAACCCTGGACACCTAACGCCGAGATCTCCATAACCTCTAACAAGGAATCAACATCTGGTCTGGACCATATTCTCGCTATATCTACCCTTTATGGCTCTGATACCAAACTTAGGCCGAGGATCTAAAGGGGATATGCAGATGAGAAGGAATCAAGATATAAGGGATTGATAAATTAAAGGATAATTGAAGAATGCAGAAAGTGAATAAAGCTTGACTTACAATTCAAGGTTCCAGTTATGGAAATCATGGATCACAAGGTTCTGCAGGTATTTAAATCAAGTAGGCGGTTGAACCGGCCAAGTATTTAATGCAGGAATTTAAAGAATTTAAATGCATAAAGTATTTTAAAAGATTAGGAGGTAGTACCGTCCATAATCATATTCATTTAAAAATTGGAATTTACAAAGATAATTATCAAGGAGAGAAACCTTGGGAATTTCAGGGGTATTTGGATCATATGATATGAGTCATATGATATGGATCATATGAACTGAATCATATGTGTATTTAGAGGGGTATTTAATCCTAACCTAAAGGGGGATTTCTGTAAGAGCTCTCAACTTCTCTCTAATTGTAGAAAGAGAAAGACTTACTAAAAGACTTAGTAAAAATGACTTGTTCTTCTAAGGGAGAGGGAGTCTCCTTTTATAGGAGTTTTACAGGGTATTTTCGTAATAAAAGGGAATTTAAACTATTCATCCGCATCACTATTCATCCACGTCACTATTCATCCGAGTGGAGAATCACTGTTCTTCCTTTTGGCATTTTCTCGAATTATTGCGGAAATCTCTGCTTTTTCTTTTGCTTTTGCTTTTGCTTTTGCTTTTGCTGAAAGTAGCTTTTTTGACCACTTTCTTTTGTCAGAATTTTGTCTGAACTCTACTCCGGGTATTTTGAATTCTTTTGGCAATTTTGTTCAGAATCCACTATTGCCAAAAATCGGACTGTCTTCAATATCAATCTCTGGTTCTTCTTCTTCTGACGAAGAGCCTTGTTTTGATGAAGACAGTGCAAATTTCAGAATTATGGCTTGCATTTCTTCTGGAGTTTTGGCCGCTGTAAGCATTGAGGCCATCTGGGATTTCTGTGAAAGGAACTGGGTGTGCTCCTTCGTTTGTAGTGGTGCCGGTGATGTTTGTGGAGGTGCACAGCTAAAGGAATGAGTTTACGGGTATCTAACCATTCTGGACTTTTTGTGGTGCGAGGCTTTTGGTATTTTAAAGCTATCCCACCATCGGATTTTTGAATCTTCTTCTGATAATTGGGATTTTGTCTTCCGAATAATCTACGAACCATGTAAAGACCCATGGTAAGTGGAATTTTGTGTGAAATAGGTGTAGAGGCACAAATCTCTTTTCTTCCTCTGAAGGTTTAAACTGGGATTTAAAGAGGCTAAAGGATTTAGTGACTTCTGGTTTTTGTATTTCTAAGGTGGATCCGAATTGTTCCCACCATGAGTTCCACCATGTTGGAAATTGTGATGGATCGCATGAGGTATCAAAATGGAAAAGCCAAGTGTGGCTTAGGTTGGTATTTTGAACGAAAAAGGAATTGAACCAAGCTTGTTGGTAATCCCAGTAATTAAAAGGAATATCAAAAAACGGTTCATTTTTGTGGGTGTCTGGGAAATTTAGTAGTTGAGACAGGTCATTCCCCCAATCAATAGGAGCAATTACGCTGAGAATTTTACAAATTGAATAGGAGGGATCTGGGTTTTTCTTGAAAAAATTATTTTTAATTGTTGCTGATCCTGATATTTCAAGGATAGCCTGATAAAAATATGGGGTTTTTAAAACATTCCATGATTTATAAAAACACTTTTGTCCAAAATAATTTTGTAGTGCTAGAAAAGGGTCTTTATTAAAAAAATCCTTTTTCAAGAGTTACAATATTTTGAAAAAATGGTTTTACAAAAATTTAGGAGCGAGTTTTTGGGGACTTGTGATACCACAAGTTGATTTTTGAAAATTGTTTTTGAGAAAGGTTTTGAAGACTCTTCTTTCTCAAGTTGCGCTTTGAAAATTCTTTTTGAGAAAGGGTTTTTGAAGATTCTCCTTTCTCGATTTTTATAAAATTTTGAGAGGTTTTTCCCCTCTGAGCTTTGAACAACTTCTTGTTTGGAATTTTGAAGTTGTATTAATGCCATTGTATCTCTGGTGATTTCGCTTGAAGTTGTAGGAGATTTTCCGCAGCTATGTCCCGTCTTTGGAGTTTTTGTACAGACTCTGTGATAAATTCATTTTCTTCTTTCATGACAATCTCATACCATGACGGTTTTTCAGGGAATTTTTCTTTTTCTTCTTTTGTGGGTTTTTTAGGGGCCATGAAATTTGGTTGTTGTTGTGGTGCATCAACAGGTGTATTTATTGGTGGAGGAGGTATCTCTTCCTTTCTTTTTTGAAGCAATGCTCCACACATTGCGTGGTAACAGTACTGTCCAGATTCTTTCATGTCCTTTCTGGATATTTTTTCTTTGAAACCCGGACATTGCGGCAAAGGACAGTGATAGGACATTTTTTTGTTGTATCTGGTATTGGAAATCTGTGGATTTTTATAGGCATATTAATGAGGGTATTTACGTCTTTGTAGTGGTTTTGTAAACCTGTGGGTTTCTGCTCTGCTTTCGGATAAACCATGGTTAAAATATTTTCAAAGTAAAAATTGTCGAAATAAGTTTGCATAAATCATTTTTGAATGCAATTTTTGAAAATCGTTTCAAAAGTTTTTGTATGTAAAGGAATTAATTAATTTAAAGGAACAAGTATCATAGTTTGCAAGGGACTTGAAATTTTGATAAAACTATTTCTTAATTCTCCTAGGTGGCAAGAATAAGTTTTAATCAAATCAAGGTCGCTAGCTTTTGGTTTTTTCAAAAAGGGAATTTTAAATTCTTTCTATTGGAATCAAAAGAGATAAAATCATTATCGACTTTATAAGGAGTGATAAGATTAATAAATGGTGTTCCTAAGATAACGAAATTGTGAATGTCTTTTACTAAGACAAACGACGTTGTAATAGAAACATCATTAATAATAACAGACGCATTGGTTTGAGAATTGATTTCTAGCTTCGTGTTATTGGCCGCTGCTAGAGTTTCCTGGGTATTTTCATGAAATTGATTAGGTACTAGACCTGTTTTTATGCAATTCAGATCTGCACCGGTGTCAAAAAGAGCAATAGTAGTAATTCTAAAATTGCCTGGGAATTTAAGGGTTATTTGAACAAGGTATTTTTTGGACGTGATTTGTCGTAAGACAGTAAGGAGTTCTTGTGGGACCTCTTCAACGAAAGGCGTGGCAGGAGGTTCTCCTGGATCTTCGTGAGTCGGAATTGTCCGACTCGTAACCGATTCAGAATTATTCTGGGTATTTGACAGGAGTGTTTTAAGTAAAATAGAGTCTTGATCCTGTTTTTCTCGTAGAGCCTTGATCTCTACTTTGATTTGTTTTACGTCTCTCTGGAGTTCTATGTCCAAAACTTAGGCCGAGGATCTAAAGGGGATAACAGACAGAGAAGGAATCAAGATATAAGGGATTGATAAATTAAAGGATAATTGAAGAATGCAGAAAGTAAATAAAGCTTGACTTACAATTCAAGGTTCCAGTTATGGAAACCATGGATCACAAGGTTCTGCAGGTATTTAAATCAAGTAGGCGGTTGAACCGGCCAAGTATTTAATGCAGGAATTTAAAGAATTTAAATGCATAAAGTATTTTAAAAGATTAGGAGGTAGTACCGTCCATAATCATATTAATTTAAAAATTGGAATTTACAAAGATAATTATCAAGGAGAGAAACCTTGGGAATTTCAGGGGTATTTGGATCATATGATATGAGTCATATGATATGGATCATATGAACTGAATCATATGGGTATTTAGAGGGGTATTTAATCCTAACCTAAAGGGGATTTCTCAGAAGAGCTCTCAACTTCTCTCTAATTGTAGAAAGAGAAAGACTTACTAAAAGACTTTGTAAAAAATGACTTATGCTTCTAAGGGAGAGGGAGTCTCCTTTTATAGGAGTTTTACAGGGTATTTTCGTAATAAAAGGGAATTTAAACTATTCATCCGCGTCTCTATTCATCTGCGTCACTATTCATCTGCGTCACTATTCATCCGAGTGGAGAATCACTGTTCTTCCTTTTGGCATTTTCTCGAATTATTGCGGGAATCTCTGCTTTTGCTTTTACTGAAAGTAACTTTTTTGACCACTTTCTTTTGTCGGAATTTTGTCTGAACTCTACTCCGGGTATTTTGAATTCTTTTGGCAATTTTGTTCAGAATCCACTATTGCCAAAAACCGGACTGTCTTCAATATCAATCTCTGGTTCTTCTTCTGACGAAGAGCCTTGTTTTGATGAAGACGGTGCAAATTTCAGAATTATGGCTTGCATTTCTTCTGGATTTTTGGCCGCTGCAAGCATTGAGGCCATCTGGGATTTCTGTGAAAGGAACTGGGTGTGCTCCTTCGTTTGTAGTGGTGCCGGTGATGTTTGTGGAGGTGCCTGTAAAGGAATGGGTTTCTGGGTATCTAACCATTCCTGGACTTTTTGTGGTGCGAGGCTTTTTGGTATTTTAAAGCTATCCCACCATCGGATTTTGAATCTTCTTCGGATAATTGGGATTTTTTCTTCCGAATAATCTACGAACCATGTAAAGACCCATGGTAAGTGGAATTTTGTGTGAAATAGGTGTAGAGGCACAAATCTCTTTTCTTCCTCTGAAGGTTTAAACTGGATTTAAAGAGGCTAAAGGATTTAGTGACTTCTGGTTTTTGTATTTCTAAGGTGGATTCGAATTGTTCCCACCATGAGTTCCACCATGTTGGAAATTGTGATGGATCGCATGAGGTATCAAAATGGAAAAGCCAAGTGTGGCTTAGGTTGGTATTTTGAACGAAAAAGGAATTGAACCAAGCTTGTTGGTAATCCCAGTAATTAAAAGGAATATCAAAAAACGGTTCATTTTTGTGGGTGTCTGGGAAATTTAGTAGTTGAGACAGGTCATTCCCCCAATCAATAGGAGCAATTACGCTGAGAATTTTGCAAATTGAATAGGAGGGATCTGGGTTTTTCTTGAAAAAAATATTTTTAATTGTTGCTGATCCTGATATTTCAAGGATAGCCTGGTAAAAATATGGGGTTTTTAAAAATCCCATGATTTATAAAAACACTTTTGTCCAAAATAATTTTGTAGTGCTAGAAAATGGTCTTTATTAAAAAATCCTTTTTCAAGAGTTACAATATTTTGAAAAAATGGTTTTACAAAAAATTTAGGAGCAGGTTTTTTGGGGACTTGTGATACCACAAGTTGATTTTTTGAAAATTGTTTTTGAGAAAGGTTTTTTGAAGACTCTTCTTTCTCAAGTTGCAGTTTTGAAAATTCTTTTTGAGAAAGGGTTTTTGAAGATTCTCCTTTCTCGATTTTTATAAAATTTTGAGAGGTTTTTCCCCTCACGAGCTTTGAACAACTTCTTGTTTGGAATTTTGAAGTTGTATTAATGCCTGTTGTATCTCTGGTGATTTCGCCAAGTTGTAGGAGATTTTTCGCATTATGTCCCGTCTTTGGAGTTTTTGTACAGACTCTGCGATTATTTCATTTTCTTCTTTCATGACAATCTCATACCATGACGGTTTTTCAGTGAATTTTTCTTTTTCTTCTTTTGTGGGTTTTTAGGGGCCATGGAATTTGGTTGTTGTTGTGGTGCAAAGAATGTGTATTTATTGGTGGAGGAGGTATCTCTTCCTTTCTTTTTGAAGCAATGCTCCACACATTGCGTGGTAACAGATCTTGTCAGTTATGTCATGTCCTTTCTGGATATTTTTCTTTGAAACCACGACATTGCGGCAAGGGCGGTGATAGGACATTTTTGTTGTCAGATCTGGTATTGGAAATCTGTGGATTTTTATAGGCATATTGACAGGTATTTACGTCTTTGTAGTTGGTTTTGTAAACCCGTGGGTTTCGCTCTGTTTTCGGATAAACCACTGGTTAAAATATTTTCAAAGTAAAAATTGTCAGAAATAAGTTTGCATAAATCATTTTTGAATGCAATTTTTGAAAATCGTTTCAAAAGTTTTTTGTATGTAAAGGAATTAATTAATTTAAAGGAACAAGTATCATAGTTTGCAAGGGACTTGAAATTTTGATAAAAACTATTTCTTAATTCTCCTCGGTGGCAAGAATAAGTTTTAATCAAATCAAGGTCGCTAGCTTTTGGTTTTTTCAAAAAAGGGAATTTTAAATTCTTTCTATTGGAATCAAAAGAGATAAAATCATTATCGACTATATAAGGAGTGATAAGATTAATAAATGGTGTTCCTAAGATAACGAAATTGTGAATGTCTTTTACTAAGACAAACGACGTTGTAATAGAAACATCATTAATAATAACAGACGCATTGGTTTGGGAATTGATTTCTAGCTTCGTGTTATTGGCCGCTGCTAGAGTTTCCTGGGTATTTTCATGAAATTGATTAGGTACTAGACCTGTTTTTATGCAATTCAGATCTGCACCGGTGTCAAAAAGAGCAATAGTAGTAATCCTAAAATTGCCTGGGAATTTAAGGGTTATTTGAACAAGGTATTTTTTGGACGTGATTTGTCGTAAGACAGTAAGGAATTCTTGTGGGACCTCTTCAACGAAAGGGTTGTCAGGAGGTTCTCCTGGATCTTCAGAGTCGGAATTGTCTGACTCGTGAATCGATTCAGATTTATTCTGGTATTTGACAGGAGTGTTTTAAGTAAAATAGAGTCTTGATCTCGTTTTCTCGTAGAGCCTTGATCTCTACTTTGATTTGTTTTACGTCTCTCTGGAGTTCTAGAATCGGGGTTTCTTTGGAGTCTTTCATCCCTTTACCCTTTTTCAGGATTTTTGTTAAATCATAGGTATTTTTGGAGGTGTTTGGTAAAATGGAATTTTTGAAATCTTTTTTCTCGTCAGTAAAAGACTTGATGAGTTTATTCAAATAGTCTTTTTGGTGTTCGGTATCTATGTGTTGAACCATTTCTAACATGAATTCTTGATCCTTGGTTAAAACACAAACAAGTTTTCCCTTACCCTTATCGGAATATTCAGAAGAACTGGTTGTAAGCAATTCATCTATTTGGAGGGCTTTGTTGTCTTCAGAAGACAGAGAAAAGTAGTCAGGTTCTGACTCGGCATTTGAATCGGAGGAATCAACGAGAAGATTGGAAATTTTCTGGGTGACGTTATCATCGAGCTTCAATTCTTGTAATTTTGTATTCATTTTGCAATATTTCGACGTGTGTCCTTTTTTGTGACATTTGTAACACGTAATGTCTTTGTATTTGGAATCAGCTTTCTTGGTATTTGGTCTTTTGAGACGATGAGTATTTTTGTATGGGTTTTTGTAATACTCTTCGTTGGATTTGCTGAAATCTCTCTTTTTGTAACCTCTAGAAGTACTCTTAAGGGATTTATGAGTCCTGCTACAGTTTCCTGTGCAACTGGAAGAGGGTTTTGAGAAATTCGTATCAAACTGTTTGCAAAAGGTTCCAAGTTCGCACTTAGTTCTCTTTAGCTCCAGCTTGAGGTGTTTCAGATTTTCGTGTCTTGATAGATCTTCAAACCTTCCTGTTGAGTTATACTGACCAATTGTCAGTATGTAAACTCACTGTAGGGTATAATCTGTTTACCGCAATTCTCTTTGATTTTGTTCCTAACCTTTTCTCCTAAAAGGGTAGGTAATCCGGCAAGGAATTTCACTTTCCAAAATGCCTGGTTTGAATCTTCCCTGAGCATAACTCTGGTTAGGAAGGTATTTTTGTACCATTGGAAATCGCTGAGTTGTTTGCATTTGAGGTTTGAAAGTAATTCGGCATTTTTGTCTTTCAAATGCGAAGAATCCCTATGAAATTTAAAGAGATTGTGAGAATCAAGGTTGCTACGGCATCTTGTAGGGGTTCACCTTGTTCGTCAAGGATTGGTAATCCTTCTTCGTCGGTTTTGATGGAATTGAGGATATCTTCCTTTTGTTGGTCAGCGAGATAATTATCCCACCAACCTTTCAATTGACCAGAGAATCCTGCGATGAGCAGTTCTGCAATGGTCTTGTCTTGCGTACCATTTTGGGTTTTGTAGGCATTTGCAGCCATGGTCATTTGTTGGAGAAAACTGAGAATATTGTATTCGGTCATCCCATCTATGTTCCAATCATAAATGGAAGAGGCATTGAAACGGGATTGAGCTAGGGGTTTGACTATTCCTAGGTCAGGAGCAGGAATAATTGTAATTGCTGTTGTTGGACCTGTTGTATTGGTTGTTGCCAATCCATATGGTTAACAAAAGATTTTTTGTTTCGGAATTGTTTTGAAGTACTACCGTCGTCGGAATCGTTGACAAGAGTAGTGATTTTGTTGGAAGATTGTGGAGTATCAGGAACAACGTGTTCAGTATTAGAACTGTTGGACGTCCCAATCCTACTTAATTGATCCTGGATAGCCTGGACAAATTCAGACTTATTTTGCTGGATATTTTTTACGCCATCTTTGGACACCTGAAAGGGTTTGAAGATAGGCTTTTGGCTTTTTGGTTTCATCTCTTTAGTCGTACCTGTGGAATCTATGGTGACTAGAGGGTTGTCTTTTATGTGTTTTTCTACCCTGTCGAGTTGTTTTCCTAGGGTATTCAAACTGATATTGGTAAAATTATTTTGAGCCAGTATACTCCTGGTATTTATTTTCTCATCCTCAGCTGGATTTTTAAGAGGAATAGCGTCTATAGGGCAACCATGAATAACATGCTTGATGCCTTGTAAAGGAGGGTGATTGGACTGGACCTTCCTAGAATCAGCTAGGGTTTCCCATTCCGGTGTTTTGTTCCTAGTCGTAACGGGATTTACCGTTTTAGAAAAGGGATAATGAATGGAATTTTCAGAGGAGTAAATTTCAAACCAGTCAAAGAAAAGGATATTTATCCTATGTTCATTAACAAATTTGTAAAACTCTTCCTGTATTTTTGTCCTAGTATTTAAAAAGGTTTTGAGGAACCAAACTCTTTTTTCTAGGTTGTATTTTTCATAAAAATCTTTTTGAAGGAATTTTTTGTCAATTGTGAAACCTTTTTGTAAAACGCCAAGTTCGTTTACTAGGTTTTCTGTAAGAGAGGAAAAAGTCGGACTAGTAGGTTCTAGGTCCTCTATCTTTTCTCTAACAGTAGGATTTTCGTAAACGGGTCTCGGTATTTCGTTTGAGTAATCTACGTTTCGTAGATTGGGTATATCAGACGTAGAACGTCTAGGTTTCGGTCTGTAAGGAGTATTGATGACTGAAGGAATTTGTGAAACTCTTCCTAAGTCGAGAGTTTCTACGGAACTGGAATCATCGTATTTACTGCTCGTAGATTTTCTATGGAACGATAGACTGACTCTACCATCCTGGTATTGGGTTATTTCTCTGAGACGAGTATTTGGTTGGGATGTCTCAAGAGGCTCAGGCTTGACAACACCTTCTAAGATCCATTCGTCTGGTAAGGAAATATCCTTCCATCTCATGGGTCTCGGTATAACGGTGTTAGATCTGGAAAGATCGGTTTGTAGAAGAAGGGTTTCACCTTTCTTACTATGGTATCTGACTTTTGTCGCAAAAGCTTAAGTCATAGCTTTGTAATGAATTCGGTAAATTATAGCTACGGGAATCGATCCTTCAAGCATTTGGTAATTGTGAGTCTTGATTTGTAAGACTAGGGATTTTTGGATATTTTTGTCATTTAAAGAGACTGAGAAATTTGGGTAACAATCAAAAGATATTGGTCCTGTGCAAAGATTAGACTCAACAGAACTCAATAAGGAATCTTCAAAATTTGTGAATCGGGCATCACGTAAAACAGCAAGGATTGAGGTGTTTAATCCTTCTTTTGTGAGGGGTTTTATCCCTATTTGGACTAATCCAATATGGATATATTTGAAATTTCTTTCTCGGTGTCTTCTCAAGGAATTTTGAGAAAGTAATTGAATGGTTTCAAAAGGTTGAGATAATTGGATATCTCTTTCCTCAGTTTTGATTGTGAAATCGGTTTTGAATAACTGATATTTTGAATTTTTGTAAATCTGGTCTCGATTTATTTTCGGTATTTCCCAATTATCGTTAGATTTGTCAAAATCTTGTATCAAGATTTCTTCGGAGTTTATTATCTTCTTTGAATCCATGGAAGAAGATGAACCAAAATCATGCGAAGTAGATCTATTAAGAAACGGATCCATGTTATGGAATTCCTATAACAGAGCGTCTGAACTTTCCTCTTTGCTTAGGACTTCTACCTATGGGTATAACTGTCTGCGTTCGTTGAGGACTTACCAACCCTGGACACCTAACGCCGAGATCTCCATAACCTCTAACAAGGAATCAACATCTGGTCTGGACCATATTCTCGCTATATCTACCCTTTATGGCTCTGATACCAAACTTAGGCCGAGGATCTAAAGGGGATAAATGCATGCAGAAGGAATCAAGATATAAGGGATTGATAAATTAAAGGATAATTGAAGAATGCAGAAAGTAAATAAAGCTTGACTTACAATTCAAGGTTCCAGTTATGGAAACCATGAATCACAAGGTTGCTACGACATCCTGTAGGGGTTCACCTTGTTCGTCAAGGATTGGTAATCCTTCTTCGTCGGTTTTGATGGAATTGAGGATATCTTCTTTTTGTTGATCAGCGAGATAATTATCCCACCAACCTTTCAATTGACCAGAGAAGCTGCGATGGCGATTCTGCAATGGTCTTGTCTTATGCGCCGTTTTGGGTTTTGTAGGCATTTGCGACCATAGTCATTTGTTGGAGAAAGCGAGAATATTGTATTCCGTCATCCCATCTATGTTCCAATCATAAATGGAAGAGGCATTGAAACGGGATTGAGCAAGGGGTTTACTATTCCTAGGTCAGAGCGAGGAATAATTTGTAATTGATGTTGTTGGACTGTTGTATTGGTTGTTGCCAATCCACATGGTTAACAAAAGGTTTTTGTTTGAATTGGTTTGAAGTACTACCGTCGTCGGAATCGTTGACAAGAGTAGTGATTTTGTTAGAAGATTGTGGAGTATCAGAACAACGTGTTCGATTATTAGAAGCTGGTCGTCCCAATCCTACTTAATTGATCCTGGATAGCCTGGACAAATTCGCACTTATTTTGCTGGATATTTTTACGCCATCTTTGGACACCTGAAAGGGTTTGAAGATAGGCTTTTGGCTTTGGTTTCATCTCTTTAGTCGCACTGTGGAATCTATGGTGACTAGAGGGTTGTCTTTATGTGTTTTTCTACCTGTCGAGTTGTTTTCCTAGGGTATTCAAAGCGATATTGGTAAAATTATTTTGAGCCAAGATACTCTGGTATTTATTTTCTCATCCTCATTTGGATTTTTAAGAGGAATAGCGTCTATAGGGCAACCATGAATAACATGCTTGATGCCTTGTAAAGGAGGGTGATTGACTGGACCTTCCTAGAATCGGTAGGGTTTCCCATTCCTGTTTTGTTCCTAGTCGTAACGGATTTACCGCTTTAGAAAAGGGATAATGAATGGAATTTTCAGAGGAGTAAATTTCAAACCAGTCAAAGAAAAGGATATTTATCCTATGTTCATTAACAAATTTGTAAAAATCTTCCTGTATTTTGTCCTAGTATTTAAAAAGGTTTTGAGGAACCAAACTCTTTTTCTAGGTTGTATTTTCATAAAAATCTTTTGAAGGAATTTTTGTCAATTGTGAAACCTTTTTGTAAACGCCAAGTTCGTTTACTAGGTTTCTGTAAGAGAGGAAAAAGTCGGACTAGTAGGTTCTAGGTCCTCTATCTTTTCTCTAACAAGTAGGATTTTAAGTAACGGGTCTCGGTATTTCGTTTGAGTAATCTACGTTTCGTAGATTGGGTATATCAGGCGTAGAACGCCTAGGTTTTGATCTGTAAGGAGTATTGATGATCGAAGGAATTTGTGAAACTCTTCCTAAGTCGAGAGTTTCTACGAATCGAATCATCGTATCTACTGCTCGTAGATTTTCTATGGAACGATAGACTGACTCTACCATCCTGGTATTGGGTTATTTCTCTGAGACGAGTATTTGGTTGGGATGTCTCAAGAGGCTCAGGCTTGACAACACCTTCTAAGATCCATTCGTCTGGTAAGGAAATATCCTTCCATTTCATGGGTCTTGGTATAACGGTGTTAGATCTGGAAAGATCGGTTTGTAGAAGAAGGGTTTCACCTTTCTTACTATGGTATCTGACTTTTGTCGCAAAAGCTTAAGTCATAGCTTTGTAATGAATTCGGTAAATTATAGCTACGGGAATCGATCCTTCAAGCATTTGGTAATTGTGAGTCTTGATTTGTAAGACTAGGGATTTTTTGTCATTTAAAGAGACTGAGAAATTTGGGTAACAATCAAAAGATATTGGTCCTGTGCAGAGACTAGACTCAACAGAACTCAATAAGGAATCTTCAAAATTTGTGAATCGGGCATCACGTAAAACAGCAAAGATTGAGGTGTTTAATCCTTCTTTTGTGAGGGGTTGTATCCCTATTTGGACTAATCCAATATGGATATATTTGAAATTTCTTTCTCGGTGTCTTCTCAAGGAATTTTGAGAAAGTAATTGAATGGTTTCAAAAGGTTGAGATAATTGGATATCTCTTTCCTCAGTTTTGATTGTGAAATCGGTTTTGAATAACTGGTATTTTGAATTTTTGTAAATCTGGTCTCGATTTATTTTCGGTATTTCCCAATTATCGATAGATTTGTCAAAATCTTGTATCAAGATTTCTTCGAGGTTTATTATCTTCTTTGAATCCATGGAAGAAGATGAACCAAAATCATGCGAAGTAGATCTATTAAGAAACGGATCCATGTTATGGAATTCCTATAACAGAGCGTCTGAACTTTTCTCTTTGCTTAGGACTTCTACCTATGGGTATAATCGGCACTGCGTTCGTTGAGGACTTACCAACCCTGGACACCTAACGCTGAGATCTCCATAACCCCTAACAAGGAATCAACATCTGGTCTGGACCATATTCTCGCTATATCTACCCTTTATGGCTCTAATACCAAGCTTAGGCCGAGGATCTAAAGGGGATAACAGACAGAGAAGGAATCAAGATATAAGGGATTGATTCCTTGTTAGAGGTTATGGAGATCTCGGCGTTAGGTGTCCAGGGTTGGTAAGTCCTCAACGAACGCAGGCAGTTATACCCATAGGTAGAAGTCCTAAGCAAAGAGGAAAGTTCAGACGCTCTGTTATAGGAATTCCATAACATGGATCCGTTTCTTAATAGATCTACTTCGCATGATTTTGGTTCATCTTCTTTCATGGATTCAAAGAAGATAATAAACTCCGAAGAAATCTTGATACTAGATTTTGACAAATCTATCGATAATTGGGAAATACCAAAAATAAATCGAGACCAGATTTACAAAAATTCGAAATACCAGTTATTCAAAACCGATTTCACAATCAAAACTGAAGAAAGAGATATCCAATTATCTCAACCTTTTGAAACCATTCAATTACTTTCTCAAAATTCCTTGAGAAGACACCGAGAAAGAAATTTCAAATATATCCATATTGGATTAGTCCAAATAGGGATAAACCCCTCACAAAAGAAGGATTAAACACCTCAATCCTTGCTGTTTTACGTGATGCCCGATTCACAAATTTTGAAGATTCCTTATTGAGTTCTCATGAGTCTAGTCTCTGCACAGACCAATATCTTCTGATTGTTACCCACATTTCTCAGTCTCTTTAAATGACAAAAACTCCCTAGTCTTACAAATCAAGACTCACAATTACCAAATGCTTGAAGGATCGATTCCCGTAGCTATAATTTACCGAATTCATTACAAAGCTATGACTTCACTTTTTGGCGACAAAAGTCGATACCATAGTAAGAAAGGTGAAACTCCTTCTTCTACAAACCGATCTTTCCAGATCTAACACTGCTATACCAAGACCCATGAAATGGAAGGATATTTCCTTACTGCATTTAATGGATCTTAGAAGGTGTTGTCAAGCTCCGAGCCTCTTGAGACATCCCAACCAAATACTGCCTCGGAGAAATAACCCAATACCAGGATGGTAGAGTCAGTCTATCGCTCCATAGAAAATCTACGAGCAAGAGATACGATGATTCCAGCCCGTGAGAAACTCTCGACTTAGGAAGAGTTTCACAAATTCCTTCACCATCAATACTCCTTACAGATCGAAACCTAGACGTTTCACGCCTGATATACCCAATCTACGAAACGTAGATTACTCAAACGAAATACCGAGACCCGCTTACGAAAATCCTACTGTTAGAGAAAAGATAGAGGACCTAGAACCTACTAGTCCGACTTTTTCCTCTCTTACGTAAAAACCTAGTAAACGAACTTGGCGTTTACAAAAAGGTTTCACAATTGACAAAAATTCCTTCAAAAAGATTTTTATGAAAAATACAACCTAGAAAAAAGAGTTTGGTTCCTCAAAACCTTTTAAATACTAGGACAAAAATACAGAAGAATTTTACAACTTTGTTAATGAACATAGGATAAACATTCTATTTTTTGACTGGTTTGAAATTTACTCCTCTGAAAATTCCATTCATTATCCCTTTCTAAAACGGTAAATCCTGCTACGACTAGGAACAAAACACCGTAATGGGAAACCCTAGCCGATTCTAGGAAGGTCCACCCAATCACCCTTATTTACAAGGCATCAAGCATGTTATTCATGGTTGCCCTATAGAGGTGATTCCTCTTAAGAATCCAGCTGATGATGAGAAAACAAATACCAGGAGTATACTCGCTCAAAACAATTTTACCAATATCACGTTGAATACCGTAGGAAAACAACTCGACAGGTAGAAAAACACATAAAGCCAACCCTTTAGTCACCATAGATTCCACAGTACGACTAAAGAGATGAAACCAAAGCCAAAAGCCTATCTTCAAACCCTTTCAGTGTCCAAAGATGGCGCTAAGAATATCCAAAGAAAATAAGTCTCAATTTATTCAAAGCTATCCAAGATCAATTGAGTAGAATTGGGACGCCCAACAGCTTCTAATATCAACACGTTGTTCCCGATACTCCACAATCTTCCAACAAAATCACTACTCTTGTCAACGATTCCGACGACGGTAGTACTTCAAAACAATTCAAACAAAAATCTTTGTTAACCATATGGATTGGCAACAACCAATACAACAGTCCAACAACAAAGAATTACAAATTATTCCCGCTCCCGACCTAGGAATAGTCAAACCCTAGCTCAATCCCGCTTTCAATGCCTCTTCCATTTATGATTGGAACATAGATGGGATGACCGAATACAATATTCTCGCTTTTCCAACAAATGACCATGGCTGCAAATGCCTACAAAACCCAAAACGGTACGCAAGACAAGACCATTGCAGAATCGCCATCGCAGGATTCTCTGGTCAATTGAAAGGTTGGTGGGATAATTATCTCGCTGACCAACAAAAGGAAGATATCCTCAATTCCATCAAAACCGACGAAGAAGGATTACCAATCCTTGACGAACAAGGTGAACCCCTACAAGATGCCGTAACAACCTTGATTCTCACAATCTCTTTAAATTTTATAGGGGATTCTTCGCATTTGAAAGACAAAAATGCCGAATTACTTTCAAACCTCAAATGCAAACAACTCAGCAATTTCCAATGGTACAAAAATACCTTCCTAACCAGAGTTATGCTCAGGGAAGATTCAAACCAGCCATTTTGGAAAGAGAAATTCCTGGCCGGATTACCTACCCTTTTAGGAGAAAAGGTTAGGAACAAAATCAAAGAGAATTGCGGTAAACAGATTATACCTTACAGTGAGTTTACATACGGACAACCGGGTCAAGATAACTCAACAGAAGGTTTGATGATCCGTCAAGACCTCAAATTACAAAAACACCTCAAGCTGGAGCTAAAGAGAACTAAGTGCGAACTTGGAACCTTTTGCAAACAGTTTGATACAAATTTCTCAAAACCCTCATCCAGCTTGTACAGGAACTGTAGCAAAACTCATAAATCCCTTAAGAGTACTTCTAGAGGTTACAAAAAAGAGATTTCAAGAAATCCAACGAAGAGTATTACAAAAACCTATACAAAAATACTCATCGCCTCAAAAGACCAAATACCAAGAAAGTCGATTCCAAATACAAAGACATTACGTGTTACAAATGTCACAAAAAGGACACACGTCGAAATATTGCAAAATGAATACAAAATTACAAGAATTGAAGCTCGATGATAACGCCACCCAGAAAATTTCCAATCTTCTCGTTGATTCCTCCGATTCAAATGCCGAGTCGAACTCTGACTACTTTTCTCTCGCCTTCAAGACAACAAAGCCCTCCAAATAGATGAATTGCTTACAACCAGCTTCTTCAATATTCCGATAAGGGTAAGGGAAAACTTGTTTGTGTTTTAACCAAGGATCAATAATTCATGTTAGAAATGGTTCAACACATAGATACCTAACACCAAAAAGACTATTTGAATAAACTCCTCAAGTCTTTTATCGACGAAAAAGATTTCAAAAATTCTATTTTACCAAACACCTCCAAAAATACCTATGATTTAACAAAATCCTGAAAAAGGGTAAAGGGATGAAAGACTCCAAAGAAACCCCGATTCTAGAACTCCAGAGAGACGTAAAACAAATCAAAGTAGAGATCAAGGCTCTACGAGAAAACAGATCAAGACTCTATTTTACTTAAAACACTCCTGTCAAATACCCGTAATAAATCTGAATCCAGCCTGAGTCGACAATTCCGACTCAAGATCCAGGAGAACCTCCCGACAACCCTTTCGTTGAAGAGGTCCCACAAGAATTCCTTTCATCGCCTTACGACAAATCACGCCCAAAAAATACCTTGTTCAAATAACCCTTAAATTCTCGTGCAATTTTAGGATTACTACTATTGCTCTTTTTGACACCTGCAGATCTCAATTGCATAAAAACAGGTCTAGTACCTAATCAATTTCATGAAAATACCCAGGAAACTCTAGCATGCCAATAACACGAAGCTAGAAATCAATTCCCAAACCAATGCTGTCATATTATTAATGATGTTTCTATTACAACGCTGTTTGTCTTAGTAAAAGACATTCACAATTTCGTTATCTTAGGAACACCATTTATTAATCTTATCACTCCTTATAAAGTCGATAATGATTTTATCTCTTTTGATTCCAATAGAAAGAATTTAAAATTCCCTTTTTGAAAAACCAAAAGCTAGCGACCTTGATTTGATTAAAACTTATTCTTGCCACCTAGGAGAATTAAGAAATAGTTTTTATCAAAATTTCAAGTCCCTTGCAAACTATGATACTTGTTCCTTTAAATTAATTAATTCCTTTACATACAAAAACTTTTGAAACGATTTTCAAAATTGCATTCAAAATGATTTATGCAAACTTATTTCGACAACTTTTACTTTGAAAATATTTTAACCAAGTGGTTTATCCGAAACAGAGCAGAAACCCACAGGTTTACAAAACCAGCTACAAAGACGTAAATACCTGTCAATATGCCTATAAAAATCCATGATTTCCAATACCAGATACAACAAAAATGTCCTATCACCGCCCTTGCCGCAATGTCCGGTTTCAAAGAAAAATATCCGTAAAGGACATGAAAGAATCTGGACAAGATCGTTACCACTCAATGTGTGGAGCATTGCTTCAAAAAGAAAGGAAGAGATACCTCCTCCACCAATAAATACACCTGTTGCACCACAACAACAACCAAATTCCATGGCCCCTAAAAACCACAAAAGAAGAAAAGAAAATTCCCTGAAAAACCGTCATGGTATGAGATTGTCATGAAAGAAGAAAATGAAATTATCGCAGAGTCTGTACAAAAACTCCAAAGACGGGACATAATCAAGGAAAATCTCCTACAACTTCTCAAGTAAATCACCAGAGATACAACAGGCATTAATACAACTTCAAAATTCCAAACAAGAAGTTGTTCAAAGCTCAGGAGGGGAAAAAATCTCTCAAAATTTTATAAAAATCGAGAAAGGAGAATCTTCAAAAACCCTTTCTCAAAAAGAATTTTCAAAACTGCAACTTGAGAAAGAAGAGTCTTCAAAAAACCTGCTCCTAAATTTTTTGTAAAACCATTTTTTCAAAATATTGTAACTCTTGAAAAAGGATTTTTTAATAAAGACCCTTTTCTAGCACTACAAAATTATTTTGGACAAAAGTGTTTTTATAAATCATGGGATATTTTAAAAACCCCATATTTTTACCAGGCTATCCTTGAAATATCAGGATCAGCAACAATTAAAAATAATTTTTTCAAGAAAAACCCAGATCCCTCCTATTCAATTTGCAAAATTCTCAGCGTAATTGCTCCTATTGATTGGGAATGACCTGTCTCAACTACTAAATTTTCCAGACACCCACAAAATGAACCGTTTTTTGATATTCCTTTTAATTACTGGGATTACCAACAAGCTTGGTTCAATTCCTTTTTCGTTCAAAATACCAACCTAAGCCACACTTGGCTTTTCCATTTTGATACCTCATGCGATCCATCACAATTTCCAACATGGTGGAACTCATGGTGGGAACAATTCGGATCCACCTTAGAAATACAAAAACCAGAAGTCACTAAATCCTTTAGCCTCTTTAAATCCCAGTTTAAACCTTCAGAGGAAGAAAAGAGATTTGTGCCTCTACACCTATTTCACACAAAATTCCACTTACCATGGGTCTTTACATGGTTCGTAGATTATTCGGAAGAAAAAATCCCAATTATCCGAAGAAGATTCAAAATCCGATGGTGGGGGAGCTTTAAAATACCAAAAAGCCTCCCACCACAAAAGTCCAGAATGGTTAGATACCCAGAAACCCATTCCTTTACAGGCACCTCCACAAACATCACCGGCACCACTACAAACGAAGGAGCACACCCAGTTCCTTTCACAGAAATCCCAGATGGCCTCAATGCTTGCAGCGGCCAAAAATCCAGAAGAAATGCAAGCCATAATTCTGAAATTTGCACTGTCTTCATCAAAACAAGGCTCTTCGTCAGAAGAAGAAGAACCAGAGATTGATATTGAAGACAGTCCGGTTTTTGGCAATAGTGGATTCTGAACAAAATTGCAAAAAGAATTCAAAATACCCGGAGTAAAGTTCAGACAAAATTCCGACAAAAAAAAGTGGTCAAAAAAGCTACTTTCAGTAAAAGCAAAAGCAAAAGAAAAAGCAGAGATTCCCGCAATAATTCGAGAAAATGCCAAAAGGAAGAACAGTGATTCTCCACTCGGATGAATAGTGACGCAGATGAATAGTGACACAGATGAATAGTGATGCGGATGAATAGTGACGCGGATGAATAGTTTAAATTCCCTTTTATTACAAAAATACCCTGTAAAACTCCTATAAAAGGAGACTCCCTCTCCCTTAGAAGAACAAGTCATTTTTACTAAGTCTTTTAGTCTTTCTCTTTCTACAATTAGAGAGAAGTTGAGAGCTCTTACAGAAATCCCCCTTTAGGTTAGGATTAAATACCCCTCTAAATACCCATATGATTCAGTTCATATGATCCATATCATATGACTCATATCATATGATCCAAATACCCCTGAAATTCCCAAGGTTTCTCTCCTTGATAATTATCTTTGTAGATTCCAATTTTTAAATTAATATGATTATGGACGGTACTACCTCCTAATCTTTTAAAATACTTTATGCATTTAAATTCTTTAAATTCCTGCATTAAATACTTGGCCGGTTCAACCGCCTACTTGATTTAAATACCTGCAGAACCTTGTGATCCATGGTTTCCATAACTGGAACCTTGAATTGTAAGTCAAGCTTTATTTACTTTCTGCATTCTTCAATTATCCTTTAATTTATCAATCCCTTATATCTTGATTCCTTCTCTGTCTGTTATCCCCTTTAGATCCTCGGCCTAAGTTTGGTCCAGACCAGGTCAAAACTTTCTTCTATGTTACCAAGAAAAATGGTTTGGTAGTTTCCAAATCAAAAATGAGCCTTTTCCAAACGAAGATTAGATTTCTAGGGCACTATATATCCCAGGGGAAAATAACCCCTATAGAAAGGTCCTTAGAATTCGCTAATAAATTCCCTGACAAAATCCTTGATAAGACCCAATTACAGAGATTCCTAGGAAGCCTAAACTATGTTTTAGATTTCTGTCCTGAGATTAATAAAATGGCAAAACCACTCCATGACAGACTTAAGAAAACCCCTGCTCCATGGACTAGTAACCATACTGCTTGTGTCCAGAATATTAAAAAGAAAGTACTAGAAATCCCTTGTCTTCATTTAGCAGACCCTCAGCTACCTAAGGTCGTAGAAACAGACGCCTCTGACTTAGGTTATGGCGGGATCTTGAAACAAAATTCGGGGGGAAAGAGTGTATAGTCCAGTATACTTCTGCCCACTGGAATGACAACCAGAAAAATTATTCCACTATTAAAAAAGAAATTTTGAGCATTGTCTTATGCATACAAAAATTTCAAAGTGATTTACTAAATCAAAATTTTTTACTCAGAATTGATTGCAAAAGTGCTAGAGAAGTTTTACAAAAAGATGTTCAAAACCTTGCATCAAAACAGATTTTTGCACGATGGCAAGCGATTCTTAGCATTTTTTATTTTGATATTGAATACATCAAAGGAGAAACAAATTCTGTTCCAGATTTCTTAACCCGTGAATTCCTTCAAAACAGAGAGAAAAACCCAAAAAATTCCCCAAGAGAAAATACCTAAACATATCCCAAAATCCCCAAAACCACAAAGGCGAGAATCTTAGACGGAAGATCATCCGGAAGAAAAACGCACTCAGAATTTTACAAAATTAGAGAAAGAATTTTTAAAACCCATTCTCAAAAAAAAAATATATATATATATATATATATTTTCAAAAACCATTTCTGAAAAATCGACTTTCAAAATCCAAAACTTGTGATACCACAAAGTTCTCAGAAAAAAAAAAACAGTTTGCGGAACTTTCAAACAAAATGCCTCATTTTTAATATTCTTTTACTAAGATTGCCAACAAGCTTGGTTCAATTCCTTTTCTCAAAATACCAACCAAAGCCACACTTGGCTTTTCCAAAAATTTTGATACCTCTTGTGATCCATCACAATTACCGACATGATGAAATTCATGGTAGGTGCAATTCGGATCCACCATAGAAATATAAAAACCCAGAGTCACTAAATCTTTCAGCCTCTTCAAATCCCAGTTTAAACCCTCTGAGGAAGAAAAAAGATTTGTGCCCTTACACCATTTTTTATCCAAAGAAAATCCAAATCCAATGATCAGACAGCTTTAAAATACCAAAAAGCCTCGCACCACAAAAGATCACAAAAAGACCAGGAATGATTAGATACCCAAAAATTCATTCATTTACAGATGCCTCTACAAACACCACTGGCACCACTACAAACAAAGGAGCACACCCAGTTCCTTTCACAGAAATCCCAGATGGCCTCAATGCTTGCAGCGGCCAAAAATCCAGAAGAAATGCAAGCCATACTTCTGAAATTTGCTCTGTCTTCATCAAAACAAGGCTCTTCATCTGAAGAAGAAGAACTAGAGATTGATATTGAAGACAGTCCGATTTTTGGCAATAGTGGATTCTGAACAAAATTGCCAAAAGAATTCAACATACCCGGAGTAGAGTTCAGATAAAATTCCGACAAAAGAAAGTGCTCGAAAAAGCTACTTTCAGAAAAACAAAAGCAAAAGCAAAAGCAAAGATTCCTGCAATAATTCAAGAAAATGCCAAAAGGAAGAACAGTGATTCTCCACTCGGAGGAATAGTGATGTGGAGGAATAGTGACACGGATGAATAGTGATGCAGATGAATAGTTTAAATTCCCTTTTATTACGAAAATACCCTGTAAAAATCCTATAAAAGGAGACTCCCTCTCCCTTAGAAAGACAAGTCATTTTTACTAAGTCTTTTAGTAAGTCTTTCTCTTTCTACAATTAGAGAGAAGTTGAGAGCTCTTACAGAAATCCCCCTTTAGGTTAGGATTAAATACCCCTCTAAATACCCATATAATTCAGTTCATATGATCCATATCATATGACTCATATCATATGATCCAAATACCCCTGAAATTCCCAAGGTTTCTCTCCTTGATAATTATCTTTGTAAATTCCAATTTTTAAATGAATATGATTATGGACGGTACTACCTCCTAATCTTTTAAAATACTTTATGCATTTAAATTCTTTAAATTCCTGCATTAAATACTTGGCTGCTCAACCGCCTACTTGATTTAAATACTGCAGAACCTTGTGATCCATGGTTTCCATAATCGAACCTTGAATTGTAAGTCAAGCTTTATTTACTTTCTGCATTCTTCAATTATCCTTTAATTTATCAATCCCTTATATCTTGATTCCTTCTTCTGTCTCATATCCCCTTTAGATCCTCGGCCTAAGTTTGGTATCAGAGCCATAAAGGGTAGATATAGCGAGAATATGGTCCAGACCAGATGTTGATTCCTTGTTAGAGGTTATGGAGATCTCGGCGTTAGGTGTCCAGGGTTGGTAAGTCCTCAACGAATGCAGGCAGTTATACCCATAGGTAGAAGTCCTAAGCAAAGAGGAAAGTTCAGACGCTCTGTTATAGGAATTCCATAACATGGATCCGTTTCTTAATAGATCTACTTCGCATGATTTTGGTTCATCTTCTTCCATGGATTCAAAGAAGATAATAAACTCCGAAGAAATCTTGATACAAGATTTTGACAAATCTATCGATAATTGGGAAATACCGAAAATAAATCGAGACCAGATTTACAAAAATTCGAAATACCAGTTATTCAAAACCGATTTCACAATCAAAACTGAGGAAAGAGATATCCAATTATCTCAACCTTTTGAAACCATTCAATTACTTTCTCAAAATTCCTTGAAAAGACACCGAGAAAGAAATTTCAAATATATCCATATTGGATTAGTCCAAATAGGGATAAAACCCCTCACAAAAGAAGGATTAAACACCTCAATCCTTGCTGTTTTACGTGATGCCCGATTCACAAATTTTGAAGATTCCTTATTGAGTTCTGTTGAGTCTAGTCTCTGCACAGGACCAATATCTTTTGATTGTTACCCAAATTTCTCAGTCTCTTTAAATGACAAAAATATCCAAAAATCCCTAGTCTTACAAATCAAGACTCACAATTACCAAATGCTTGAAGGATCGATTCCCATAGCTATAATTTACCGAATTCATTACAAAGCTATGACTTCAGCTTTTGCGACAAAAGTCAGATACCATAGTAAGAAAGGTGAAACCCTTCTTCTACAAACCGATCTTTCCAGATCTAACACCGTTATACCGAGACCCATGAGATGGAAGGATATTTCCTTACCAGACGAATGGATCTTAATAGGTGTTGTCAAGCCTGAGCCTCTTGAGACATCCCAACCAAATACTCATCTCAGAGAAATAACCCAATACCAGGATGGTAGAGTCAGTCTATCGTTCCATAGAAAATCTACGAGCAGTAGATACGATGATTCCAGTTTCGTAGAAACTCTCAACTTAGGAAGAGTTTAACAAATTCCTTCAGTCATCAATACTCCTTACAGACCGAAACCTAGACGTTCTACGTCTGATATACCCAATCTACGAAACGTAGATTACTCAAACGAAATACCGAGACCCGTTTACGAAAATCCTACGGTTAGAGAAAAGATAGAGGACCTAGAAACTACTAGTCCGACTTTTTCCTCTCTTACAGAAAACCTAGTAAACGAACTTGGCGTTTTACAAAAAAGTTTCACAATTGACAAAAAATTCCTTCAAAAAGATTTTTATGAAAAATACAACCTAGAAAAAAGAGTTTGGTTCCTCAAAACCTTTTTAAATACTAAGACAAAAATACAGGAAGAATTTTACAACTTTGTTAATAAACATAGGATAAACATTCTATTTTTTGACTGGTTTGAAATTTACTCCTCTGAAAATTCCATTTATTATCCCTTTTCCAGTACGATAAATCCCGTTACAACTAAGAAAAACCAAAAACCTACCTTTAAACCCTTTCAGGTATCCAAAGATGGCGTCAATAATATCCAGCCTAACAAGTCTGAATTTGTTCAGGCTATCCAAAATCAATTGAGTAGAACATCCAACAGTTCTAATACAAAACGCGTTGTTCCGGATACTCCGCAATCTTCCAAAAACCTCGCAACTCTGACGAATGATTCCAGTAAAAAGAATACATTGGAACATTTACAAAAAACTACAAATCTCAAAAGGAGCGTTTCCAGATATAAGCATATAACATGCTACAAATGCTGCAGACAGGGTCACACGTCGAGATTTTGTAAAATCAGAGAAAAATCTCAAAAACCAGGTTTGGATAAAGTAGTAGTCCAAAAGATCTCTGATCCTCTTATAAATTCCTCTGATTCAGACTTCTCTGATTCAGGCTCTTCTGATTCAACTGATTCAGCTGCCAAAGCAGAATCTTATTATTTTTCTCTATCTTCATATGCTAAAAACCCCCCTCAAATAGATGAGTTAGTCACAACTAATTCATTCAAAAATTCCGGTGATCATAAAAGAATACGCATTTGCGTGTTAACCAATGATCAAGAAAAAGAAGAAAATTCTTGCCCTGAAATTCCTGTACAAAAACTTCAAAAGGAGATCAAACAAGTAAAAACGGATATAAAAGAATTAAAAGAAAAACAAAAAAGAGATTCTTTATTAATAAAAGCAATCCTTTCAAAAGCTACACCACAAAACTTCGATTCTCATAACTCGAAAGAATCCAATTCCGAGAACATCCCAAAAGACTTTCTAAGTATCTTGCGACAAATCACGTCAAAAAGATACCTAATAAAAATAACCCTTCAATTCTCTGGTGACTTTAGAATTCAGACTATTGCGCTTTTTGACACTGGTGCTGATTTAAATCTGATAAAAACTAGTATTGTACCAGAAAAATTTAGAGAAAAATCCCGTGAAAAATTAGCAGCTGCTAACAGCACGAAAATCAAAATTGATTCCAAAACTCGTGCGTCAATAGAAAATAACGGTGTCTCTATAGAAACATCGTTTGTCTTAACAAATGACATACATAGTTCTGTCATCTTAGGAACACCGTTCATAAATCTTATCACACCTTATAAGGTAGATAGTGATTTTGTATCTTTTAAATTCAACAAAAAGAATTTGAAATTCCGTTTCATAACAAAACCTAAAACAAGAAGTCTCAATCTAATGAGAGCTTGTTCAATACATGAAGATGGTTTAAATGCCCGAATCCAAGGAAAATCTTACCATCTACAAGAACTGAAAAAAGATTTTTCTTTTGAAAGATTAAAAACTCTTTTAGAATCACCTGATGTTAAAATCAATATTTCTAAACTCCAAAACTCTTTTGAAACCGATTTATGTTCTGAGATTCCAAATGCCTTCTGGAGTAGGAAGCAACATATCGTAGATCTTCCTTACGAAAAGGATTTTGACGAAAAACAAATCCCTACAAAAGCTAGACCTATCCAAATGAATAGTGATCTTGAACAACACTGCAGAAGAGAAATTCATGATCTTGAAAATAAAAAACTAATTTCCAAATCTAGATCCCCTTGGAGTTGTGCTGCATTCTATGTAAGCAAAAATGCCGAAATAGAAAGAGGAACTCCCAGATTAGTTATTAATTACAAACCTTTAAATACTGCCCTAAAATGGATTAGATATCCAATTCCAAACAAAAAAGATTTACTACAGAAATTACATTCTGCCTTAATATTTTCAAAATTTGATATGAAGTCTGGTTTTTGGCAAATCCAAATTTCTGCAAAAGATCGTTACAAAACCGCCTTTACGGTCCCCTTTGGACAATACGAGTGGAATGTAATGCCCTTTGGTCTAAAAAATGCCCCTTCTGAATTCCAGCGAATCATGAATGACATCTTCAATGATTATTCCAAATTCTGTATTGTTTATATTGACGATGTCTCTGAAATTTGCACCGTCTTCATCAAAACAAGGCTCTTCGTCAGAAGAAGAAGAACTAGAGATTGATATTGAAGACAGTCCGATTTTTGGCAATAGTGGATTCTGAACAAAATTGCCAAAAGAATTCAAAATACCCGGAGTAAAGTTCAGACAAAATTTCGACAAAAAAAAGTGGTCAAAAAAGCTACTTTCAGTAAAAGCAAAAGCAAAAGCAAAAGCAAAAGAAAAAGCAGAGATTTCCGCAATAATTCGAGAAAATGCCAAAAGGAAGAACAGTGATTCTCCACTCGGATGAATAGTGATGCGGATGAATAGTGACGCGGATGAATAGTTTAAATTCCCTTTTATTACGAAAATACCCTGTAAAACTCCTATAAAAGGAGACTCCCTCTCCCTTAGAAGAACAAGTCATTTTTACTAAGTCTTTTAGTAAGTCTTTCTCTTTCTACAATTAGAGAGAAGTTGAGAGCTCTTACAGAAATCCCCCTTTAGGTTAGGATTAAATACCCCTCTAAATACCCATATGATTCAGTTCATATGATCCATATCATATGACTCATATCATATGATCCAAATACCCCTGAAATTCCCAAGGTTTCTCTCCTTGATAATTATCTTTGTAAATTCCAATTTTTAAATGAATATGATTATGGACGGTACTACCTCCTAATCTTTTAAAATACTTTATGCATTTAAATTCTTTAAATTCCAGCATTAAATACTTGGCCGGTTCAACCGCCTACTTGATTTAAATACCTGCAGAACCTTGTGATCCATGGTTTCCATAACTGAAACCTTGAATTGTAAGTCAAGCTTTATTTACTTTCTGCATTCTTCAATTATCCTTTAATTTATCAATCCCTTATATCTTGATTCCTTCTCTGTCTGTTATCCCATTTAGATCCTCGACCTAAGTTTGGTATCAGAGCCATAAAGGGTAGATATAGCGAGAATATGGTCCAGACCAGATGTTGATTCCTTGTTAGAGGTTATGGAGATCTCGGTGTTAGGTGTCCAGGGTTGGTAAGTCCTCAACGAACGCAGTGATTATACCCATAGGTAGAAGTCCTAAGCAAAGAGGAAAGTTCAGACGCTCTATAGGAATTCCATAACATGGATCCGCTTTCTTAATAGATCTACTTCATGATTTTGGTTCATCTTCTTCCATGGATTCAAAGAAGATAATAAACTCCAAGAAATCTTGATACAAGATTTTGACAAATCTATCGATAATTGGGAAATACCAAAATAAATCGAGACCAGATTTACAAAAATTTGAAATACCAGTTATTCAAAACCGATTTCACAATCAAAACTGAGGAAAGAGATATCCAATTATCTCAACCTTTTGAAACCATTCAATTACTTTCTCAAAATTCCTTGAGAAGACACCGAGAAAGAAATTTCAAATATATCCATATTGGATTAGTCCAAATAGGGATAAAACCCCTCACAAAAGAAGGATTAAACACCTCAATCCTTGCTGGTTTACGTGATGCCCGATTCACAAATTTTGAAGATTCCTTATTGAGCACTGTTCAGTCTAGTCTCTCCACAGGACCAATATCTTTTGATTGTTACCCAAATTTCTCAGTCTCTTTAAATGACAAAAATATCCAAAAATCCCTAGTCTTACAAATCAAGACTCACAATTACCAAATGCTTGAAGGATCGATTCCCGTAGCTATAATTTACCGAATTCATTACAA
Organism: Anisodus acutangulus; assembly: GCA_029783415.1. NCBI lineage: Eukaryota > Viridiplantae > Streptophyta > Magnoliopsida > Solanales > Solanaceae > Anisodus > Anisodus acutangulus. The sequence goes on from CM056509.1 coordinate 8,375,021, forward strand.
AGCTATGACTTAAGCTTTTGCGACAAAAGTCAGATACCATAGTAAGAAAGGTGAAACCCTTCTTCTACAAACCGATCTTTCCAGATCTAACACCGTTATACCGAGACCCATGAGATGGAAGGATATTTCCTTACCCACGAATGGATCTTAGAAGGTGTTGTCAAGCTGAGCCTCTTGAGACATCCCAACCAAATACTGCGTCTCGGAGAAATAACCCAATACCAGGATGGTAGAGTCACCTATCGTTCCATAGAAAATCTACGAGCAAAGAGATACGATGATTCCAGCCCGCAGAAACTCTCGACTTAGGAAGAGTTTCACAAATTCCTTCACCATCAATACTCCTTACAGATCGAAACCTAGGACGTTCTACGCCCTGATATACCCAATCTACGAAACGTAGATTACTCAAACGAAATACCGAGACCCGTTTACGAAAATCCTCTTGTTAGAGAAAAGATAGAGGACCTAGAACCTACTAGTCCGACTTTTTCCTCTCTTACAGAAAACCTAGTAAACGAACTTGGCGTTTACAAAAAGGTTTCACAATTGACAAAAATTCCTTCAAAAGATTTTTATGAAAAATACAACCTAGAAAAAGAGTTTGGTTCCTCAAAACCTTTTTAAATACTAGGACAAAAATACAGAAGAGTTTTACAAATTTGTTAATGAACATAGGATAAATATCCTTTTCTTTGACTGGTTTGAAATTTACTCCTCTGAAAATTCCATTCATTATCCCTTTTCTAAAACGGTAAATCCCGTTACGACTAGGAACAAAACACCGGAATGGGAAACCCTAGCTGATTCTAGGAAGGTCCAGTCCAATCACCCTCCTTTACAAGGCATCAAGCATGTTATTCATGGTTGCCCTATAGACGCTATTCCTCTTAAGAATCCAGCTGAGGATGAGAAAACAAATACCAGGAGTATACTGGCTCAAAATAATTTTACCAATATCAGTTTGAATACCCTAGGAAAACAACTCGACAGTAGAAAAACACATAAAGCCAACCCTCTAGTCACCATAGATTCCACAGTGTACGACTAAAGAGATGAAACCAAAGCCAAAAGCCTATCTTCAAACCCTTTCAGGTGTCCAAAGATGGCGTAAAAAATATCCAAAGCAAATAAGTCTGAATTTGTCCAGGCTATCCAGATCAATTAAGTAGGATTGGGGACGACCAACGGTTCTAATATCAACACGTTGTTCTCGATACTCCACAATCTTCTAACAAAATCACTACTCTTGTCAACGATTCCGACGACGGTAGTACTTCAAACCAATTCAAAACAAAAACCTTTTGTTAACCATGTGGATTGGCAACAACCAATACAACAGTCCAACAACAAGAATTACAAATTATTCTCGCCTCGACCTAAGAATAGTAAAACCCCCTTGCTCAATCCCGCTTTCAATGCCTCTTCCATTTATGATTGGAACATAGATGGGATGACGGAATACAATATTCTCAGCTTTCTCCAACAAATGACTATGGCTGCAAATGCCTACAAAACCCAAAAGCGATGCAAGACAAGACCATTGCGTAATCGCTCATCGCAGCTTCTTCCGTCAATTGAAAGGTTGGTGGGATAATTATCTCGCTGATCAACAAAAAGAAGATATCCTCAATTCCATCAAAACCGACGAAGAAGGATTACCAATCCTTGACGAACAAGGTGAACCCCTACAGGATGCCGTAGCAACCTTGATTCTCACAATCTCTTTAAATTTCATAGGAGATTCTTCGCATTTGAAAGACAAAAATGCCGAATTACTTTCAAACCTCAAATGCAAACAACTCAGCGATTTCCAATGGTACAAAAATACCTTCCTAACCAGAGTTATGCTCAGGGAAGAGTCAAACTGACCATTTTGAAAGAGAAATTCCTTGTTTGGATTACCTACCCTTTTAGGAGAAAAGGTTAGGAACAAAATCAAAGAGAATTGCGGTAAACAGATTATACCCTACAGTGAGTTTACATACGGACAATTGGTCAGTATAACTCAACAGGAAGGTTTGAAGATCTGTCAAGACCTGAAAATACAGAAACACCTCAAGCTGGAGCTAAAGAGAACTAAGTGCGAACTTGGAACCTTTTGCAAACAGTTTGATACGAATTTCTCAAAACCCTCTTCCAGTTGCACAGGAAACTGTAGCAGGACTCATAAATCCCTTAAGAGTACTTCTAGAGGTTACAAAAAGAGAGATTTCAGCAAATCCAACGAAGAGTATTACAAAAACCCATACAAAAATACTCATCGTCTCAAAAGACCAAATACCAAGAAAGCTGATTCCAAATACAAAGACATTACGTGTTACAAATGTCACAAAAAAGGACACACGTCGAAATATTGCAAAATGAATACAAAATTACAAGAATTGAAGCTCGATGATAACGTCACCCAGAAAATTTCCAATCTTCTCGTTGATTCCTCCGATTCAAATGTCGAGTCAGAACCTGACTACTTTTCTCTGTCTTCTGAAGAAAACAAAGCCCTCCAAATAGATGAATTGCTTACAACCAATTCTTCTGAATATTCCGATAAGGGTAAGGGAAAACTTATTTGTGTTTTAACCAAGGATCAAGAATTCATGTTAGAAATGGTTCAACACATAGATACCGAACACCAAAAAGACTATTTGAATAAACTCCTCAAGACTTTTACTGACGAGAAAAAAGATTTCAAAAATTCTATTTTACCAAACACCTCCAAAAATACCTATGATTTAACAAAAATCCTGAAAAAGAGTAAAGGGATGAAAGACTCCAAAGAAACCCCGATTCTAGAACTCCAGAGAGACGTAAAACAAATCAAAGTAGAGATCAAGGCTCTACGAGAAAAACAGGATCAAGACTCTATTTTACTTAAAACACTCGCCAAATACCCGAATAATACTGATCCAGCTCAGTCGACAATTCCGACTCAAGATCCAGAGAACCTCCGACAACCCTTTCGTTGAAGAGGTCCCACAAGAATTCCTTACTGTCTTACGACAAATCATGTCCAAAAAATACCTTGTTCAAATAACCCTTAAATTCCCAGGCAATTTTAGGATTACTACTATTGCTCTTTTTGACACCGGTGCAGATCTGAATTGCATAAAAACAGGTCTAGTACCTAATCAATTTCATGAAAATACCCAGGAAACTCTAGCAGCGGCCAATAACACGAAGCTAGAAATCAATTTCCAAACCAATACGTCTGTTATTATTAATGATGTTTCTATTACAACGTCGTTTGTCTTAGTAAAAGACATTCACAATTTCGTTATCTTAGGAACACCATTTATTAATCTTATTACTCCTTATAAAGTCGATAATGATTTTATCTCTTTTGATTCCAATAGAAAGAATTTAAAATTCCCTTTTTTGAAAAAACCAAAAGCTAGCGACCTTGATTTGATTAAAACTTATTCTTGCCACCTAGGAGAATTAAGAAATAGTTTTTATCAAAATTTCAAGTCCCTTGCAAACTATGATACTTGTTCCTTTAAATTAATTAATTCCTTTACATACAAAAAACTTTTGAAACGATTTTCAAAAATTGCATTCAAAAATGATTTATGCAAACTTATTTCTGACAACTTTTACTTTGAAAATATTTTAACCAGTGGTTTATCCGAAAACACGAGCAGAAACCCACAGGTTTACAAAACCAGCTACAGCACAGAAATACCCTGTCAATATGCCTATAAAAATCCACAGATTTCCAATACCAGATACAACAAAAAAATGTCCTATCACTGTCCTTTGCCGCAATGTCCGGTTTCAAAGAAAAATATCCGAAAGCGACATGAAAGAATGCAGACGATCTTGATACCACGCAATGTGTGGAGCATTGCTTCAAAAAAGAAAGGAAGAGATACCTCCTCCACCAATAAATACACCTGTTGCTGCACCACAACAACAACCAAATTCCATGGCCCCAAAAAAATCCACAAAAGAAGAAAAAGAGAAATTCCTGAAAAACCGTCATGGTATGAGATTGTCATGAAAGAAGAAAATGAAATTATCGCAGAGTCTGCAAAAAACTCCAAAGACGGGACATAAGCTGCGGAAAATCTCCTACAACTTAGCGAAATCACCAGAGATACAACAGGCATTAATACAACTTCAAAATTCCAAACAAGAAGTTGTTCAAAGCTCAGGAGGAAAAAACCTCTCAAAATTTTATAAAAATCGAGAAAGGAGAATCTTCAAAAACCCTTTCTCAAAGAATTTTCAAAGCGCAACTTGAGAAAGAAGAGTCTTCAAAAACCTTTCTCAAAAACAATTTTCAAAAATCAACTTGTGGTACCACAAGTCCCCAAAACACTGCTCCTAAATTTTTTGTAAAACCATTTTCAAAATATTGTAACTCTTGAAAAAGGATTTTTAATAAAGACCCTTTTCTAGCACTACAAAATTATTTTGGACAAAAGTGTTTTTATAAATCATGGGATGTTTTAAAACCCCATATTTTATCGTGCTATCCTTGAAATATCGGGATCAACAACAATTAAAAATAATTTTTTCAAGAAAAACCCAGATCCCTCCTATTCAATTTGCAAGATTCTCAGCGTAATTGCTCCTATTGATTGGGGGAATGACTTGTGTCAACTACTAAATTTCCCTGACCCCCACCAAAATGAACCGCTTTGATATTCCTTTTAATTCTTCGATTACCAACAAGCTTGGTTCTATTCCTTTTTCGTACAAAATACCAACCTAAGCCACACTTGGCTTTTCCATTTTGATACCTCATGCGATCCATCACAATTTCCAACATGGTGGAACTCATGGTGGGAACAATTCGGATCCACCTTAGAAATACAAAAACCGTAGTCACTAAATCCTTTAGCCTCTTTAAATCCCAGTTTAAACCTCCGCAGGAAGAAAAGAGATTTGTGCCTCTACACCTATTTCACACAAAATTCCACTTACCATGGGTCTTTACATGGTTCGTAGATTATTCGAAGACAAAATCCCAATTATCCGAAGAAGATTCAAAATCCAGATGGTGGGATAGCTTTAAAATACCAAAAAGCCTCGCACCACAAAAAGTCCAGAATGGTTAGATACCCGAAACCCATTCCTTTACAGGCACCTCCACAAACATCACCGGCACCACTACAAGCGAAGGAGCACACCCAGCCTTTCACGAAATCCCAGATGGCCTCAATGCTTGCGGCCAAAAATCCGAAGAAATGCAAGCCATAATTACAAATTTGCACGTCTTCATCAAAACAAGGCTCTTCGTCGGAAGAAGAAGAACCAGAGATTGATATTGAAGGCAGTCCGATTTTGGCAATAGTGGATTCTGAACAAAATTGCCAAAAGAATTCAAAATACCAGAGTAAAGTTGAGACAAAATTCGACAAAGAAAGTGGTCAAAGCTACTTTCGATGAAAGCAAAAGCAAAGAAAAGCAGAGACTTCCAATAATTCGAGAAAATGCCAAAAGGAAGAACAGTGATTCTCCACTCGGATGAATAGTGACGTGGATGAATAGTGACGCAGATGAATAGTTTAAATTCCCTTTTATTACGAAAATACCCTATAAAACTCCTATAAAAGGAGACTCCCTCTCCCTTAGAAGAACAAGTCATTTTTACTAAGTCTTTTAGTAAGTCTTTTTCTTTCTACAATTAGAGAGAAGTTGAGAGCTCTTACAGAAATCCCCCTTTAGGTTAGGATTAAATACTCTCTAAATACCCATATGATTCAAGCCATATGATCCATATCATATGACTCATATCATATGATCCAAATACCCCTGAAATTCCCAAGGTTTCTCTCCTTGATAATTATCTTTGTAAATTCCAATTTTTAAATGAATATGATTATGGACGGTACTACCTCCTAATCTTTTAAAATACTTTATGCATTTAAATTCTTTAAATTCCTGCATTAAATACTTGGCGGTTCAACCGCCTACTTGATTTAAATACTGCAGAACCTTGTGATCCATGGTTTCCATAACTGGAACCTTGAATTGTAAGTCAAGCTTTATTTACTTTCTGCATTCTTCAATTATCCTTTAATTTATCAATCCCTTATATCTTGATTCCTTCTCTGTCTGTTATCCCCTTTAGATCCTCGGTGAAGAATGCAGAAAGTAAATAAAGCTTGACTTACAATTCAAGGTTCCAGTTATGGAAACCATGGATCACAAGGTTCTGCAGGTATTTAAATCAAGTAGGCGGTTGAACCGGCCAAGTATTTAATGCAGGAATTTAAAGAATTTAAATGCATAAAGTATTTTAAAAGATTATGAGGTAGTACCGTCCATAATCATATTCATTTAAAAATTGGAATTTACAAAGATAATTATCAAGGAGAGAAACCTTGAGAATTTCAGGGGTATTTGGATCATATGATATGAGTCATATGATATGGATCATATGAACTGAATCATATGGGTATTTAGAGGGGTATTTAATCCTAACCTAAAGGGGGATTTCTGTAAGAGCTCTCAACTTCTCTCTAATTGTAGAAAGAGAAAGACTTACTAAAAGACTTAGTAAAAATGACTTGTTCTTCTAAGGGAGAGGGAGTCTCCTTTTATAGGAGTTTTACAGGGTATTTTTGTAATAAAAGGAAATTTAAACTATTCATCCGCGTCACTATTCATCCACGTCACTATTCATCCGAGTGGAGAATCACTGTTCTTCCTTTTGGCATTTTCTCGAATTATTGCGGAAATCTCTGCTTTTTCTTTTGCTTTTGCTTTTGCTTTTGCTTTTGCTTTTACTGAAAGTAGCTTTTTTGACCACTTTCTTTTGTCGGAATTTTGTCTGAACTTTACTCCGGGTATTTTGAATTCTTTTGACAATTTTGTTCAGAATCCACTATTGCCAAAAATCGGACTGTCTTCAATATCAATCTCTGTTCTTCTTCTTCCTGACGTAAGAGCCTTGTTTTGATGAAGACGGTGCAAATTTCAGAATTATGGCTTGCATTTCTTCTCGATTTTTGGCCGCAAGCATTGAGGCCATCCGGGATTTCTCGTGAAAGGAACCGGGTGTGCTCCTTCGCTTGTAGTGGTGCCGGTGATGTTTGTGGAGGTGCCTGTAAAGGAATGGGTTTCGGGTATCTAACCATTCTCGACTTTTTGTGGTGCGAGGCTTTTTGGTATTTTAAAGCTATCCCACCATCGGATTTTGAATCTTCTTCGGATAATTGGGATTTTGTCTTCCGAATAATCTACGAACCATGTAAAGACCCATGGTAAGTGGAATTTTGTGTGAAATAGGTGTAGAGGCACAAATTTCTTTTTTTCCTCTGAAGGTTTAAACTGGGATTTAAAGAGGCTAAAGGATTTAGTGACTTCTGGTTTTTGTATTTCTAAGGTGGATCCGAATTGTTCCCACCATGAGTTCCACCATGTTGGAAATTGTGATGGATCGCATGAGGTATCAAAATGGAAAACCCAAGTGTGGCTTAGGTTGGTATTTTGAACGAAAAAGGAATTGAACCAAGCTTGTTGGTAATCCCAGTAATTAAAAGGAATATCAAAAAACGGTTCATTTTTGTGGGTGTCTGGGAAATTTAGTAGTTGAGATGTGTCATTCCCCCAATCAATAGGAGCAATTACGCTGAGAATTTTGCAAATTGAATAGGAGGGATCTGGGTTTTTCTTGAAAAAATTATTTTTAATTGTTGCTGATCCTGATATTTCAAGGATAGCCTGATAAAAATATGGGGTTTTTAAAACATCCCATGATTTATAAAAACACTTTTGTCCAAAATAATTTTGTAGTGCTAGAAAAGGGTCTTTATTAAAAAAATCCTTTTTCAAGAGTTACAATATTTTGAAAAAATGGTTTTACAAAAAATTTAGGAGCAGGTTTTTTGGGGACTTGTGATACCACAAGTTGATTTTTTGAAAATTGTTTTTGAGAAAGGTTTTTTGAAGACTCTTCTTTCTCAAGTTGCGCTTTGAAAATTCTTTTGAGAAAGGGTTTTTGAAGATTCTCCTTTCGATTTTTATAAAATTTTGAGAGGTTTTTCCCTCCTGAGCTTTGAACAACTTCTTGTTTGGAATTTTGAAGTTGTATTAATGCCTGCTGTATCTCCTCGTGATTTCGCTGGTTGTAGGAGATTTTCCGCAGCTTATGTCCCGTGGCCGGAGTTTTTTGTACAGACTCATGATAATTTCATTTTCTTCTTTCATGACAATCTCATACCATGACGGTTTTTCAGTGAATTTTTCTTTTCTTCTTTGTGGGTTTTTAGGGGCCATGGAATTTGGTTGTTGTTGTGGTGCAAAGAACAGTGTATTTATTGGTGGAGGAGGTATCTCTTCCTTTCTTTTTGAAGCAATGCTCCACACATTGCGTGGTAACAAGATCGCCCGATTCTTTCATGTCCTTTCTGGATATTTTTCTTTGAAACCCGGACATCATGCGCAAAGGACGTTGATAGGACATTTTTTTGTTGTATCTCGTATTGGAAATCTGTGATTTTTATAGGCATATTGACAGGTATTTCGTGTTGTAGCCGGTTTTGTAAACCTGTGGGTTTCTCGCCGTGTTTTCGGATAAACCATCGTTAAAATATTTTCAAAGTAAAATTGTCGAAATAAGTTTGCATAAATCATTTTTGAATGCAATTTTTGAAAATCGTTTCAAAAGTTTTTTGTATGTAAAGGAATTAATTAATTTAAAGGAACAAGTATCATAGTTTGCAAGTGGACTTGAAATTTTGATAAAACTATTTCTTAATTCTCCTAGGTGGCAAGAATAAGTTTTAATCAAATCAAGGTCGCTAGCTTTTGGTTTTTTCAAAAAGGGAATTTTAAATTCTTTCTATTGAATCAAAAGAGATAAAATCATTATCGACTTTATAAGGAGTGATAAGATTAATAAATGGTGTTCCTAAGATAACGAAATTGTGAATGTCTTTACTAAGACAAACGACGTTGTAATAGAAACATCATTAATAATAACAGACGCATTGGTTTGGGAATTGATTTCTAGCTTCGTGTTATTGGTCACGCTAGAGTTTCCTGGTATTTTCATGAAATTGATTAGGTACTTTTCCTGTTTTTATGCAATTCAGATCTGCACCGGTGTCAAAAAGAGCAATAGTAGTAATCCTAAAATTGCCTGGGAATTTAAGAGTTATTTGAACAAGGTATTTTTGGACGTGATTTGTCGTAAGACAAGAAGGGAATTCTTGTGGGACCTCTTCAACGAAAGGGTTGTCGTGAGGTTCTCCTGGATCTTCGTAGTCGGAATTGTCTCGACTTTAATCGGATCTGAATTATTCTGGTATTTGACAGAGTGTTTTAAGTAAAATAGAGTCTTGATCTCTGCTTTTTCTCGTAGAGCCTTGATCTCTACTTTGATTTGTTTTACGCCTCTCGAGTTCTAGAATCGGGTTTCTTTGGAGTCTTTCATCCCTTTACTCTTTTCGTGATTTTTGTTAAATCATAGGTATTTTTGGAGGTGTTTGGCAAAATAGAATTTTTGAAATCTTTTTTCTCGTCAGTAAAAGACTTGAGGAGTTTATTCAAATAGTGTTTTTGGTGTTCGGGATCTATGTGTTGAACCATTTCTAACAGGAACTCTTGATCCTTGGTTAAAACACAAACAAGTTTTCCTTACCCTTATCTAATATTCAAGAACTGGTTGTAAGCAATTCATCTATTTAGAGGGCTTTGTTGTCTTCAGAAGACAGAGAAAAGTAGTCAGGTTCTGACTCGGCATTTGAATCGGAGGAATCAACGAGAAGATTGGAAATTTTCTGGGTGACGTCATCATCGAGCTTCAATTCTTGTAATTTTGTATTCATTTTGCAATATTTCGACGTGTGTCCTTTTTTGTGACATTTGTAACACGTAATGTCTTTGTATTTGGAATCAGCTTTCTTGGTATTTGGTCTTTTGAGACGATGAGTATTTTTGTATGGGTTTTTGTAATACTCTTCGTTGGATTTGCTGAAATCTCTCTTTTTGTAACCTCTAGAAGTACTCTTAAGGGATTTATGAGTCCTGCTACAGTTTCCTGTGCAACTGGAAGAGAGTTTTGAGAAATTCGTATCAAACTGTTTGCAAAACGTTCCAAGTTCGCACTTAGTTCTCTTTAGCTCCAGCTTGAGGTGTTTCTGTATTTTCAGGTCTTGACAGATCTTCAAACCTTCCTGTTGAGTTATACTGACCAATTGTCCGTATGTAAACTCACTGTAGGGTATAATCTGTTTACCACAATTATCTTTGATTTTGTTCCTAACCTTTTCTCCTAAAAGGGTAGGTAATCCGGCAAGGAATTTCTCTTTTCAAAATGGCTGGTTTGAATCTTCCCTGAGCATAACTCTGGTTAGGAAGGTATTTTTGTACCATTGGAAATCGCTGAGTTGTTTGCATTTGAGGTTTGAAAGTAATTCGGCATTTTTGTCTTTCAAATGTGAAGAATCTCCTATGAAATTTAAAGAGATTGTGAGAATCAAGGTTGCTACGGCATCCTGTAGGGGTTCACCTTGTTCGTCAAGGATTGGTAATCCTTCTTCGCTTCGCTTTGATGGAATTGAGGATATCTTCTTTGTTGATCAATGAGATAATTATCCCACCAACCTTTCAATTGACCGCAGAAGCTCGCGATGAGCGCTCGCAATGGTCTTGTCTTGCATCGCTTTGGGTTTTGTAGGCATTTGCAGCCATAGTCATTTGTTGGAGAAAATCGAGAATATTGTATTCCGTCATCCCATCTATGTTCCAATCATAAATGGAAGAGGCATTGAAACGGATTGAGCAAGGGTTTTACTATTCCTAGGTCGTGAGCAGGAATAATTTGTAATTGCCGCTGTTGGACCTCGTTGTATTGGTTGTTGCCAATCCACATGGTTAACAAAAGGTTTTTTGTTTCTAATTGGTTTGAAGTACTACCGTCAGCCGGAATCGTTGACAAGAGTAGTGATTTTGTTAGAAGATTGTGGAGTATCGTGAACAACGTGTTCAAGATTAGAACCGCTGGTCGCCCAAATCCTACTTAATTGATCCTGGATAGCCTGGACAAATTCAGACTTATTTTGTCGATATTTTTACGCCATCTTTGGACACCAAAGGGTTTGAAGATAGGCTTTTGGCTTTTGGTTTCATCTCTTTAGTCGCACTGTGGAATCTATGGTGACTAGAGGGTTGGCTTTATGTGTTTTTCTACCCCGTCGAGTTATTTTCCTAGGGTATTCAAACCGATATTGGTAAAATTATTTTGAGCCAAGATACTCCTGGTATTTGTTTTCTCATCCTCACCTGGATTCTTAAGAGGAATAGCGTCATAGGGCAACCATGAATAACATGCTTGATGCCTTGTAAAGGAGGGTGATTGGACCGACCTTCCTAGAATCGCCAGTGGTTTCCCATTCCTGTTTTGTTCCTAGTCGTAACGGATTTACCGCTTTAGAAAAGGGATAATGAATGGAATTTTCAGAGGAGTAAATTTCAAACCAGTCAAAGAAAAGGATATTTATCCTATGTTCATTAACAAATTTGTAAAACTCTTCCTCGTATTTTTGTCCTAGTATTTAAAAAGGTTTTGAGGAACCAAACTCTTTTTCTAGGTTGTATTTTTCATAAAAATCTTTTTGAAGGAATTTTTGTCAATTGTGAAACCTTTTTGTAAAACGCCAAGTTCGCTTACTAGGTTTTCAGAAGAGAGGAAAACGCCTGACTAGTAGGTTCTAGGTCCTCTATCTTTTCTCTAACAATGAGGATTTTCGTAAACGGGTCTCAGTATTTCGTTTGAGTAATCTACGCTTCGTAGATTGGGTATATCAGACGTAGAACGCCTAGGTTTCGGCCTGTAGGAGTATTGATGACTGAAGGAATTTGTGAAACTCTTCCTAAGTCGAGAGTTTCTACTGAATCGAATCATCGTGATTCATCTACCGCCGAGATTTTCTATGGAACGATAGACTGACTCTACCATCCTCGGTATTGGGTTATTTCTCCGAGACGCAGTATTTGGTTGGGATGTCTCAAGAGGCTCGTGCTTGACAACACCTTCTAAGATCCATTCGTCTGGTAAGGAAATATCCTTCCATCTCATAGGTCTCGTGATAACGCAGTTAGATCCGAAAGATCGGTTTGTAGAAGAAGGGTTTCACCTTTCTTACTATGGTATCGACTTTTGTCGCAAAGTCAAGTCATAGCTTTGTAATGAATTCGTAAATTATAGCTACTGAATCGATCCTTCAAGCATTTGGTAATTGTGAGTCTTGATTTGTAAGACTAGGGATTTTTGGATATTTTTGTCATTTAAAGAGACTGAGAAATTTGGGTAACAATCAAAGATATTGGTCCCGTGCGCAGACTAGACTCAACAGAACTCAATAAGGAATCTTCAAAATTTGTGAATCGGGCATCACGTGAAACAAAAGCAAGGATTGAGGTGTTTAATCCTTCTTTGTGAGGGGTTTTATCCCTATTTAGACTAATCCAATATGGATATATTTGAAATTTCTTTCTGTCTTCTCAAGGAATTTTGAGAAAGTAATTGAATGGTTTCAAAAGGTTGAGATAATTGGATATCTCTTTCCTCGCTTTGATTGTGAAATCGGTTTTGAATAACTGGTATTTCAATTTTTGTAAATGGTCTCGATTTATTTTCTGTATTTCCCAATTATCGATAGATTTGTCAAAATCTTGTATCAAGATTTCTTCGGAGTTTATTATCTTCTTTGAATCCATGGAAGAAGATGAACCAAAATCATGCGAAGTAGATCTATTAAGAAACGGATCCATGTTATGGAATTCTCGTAATGTAGCTGCCTCGAACTTTCCTCTTTGCTTAGACTTCTGCCTCTGGGTATTACTGTCTGCGTTCGTTGAGGACTTACCAACCCTGGACACCTAACGCCGAGATCTCCATAACCTCTAACAAGGAATCAACATCTGGTCTGGACCATATTCTCGCTATATCTACCCTTTATGGCTTTGATACCAAACTTAGGCCGAGGATCTAAAGGGGATAACAGACAGAGAAGGAATCAAGATATAAGGGATTGATAAATTAAAGGATAATTGAAGAATGCAGAAAGTAAATAAAGCTTGACTTACAATTCAAGGTTCCAGTTATGGAAACCATGGATCACAAGGTTCTGCAGGTATTTAAATCAAGTAGGCGGTTGAACCGGCCAAGTATTTAATGCAGGAATTTAAAGAATTTAAATGCATAAAGTATATATATATATATATTGTCTTGCAAAGAGTTGGTACTTTAATTTAAAGGTTGCTTGTATTATATTCTTACACTTTCAGCAGACACAACTAAGATCTGATCTTTTCTTAATCTTCAAAAAGGGAAAACCTAATAACAATTGGACTGTTGAAATATACATCTGAGTTTGATTAATTAAGAATTATATATTCTCAAGCCCTTTAAATACTATACTATGGAGGGATATATTCTAGTAGTGTTTTCTTTATCTTTGTTTTCATTTTGATTGGTTATTAATTGGAGATGCGTTCTTTAATTATGAACTACTTGGCACGATTAAAAGTCTAACCAGCAGTATTTATGATACTCTAATATTATTTGTCAGTTTAATTTGTCTGGTGTGTGTAGAATACAATTGGAATTTGATATCATAGGAAAAAGTCCTAAGAGCATATTTAGTACTTTAAAAAAATTGATGGTATGAGAAAGAAGCAAAAATATTAAAACTAATTAGAGATCTGTGTAACTACAACAAATTATGGAAGATGTAATTGTACTTAACCCCACACCTACTCCACACGAGTGGAATATATAATCATTTCTAAGCAAAAATTTCTCAAGAAATCATCACAGAAGTACATTTTTAAGTGTAAGCTCAAATGTACTACACCTTTTGTTAGTGACCCACACGTTGGTTAGAAGGCGATTTGTAATTTCTTTGATATGATTTTGGAGAATTCTAATATTGTGAACTAGCTTATGGAGTTTAGTTCGACCCAATTAAGGTTAATTTTCTTCATCCAACACAAATGTCAAACTTATTCATGTTATTGTGTTAATTAGCTAGTGTTCGAATTGAAAAAAAAAACTAGTGTTGGAATTCCATAATAAATTATTCACTCTTTAGATATTCAATTTAGGTTTTAAGAGGATCGGAGGAGTAGTGTTAGAGAAATACTTACCTGCATCGAATGCTTTCATTGATGCTATAGAAATTTATATACAAGTACATGCCATACATTTATTGATTTGGCGTAAACACTATATGTAGACAAGTTTTTACCTCAATAAAGAATATTAGTTGGGTTTTATTCACGTGATTTTAGACAATCTAACAACAACAATATATCCACTGAAATTAGACAATCATTATCCTAATTTCCATTTTCTTATTGTGTTGCGGTTTAACAGGGGTAGTAGTTCATTACTTCATTTAGATGTCAAAAGTCATGGTAAGTGTGAAACTTTTTCTTATGTAATTATGATCTTTTAGGACCAATTAATTAGAACGGAAGAGAAAAGTTTATTTCAAACAATAATGAACTTGGGCTACTAGTTAGATGATTATATGTTTTTTGCCAAAATCTTCTACCCGAATCTTAGTGTACTTTTAATATTTGTTTTCCCGCTCTTAGGGTCCCAAATTCTTCTATCATTTGTGAACTATAAAACTAAGTACTAAATATTAGACAACTTGTATTTCGGCGCTACTAAAAAAAATTATTTTTCCACTCAATTTATCACCGTAAAATGTTTAGTGGCTCCCACTAAATATTGGTAAGAAAAATCTCAAAAGTAGTGTTTTTATACTAAAAAATTAGGGTCTCGGCGTTTCAATGAAAATTTATTTCCAACCATGTTTTTTTCTCAATGGACTGGTTCGGTGGGAATGAGGTAAAAAAAATCATGTTTATAACACAAATCTCTCACTGAATATCGGTAGAAAAAATCTCTATTTCTAGTAGTGCGGTTTTTGAGGATTTTCTACTGACATAGTAAAAATTACAAAGGTCTCGCTGTTTAGAAAATCCTGTTAAGATAAAAAGTCCATTTAATTAAATAATTTTTTATTGTTGATACGGACGTTACAAAAATTATCCAATTTTTTCACCCATTCCTACACCTCCAACAATGAAATTTTCGCATGAACTTTTTTTTCTCCAAATGCTTCGTGAAGCATGATGTATGGTTGATAAGGAGATTTTAGGTCAAATCCATCGGTTCCTTGTGGTCGTCCAAATTTATCACTTAAATACTCAAGTGAACTTTGTTCCAGATAGACATTTGTAGTAGGCCCCCATTGTGTCACTTAAACCTTTTTTGCACCGTTGGCATGTCGCGTGTATTTCACCCAAATAACGCGTGAACAACCTTTTTTCAAGCTGATGTGGCGTCCAACGGATATATATGGCGGTCAAATATATATGGCATTATATATCTCCTTCTTTAGCCCCTTTTCCTTACGATTAACCCTAATTTTAGCCCCTTTTCAAGGTTTGATTTTTTTCATCTCATTTTTTTCTCTTCAATTGAAGCACATTTCTTTTATTGTTATTTCTCTTTCTTCTCGTTTCATCCTCAATTGATATCAATGTCGAGCATGTCCGACACTTTCATGGATTTTTTCGACGAACATGTTCAATATTGTAGATGTGGTAATGAAGCATTATTGAATACTTCTTGGACCTTATTAAATCCAGGTCATAGATTTCTAACTTGTAAAATTCCAAAGATAAACTTTTTTTTTTTTTTAAGATTTTCATTAATTCTTGATTTGATTATTAATTGTTTGATTGAAATTCGGTTTTGTAGAAAATGGGTAGATGTAATTATTTCTTTTGGATTGAAGATCGATATCCTACTCAAGCAAATAGGGTGTGTTGAAGAAAATGAAGGCTTTTGAGGAGAAAAGAAATCGAGCAAGAAAGATTTTATTGTTGCTGGTTGATCATATTTTAGATATGAAAATTCAAGGCAAATTGTTAGATGCAGCAGTACAATATGTGTTACCCTTAAGTCATTGTCTTTAGGTTAATTTAGTAGTTGTTTGGCATGTAAAATGGTTAGGATTATGGGCTGTTATGAATGTAATTTGACTACTACAATGTTCGTGACAATTTTAGATTTTGATATCGCTGAACTCTAGCCAATAGTCGCGCATGTAAACCTTATTTTGGATGAAATGAAATATTGTTTTGGCTCTATACAATTCTTAGCTCTTTTATTCACACAATTTACCATTACAATCTGCTGGCAACAACATCTATATATTGAGCAAAAGACTAGTACCAACAACAACAATAATATGACACAAAATATACACCAACAAGAGCTAATATATTACCATATGCTCAACAAGGAGCTCAAATTTAATTTCATTGCACAATTTAAATGCCTAAAACAAAGATCCAAAATGAAATGAAATTATTTACTACTACATGCAAGTAGCAAATTGAACACGGCACCAGTTCCTAATTCAAGTTGGTTTGGCACTTTCTAGTCCCAAGTATGAAATAATTTCTAGAGCATACTTCCACTGGTTAATAAGAATTCCCTTTATAGATCTGCTGAATTCTATACCAAGAAAGAACTTCAAGTCCCCAAGGTCTTTGACCTTGAAAGCATCATGTAGAGAATCCTTGATGTGTTCTATAAGAGTGATGCTGCTTTGACCTTGAAAGCATCATGCAGAGAAGTCTTGATGTGTTCTATAAGAGTGATGCTGCTTCCAGTCACCAATATGTCATCCATATAAACAAGAATCACTACTATATCTGACCCTTGTCTTTTGATGAATAATGAGTGATCCAAGTTGCTTTGGTTGAATCCTGACTTCAATAATGCTTCACACAATTTCAGATTTCATTGTCTGCTTGCCTGTTTCAACCCATAAAGGGATTTCACAAGTCTGCATACAAGACCAGACTCCCCATGGCTTGGAAATCCCTCAGGCAACTGCATATAGACTTCATCATGTAGGTCACCCTGTAAAAATGCATTATATACTTCTAGTTGATGAATAGGCCAATTATATTGAGCAACTAAGGACAAAACTGTTTTCACAGTTGCAGTTTTGACAATTGGTGAAAATGTTTCATGAAAGTAAGCCTTCCCTTTAATTATAACCCTTGGCAACCAGTTGGGCCTTAAACCTTTTTATAGCACTATCAGCCTTCAATTTCACCTTATAAATCCACTTACATCCAATGAAAATTTTACCCTTAGACAACTGAACCAGTTCCTAGGTGTTATTGTCTTGGAGAGCTTTGATCTCAGACTGCATGGCTTCAATCTATTTAATGTCTATTGCTGCCTCCTGATAAGATTTAGGCTTCTGGATGGAAGAAAAAACTCCCAAATATGTTTGATGTGATGTTGACAAATTATCATAATTGAGAGAATTCTCAATGAGATAAAGCACATTACTAGCTGACTTAGTAATGTAGTCTGAATGCTAAAAGGGTTTCTTGTGTTGTATCTGAGACCTCCTTGGTGGCTGACTAGAAGAAGCACCATCTGGATTAGGAACTGGTGCCATAGAAATAGAAGTCTATATAGGAATAACATCAATACATGACTCAGGAGAAACTGGTGCCTGAGCTGAAATACCAACAAGTGTGGGAAGATCACATGGAGATGCTTGTGGCAAAATATCATCATTGTTTCCAGTGGTTGGATCAACACACAACACTAGATCTTGTAAATGAGTGGTATAAGGAGCAGGTGTAGGAGAATCTGCAAGCTTAAAAGGAAAACTTGTTCCTGAAAAATCATATCCCTGTTCACAAAAAAATTATGCTTTTCTAAATAAAAAATAATATAACCCTTAGTCACACTTGAGTATCCTATAAACACTGATTTTACTGTTCTAGGTGCAATTTTATCTACTCTAGGAAAGATGCTTGCATAACATAAGCAAACGAGTGTTCTCAAATGCTTGATATTAGGTTTCTTTTTAAAAAATACCTCATAAGGTGATTTCCCTTTGAGGACAGTTGTTGGCAACCTGTTAATAATATAGGTTGCAGTCAGCATACAGTGTCCCCAAAACTGAAGAGGAATATGACCTTGAAATCTAAGATCCCTGGCTACTTCTAACAGGTGTCTGTGCTTCCTCTCAGCCACTCTATTTTGTTGAGTAGTGTGCACACATGCTCTATATTGAATGATCTCTAAATCTTTAAATAATTCTTGTAGTGGCCCACTGACAAACTCCTCTCCATTATTAGTTCTAACTCCCAGTATTTGACTATCAAATTGAGTGAGAACCATTCTAAAAAACTGTTTCAAGATTATTAACACATCACGCTTGAATTTCAACAAAAAAGATTCAAGTTACTCTGGAGAAATCATCAACATCTGTAAGGAAAAACTTATTTCCATCATATATTGGTGTATTATAGGGTCCCCATACATCCAAGTACAATAATTAAAACACCTTATTTGTGCTACTGCTAGTACTAGGAAATGGAAATCTAGTATGCTTAGCTAGTGGACAAATTTCACAGGTACTTAGTGCTGATTTACATTCATCTGTTGTATAACCAAAGAGTTCCTTAATTGATTCATGAGTACTGAATTGCCACCCCCTCTGGTATGTATGCATACGCCTTCGGCGCTACCAGAAAGACTAGAACTCAGGAATATCAATATGGTTAGAGATCATTAAGGTATGACCATTAGCCATTGATGCATGAACTAATCTCCTATGCCACATCAAGATATCTTCCTTTGCTTTATGTGCAGTAAACACATTTGTTGTCATATCCTTTGCAGAACCAGTTGATGTTTGAGAAACTATTAGGTATAAGACATCATGCTCCCTACCAATCCCAATCAGCTTCTCACTGGATAGATTCTGGAACAGATAAAATCCCTGATAGAATGATATAAAACAATTAAGTTCTTATTACCTTTATTACCTTTGAGACTGATAAGAGATAATACTGAAATTCTAGGACAAACAAAATATTATGTATTTGTCCTGTGTCTGTGATTCTATATTTCTTAGTATGTGAAATTAGTGTTACTCCTCCATTAGGTAAATGTACTTTTTCTATTATGTTCAGTATCAACAGCCTTCACATCAGTTGAAATGTTCAATTTTGAGCCATATAATTAGTTGCCCCGCTGTTAACTATCCATTTTACCTTTTCTATACTAGCTAAAGAGAGTTGGGCAGATCCTATCATACCTGCTATGTTAGCCATTATATCAGGCTGGGTTGATTCTCTGTCTAACATCTTCATGATATTAGCCTGCTGATCATTAGTCATTTGAGGTGCCCTTGGTATGTTTCCTCCAAATATTCTATCAAGCATATCTGGATCTCCTCTGGATCCTGAAGGTATGTTTGGATGGAAATTCTCAGCTTGCACATTATATGTTGTATTGACGCTTTCTTTCTTTTTGTCTTTCCAGTGGATAAAAAGTTTTTGATAGTTATTCTAATAGTTTCCACTCCTAACATTCTGATAATTTCCTCATTTTTCATAGTTACCTCATTTCCTATCCATAAGAGCTGCTAAATCAGTTCCCTCTCAACTCATGGATGAATTAGTGATTGTCCTTTGACTTTCCCTTTCAATAAGCATAGAATATGCCTTGTTAAGATTTGGTGTTGGTTCAGTCATTAAGATCTAACTCCTAGCCTACTCATAAGACTCGTTCAATTCCATTAGGAATTGCATAAACTTTTGTCGATGCATGTGTGCACAAAATCCCTTAGACTTATCACAGTCACATGGTGGTGGTACCATACTTGCAAATTCATCTCATAGATCTCTCAATTTTGAGAAGTAAACCGAGATACTATTAGTTTCTTGTACCATAGTTGCAATTGCTTTGTGTAATTGATCGATTCGTGCAGCATTTACCTTATCAAAACGCTCACGCAGATCTTCCCCCACTTTCTTTGCACTTGTAGCGTACACAATCCCAGTATGCAGCTTCTTCGTCACCGAGTTCATGATCCATCCCTGGACTATTGCATTGTATCTGTCCCAATTATGAGCTAACTCTGTACTGAAATCCTCATTCTTCCAGGTTCCATCGACTATTCCTAGCTTGTTCTTTCCAAGCAATTGAATTTGCATGGCCCTGCTCTAGATGGAGTAATTCTCCGATCCCGTTAACTGCATTGGAATGATAGAAGCTCCGATAGTATCAGAAGGATATAATAATAGTGCATGATTGTGATCAAATCGCACACCTAATTGATCGAAAAATTGAATATCTCAAACCCTAATTGATCGAAAAATTGAATATCTCAAACCCTAATTGATCGATAAATTGAATCGGAGCTTCAAATTCTCACAATCCAGTCAAACAAAATACACATTCGTGGTTGTATAGCTATGATACCATGTTGAATTTCACTATGTTAGCATTGGATACAGGATCTATAACAATACATTGATGTGTAGAGCATGATCTTAGAGAGAGAAAGGAGATCTAGAAAGATATTATTTCTGCGTAATGAAAGTAATGATCCAAATACAATGTAACAGTAAATATGCACTGTACTTTCCACAAACTAACTAACCGTCTACATAATCTAATTACCAAAATGCCCTTCTTCCTACATTATTACTAAACTGCCCCCACAGTGTATATATCATGTAAACCAATCGACTAACTAATACTTCTATGTGATAGTAATAAATACGTAAGTTTTTCAGCGTTTCCCTTAAACAGTATTTTGAATAAATTCAAAAGACTTGTTTCTCTTTCTTTTTCATTTGTTTCGATATCACCAAGAAAAAAATGACAGAAAAAGAAATATATCAAAATTTGTAATGTACAAGTAATTCCTTTGAACAAACTTTATTTAAATTAAGGATTTTGTATATAATTTATTATATTTGTAGAGTTCTTGTACAAATATAATTATGATAGTAATATTATATTAGGAAAATGTATTGGTCTTGTATTAAGAAAATGTAGATTTATTTTTCATAATTAGATATTGTATATCATATATATATATACCTCTTCATTAATGAAAATAATGAGGGGATTATTCTTTTATATGCTATCAACAGTCTAGGGCAAAATTTTCTTCTCCAAATCACAGCTTCCGCCGCCCCCTCTTCTCGATTTTCGAGAATCGGCCGACACCAAAACCTCTTCTCTCCCAAATTTTCTTCCAAATCCCTAATTCTCCTCTTGTTCTTTTATCATGTCTACCACAAAGAACACGTTTCATCTTTCCCTTACAGTTTCCAACATCAAGAACAACATTCCTATCATTCTTGAGATGAAAAACGTCCAATACGCGACGTGGAAAAAATTATTTAAAGTTCACGTACGTTCTTATCGAGTCCTTCATCACATCATCGCCTCACAAACAGGCAAGGAGAAGGTGCCTACCACAGATGATGAAATAAAGTTGTTGGTGGATCAACTCAAGAATGTTGGTGCGCCCGTCACGAATGATCATCTTGTTCTTCAGATGGTTGCAGGCCTATCCGAGGCTTATAATGTCGTTGGGACGCTTCTTTGTCAAAGTAATCCTCTCCCGCCGTTCTACCAAACACGTTCCATGTTCACCTTAGAAGAAGCCGACTTGGCTAAAAAGGCGACTACTGGAGCCAATTTCGTCATGATGATGGCCACATCCAATGACCCTCACTCGTTCTCGGACAATTCGAGCCAAAATCGTAATAATGGTGGCGGCAAAAGGGTCAAAATTGGAAAATAACAGCAAAAACCACGGCGGTGGCCACAACAAGAGCGGTAGTGGCAGAGGTCGTGGTGGAGGTGGCCAGCAGGCTGGGTCGCAGCACCACTGCCCGCAGCCTTGGGCCAGTGCACAGTGGCAGTGGGGTTGGGCTAGTGAGTAGTAGCCCAATACCCCTTTTCCAGCAGCCTACCCCGCAAATTAGGCCTCGGCCTTAGCAACCTACCCAGCGAATTGGGCCAGCCAACAGAGGCCCACCTTCCAGCAGTTCCATCAGAAGCAGTTGGCTGGGCCTTGGCAGCAGGCTGTCCTGTTTGGGCCTCGACCTCAACAGGTCTTCGCTGCTGCGGCCCAACACCCACGGATATCGAGGCCACGATGCATACGCTTGGATTACATCCCCAGGACGGAAATTGGTACATGGACACCAGTTCCACTTCTCATATGACTTCCGCGCCAGGTAATCTCTCGTCTTATTTCAATTTGAACAAAAATTGTGGCATAATTGTTGGTAATGGTAATTCAATTCCAATTCGTGGTTATGGTGACACAAATTTATATCCCCCGCATCCCCCCTGGTCTTGAAAAATGTCCTTCATGACCCTCACTTAATTAAAAATTTGGTGTCTGTCTGAAAATTCACAACTGATAATTGAGTTTCTTTTAACTTTGACCCTTTTGGATTTTCTGTGAAGGATTTCGTGACGGGGATACCTTTGAGATGTAATAGTCGGAGATAGCTTTATCCAATCACCACTACCACCACTTCCTCGCATCAAGCCACTCCATCAACGTTTGTCGCTCTAGAACCTTCCTTATGGCATGCTCGTTTAGGTCATCCGGGGGTGTCTTTTATTTTTTCTCTTAAAAATAATAATTTTATTGATTGTAATAGCACGCATAATACTAATATTTGTCCTTCTTGTCCACTTGGGAAACATGTTAGATTACCTTTTGTAGCCTCTACTTCTAGTACTTTGATGCCATTTGATATTATTCATAGTGATTTGTGGACATCTTCCGTTTTGAGCTCGTTGGGCCATCGTTATTATGTGCTATTTTTGGATGATTACTCTAATTTTTTATGGACATTTACTTTATCTAAAAAATCTCAAGTTTTTTTCCACATTCCTAACATTTAGAGCATTCATCCGTACCCAATTTGTATGAGAAATTAAAAACATTCAGTATGATAATGGAAGGGAATATGATAATGTGCCGTTTCAGGAATTTTGTAACTCTAATGGCATATCTTTTCGGTTTTCTTGTCCTCATACGTCCTCACAAAATGGAAAAGCCGAACGAAAAATTCGTACCATTAATAGTATTGTCCGAACCTTTCTAGCACATGCTTCATTACCACCCTCTTTTTGGCATCATGCATTACAAATGACTACTTACCTCCTTAACATACTCTCTAGCAAAGGATTAGCTTATCAATCTCCCCTAAAAATTCTTTATCATAAAGACGCTTCGTATTCTCATCTTAGGGTGTTTGTGCTATTCGCTTTTTCTGTCTACTACAATTAACAAACTTCAAGCCCGTTCTACCGCTTATGTGTTTTTGGGTTATCCGTTTAATCATCGTGGTTACAAATATTTTGATTTATCTTCTAATAAAATCATAATTAGTCGTCATGTTATTTTTGATGAAACCCAATTTCCGTTTGCTAAATTGTATAATTCTGTGTCTAGTACGTATAATTTTTTGGATGATGGTCTCTCACCGTATATTCTCCATCAGTGGGCCCAACCTGTTTGTGATCCAAATCTGCCAGCAGGCCCACTACCTGCTGGCCCAAATAGTCCCTGTACCATTCCAGATTCTCGGCCAGCAGGCCCACTGCCTACAGTTCCAAATTCCCCCAACCCAATTTCTTTGCCACCCATTCCTGCTGGCCCAATATTTTCATCCAGTCACGGTCCACTATCTCAGCCAGTAGGCCCACTACCTGCTAGCCCAATTAAAAATATTATCGGTCCATTAAATCAACCAACAAGCCCATTTCCTGCTGGCACGTCCCGAAAACCATCCCAGTCTATTTTTTTCCTAGTCAATGGCCCGTTACTCGCAGCCAAATGGGTATTTTTAAACCAAAATAATATTTTAATCTTAATTCTAATGTCACTAAATCACCCCAACCACGTAACCCAATGTTTTCCCTTCATGCTCCAAATTAAAAAAATGGCCATGAATGATGAATATAATGCTCTTATTGAAAATAAGACGTTGGAGTTGGTGCCCCGTCTCCCCGGTGTCAATGTTATTCGTTCTATGTACATTTTTACTCATAAGGAAAAATATGCCGGTTGTTTTGAGAAGAATAAGGCCCGTCTTGTAGGAGATGACATAACTCAACCGGTTGGCGTGGATTGTGGAGAGACATTTAGTCCGGTGGTCAAATTGGCTACCATTCGCACCGTTCTCAGTCTATCTCTCTCGAAAGCATAACCCATTCATTAGCTGGATGTGAAAAATGCTTTCTTACACGGTGATCTCAATAAAACAGTTTACATGCATTAGCCCATGGGTTTCAGGGACCCCAATTATCCTAATCATGTATGTTTGCTCAAAAAGCCCTTATATGAGCTTAAGCAGGCCCCATGGGCTTGGTATAAGAGGTTTGCAGATTTTGTGTCTACTATTGGGTTTTCTCACAGCAGGTCGGATCATTCTCTGTTCATCTATCGTCGTGGTACTTCTCTGACATACATTATGATATATGTGGATGATATTACATTAAGATTTGGTGTTGGTTCAGTCATTATGATCTAACTCCTAGCCTACTCATAAGACTCGTTCAATCTCATTAGGAATTGCATCAACTTCTATTGATGCATGTGTGCACAAAATCCCTTAGACTTATCACAGTCATATGGTGGTGGTACCATACTTGCAAATTCATCCCATAGATCTTTCAATTTTGAGAAGTAAATCGAGATACTATTAGTTTCTTGTACCATAGTTGCAATTGCTTTGTGTAATTGATCGATTCGTGCAGCATTTACCTTATCAAAACGCTCACGCAGATCTTCCCCCACTTTCTTTGCACTTGTAGCGTACACAATCCCAGTATGCAGCTTCTTCGTCACCGAGTTCATGATCCATCCCTGGACTATTGCATTGTATCTGTCCCAATTATGAGCTAACTCTGTACTGAAATCCTCATTCTTCCAGGTTCCATCGACTATTCCTAGCTTGTTCTTTCCAAGCAATTGAATTTGCATGGCCCTGCTCTAGATGGAGTAATTCTCCGATCCCGTTAACTGCATTGGAATGATAGAAGCTCCGGTAGTATCAGAAGGATATAATAATAGTGCATGATTGTGATCGAATCGCACAGTCGCCATAGTCGTATCTCAAATCCTAATTGATCGAAAAATTGAATATCTCAAACCCTAATTGATCGATAAATTGGATCGGAGCTTCAAATTCTCACAATCCAGTCAAACAAAATACACATTCGTGGTTGTATAGCTATGATACCATGTTGAATTTCACTATGTTAGCATTGGATACAGGATCTATAACAATACATTGATGTGTAGAGCATGATCTTAGAGAGAGAAAGGAGATCTAGAAAGATATTATTTCTGCGTAATGAAAGTAATGATCCAAATACAATGTAACAGTAAATATGCACTGTACTTTCCACAAACTAACTAACCGTCTACATAATCTAATTACCAAAATGTCCTTCTTCCTACATTATTACTAAACTGCCCCCACAGTGTATATATCATCAGGTAATAACCATATTGAAGCTTATCCTGTGATGGGAATTAAGAAAATCGTTTAAACTTTAAAGTGGTAACACATAATCCATGACGTAAAATAAGCTTTGGCTTTTAATGACGGCACTAGCTACGTACGTGTGGGGTACCCATTCCTTAAACGTTATAGCTACCCTTAAATTTCGAAAATGTAATCTTTTCTCTTCTTTTGTTCCCCACTTCTTATTTAATATCCGCTTTGGGAGATTAATTTTAATTCGTGCCTGAAATATTTTGAGGTAAATAGTTTCAAGACCTGAATATAAGATTCCTAATCATGTATGTTTGCTCAAAAAGTTTTTATATGGGCTTAAGCAGGCCCCACATGCTTGATATATGAGGTTTGCAGATTTCGTGTCTACTATTGAGTTTTCTCACAGCAGGTCGGATCATTCTCTGTTCATCTATCGTCGTGGTACTTCTCTGACATACATTATGTTATATGTGGATGATATTATATTGACTGTCTCTTCTGATAATTTGCGCAAGTCTATCATGTCTCTTCTCAGTTCAGAATTTGCTTTGAAAGACTTGAGGCCCTTGTGTTATTGTTTTGGGTATAGATGTCACACGTCATACAGGTGGTCTATTTTTATCACAGAGGAAGTATGTGGCTGAGATTATTGAGAGAGCTGACATGTCATCTTGTAAGTCCTCTTCTACTTCGGTTGATACCAAACTGAAGCTGAGTGCTACTTCTAGCACACCTTACGAGGATCCCACCCACTATCGCAGTCTTGCAAGAGCTCTTCAGTATCTTACTTTCACGAGGCTCGATATTACTTATGCAGTGCAACATGTGTGATTATTTATGCATGATCTGAGGGACGAGCACATGCATGCGCTTAAACGCATTATACGGTACATACAGGGCACATTTGATTATGGTTTGCATTTATATACATCCTTCGTCTCTACTCTCGTGTCTTATACAAATGTTGATTGGGGTGGATGTCCAAATACCAAACGTTCGACATCTGGTTATTGTTTGTTTCTTGGTGATAAGTTGGTCTCGTGGTCGGCAAAACGACAGACTACTTTATCGCGATCCAGTACGGAGGCCGAGTATCGAGGGGTAGCCAATGTGGTATCTGAGTCATGTTGGTTGCATAATCTTCTATTAGAGCTTCACTTTCCTATTCAGAAAGCTATCTTAGTCTACTGTGATAATGTTAGTGCAGTCTATCTCTCTGGGAATCTGGTCCAACATCAGCGCACTAAACACATCGAGATGGATATTCACTTTGTTCGCGAAAAGGTAGCTCGTGGATAAGTTCGTGTCTTGCATGTCCCTTCACGATACCAAATTGCTGACATCTTTACTAAGAGTCTTCACTTAGTTCTGTTTGAAGATTTTAGGGACAACCTCAGCGTACGACAACCGCCCTCTATGACTGTGGGGTGTGAAAGACACGATAATATACATGGTTGGGACCGTGTATATCAATTAAGGATTTGTATATAATTTATCATATTTGTAGAATTCTTGTACAAATGTAATTATGGTAGTAGTATTATATTAGGAAAAAAATATTAGTCTTGTATTAGGAAAATTTACATTTATTTTTCAGAATTAGATATTGTATATCATGTATATATACCTCTTCATTAATGAAAATAATGAGTAGATTATTCTCTTTCGTTCGTAACTCTCGTTGAGTCCATAATTCCAAACACATTAAACAAAGAAGAGAAAAAGAAAAAAATCAATAGAGTGGCTTCAAAACATTGCTAGTAGAACAGAACTAGCTACCGGCGGTACTGTTTGGATGAACTTTCTTGAATATTTTCATAGGAGAAAAGCAAGAAGAAGAAGAAGATATATTTTTGGGATTATGTTGCTTCTTAATTTCCGCACCTTCAGTAATTTCCATTTTCTTCATCTTCTCCTTGAATTGTTTCTTCATGACATAAGTTTCCGCAAGATAAGCACTAGCACTCGCCATTATAATATTATCCAACAAGTTCTTGAAGATCCGTTACAAAGGCTGAAAATTTCAGGAATTTAAGAAACGGAGTATTATTAATAGGCTTGGGGGTAATGAATGTGGGCCGAGCGTCTTGTTTGGGTGTTAAGTTTTGACTTGGCCTTCCCTTCGTGTTAATTTCATTTTCTTTTATTTTTGCTGAGAATAAATGAACACTTCTGCCTGCAACAACGACGTGTGAAGGAAGGTATTTCCAAAACAACAAGATTTCCTGAGTGTAAATTGGATAACATATTAAAAACAAAGTTTCCACACGCAGACAATATTTGGCCAATCTTCTGATTAAACCTCAAGAAAAATGGAGTTAAAGCTAACAAGATGTCAATACTCAATAGAAATGGTAACTCAATCTCATATTTCAATAACTAAGACGCCTTTATTTCTAAAGTGGATTTTCAGTATGACTTTGAATTAGTCGGATCTAAAAATACGTTTGAATACTGAATAGAAAATCAAACAAATAAATAATTAAGGACTTCTTGCTTCTTGTATCTCTATATTATGATTATCAAGTGGCAATTGCTATTATCAATTATACATTTTATAACTATAAAAGTATACGGCATGATGTCGTAAAACATCTGCTTCTAGATGAAATAATTTGCATATACTATAAATTTTTTTTGGCTCATTCACTTAATCTGTTGGAAGAAAACTAATTCTTTGGGAAGGTACTCTTCAAGGCGAGTTATTGATTTAATAAAATCACCTTAGAGGCGGGAATCATTTTAACTAAAACTAAATTAGTGATTTCATTTTTCGGCTATTTGCTAAGTAGTGATTTCATGATCTTTGGTTATTCGCGGGTGTTACTTATAACTCTTTATTATTTACTAAATCCATTTAAAAGGATAAAAAGAAAAGTATTCTAAAACTTAATATTTTTATTCTCAGCAGCAGTAAATAAATTTTTACTGATAATATTGAAATCGAATATTCTGAAATGTCACAAATTGACTAAGGTTAACTAAAAACTAAAGTGACAAAAGTAAGTATTCAGACTCCAAGATTTTGAGTTTGATTCTTAATACTTGTAGACTATAGTCGACCACCAAGTAAAACTACTTTCTAAGAGTTTTTAGGTAACACTACTTGTCAAAGCACTCTCTTTGGTTCATTTAATCCTTCTATTTTTAGGTATCAAATTCCACATACACGAGAGAGAAATTAAAAAAAATAATGAATTTTATCTTGTAAATTATGAATCTTGAGTCTAATAACGACTCAAAAAATTAACCCACTAATTAAGTGGATATTGTCGTCCATGACGAGATAACAATTTGTTTTCTACATTAATATGGGACTCTCTAGAATGTCTAGCTAGAAGCTAGAACGTCATTGCTGTTAAACAGAGGTAATATACCTGTGATATACACTGAATATACAGCAGTATATCACAGGTATACAAAACAAGAAATGAAGGCAGCCCAAATAGAGGCAAGTGGCAAATGTGAAATAGACGGCCCAAATGGCCTGGATTGTTGGCCCAGTCACGGAAATAGGGCAAAGAAACAAGAGGGACAATTCTTGTATATTAAGGAATGTATATTGTAATATATTTGTAGTATATTAGGATGAAAAGGATGCCTTAATTAGTATTATACACCTACCATAATTGTAGAGTTAGAATTATGGTAGAATAAGGATTTAGAAGTAGAATAGGAAAAGGATTTTTCCTATTATAGAAATATGTAACTTGTATATATAGCCTTTCAATTAATGAAAATAATCAAGGGGATTATTTCTTTCATGGTATCAAGAGACTAGGTCTAAACAAAAGTTTTCTTCTCTCAAACTTTTGCCTCCTCTTGGCCGAGAACCCCTCCCTCGGGTTTTTTTCTCTCCAAATATCTCGTCTTCCGCTCTCAAAAACCTCTCTTAAATTTATCCTCCTTCTTTGTTCTTCCAAATATGTCGAAGAACAATTTTCACCCTGCCCTCACGGTTTCCAATATCAAGCTCAGTGTCCCAATTGTCCTTGAGATGGAAAACGTTCAATATGCATTGTGGGCGGAGTTGTTTAAAATTCACGCTATCTCTTATCAAGTTCTTCATCACATAATTCCTCCCGCTAGACCCCTTCCTGCGGAGGATAATGAGGTATGGATTACACTTGATGCTACCGTTTCTTCTGGTGGATATACGCCACGATTTCTGGACCTTCTACAGACGATTATGGAGCCCGATACCACGCTTATGGCTGCATGGAATAGATTGGCGTGACATATTTCAAGACAACCAACATTCCCGTATCATCACACTCGAGCAGAATTCTCTCTCGCTCGAATGGACGATTTCAACGCCGCATATTGCAAGAAACTAAAGGAATTGGCGGATCAACTCCGTAACGTTGGCGTCACGAGTAACAAATAATCGCCTAGTTCTACAGCTTGGTTGCGGTCTTTCGGAGGCCTATAATGGTGTTGGCACTCTCCTTCGCCAAAGCAACCCTCTTCCCAACTTCCATCAAGCCCGCTCCATGCTTACGTTAGAAGAAGCCGGTTTGGCTAAAAGGCGCTACCGAGCAAGTCCGATTGTCATGATGGCGCCCTCTCCTAATCCGTCCGCTTTGCTAATAATACCCGCCAAAACCATAATAATGGTGGCGGCAAGAATAATCGTAAGAATAATAAAACCGCGGCAAACGCGCAGTGGTAATGGTGGAGGTTCCTAGTCAAGAAAACCTCGGTGGGTCCCATCCAATGAACAAGGGCTCACCACCCCATGGGCCCAAAGAATGGGGCCCATGGAAGTGGAGCGATGGCGATGGACCGTGGGCGGCAGCCCATACCAAAGGCCGAGGAAATTCCGGCGCCAGCTGGTCAGCCAACAATCCAGGCCCAATGCCCAGTGGCGCCCATCGCCAGCGGCCCAACAATGGCAGCTGGTAGCGCTACGGGCCAGGTCCAGCACGGCCAGGAGTTCTTGGGCCCCGACCTCCGCAAGCCCATCATGCAGCAGTCCCTACTCAGACCGATATCGAGGCCGCGATGCACACGTTGGGATTAACTCAACCAGACCAAAAATGGTACATGGACACCGGGGCCACTACTCACATGACTTCCGACTCAGGTACTCTCTCATCTTATTCCACTTGAGCACCCTGGGGATAATCATTGGTAATGGTAGTTCTATTCCAATTCTAGGGTATGGTCAGAAAACGTTGTCTCCCCCCAATCCACCACTCCTCTTGAAAAATACTTTACATGCTCCTAAATTGATTAAAAATTTAGTGTCTCGTCCAGAATTCACAAATGACAATTCTGCTTCATTGAATTTGATCCTTTCGGTTTCTCTGTGAAGGATTTCAAGACGGGGAGTCATCTCATGAGGTGTGATAGTAGGGGGGGATCTATATCCTATCATGCCTGGTTTCAGTCCATCGAGTCCAAATTTGCCATCGCCTTTGCCCATCTCTCCTTCCATGTGGCATGCTCGTTTGGGTCATCCGGGATCTTCTATTTTATCAGTTTTAGATAAAAATAGCTTTATTTCTTGTAAGGGTACGAGTCGTACTCCAAGTTGTCAGTCTTGTTCATTAGGAAAAATTGTTAAGTTGCCATTTGTAGACTCCAATTCTCATACTTCTATGCCATTTGACATTATTCATAGTGACTTATGGACATCTCCTGTTCTTAGTTCAATGGGTCATCGTTATTATGTTCTCTTCTTAGATGATTATTCTAGATTTTTGTGGACGTTTCCAATTGCGAATAAATCACAAGTGTTTTCCGTCTTCATAAAATTTAGGGCGTTCATTCGTACTCAATTCGAAAGAGAAATAAAAAATATTCAATGTGATAATGGGAAAGAGTATGACAATAGGGAGTTTCGAGAATTTTGTGCTACTCATGGGATAAATTTTCGGTTTTCATGCCCTCATACATCTTCACAAAATGGGAAAGCCGAACGCAAAATTCATTCCATAAATAACATTGTCCGAACTCTCCTAATCCATGCCTCCATACCTCCGTATTTTTGGCATCATGCTCTACAAATGGCTACTTACCTTCTTAACATAATTCCATCTAAAGGTCTGACATATTCTTCCCCTCTCAAAATATTTAATAAAAACCCGTCTTATTCTCATCTTCGGATTTTTGGGTGCTTGTGTTATCCGTTATTCCCATCCACCACAATTAACAAACTTCAGGCTCGGTCTACTCCGTGTGTATTTTTTGGTTATCCGTCAAATCATCGTGGTTATAAGTGTTTTGATTTATCCTCCAAGAAAATCATTATAAATCGTCATGTCATTTTTGATGAAACCCAATTCCCTTTTACGAAAGTTCATACTCCCGAGCCTAAGTCGTATAATTTTTTGGATGACCAAATATCCCCGTATATTATTCAGAATTTTTCGGACAACTCCCGTGCCCAAAATCCCCAAGCGCTCCATCGCCTACCGGGTCCCACAAGATCATCGCCCCTCGCTGTTCCAAATTATTGGGCTACCCAATCTAACATCGAACCGTCCAGAACCACCACCTCGAAGTGCTCCGTAATCGATTCCAGCTTGTACCGATCTGGGCCGAAGAAAGCCCATCGCTGCCGCCACCCGTCCCGAGCCCAGAAAATTCCTAAAATTCCATCACTTCTTCCTCGAGTCATAGACCGGTCACTCATAGTCAGCGGGGTATTTTTACACCTAAACGACATTTTAATTTACATTCTGATGTCTCTAAATCTCCCTTGCCCCGCAATCCTGTGTCCGCATTAAATGACCCTAATTGGAAAATTGCTATGACTGATGAATATCATGCTCTTATTGATAATAAGACGTGGGAGTTGGTGCCCCGTCCATATGGTATTAATATTATCAGGTCTATGTGAATTTTTGCTCATGGAGAATTCAGATGGGTCCTTTGCTCGCATAAGGCGCGACTTGTTGGTGATGGTAAGACTCAAAGAGGTTGGTATTGATTGTGGTGAGACGTTTAGTCCGGTGGTCAAACCGCTACCATTCGTGACCGCATTAAGCTTGGCTCTTTCAAAGACTTGGCCGATTCATCGCTTAGATGTCAAGAATGCTTTTCTACATGGAGATCTCAAGGAAGCAGTCTATATGCATCAGCCGTTGGGTTTCAGGGATCCCAACCGACCTCATCATGTCTGCTTGTTGAAGAAGTCATTATATGGGCTTAAGCACCCCACGTGCCTGGTATACACGATTTGCTGATTTTGTTTCGACTATTGGGTTCACACACACAGTCGACAATTCTTTGTTCATCTACCGCCGTGGTTCGTCATTGGCCTATATTACGTTATATGTGGATGATATCATCTTGACCGCCTCTCCGATGCTTTGCGTCAGTCTATCATGGCCATGCTCGCTCAATTTGCTATGAAGGACTTAGGGCCGTTGAGTTATTTTTTGGGGATTGCCGTCAAACGTCATTCAAGTGGCTTGTTTCTGTCTCAACGGAAGTATGCTGCTGAGATCATAGAGAGGGCTGGGATGTCATCCTGTAAGTCCACTTCCACACCGGTTGATGCAAACCCAAAGCTAAGTGTCGCAGCAGGTGCACCATACGAGGACCCGACCCGCTATCGCAGTCTTGCAGGGGCCCTCCAGTATCTTACCTTTACCAGACTGGATATTACATATGCGGTTCAGCAGGTGTGTTTATTCATGCATGATCCCAGGGTTGAGCACATGAATGCAATCAAACGCATCATTCGGTATATTCAGGGGACACTGGACTATGGGTTGCACTTATATCCTTCGCCTACATCCACACTTGTCTCTTACACGGATGCTGATTGGGGTGGTTGTCCCGACACCAGACGGTCGACTTCTGGCTACTGTATGTTCCTTGGCAACAACTTGGTCTCATGGTCGGCAAAACGTCAAGCAACTCACACGCTCCAAAGGTCAGGCGTAATATCGAGGGGTCGCAAATGTGGTTTCCGAGTCATGTTGGCTACGTAATTTGCTTTTGGAGCTTCATTGTCCCATTCAGAAGGCAACTTTGGTATATTGCGATAACATTAGTGCCATCTACCTTTCAGGTAACCCCGTTCAACACCAACGCACCAAGCATATCGAAATGGACATTCACTTTGTCCGGGAAAAGGTTGCAAAGGGTCAAGTTCGCGTCTGCCATGTCCCGTCTCGTTATCAAATTGCGCACATCTTTACAAAGGGTCTACCAATGGTTCTCTTTGAAGATTTTAGGACAGCCTCAAGCCAAGACCGCCCGCTATGATTGCGTGGGTGTGTTAAACAGAGGTAATATACGTGATATACACCGAATATACAACAAGATATCACGGTATACAAAACAAGATAAACAAAGTGGCAGCCCAATAGAGGCAGTGGCAAATTCAACAAATAGACGGCCCAAATGGCCTGGATTGTTGGCCCATCACTAAATAGGGCAAAGAAACAAGAGGACAATTCTTGTATATTAAGGAATGTATATTGTAATATATTTGTAGTATATTAGGATGAAAAGGATGCCTTAATTAGTATTATACACCTACCATAATTGTAGAGTTAGAATTATGGTAGAATAAGGATTTAGAAGTAGAATAGGAAAAAGATTTTTCCTATTATAGAAATATGTAACTTGTATATATAGCCTTTCAATTAATGAAAATAATCAAGGGGATTATTTCTTTCAATTGCTTCTCGAATTAACAACAGAATCCGACGAGGAAACTATGGCGGGATGTACTTTCTTGAACATCTTAGTGAACCAACCACCAGAAGAAGACTTTTTCAACCCATTACATATTTCAGGTCTTTTAGCTTCTTCCTTCTCGAAACTCTTCATCTTCTCCTTGTGAAGCTTTGTCATGGCATAAGCCTCAGCAAGATAAGCACTAGCTGTCGACATGCTTGATATTTATATATTTTCAAAGAAAATTCTTAAGCAAAAATATGGAAGAAACTTAAAATAGGGTTCATGAATATTATTATGGTATTTATACATACGAAAGGAATTTGCTAAGAAATTTCGTGGCATTGCATAATTCATTAGGTTCGGCTGCTTGGTAGATACTATGTTCATTGCTTTGTTTGACGACCTTGGAGCCAAAGTAAATTGACTAATTAGGTTTCTTGTGTCCAACGCGAATAGGAATCATTTGTCTATATTTTCTTCAGTTGAATTTGACCTGCCAAACATTCATCAGTAGCTAATATTGGACAATGACAATACATTAGCCTACCATTCTGTGACATAACTAAGGCCCCATTGCCATGTTCTTTCCTATGCAACATCGAGTGGTGGGATTAGAATTTGAAAGAGAATAATCCCTTGATTATTTTTATTAATGTAATAGGTTTATATTACATGATATACAATAGTAAACCTAGTCTATAATTACGAAAATCAAATATATATTTTCCTAATACTACAGATTACTACCATAATTACATATGTACATCATCACTAATAATATCAAGGAATATACAACGTATATTAGGAATATACAACGTATATTAGGAATATACAACGTATATTAGGAATATACAACGTATATTAGGAATATACTACGTATGTTCTATCACCCCCCCCCCCGCAGTCATAACGGGCGGTTATCATACGTTGAGATTGTCCCTAAAATCTTCAAACAGAACTAAGGGAAGACCTTTATTAAAGATGTCAGCAATTTGATACCGTGAAGGGACATGCAAGATACGTACTTGTACATGAGCTACCTTTTAGCGAATAAAGTGATGTTGGACAGGATTTCCAGAGAGATATATCACACTAACATTATTGCAGTATACCAAGATAACTTTCTGAATAGGAAAATAAAGCTCCAAGAAGAGGTTACGCAGCCAACAGGACTCAGACACCACATTAGCTACCCCACGATACTTGGCCTCCACGTTGGAACGCGATAAAGCAGCCTGCCGTTTAGCCGACCAAGAGACCAAGTTATCACCAAGAAACATACAATAACCAAATGTTGAGCGTCGGGTATATGGAAATCCACCCCAAACCGCATCAGTATAATACATGAGAGTAGATACGGACGATGGATATAAGTGTAAACCATAATCAAGAGCGCCCTGAATGTAACACATAATGCGTTTGAGAGCGTGCATGTGTTCTTCCCTTGGATCATGCATAAATAAACACACCTACTGCAATGCATAAGTTATATTGGGCCTCGTGAATGTAAGATACAGAAGATCCCCCGCAACACTGCGATCGTGGAAGGGATCCGCATTAGCACTCAGCTTCGGTTTGGTATCAACCGGAGTAGAAGATGACTTACAGGATGACATTCCAGCCCGTTCAATAATCTCAGCTACATACTTCCTCTGGGATAGAAATAGACCACTTGCATGACGCGTTACAGTTATACCAAAAAAATAACTCAAAGGCCACAAGTCTTTCATAACAAGTATTCGATGTCGGAGAAACAAAAGAATGGAGTCACTGTTGAAGAACAAACCCTAGATCATATCAGTCAGTTTCCAGTACAAATTCTCTCTCTTTTACCAACCGAAGATGCGGTCACATCATGTGTTCTCTCAAAGAGGTGGCGTTATCTCTGGACTTGTATTCATAATTTCCTTTTTATTGATAGAAATTACAATAAAGTCCAAAACTCTGTATCCTTTGTGGACCATGTTTTAAGTCATTCCACTTGTTCCAAAATCAATAAATTCCAACTCGAATTTCATCCCAGAGGCTGGGACTTTGTTTTGAAAAGCAGCCAATGGCTCAGTTTTGTTGTGGAAAACAAAGTGGAAGATGTTAAGTTGTATTCATATCCATTTGATGAGGAACTCTCTTATGAGTGCCATCTATCTATGTTCACTTGTTCGTCGTTGATTACATTGAATTTGAGTTGTTGGGTGTTTGATGAAGAAATGTCCATAGCTTGGAACTCTCTAAAGAGCCTAATGCTGCACTCAACAACGTTATACAATGAGGATATTGTGAAATTACTGTCAAGTTATCCTGCTTTGGAAACTATGGAGCTGTCATTTTTCAAGGGTTGTCGTCGTCTAGAAATTGCGTCTTCAAATTTAAAGAGACTAAATTTGCATAACTGTTGGAGCACTCCTTATGAAGAATGTTATGGTCAGTATTCCTATTTTGAGTGAGGAAAGGACACTCTTAAATTACGTAAGATGAATACGTAATGTTTTGGCCAAACTAAAAAGATGAGCCTTTTTTCATTATAACACACACCTATTTAAATACATAAAAATTAACCTACCACTATGCCACTACACTAATTGTGGAAGCATCATTCCCCATGATTGAAATTATCAACCACTAACACAAACTAACAATGCCCACTACATGAAGGACTTAAAATAACTACTACCACTAATGAAATAATGCCTAAATAAATGGACCCTTAAATCTGGAAATCTTTGACCCAATTTGGGGCATGTTGGGCGCGTTTGGGCATTGCTCTCAGTTCACTGCTTGGGCCTTGTTGACGGACAGGATGTCGGCCCACATGAATTTCCTTCCCTTCAAAATGGGTCTTGCCCTCAAGGCCCATGGATTTAGTAGCTTGTTGCTGACTTGAACCAGCCGGGTCGCCCATCTGACTCCCACTAGCGATATGCTCAAGGTGAGGATGAGTGAGACCCATCAATTTTTGGATTCCCAAGTCTGGTCGGTAGGTGAAGAGTTCCCCCATTGAACTAAAACTTGCTTTTCCTTTCTCTCTTTCTTCCACACTGTGTGCTCATCTACGATAAATTTGGGCTTCAGGTGCACTTGCTCGTCTTCGATGATTCCTGGTAATTGTGCACTGGTGGTGGGTGCTTCTCCTAAGTGAGGTTTGGTGTAGAGTTACTTGTCTGTAGGTTCAGAGTTTAACATAGACCTAGTCCCCTACACTGAATTCCTTAGCCAATCGTCATTTGTTTGCATGGGTTTCCATTTGTTGACGGGTTTTATGGAGAGCCTCTTTAAGCTTGGCTAGAAGATTGTTTCTGTGGGTTAAAGTGGAGTCGATGGCTGCATTATGGGATTTTCCCAATAGATATTGAGTCGCTATGGGTGGTGGGCGACCGTATAGTTCTTAGAAAGGGGTGATTTTGATGGTTGTATGGTGGCTTATGTTATACCAATATTCCGCGAGTGATAAGTACCTACTCCAATTACGGGGTTCATGATTGACAAAACAACACAGATAGGTCTGGAGGCTGCGATTGACGACTTCGGTTTGCCCATCCGTTTCCTGGTGGTATGCGCTACTGTAAGTTAATTTAGTACCCAACTGAGAGAAGAGTTTTTGCCAGAACTTGCTTAGAAACAACGGGTCTCGATCCGAAACTATGGTTTCAGCATTCCATAAAGCTTATATATGTCAGTGAGGAATATAGAAGCTAGGTATGAAGCTGTGTATTTGGTAGGTAATGCTAAATCAGTCAACAATCACCCAAACAACAGTTTTGCCACATGACATGGGAAGGTGGGTGATAAAATCCATACTTATGTCTTCCCATACTTGGTTAGGTATGGGGAGGGGTTGGAGTAATCCGTATGGCTTGTGGTTTACTAGTTTGTTTTGTTGGCAAATGGAGTAGTTGTGTACAAATTTCTCAATTTTTGTCCTCATGGCTAGCCACGCAAACGCTGCTGATATGCGACTTAAAATCGCCTTGACTCCCGAGTGGCCACCATAGGGAGAAGAATGGTATTCTTCTATTATTTGTGACTGCATCCCCGTTTCATCAGGTACATATAATTTCGTGTCGATGAAAACTAAACCATCATGTACCTTGAATTTTTCATTGACCTTTGCGTCTGATGTGATTTTGTTCAGCAACTCCATTCCGACTTTAGTGGCGGCGTAGAAATCCTTCAACTGCGTAATCCAGGAAACAGTGGGTCCTGAAATAGCAGTGAATTAAGGCTGCTCCACTTGCGATAATACATCAACAACTGGGTTCTCCTTCCGGGGCTTGTATCGGATTTCATACTCAAAACCGATAAATTTAGTGAGCCACTTTTGTTGTTATGGTGTTTGGATTGCTTGTGAAAGTAAGTGTCATATGCTTATGTGATTTGTATAGATAATAAACCTTCTTCCTAGCAAATAATGCCTCCACTTTTTGATGCCTTCAGTAATCGCGTAGATTTTTCTTGTGTAGGTGGAAGCTGCTTGCATACGAGGCACTAGTTTCTTGCTGAAAAATATCAAAGGGTGGTCCGGTTGTGAAAAGACTGCACTAATGGCTACACCGCTAGCATCCGTCGTGACTTTGAATTCTTTATCAAAGTCGGATAGAGCAAGAACCGGGAGGGTGGTCATGCATTCCTTTAATTTCCTGAATGCTTCAGTGGCCTTGAGACTCTATGCAAAAGATGCATAATTCTGTACGAACCGCCGGTGGTAACCGGTAAGGCCTAGGAATCCTCGTAAAGTTGTGATAGTAGAAGGTGCGGGCCATTCCAAAATGGCCTGGATTTTGTCTGGATCCACACTTACCCCGTCACTGGAAATTATATGTCCCAGATAATGCACTTGTTTCTCTCTAAATATACACTTTGACAATTTGGCGCAATACTTATGAGTATGGAGTAAGGCAAAGACCTTGGAGAGGTGTTCCATATGCTCTGCACATCCGGTACTATCTATGAGTATGTCGTCAAAGAAAACCAGTACAAAACACCTCAATTGTTCCAGAAACAATTCGTTCATTGCTGCCTGAAAGGTGGAAGGAACGTTGGACAACCCAAATGGCATCACTGTAAATTCGTAATGCCCATCGTATGTCCGAAAGGCTGTTTTGTGCACGTCTTGAGGATTCATCCGAATTTGGTGGTACCCGGACCTCAAGTCAATTTTCGAGAACATTGTTGCTCCTTTCAATTCATCTAGAATTCATCCACCGTAGGAATTGAGAATCGATCACAAACAATGATGGCATTCAAATCTCGATAGTAAACACAAAATCTCCAGGTACCGTCTTTCTTGTGAACCAATAAGACCGGCGACGAGTATGGGCTTTTACTTGGTCGAATCACTCATTCGTCTAGTATTTCTCCAATACGTTTTGTCATAATTTTCTTCTGAAAATGAGGGTAATAGTAGGGTCGCACATTGACGGGTTTGGCATTGGGTTGGAGATGTATTCGGTGGTCGTGTTTGCGGCTGGGTGGAATTTTAGTGGGGGTTTTGAAAATATGGTGGTATTCCTTCAGCAATTTTGCAGTTCTGGGGTAGATTGGAATGGTTGGTTTTAAGTGTAAATGCAGGGGGTGGGCTCATGAGTGACGACATGTAGGGATAAGATCGACCCTGTGGTGATCATTCTGTTTAGTTGAGTTGGGGTGGAGAAGGTTAATGTGGGCTCATTGGTTAGCTAAACCTTTTTGCCATGGTGGTTAAAGCTCATTTGTGGTATGGAGAAATCTGCGGTGACAACCCTAAGAGTGCTTAACCACTGAACACCGAGAACGACGTCGGCCCCTTGAATCGGTAAAATTAAAAAGGGAATATTGAATTCTTGCCCCTTCAATTTCACCTTAACATCGAGGTAGTGGCATGTGCATTCCAGGAATTCCCCATACCCTACCATCACATTGACATTGGTAAGCATTAATATCGGCATTTCTAGTTGATTTGCAATTCGAGGTTGTAGGATATTATGTGTGCTGCCAGAATTGATCAAGGCTGTAAATTCTCTTCCCTTGATGGTACAGTGAGCTCGCAGAGTTTGAGGAGCTGGAATTCCTAAATAGGCTGCCATGGAGAGATAAAAAGTACTCTTATTCTGATCCAACAAACAAGATTCCCTCGGCATGGTATATTCAGTTTCTCATTCCTCTTTTTCTTCTTCTTCCTGGGTCTCCATAGTTGAGAATACTTGTTCAGCAGTCTCATTCACTACAACAATGAGAAATTGAGGCTTTTTGCATATATGTCCAGGTTTTCATTTATCCTCACAACTGAAGCACAAACCTTTGGCTCACCTCTGCTGGATCTCAGGTTTGGTGAGCCTTCTAACGAGTAGATTTGGTGATGGCCGTGGGGGTGCGGGTAACTGAGGGAGTAAAGTGGGTTGCTTGATGGGCCTTGCGTAACTGGAACTTGTCGGGTAAGTTGGTTGGGGATAGTAACGCGGGTTTGATTTATTTTGGGCTTGGGTTCCTTCATTTTGGCTTCTATTAATTTGGCCAGCCTAATTGCATCAGTGATAATATGTGGTTTCAAGACCGCGAGCTCTTACTGTATTTCCTTTCGCAATCCTGAAATAAAATATTTTAAAATTGTAACAGAAGATAGCCCTCACAATTGCAAATCGTTTCTAACTCTTGTTGAAATTCCATAACAGATCCCTTTTGCTTGAGTTTCATACGAACTTTATGATTTTCATACGAACTCGGCCCGAAACATACTTCTAAAGCTCTCGTAAAGTGATCTCAATCGCCTAGTTAGTGATTTGAGTGCTTATTTATACCAACTCAAGGCTAGACCCTGCATGCAAAATGACGCCATCGTCAATTATTGATCGGGAGGCACGTGATAATAATTATAATACTGATCAGCCTGAAAAAGACAATTCAATGGGTTGTTTCCATTGAAGAATGGAAGGTTGAGTTTGGGCGGCTTTATGGCGGTTGAGAGAGGTTGAAAACTTCGTAGATTTGCGGGAGAGAGTGAGTAGGGCCATGAGTATGAGGGCCCTTCTTGATAATACGGGTTTGTGTGAACGGTGGGGGGATGTGGTGCAAAGGGGTTTATCTCATCGAATCGGCCTTTGAGGTCATTTATGACTTCGGTTAGAGACATCACAAAGTCTTTCAATGCATCGAATTCTTCCGTAGTAGGGTTTTTGTTTTGCTTGGGAGGCATGGTTCTCTGGATGAAAGCACCAAATTGTTAGGGTCGGTATTCCTATTTCGAGTGAGGAAAGGACACTCCTAAATTACGTAAGATGAATACGCAATGTTTTGGCCAAACTAAAAAGATGAGCCTTTTCATTATAACACACACATATTTAAATACATAAAAATTAATCTACCACTGTGCCTCTACACTAATTGTGGAAGCATAATTCCCCATGATTGAAATTACCAACCACTAACACAAACTAACATTGCCCACTACATGAAGGACTTAAAATAACTACTA
Organism: Anisodus acutangulus; assembly: GCA_029783415.1. Taxonomy (NCBI): domain Eukaryota; kingdom Viridiplantae; phylum Streptophyta; class Magnoliopsida; order Solanales; family Solanaceae; genus Anisodus; species Anisodus acutangulus. The sequence goes on from CM056509.1 coordinate 8,416,461, forward strand.
CCACTAATGAAATAATGCCTAAATAAATGGACCCTTAAAGATGGAAATCTTTGACCCAATTTGGGGCCTATTGGGCACATTTGGGCCTTGCTCTCAGTTCACTGCTTGGGCCTTGTTGACGGACAGGATGTCGGCCCACATCAAAGAACGTGATAAATCTTTGGAAAATTTTACCCCACATCTTCAGCATTTGGAAATAACCGGAAATCTAAAATATCTCAAGTGTAAGCTAGTAAATGTCTCCTCTTTTGTTACTGCCATCCTCACATTTTACAATCGTTGTACCATTGAACTCCGGGATAGACATGATGTCAGTTGTCGTGATTATCATCAAGTTTTCAGAAACCTTGTTGTGGACTATCTTCAAAAGTTGAGTCATGTGACTCAACTAAAAATTGAAAGTTGGTTAGAAGAGGTTTGTTTTTATGTCAAAAGAACTTATTCTCTACTATTTGATTTTTAGCAAGTAATTGTAGGGTATGAACGTGACAAAGATAATAGCATTTAGAATGCAATATCATTATGAACTTTTGTATACATGAAAATTTCAGTAAGAACTACTTTCTGCAGTTGAATATTGATAAATAGATTATTTTAGAAACTAGCGTGTTGTACATTGTTGTTCCTTAAAGTGGTTAGATGTGGTTAGATTTTATTAATTTTTCTTTGTTGTTGCTTCTTTCTCTATCCTTTACTAATTTCATTGGGATTATTTCACCAACTCGTGTTCATGTTGCAACTCGAAGGAATGCCGCTTCCAGAGTTGAGATGCAAATGCCTGACAATAGAGATGTGTGTAACAAAGAAACATATGTATAGACTAGCTAGCCTTTTAGGGACCTCGCCTCTTTTGGAGACACTGAACATACACTTGGAATTCGTTTCGTAATTTCTCTCAATTTATGCTCTTCTTTCTTACATCTAATTTTTACTTTGAAGTTTTAACTTTTGACAACCCCGCAACCCCAATACTGTAAAACTTTTTCAAAAGGAGAATGCAAATATGACATTTAGAATCTTTTTTCACTATAAGGTTATTGGTCTGGGTAGTTGCTTTCTATCTGGTAAAAGGGGCTCAAGAAAGGAAAGGAATTGGGGACCAACTAAATTCTTTTAGCTTGGTATGTACTGGTATTTCTGATAGGCAGCTATTGTAATTATCTATTGTGAATTGTTCAAGATTCGTGGGATTTGAATAGTGTTCTATATAAGACATCATTACTGTGAAATAATTTTATTTTGCCTTCTGTGGAATATTCCCGTTAGGGTGTAGACTTGCATTTGATCCTGGTTATATTCTCTTTTCCAGTTTGTTGATTTCCATTGCCTACGTGAGCAAATCTATTTGGATGAAGGAGATAATAACAATTTGCAGATTTGGCTATCAAACTGTGACACCCCGGATTTTCGGGTCATGGTTTGAATCGCTCGAAATATGTAAGTAAGACCTGAATCCTGGGGAAATTATGTTATAATTATGTATGTGTCAGAAGGATTAGAGGTTAAATAAATCTTTAGATTAGTTGGAAGATGGGGCCCATATGCCTATTCCACTACAAGATAAGCCAAAATGTGTAGAACTTATTCTATGAAGGGATATTAACTTGTGAAGTGGCCATCCTTCTTTAATTTGGTGAAGTTCCTTTCGTTTAATAGGCAGCATCGAAGTAAGAATTTAAGATGTGGAAAGTAAGCAACGTGATTCTATTTTACGGGATCAAAATATAATTTTTTTTATCAAGAGCAACATATGAATTTTGCGCACCACTGTCCTATAAGGCAAATCCTTATTTTTTTTAGCATGTTCTAAGTACTAAACGTGAACATAATCCTTCTTTTTTTTGGCATGTTCTAAGTCCTATGCGGTAGATATGTTAAGGCAAATCCTTCTTTTTTTGGCATGTTCTAAGTACGAAACGTGAACATAATACTGTCATATAAATAATTCTACTCTTAGTAGTTAATGATGTACATGTTATTCATTTCTATTGTCAAAGCATGTCTAAATATGTTCCTAAATCCCCATTGGGGTATATGGGAAATATGTTAATATTCATAATGTTAATCGGAGATGAAACCAGATTACGTCACTCCGATAAACTCAGAGTGTCTTAGTATCATTCATGCATTATATTCATGTATATACCTTGACCCCAAAGGAATTATATACGCTACTATATGGTATGCATTATATATATGTAGGTGATGGGAAAAGGGATATGGCGTTATATACGCACCACCACATGATCAGCTAGTATATGATGATGGTTATGCCTACAGAGACCTGTATGATATGATGGGATGCTCACAGAGGCCTGTATGATATAATGGGATGCCTATAGAGGATTGATGGCATTATATACGCATATGTATATATATGACCGCATTGTGCATGATACGTAGGTATATTATGACCCCCAGAGGCATTCTGCACATGTATGACACTTAGGCATATTATGGCCCTCAGAGGCATTCTCTACTAGTTGGTTATTTCGTATCTCATGTTACTTTCATGTCTCGATTATGCTATTCTTCATGCCTGACATAATCGGTACATCATTCGTACTAACGTTCCTTTTGTCGGGGGACGCTGTGTTTTATGCCCGCAAGCTCAAGTAGACAAGATGATGGTTCACACTAGTAGGTTGCTAGTTCAGCTGATATCGGAGCACTCCACTTGTCCCAGAGATGCAGTCTAATCTTGGTACGGTATTTTTCCATATAGTACACAGTTTCTGCCTAATCAGTCCTCCAGAGTTGCTCCAACATGCTAACACATGTGCTATTGTCTCAAGCATGGTCCATTTAACATCTTTCATGCTGAAGAAAAGCTGCTAAAGTAGATCTGTAACCTCAATATAGGAACATGTGGCTAATGTTCTCTGGCTCCTTCCCACATAGGTAAACATCTTAAGCAATGCTACAAACTTTTTCTCTTCAAGTTTTGAGTCAAAACAGAACAAACTTACAAAGTATGCAACCCTGAAGGGTATCTATAAGAACGTATTAATCTCTCTTGGGGAGCTTTTCTCATTAATACAATATATATATAGGTGTACAATGTGGAATCCCTATACAACATAGATCCCAGTTTTACCATAATTATATAACCTTAAATATGGTAAATACAATAGTGGTACACACGTGCTAATACACCCCCTCAGTCGGAGCGGGAGGAGGCCGGATGCTAAGACTGAATCTGAAGTCGAGGAATAGCTTTCTAGGAAGACCCTTGGTGAATATATCTGCATATTGATATGAAGAAAGCACATGTAATACATTGACATGACTGAGAGCAACCTTCTCACGAACAAAGTGGATGTCCATCCCAATGTGCTTGGTTCGCTGATGTTGAACCGGATTATGAAATAGATATATGGAGGATATATTATCACAATAAACCAAAGAAGCCTTACGTAATGGACACTGAAGCTCCAAAAGAAGGTTTTGGAGCCAACAGATCTCAATAACAACATTACCAACGCCTCTGTATTCTACTTCTGCACTCGAATAGGATAATGTGGGTTGCATCTTGGTGGACCAAGAAATAATATTATCTCCTAAGAATAAACAGTAGCATGAGGTATAACATCGCGTGTCCAAACAACCTGCCCAATCAACATCCGTATATGACAAAAACATGTTCGGTGCGGAGGGGTATAGATGGAAACCATAATCAAGTGTGCCCTTAACATATCGAATGATATGTTTGAGGGCAGTAAAGTGAGTCTCCCTGGGGGCATGCATATATAAGCATACCTGCCGAACAACATAAGCAATATCATGCCTGGTGAATGTGAGTTACTGTAGTGCACCTGCAAGACTCATGTAAAGTGTGGGATCGGACACCGGATTACCATCAACATCACTAATCTTTGATTTAGTGTCAACTAGAGTGGACATAATCATCCAGTTTGCCATTTTATCCTTATATACAATCTCTTCTACATACTTACGCTGACAAAGAAACATAGTATCTGCAGATCTAGTCACAGAAATCCCTAAAAAATATCTCAACTTCCCCAACTCAATCATAGCAAATTCTATTTTGAACAGTGTAATGATCTCATTTTTCAACAAATCAGAGGGGGCAGTGAGCACAATATCATCAACATATAATAATAAACACGCAATGCTACTACGTCTATGAAAAATAAATAGAGAATTATCACACTTGTTGCACACAAACCCAATCTGCATGATATACTGTGCAAAGTGATCATACCACGCTCTAGGGGCATGTTTCAAGTCGTAGAGTGACTTACGGAGATGACATACATACTGTGGGGCTGCTGGATGGACAAAACCATACAGTTGATGCATATAAACTGTTTCTTTTAAATCCCCATGTAGAAACACATTTTTTACATCAAACTGATGAACATACCAGTTCTTACCTATGACAATGATCAGAACTGTGCGAATAGTGGCCGATTTAACAACTGGACTGAATGTCTCACCACAATCAATACCTTTCTGATGATTAATGTCATTAGCCACAAGTCTCACCTTGTATCGCTCTAAGTCACCACTGTCTCTATATTTGTGATGATATAGCCACATGCATCGGATCACATTCACCCCCTCTGGTCTAGGAACCAAATCCTAGGTGTGCTATTTTGTTAAAGCATTAAATTCCTCACGCATGGCTGCATTCCAATTTGGGTCAAGTTTGGCTAACTTTGGGTTTTTGGGAATTGGGGATATGTTTTGTGTGGAGAGGTTAAATTGGACTTTGGGTTTGAAAATCTTGTGTTGGGAATAGGTTTCCATACGGTGTGTGGATGCAGGGGCAGGGTCGGTATTTGTGTTTGGGAGTAGGGCAATTGGGTACTGTGTCTGGCCAGGGGTGATCTGGGTGGGAGTGGGTACTATTCTGGGATGAGGCTTTGGTGGTGACTGCTTGTGAGATGTAGCAGCAGACTGGTGTAACACTGGGATAAAAAGATCCGATGGGGTTGCAAATGTGTAGTCCGGTGATATGGTCCGATATCGGAGGAGACGCAGGTGGGTAGTTGAGACCGAGATAGGGCATGAAGGTGGCCGAAGCAACGGGTGGTACTGATGTCGGAGGTGGCAGACGGTTAGGGATGCGGTCACCGGTGATGGCAGAGCTGGCGGGATACTTTGGAGAGGGGAGACCTGGACGACCTGTGGTGGCAGACCCGAAAGGGCGAGGAGGGGAGACCTTGACTAGATTGCCGATTGTGGTAGTTGGTGCGTCCGCCGCCACCGGAAAAGTGGCAGCCTGACGGAATGCTTGTTAGACAAGCGGTGATGAGTCTAAATCTTCGAGGAATTGGTAATCAATGACTCAGAATTTTGAATGTTGTCAAATGTGAAACCATACTCAACAAAGGTGACGTGGCGAGATATTATGATTTCATTGGTGGAGAGTTCATAGCATAGGTACCCCAATAGTTCGATGGGAAGCCTAGGAAGGTGAACAAAGTAGATCTGAGTGCCAATTTGTGGGGGGTCGTGGATGTCAGATTAGGGTAACACAGACAACCAAAAATTCTAAGATGGTCATAGGTAGGGATCCGACGGTAGAGAATTTATGTGGGTATCCTATTTTGAATAGCACGGGTAGGTAGAATATTGAGAATGTGTTCTACCATTTTTAATGCATATACCCAAAAAGTGGGGGGGGAGAGACACATGAAATATGAGGGTACGAATCATATTATTAATGGTTCGGAGAATTCTTTCAGCTTTTCCATTTGAGGAGAGGTATGGGAACACGAGAAACGAAAGATCATGCCAGTAGCCGCACAAAATTTATGAAATAGGGAATTATTGAACTCACGACCATTATCACATTTAAATGATTTTATGTCTTTTTCAAACTGTGTTTTAACCAGTGTACGAAACTAAACAAATTTGGAGAACACATGAGATTTGAGTGGATAGACCCAAAGAAAGTGAGAGAAATCATCCAAAAATACCAAATAATATTTGTGGCCTAAGTTGCTAGTTATGGGAGATGTCCATAAATCAGTGTGAATAATATCAAAGGTGAAGAAAGTAGTACTCATAGAAGTCGTAAATGGTAGTCTAATGTATTTCCCTAACTGACAAGATGAGCAACTATGAGAAAGAATCCATTTGTTACATTGGATTAAATTTCGATTTCTAAGGGAATAAAAAATGTGAGAACCGAGATGACCATGTTTACTATGCCACGTTGAGGGAGATATTGTTGTCAAAACGGTGGGAGGAGTGACACTAGCAGCGGATGTGGATAGAAAATGATATAGGTCCACCTCACTATTGCATCTCGTAAGGAGTTTCCCTGTACGGAGGTCTATTACAGAAAATCCAAACGGGTCAAAATTAATTGAAACAGAATTATCGGTGGCAAATTTTCTAACAGAGATTATGTATTGATGATGTTTGTGGCATAAAAGACGTTTTAAGAGAGAATTGAGGATGCGGTGGTGGGGTAAGGGTGTGGCCAACTCCTTAAATTGGAATGTGATGACCATTACCGATCATAATAGATTGCGGAGTATTTAAATGTCGCAATTGAAGAAGATTACTAGAATTATTTGTGAGGTGAGACGTGGCGCCCGTATTTATATACTACACATTATCAAGCTGCCGAGGAGTCAAAGTGCCAAAAGCCTGGGCCAAAACGGATTGTGGATGGCCAAGAACGGACTGATGGGCTCCAGGAAATTGGGCTTGAGTTATGTGGCCCGTCGATTGTGCTGGATCGGTCTGTTTGGAGACCATAAATTGAACCGGAGTTTGAGTGCCCGAGATGGTGGGAGAAATCATTATAGTGGATTATTTTTTGTGAAGGAAGAAAAAGGTAGACAAAAATATGTTCTCGGATAAAGGAAATAAAAAAGAAACGGCAAAAAGGTATTGCTGATCTGAGATTCCCGGGTAAAGTACGAAAAACGCCGAGATAAATTATGGTGTGTAATTGTTTCTTTTTAGAAAGATTCAGAGATAAATTGTGGTGAATGATTGTTTCTTTTCAGAAAGAGGCAGAAAAAAAATAGAAGCAATTGTTGCTTTCGATGAGGCGAGGCAGAAAGGGAGTTGTCGCATCAGGGAAAAGAAAGAAGAGTTTCTGGCGGTTTGATTAAACCGAGGAGGGCGAGTAGAAAAAATATGGCTTAGGTTTTGGCTTATGATTCCATGTAAGAATGTATTAATATCCTTTGGGGCATAAATAAATAAGCATACCTGCTGAACAACATAAGCAATATCAGGCCTGGTGAATGTGAGATATTGTAGTGCACTTGCAAGACTCCTGTAAAGTGTGGGATCGGACACCGGATTACCATTAACAGCACTAAGCTTTGATTTAGTGTCAACTAGAGTGGACATAATCTTCCAGTTTGCCATATTAGCCTTGTGTACTATCTCATCTGCATACTTACGCTGACATAGAAACATAGAGTTTGCAGATCTAGTCACTGATATTCCCAAAAAATAACTCAGCTTTCCCAAGTCGGTCATGACAAATTCGGCTTTGAGCAATGCAATTATCTCATTTTTCAATAGATCATATAAGACAATAAGCACAATGTCATCCACATATAATAATAAATAAGTGATGAAGTTACCTCGATAAAAAATGAAGAGAGAATTATCGCACTTGCTACATACAAATCGAATTCGCGTAAAATACTGTGCAAAACGATCATACCATGCTCTAGGGGCCTGTTTCATAGCATAAAGTGACTTACGGAGATGAAATACATACTGAGAGGCTGCTGGATGGACAAAATCAGGCGGTTGGTGCATGTAAACAATTTCTTTCAAGTCCCCATGTAAAAATGTATTTTTCACATAAAGCTGATGAATGGGCCAATGCTTACTCATAGCGGTACTCAGAACGGTGCGAATGGTAGCCGGTTTAATAACCAGACTGAATGTCTCACCACAGTCAATACCCTCCTGCTGGTTAGTATCATTAGCCACAAGTCTCGCCTTATATTCTCTAGGTCAATAACTGGACCAATCAATCCTTCATTGTTTCCTCTACCGGAAAATCTAAGAATGAAAGCTGTTGAGTTGGTCAACAATCTTTTTCACATTCATTTTATGAAGATTTAACATGCCATCTCCCCTTCCCCACCTCTGCCCCAAACTGAACAGTTTAATTTTCTGAAGGAGATGCAATTATATCTTTAATTATCACTAAGAAATGTTTCTCACTAGAAAAAGTCACATTAATATGATTAGCGTTGTTCATTTTCTGCGTGTAAAAGGGTCTGAAAGGAAAAAGATTGTTCCAGTCTGAAAGGAAAAAGATTGTTGACCAACTCAACAGCTTTCATTCTTAGATTTTCCGGTAGAGGAAACAATGAAGGATTGATTGGTCCAGTTATTGTTCTGTGTCAGGCATTTCTTCTATGAAATCTCTGTTTTCTGACTTTTGTGCAATACAAGTTTCATTTGACAGTATACCCTTAATGCTGAGGAATACAACGGTACCAGTTTCTCAAAAAAAAAAGTTTCATTTGACTGTATAGACCTGCATTTGATCTCAACTATTATTCTGTCTCCAGTTGGATCATTATCTATGCGGCTTTGAGAGAGGATATCAATACTCATTTACTGTCAAGCTTTGGGTTTCCCAATCTCAAGAATGTTCAGGTTTTCAGCTCTTCAGGGATATGTTTGAAGAAGCATCTTGAATGGGATTATCCTCTGGCTTTCCTTGCGCTTTCCCATACTTTTTGTCCTCTTAAGTCCCACTTCTTTTGCGTTAAGTTTGATACAATTGAAACAATTAACAGTCACTTTTTATTTGTCCAAGATATTAAAATATTTTTTTATTTTTATTTGTGCACTTTAACACAATATTCACTCTTTTACTTTTTACTTATTCATTCTATTAAAAATAAATTTTATTTTTACTTATCCATCAATTAATATGGATATTATTTTGAAGGGACGTGTAAAATCAAAAGTGGACAACAAATGTGAATGAAAAGGGTATAATTTAATTTACCGTAGAAAGGGACAAATACTTTATCAATTCCACATGGATATATATTATTATTTGGGGACTTGCGCAAAATTCCTAGTGAAAAGATATGGAAGTTTATACTATGAAAAACCCATACAAGTGAACTTTGCTACATGAATCAACTGAACAATTGTAACATCCTAACAAATCCCACATCGATATAATATGGTTGAATATATAAGAAAGTATGCCTTAGACTCTAATAATGCATTTTAAAGTCGTGTGTAACTACGTCTAAAGCGGACAATATCACTAACAAACAGGGTTGTTTCAAGTTTCAACAATGATGATCATGTTTCTCTAATTGAATTTGTCTCATGTTAGCATTTTGTGTTTAAGTTTTGTATTAGCATCCATTCCAAATTGTGTCCGAAGACTATTTAGAGAGATGAAATTGAAAGTGGCTTATAATCTGAAAATTGATTTGAGTTATCTTGAAAAATGATTCATGTTAATTGTTGAGAGTAAGGCAACAAACTATGGCATGGATATTAACTAATACCAAATTCATTTAAAGATGCAATGGCTTAACATATCAAATACCGTCATACCAAAACCAAAGTGCTAAATAGTTTTACTAAATAGTATGGTAATTCGATATTTACCCAATTATGCATGTGAAGCTCAGAATGCTCAAAAGATGTCTAAAGCTTTCAGCTTTGATCATTCGACGCCGAGTGAAAGGGTTCCTCGCTAAATAAAACCAAAGTTCCACTACAACCAAGGAAAAGATAGATCACATCTTGCTCATTCATTGTTGCCGATAAAGAAGCTCCTCTCCACGCTACTGATTACTGAAAAGAAACTAACTTAAGAATGAGGAGGTTTAACTAGTTAAGAAATGACTTGAGTGTGGCCAAATAGTACCATTTCTGTTTGAAATGGTGATGTCAAAATGTATTACTATTAAAAGCTTCGAACTACTTTTGGAGTGCTAGGAAGAACTGCATGCTATTGTCAAATCGCGCAATAAGTATGGAAAGAAAAGACAAAAAACAGAGAGGGTAACATGCATAACTGTACAATTGAAGTTGATTAAATATTGGAACTCTAGTAAAGTTTAACACTTCTATACGATCAATATGTGGCATAGTCTAAGTTCATGGCCCGTATCATCCGCTTTAGCCTGAGAAATCTCATAAAATCAAATGGCTATTGTCCAAAACTTTCAAGCTCTTAATTAGGCTTAAGTCTGCGAAAGTTGCATCCTCATAGGAATGAAGTCTTCAAGAACCATCAGCAGCTTTGACATGATCTTCCGATCTAGGACATTTTCTACCATATTAAAAATAATCCTTTCTTCACCTCACATCACATCTAAATAAACTTTGTTATGTACCACGAGATGTGTTATAAACTCCTTATATGCTGCAATCTTTGTGAATATCATCATCCAAAATTTGTCGACTCTAGGCACTAGAAGCCATAAGAAAACCACAACAAAGAGACACTAAAAATATCATCAACAGTAACTTCACCCAAGTATCATAACAGTAACTTCACTCAAGTATCATCATCCAAAATTTTCTACCACAAGAAAATGAATCCAGCTCTCATTTGCATCCTGTGAGGAAAGTTCTTTTAAAAATTAAACCTAAACAAGGTACAGTCATATGGTAGCCAAAAGGCATCTTTAAACCTATTACAGAGATTCTGTTGTCTATTTATAGTAAGAATATCAAGAAAGTTGTTGTTCCACAAAAAAAATTGCAACCCCTAGTAAGCAGTTCCAAACACTCAGAATCTGCCTGAGGAATGAAGATTAAGGAAAATCAAGCAATTAGATGTAATTGAACACTCTTATTATAAGCATAACCTCAAGTAAAAGCATTCAACAGCATTGTAAGCCTCAAATACAGCAGCTACAGATTATTTGCTTAAACAGTAGGGACCTCTTTCTTCCAAGTAAAAGCAATCAGAGAGAGAGAGAGAAAAAACCATGTCCCTGTCGTAGAATCTTGATGCTATCGACAAAGAAAGCAAAATAAAGCATTTCAATAGACTAATCTTGACAGTTCCAAGAAAACAAAAGTTGCAATATTCGAAGCACATATGCAATGTCTAGTGTGTAACAATCAAACGCTTCTAAGAAACCAAGCAGCCATCATGACATTTGGAATTCCACATGTTCAAAATTACATCTGCAGTAACTAAAAAGCTAAAATATAAGGTAACATTTCTAGTATGCTGAAACAACACAACTTCCAGACTGGTCATGCTAAGCAAACTCTTGGTAAATAATCACAACTTTTTTTTATGATGTTGGGGTGTCTAACAATTTCTTAGCCAATTGTGATAAATGCCGGGACACACAGTTCTCTGAACAATAACAGCATATTCCTCTCTTTGCTAGGATAACAAGATTATGAAAAGCCACTGCATTCTTTAGTAGAAACTTCAAAAGTTCAAAAAGCTTACAAAAGGCCGCTTCAGACCATTCCTTCAAACATTCTCTTAGGGAGCAGACAATCTTAACATTCTTGAGATTGGGAAACACTGTGTTTGAAATCCAACTCGGCAAATTGATGTTATCTACTTCGAGCTTAGGTCAAGCTGGAAGGAGGGATCATTAAACTGGAACAAAGAATATAATCAGGACCCAAAGTAGGTCAAAGCCTAATGGAAATATTAGGCAGGAGACAAACTAAATGATCTCACAGTAGAACAATTATCAAAAGCCGTAAATCTTGAACAATTCTCAGCAAATGATTATAATAGCTAATACCTATCAGAAATACTCATCCAGTGCATAAATCTTGAACAATATCATCTTCCTCCCAGCGGTCAGTGATACAGCTCATGCCAAAAGTGAGGCTGGCAATGACCAAAGAAGAGACATTTACTAGCCTACACTTGACTTCTCCATGATTCCCTGAAATATCCAAATGTTGAAGATGTGGGGCAAAAATTTCCAAAGAATCATATCCACCGGTCATAAGATGCAAATGGTTTGTCAACGTTAGTCTCTTTAAATTTGTTCTTCACCTCCAGTGACTACATTTTTTTGTTTCTTCGACATTGAATCTGTCGAACTACTATGTAACATTTTAGCTGGAATAGCGTGAAGTCTTCATTCAAGAGAGAAAGGATTTTTGTAGAGGTATTTGTTAGAATATTATTAAATATTATTATTATTATTATTATTATTATGTATTAATGTAGTATCATTTTATATATGGTAAGTAGTAAAATGTTAATTATGAATATTATGTTAATTATGTATAAGATTATTAGGGATTAATTAGGAAGATTATGCACGATTTACTCTTCTGCCTTAAATGTCTATTGTGTATATATTGTTCCCTTTTAGAATGAATACATTGAGAAAAATATTTTCAAAGTCTTACATGGTATCAAAGCTTAAGGAACGATCCAAAATAGTTTTATTTTCTTCCAAAATTTTGGTCCTCTTCCTCCCTAGAACCCTTGTTGGCCGAATTTTTTTTCCAGTTTTTTTCTTACTCCATTATTGATTATCCTCCATCACAACCAATTATGTCTGAATCCAAATCATCCTTTCACCCTGCCCTTGTTGTCTCAAACATCAAAACACATGTTTCCACCAAACTAGAAATGAAAACCGTTCATTATGCGACTTGGGCGGAATTATTCAAAATATGTTGTCGTGCTCACAAAGTTCTTCATCATATAATTCCTCCGAAAGATGGAAAGGAGAAAGACGTAACAACCGATGCAGATAATGAATTGTGGGATACACTTAATGCCACAGTCCTTGGTTGGATTTATGCAACAATCTCCACTGACTTGTTGCATACGATAATGGAACTGGATTCAACAGCCATGGCGGCTTGGGAACGCTTGCGAGATATCTTTCAAGATAACCAAAACTCTCGCGCTGTTACATTGGAACAAAAGTTCTCAACCATTGACATGACGGATTTTTCTAATGTTTTTACATATTGGTAACGACTCAAAGTGTTGGCATATCAATTAAGAAACATTGGTTCACCGGTTACTAATAACTGGTTAGTTCTGCAATTGGTCGCCGGTCTCACCGATGCGTATAGCGGCGTGGGAACTCTAATCCGTCAAAGTAATCCTCTACCACAATTTTATCAAGCAAGGTCCATGCTTGTGCTTGAAGAGTCGGACTTGGTGAAAAATGCCTCAACTACTTCAAATTCCGTCATGATTGCCACTTCTTCAAATGATGGTAATTTTTTTGACCCTTCTCAACAAAATAAGGGACAAAAAGGACGTGATAACAATAAAAATAAGGGTGAAAATCGTAGAAATCACAAAGGTGGAGGCCACCGAAATTCTAGTGGCGGCGAAAATGGCGGCAACACCAACTCCGGTGGCGGGCAGTGGCAGCAGCACAACGGTAGGGGTGGTGGACAGTGGCAGCAACATGACGGCAAGGGTGGTGGACAGTGGTAGCAGGCCAACGGCTGGCAGTGGCCTTGGGCTATACCACCCAGCCCAGCCCCAATAGGCAATTGGGCGAGCGACCCAGGCCCATCGGCCTCACCCACCCAATATTTTCCAAATAATTGGCGGCCCGAAGAACAGGCCCAAGAGCCCATTTCACTGGGTGCGTAACACAGTGCGATGGCGTGGGCCTCAGCCGACCCAGTGGCATGAGGCCCATTCAATAGGGACCCACCCCATTGATATTGAGTCCGCCATGCACACTCTTGGACTTAATCCACTGGATTCAAATTGGTATATGGACTCCGGAGCGACGTCCCATATGACGTCCTCCCAAGGTAATCTTTCATCCTTTTTTAATTTGAACAATGATAATGGAATAATTGTCGGAAATGGCCATTCAATTCCAATAAAAGGTTATGGTTCTAGCAAATTGTCACCATCAAACCCACCACTAATTTTAAAGAATGTCCTTCGTGCTCCCAAATTATTCAAAAACTTGGTTTCTGTTAGAAAGTTTACAACTGATAATTGGGTATCTGTTCGTTTTGACCCCTTTGGATTTTTCGTGCATGATTTTCAGACGGGGAAGCTTCTTATGAGATGTGATAGCAAGGGGGAGCTCTATCCAATAAATCCGTCAATATAACAATCCAAGTTTTCATCTGTTTTTGCAGCCTTGGCACCATCTTTATGGCACCAACGTTTGGGACATCCAGGAGAGGTTGTTTTGGCCTCTCTTAAACAAAATAATTTTATTTCTTGTACCCAACACGAACTCTAAATAAGTGTCATTCTTGCACACTTGGTAAGCATGTTAAGTTGCCATTTATTTCCTCTACTTCATGCACCCTTTTACCATTTGATATTTTACATTATGATATTTGGACATCACCCGTTTTGAGTTCTTCTGGTCATAGATATTATTTGCTCATACTTGATGACTACCCTAATTATTTGTGGACATTCCCTTTGTCGAAAAAATCACAAGTGTTTTCCACTTTTCTCACATTTAGAGCATTCATCCGAACTCAATTTGAACGTGATATAAAAAATATTCAATGTGACAATGGGAGGGAGTTTGACAATAAATAGTTTTGGGATTTTTTCAAAACAAATGGTCTTAATTTTCGTCTGTCTTGTCCTCATACTTCATCACAAAATGGGAAGGCGGAACGCAAAATTAGAACCATAAACAATATTGTTAGAATATCTCTTTCTCATGCTTCACTTCCTCATGTACTTTGGCATCATGCACTCCAAATGGCCACTTACCTGTTGAATATAGTTCCTCATAAAAATCTACCTTACCATGCTCCTCTAAAAATGTTTTATTTACGAGAGCCCTCATATCATCACTTAAGAGTGTTTGATTGTCTTTGCTACACCCCCTTTTCATCCACCACAATCACAAAACTCCAAGCCCGGTCTACTCCATGTGTTTTCTTGGGATATCCTACTAATCATCGCGGTTACCAATGTTATGACATTTCTTCCAAAAGAATATTTATAAGTCGTCATGTAATTTTTGATGAAACAATTTTTCCATTTGCTAAGATACATGACACCGGGACTCATACCTATGATTTTTTGGATGATGATAAGCTTTCGTATCTAACACATTTTTTCACAGCTCGGTACCCATTGTTAGTGTTGGAAACCATAATTCAGGCCCATTGGACCAAAGATCGATGGCCCAACTGATTGACATTTCAATACAACAACTTGGGCCTTCGGTTCCGAGGCCTAGTCCCAACGCCTCACAATCTGCCCGGTCCAGCAGCTTGGGCCAATCTACCACTACAAGCCCAATTCCAGCCACAACAAACAACCAGCCCACTGGACCATCAGTTTCTCACCCCTTGGTCAGTGGCGTCCAGTCCACTGGCCCAACAAATCGTCTGGTCACCCGTAGTCAACATGGAATTGTCAAACTCAATACCAAATATAGTCTACACACCTAGATCTCGAAATTACCTTTGCCTCGTAACCTAGTGTCTGCTCTAAAAGACCCGAATTGGAAAATGGCCATGGATGATGAATATCATGCTCTAATTACAAACAGGACATGTGATTTAGTACCTCGTCCATCTAATGCTAATATAATTCGATCTATGTGGATTTTCAGCCATAAAGAAAATTTGATGGAACTTTTGAGCGGCATAAAGCCCGTCTTGTATGTGATGGGAAGACACAGCAGGTTGGTGTAGATTGCGGGGAGACATTCAGTCCAATGGTCAAACCAGCAACTATCAGAACATTTCTCAGCTTGTCTCTCTAAAAAAGATGGCCACTTTATCAATTGGATGTCAAAAACGCCTTCCTACATGGACACCTCAATGAAACTGTATACATGCACCAACCGTTGGGATATAGAGATCCTAAATATCCCAACCATGTGTGTTTGCTCAACAAATTATTATATGGCCTCAAGCAGGCCCCTAGGGCTTGGTATAAGCAGTTTGCAGATTTTGTGTCACACATGGGTTTTTCGCACAACCGTTCAGATAATTCTCTGTTTATTTATCGTCAGGGTAATCATAATGTTTATCTTCTTCTATATGTGGATGATATAACCTAACAACATCTTCAGACTCTCTTCGCAAGAGTATCATGTCACAGCTTAGTTCTTAATTTGCTTTGAAAGATTTTGGCCCATTACACTACTTTCTAGGAATTGTTGTGATAAGACATACATGTGGATTATTTCTCTCCCAGAAGAAGTATGCATCAGAAATTGTGGAGCTGGAATGTCTTTCTGCAAACCTTCGGCAACTCCGGTCAACACAAAGTCTAAATTGAGTGCCATCTCTAGCAAACCCTTTGCCGATCCAACATTATACCGCAGCCTAGCAGGAGCTTTATAGTATCTCACATTCACCAGGCCAGATATTACATATGCAGTGCAACAAGTGTGTCTATTCATGCATAATTCAATGAAGGAACATATGCATGCTCTGAAACGCATTGTGCGATATATTCAGGGCACTCTGGAGTATGGATTACATCTATACCCATCCTCTGTTTCCAAACTTGTCACTTACACTGATGCAGACTGGGCAGGATGTCCGGACACAAGACGATCCACCTCCGGGTATTACGTCTTCCTTAGTGACAATTTAATCTCATGGTCCTCAAAAAGGCAAGCCATGGTATCACGCTCAAGTGTTGAAGCAGAATATCGTACTGTGACCAATGTTGTATCTAACTCATGTTAGAAAAGGAACCTGTTACTTGAACTTCATTGCCCAATTTCGACAGCAATAATAGTATACTGTGATAATGTTAGTGCAATCTATCTCTTAGGGAATCCAATTCACCATCAACGCACTAAACATATTGAGTTAGATATTCATTTTGTACGTGAGAAGGTGGCTCGCGGACAAGTGTGAGTGCTACATGTCCCAACACATCATCAAATCGCAGATATCTTCACAAAAGGACTTCCGCTGATATTATTTAAAGAATTTAGGGACAGTCTCAGCATTCACCGCCCTCCAGCTTCGACTGCAGGGGAGTGTTAGAATATTATTAAATAATATTATTATTATTATGTATTAATGTAGTATCATTTTATATATGGTAAGTAGTAAAATATTAATTAGGAATATTATGTTAATTAGGTAGAAGATTATTAGGAATTGATTAGGAAGATTAGACATGATTTACTCTTCTACCTTAAATGTATATTATGTATATATTGTTCCCTTTTAGGATGAATACATTGAGAGAAATATTTTCAAAGTCTTACAGTATTTCTCGAAATGGCAAACACGCGTCATAAAGAACAGTAATGAGAAAACTAAGGTCACTACAAATGGCAGTTCTCTTTTTTAATTAAGTAGTAGTGGAGGAGAAAATGATCAAATGGTACTTAATGTATGAGATTTGGTTTCTTTAGTCCTTAAAATGTATAACAAATGATATTTACTACTAATATATTGCAAAAAGTGATCAATTAAGTCTTAAATCAAAGTTAAGACAATGGTTAATTTTGTTATCAAAATAAACTGAGGCCCGGGACATTTTCCTTGTATGCGTCCTACTATTTCGTCCAATCAAACACATTTTAGGCTTTGTATATTCACCGTAAATCACAATTTTCTTCAAGTCTTATCCCTGCATCGAAAGTTTTCTCATGACTCTTTTTAATTAGGGTTAAGAATTTTGATGTGGGTTCTCAAATCTTGAATGATATACAAAGGCACCTTCATTTTGTAGTTTGATAGCTCACATGTAGTGCACATGCCGAGAGCCTCTGTTTATTTTGACAATAAAAATAGCAGTTATCTCTACTTATATGTCTTAGGACAACACTGATCACTTTTTGAAATGCATTAAGGACCATTTCCATCATATATATATATATATATATTAAGGGCCAAATGGAACCAAAGCTCATATATTAATGACCATTTCCAAAAAAATGATCGAAATCTAAAAATTTCTTGAGTCAATTGATGTTATTTTTAGTTTTACACACAAGCTCACGCTTCGGAAAGCATTTCTTATAGGGGTGAGGATAGGCATAAAGAGATTGAGAACCAGTTCTTCAATTGAAACTGAGCAATCTACACCGAAGAGAAGATAAAGGAAGGGCACCGCTCCAACGGTAGAAGGGCTTAGCGATTAGAGAAGCGAGGCAGACTTACTGATAGAAAGATAGAAACCGAAAGAAGGATTACGTCTGAGACGGATTAGGGTTAAAGACAAGGCAATTCGCCAACTGGGGAATGGTTATACTTCTACACCAGGAAAAAGGTCTTTTTTACATTACAAACAAAGCTAACAAAAACAAAATAACATATCAAAATACACTTGAACAGTCGGGGTCAATTGAGATTCCCGAACTTTTTATTCAGTATACATTTAAACTATTTTTGGTCGTAATTATCCTAAGTTAGCTAAGAATATTTTCAAGCATAGGAATATTTCAGATAAATTACAGAAAAGGGTAAAAAATCCCCCTAGACTATCCAAGAAGTGGGAGTCACTGGAATCCATTGTTTACTTTGGGAGTCTGTCGGAATCCATGTTTTTTTTTCCAGAAAGGTTAGGGTTTCGGATAATTTTCCGGTGGTTTTCCCCTCTTCTGTGGGATCATGTGTCGAGCGTGAAACACGTTTTCCAGTGCAGCGAAATAGTCGCTTAAGATTGTGTTATAACTCAAAATAGTCCTCTTTCTATCAGGCTGATCACTAATCTCTAAATACAGAAAATTGGGTCACTTTTAGTCCAATGTAACAAAAATTGTTTACTACTAACAGAATTCAATTAAATGATCAATTCAATTTTGTAACCTGTCTATTCCTAGGATTGAATTTCTAGATACTATTAACTATCGACACTAGTTTTACGTGTCATTCTTTTTGTATCTTATGGTTAAGAGCATATTTGGAAAGGCATCTAGAAATTAGATTTATGTGTGATTACTATCAACTATCAACATCATGTCATTGCTCCCTTATCAGACATTAGTTAAAGAAACGGAATATTTTCTCGTCGCAGACAATTCTCTTTAAGTTTTGGAGTAGAGTCAGATTCGATATCAAAATTCATAATTTTTTAAATTTTTCTCTCTCATATATGTGGAAACTTTTTATTAATTATATGATCACAATGACATTTGGGTTTGTAAAGTTTCATTCATTTTTTGGTTGTTATCAGCAATACACAATCAAAAACTTTAGCTGTATTTTAACGAGCTTGTTGAAATTGTTTGCAGTACATTCTTTCATATTTTTGCTTGATCATATTTGACATGCACATAGTAGAGTCCCACCAGGAAGATATACATATGTACAGATAGTCAAGGCCGACAAGGCCATAATATGAGTATATTACTAACAAAAGGGCCGACAAGGCCACGACATGCCAACATCTACTGTACACAAGTCTGCAAGCCTCTAAGAGTAATATCTACATACCAATAGGTCAGGACAGAGCCTCGCTATACCCCAAAACACTAGTAGCATATGCAATAGTACCTAAGGACCCATGTACTACAACTCTTAGAGAAAGGAGTGCGACAATCACAGCTGAGCAGATCACCTACTGAGGAGGAGCGTCGCACTGTCTATCTGTACCTGCGGGCATGAAATGAGATATCATGAGAGATATGAAGATAAGAATCAACCTGAAACTCATAACAAGCTTCTGAGGGCCTAAATGTCATAATCATAAAAATGTATGCATGTCTGTAAAAATCCAGCCTCTCTGTGGGGCAAATCATATCATAATATATATATATATATATATATATATATATATATATATATATATATATCGTACCCGACCTCGATGAAGACTCGGTTGTACCCAGCCTGAATGTGGGACTCGGTAATGTCAAAACCAACTGCAGTTGGGTGCACATCTACGTGCCATACCCGGCCGACTATAGCGCAGCTAGGTAAGAAAATAAATACATATATATAAGTGCAATGCAAGAAAGACTCTAACAAATACCACAAGCAGAGTTGGAGTGACCTATCGTTGCTATCCTCTGACTATTGTTATTGGCGCTACGTTCAAGAATCTTGATATGAACATTTGGGACTCATATAACCCAAGAGATGCTATGGACAAGAAAGTACTCAAGAACTATGATCGATTTGTCAAAGAATACTTTTCGCTACTTCATTTTACCAAGAGATTTCTATTCAAGAAACGACGTATCACATCATGCCAAGAAAGAAGGTTGCCTTACATAGCTTGTCCTTGAAGTTACAATCACTTTATAAGTCCTCGTACTCCTAAGGATAGTTATCTATAGCAAACAAAGGGTCGATATCAATATCGAATCCATATTTCAAATAAGAAACTTCATTTAGGCATCCTTATCGATAATCTTAACATAAGGGTTCTTAGACTTGTTAACAAAGGTTACTTACATAATTTGATTCCACAATTTTCTGAAACATACTTCCTTAGGTTTACAACACCAACAATTACTATACTAATCAATTCTAATTCATATCTTGATCAAAACAGCCCAAAAGTCTATATACAATGATTTCATAGGTTTACGGGTTTTGATTATGAAAATCCTTTCACAACTTGCTCCAAATCATCAATTAACCACAACTATAGATAGAAGAGGATAGATTCTTACCTATTGGTATCCAAATCCTCTTAGAATAGAAGCTGCCCCAATTTTAAGGGTTTACAAAATTGCTTCAACTCGAAGATAATGATTCCTGCAATTACTATGGGTATTATTGCGTTAATATAGCGTGATTAGGCTTTGATTTGATCTAGGAATGTTAGAGAACCTTAGAGAGGATTTTAGGGTGTTCTAGGTAGGGTTTTTGGGGAAAAAATAAGGATTAAATTGACTAACCCGCTTTTAAACACGAAAATATTTTCCACCACCGTACTTTGACGGTTCATTTGACGGACCGTCAAACTTTCCATCAAACTGCCAGGGAAAGTTAATGGCTCAGGATGGGAACTTTGACGGTCCGTCAATCTGGACTGTCGATCAGCAACCGAGATCTCAAAATCTCATAATATTTAATGGTCTGGAATTGCACTTTCATGGTCCGTCAAAATGCCCAATTTTCTGATTTTGTCAAAACATACTTTCTTCGATCCATTTAGTTTTTCAACACTTCGAAACTTCTATAAACAAGTCGTACACCTTCATTACTCTTTCTTAAAGTCGCATTCTTCCCGGAACACCGATATCCATTAATGACACGACGGAAAGCAAAACTACGGGTGTAACATCCTCCCCCCTTAGGAACATTCATTCGCGAATGCTGATGATATTCTTAACCCTCGAGAGTTCTAAAAATTTTGGTAGAGTTTCATTTGTAAACAGGACTATCCATAACCTGTTAAACATCCCAAACATATATTCAACACCACGCAGGGCAATATAACAATAAAACAATATCAACTAGGCCTCACACGACCGTCTGTATATATCAAAATTAAGAAAGTTAGTCATAACTCACCTCAACTATCCTCTGCAATACCTTGAGTTGCACCTGCTATATCTGCCTCAACATTAACACCTAAACAAGGTATAGGATTTATGGCGACTGAATAGATTAGAAATGAGAGAATCGTATCGGACGAGTGTCGGTATAAACCTGAGGACTGAAACAAGTAAGGATATCTGGAGCACATATCTTCTTCAGCCTCCCAAGGCATCTCTTCTGTATTTTTATTCTCCATAGTACTTTAACATAGGAAACTTCTTTAGTTCTCAGTTTTTGAACTTGGCAATCTAGAATGGTCTGGAGTCTCTTCATATGCCAAGTCTTTGGTGATTTGCACATCATCTATGTGAGTAATACGGGAGGGATCTCTTATGCATTTACGCAACATCGACACATGGAACACCGGGTGAACTGCTTCCAACTCTGAGGGTAGTTCAAGTTCATAAGCCACTCGGCCTATCATGTGGAGAATCTTATATGGACTGACATATCTAGGGTTAAGTTTCCCTTTTTTCAAGTCTCATTACTCCTTTCATTGGAGAAACCTTTAAGAATACCCAATCGCCAGCTATGAATTCTAAGTCGCGGTGCCAAACATCTGAATAAAATTTCTGCCGACTCTTGGCATGGAAGTAAATAGGCGCTCTTGGATTAGCTTCACTGCTTGTTCGACCAAATCAGGACCTAGTAACCCGGCTCTTCCTACTTTATATCAGCCAATTGGGGATCTACACTTCTGTTCTTATAATACCTCAAACGGGGCCATTTGAATGTTGGAATGTTAGATGTTATTATAAACGAATTCGATAAGGGAAAAATAATTATCCCAGCTACCCTTGAAATCCAATACACAAGCCCGTAGAATGTCCTCGACTGTCTAGATTGTATGCTCAACTTGACCATCGATTTGTGGATGGAAGGTTGTACTAAGGTTCACTTGGGTGCCTAGACCTTTCTGTAACGACCTCTAAAAATGAGCCATAAACTGAGCACCTCTATTATATACGATAGAGATCGGACACCATGTAATCGAACTATTTCTTTGATATATAATTTTATGTAATCCTCCACTGAGAAGGTAGTACGAACGGGTAAGAAATGATCCGATTTTGTTAGCATGTCGATGATAACCCAAATAGAATTAAACTTTCGATAAGAACGTGGTAATCCGATGATGAAATCCATATTAATCATTTTCCACTTCCAAGTAGGGATTTCTATATGCTGTAGTAAACCTCCAGGCTTCTGATGCTCGATCTTAACTTGCTGAAAATTCAGGCGTTGAGCTACAAATATTGCAATATCTTTCTTTATGTCATTTTACCAGTAAATTTATCAGAGATCATGGTATATTTTTGTCGAGCCAGGATGGATGGAATATTTGGACTGGTGGATTTCGGCCATAATTTTCTCTCGATGTCCTCCTACATTTGGTACACATAGCCGACCTTGATACCTAAGGATTCCGTCTCCTGTAAGTTTCAACATCGATTTCTTCTGCAGGGAAATTCTGTCTTTCATTCAGACCAACTCAGGGTCATCAAATTGCCTCGCTTTCACCTCAACTATTAACGATGATTTTGCGATATTTTGCAGCACTGCTCCTCCGTCATCCGTATCCAACAGTCACATATCAAAACTTCCCATGGACTTACGACTTAAGGAATCATCTATGACATTTGCCTTACCGGGGTGATATAAAATGTCGACATCATAGCCCGTTAATAACTCTAACCACCTTTTTGCCTTAAATTTAGCTCCTTCTGGCAAAATAAGTACTCTTGGCTCTTATGATCTGTGAATATGTCCACACGGACTCCATATAAATAGTGATGCCACATTTTAAGGCAAAAATTACCACCGTCAACTCAAGATCATAAGTCGGATAGTTTACCTCATACTTTCTTAACTGTCTCAAAGTGTATGCTATGAATTTCCTGTGCTGCATCAAAACACATCCTAGGCCAACTCTGGAGGTATCACAGTAAACCACATACCCATCAATGACTTCAAGAAGAGCTTACACAAGTGTATATGTCAACTTGTTGTTCAACTCTTGAAAACTGCGCTCACACGCATCTGTCCACTGAAACTTAGCTGCCTTATGAGTGAGTTTGGTCATAGGTGCAAAGATAGAAGAAAAACCCTCCATAAATCTCTGATAGTATCCTGCTAAGCCTAAGAAGCTACGTACTTCGGTAGGAGTCATGGGCCTCGGCCAATTCTTTACGACTTCAATCTTTTGATGATCCACCTTAATTCCTTCGGATGAGACAATATGGCCTAGAAAGGAAACAGAGTTCAACCAGAATTCGCATTTGGAAAACTTGACATACAGCTTACGGTATTGAAGCATCTGTAATACTACTCCCAAATGATCCCCATGTTTGGCTTCCGATCTAGAATATACCAGAATATCGTTAATGAACACTAATACCAAGATATCTAGGAATGACTTAAATGCTTGGTTCATTAGATCCATAAAGGTCGACACATTAGTCAGACAAAAAGACATAACAAGGAACTCGTAATGGCCATATCTAGTCTGGAAAGAGGTCTTGGGAATATCTTTATCCTTAACTCTCTATTGATGGTACCCAGATCTGAGATCAATCTTTGATAAATACGTAGCACCTTACAACTGATCAAGCAAATCATCAATTTTGCGGAGCGAGTACTTGTTTTTAATGGTTACCTTATTCAGCCGACGGTAATCAATACACATACTTAATGAACCGTATTTCTTACGAACGAACAACATTGGAGCACCACACAGAGAAGTACTGGGCCTAATAAAGAACTTTTCCAGGAGATCTTTCAGTTGAGCTTTTAATTCCTTTAGCTCTGCAGGAGCCATTCGATACGGAAGAATAGATACAGGATAGGTATTTGGGATTATGTCGATGGCGAATTCAATTTTCCTTTTGGGAGAAATACCAGCAAGTTCATCAGAAAATACGTCAGGAAATTCACTAACGACAGAAACTAACTGAATAGTTGGAGGCTTTGCCTCCATATCCCAAACTCGCACGAGGTGATAAATATATCCTTTTGAGATCATTTTCTGAGCCTTAAGGTAGGAAATAAACTTACCCTTGGGTGTTGTAACATTACCTTTCCACTCAAGGATGGGCTCGCTTGGAAAATTAAAAGAACGATATTCATCCAATAGTCAACATTAGCATGGCAAGAAGACAACCAATCTATGCCCATAATAACATTAAATTCCACCATTTATAGTTCATTTAAGTCGGCTACCATATGGCGATCATGTATTTTTACATCACAATCCCTATATACATGCTTAACAATTACAAGTTCATCCACGGGCGTAGATACTTCAAACGACTTAGGTAATAATTCAAGCTCTTTGCCACACTTACCAATACCAAAGGGTGTAATATAGGACAAAGTGGAACCTGGATCTATCAAATCATATACATTATAAGAGGAAACAGATAGTATACCTGTAACCACATCTGGGGATGACTCAAGGTCTTGTCGACCTAACAAAGCATATATGCGGTTCTGAGGACTGCTCGAACTAGATGTTGCTCCTCTGCCTCTACACCTACCAGCCGATGATTGTGTACCCTTCCCCAAAGGGCGCACTGATGATGAAGAAGATTCCACAGACCCAGTCGACTGTACCACACCGCCACCACCTCTTATTAAACAAAACCATATAATATGCCCATGCTTCTCACATGAATAACACACATTTATGCCCTAGTGACACTGCCCTAATGACTTTTACCACATCGACCACAATATGGTAGTGGTGGCTTGGTCTGACTAGATTCCCCTATGTACTATGGGCCTTATGCCCGCAAACTCTGGCCTTGACCAAAATAAGTAGTCTGGTCACGATGCTGGCCCTGAAACTGCTAGCGCACTAGTCATCAAATAAGATAGTCGTCTAGGAAACAGAGGCTTAAATCCACCCGGAAACCCCACCCTGCATCACCTATTGACCGAGCCCTCTTCTACTAGCCCCCTATCATTCTCTCGATTAGCCCATTGCTACCTCTTGTGATCCTATAGATTCTGTGTGTAGGCCTAAATGTGGGAGATATCCATATTCATATTTAGCGAAGCTGTCGTACACTCATTAACCAAATGTGTTCCCAAACCATTAACAAACGGATGTACTCGATCGCTCATGTCAACAACAATCGTGGGAGCATACTAGCCACGGAGTTGAACTGTAGGCTATATTCTCTTACACTCATATTACCCTGCTCCAAATGTAAGAACCTATCTTGCCTAGCTCATCGAAGCTCGATAAGCGAATACTACTAAAAAAATACCTTAGAGAACTCATTTAATCCTAAAGGTGGGGCTTGGGGTCCCCGAGTCTACTCTTAAGTCTCAAACAAAATCGCGTCCACATACCAGAATCTATAGGAAGCAAAATCTACTGTCTCAGCATCCGTTGCATGTACAACTCATAAGGTCCATTGTATTTTATCTAGAAAATTATGTGGGTCCGCATTAGGGTCTTTTCCTGTAAATGTCGGAGGGTCCAGATTAACAAAATATCGAACTCTTTCACTCATAAATCTATCAGCAACACCGGGAGTCTAATGTTAGGCCTAAGAGGCCACAAGTCGAGTCAACAGTTGCACCACACTCCGCATATCTAAATCATGATCAGGGGAAACTAGAGGAGGAATCGGAGGTACATAAACTCTCCCCTGTCCTTCTAGAGGTGGAGTCCTGGAGGCCGAGATACAACCTTATCATGGTGTTCCTGTCTTCTCGGATCAGCGGGTAGTGCTTGACTGGTACCCTCTCTCGCCTCCTTATCTACCCTTCGCAGGACATCATGTCATCGAGTAGTAGCAGGCATGCAATATAAACAAGATGGATATTAGGAGTGAACACTTACAATTTAGCGCTATCACACGATCCAGATTATGAAGAAAAGTAATCATCCTATATATCATATAGCCTCCTGCTTATAAGTGTGGTGCAAACCACACTCATAAATAAGACTTTACCAGATACGGCTTACATACTTCCTAGGACAGACTTGCTCTGATACCATGTTTGTCACAACCCAGCCTTAGGGAAAGCGGCTATCACCCCGTGCCCGAAAGCCTGAGCGTACCATTATAGTATTCGAACCTTGAAACATGGAACCTAGGGCGACAAGACCTCCAGCTAACCATATATGACAAGACTAAAAGATAATCTGCACACAAAAGAGTCCTAGCAGGATATATACATATGTACAGATAGCCAAGGCTGACAAGACCATAATATGAGTATATTACTAACTAAAGGGCCGACAAGGCCACGACATGCCAACATCTACTATACACAGGTTTGAAAGCATCTAAGAGTAATAACTACATACCAACAGGTCGGGACAGGGCCTCACTATACCCAAACCATTAGTAGCATATGCAATAGTACCTAAGGACCCCTGTACTACAACTCCGAGAAAAACGAGTGCGATAATCACAGCTGAGCAGATCACCTACTGAGGTGAAGTGTCACATTATCTATCTGTACCTACGGGCATGAACATGAGAGATATGGAGATAAGAATCAACCTGAAACTTATAACACGCCCGAATATGGGACTCAGTAATGTCAAAACAAACTGTAGCTGGATACACATCTACGTGATGTACCCGACCGACTATAACGCGGCTCGATAAGAAAATACATACATATATATATAAGTACAATGCAAGAAAAACTCTAACAGATACCACACGCATAGTTGGAGTGACCTATCATCGTTATCCACCGACTATTGTTATTGACGCTACATTCAAGAATCTTGATATGAACATTTGGGACTCATATAACCCGAGAGATGTTATGGACAAGAAATTACTCAAGTACTATGATCGATTTATCAAATAAGACCTTTTGCTACTTCATTTTACCAAGAGATTTCTATTCAAGAAATGACGTATCAAGTCATGACAAGAAAGAATGTTGTCTTACATACCTTGTCCTTGAAGTTACAATTGCTTAATAAATTTTGTACTCCTCACGGATAGTTATCTATAGAAAACAAAGGGTCGATATCAATATCGAATCCATATTCCAAATAAGAAACTTCATTTAGGCATCCTTATCGATAATATTAACACGAGGGTTCTTAGACTTGTTAACAAAGGTTACTTACATAATTTGATTCCACAATTTTCCGAAACATACTTCCTTAGGTTTACAACACCAACAATTACTATACTAATCAATTCCAATTCATATCTTGATCAAAACAACCCACAAGTCTATATATAATGATTTTATAGGTTGATGGGTTTCGATTATGAAAATCCTTTCACAACTTGCTCCAAATCATCAATTAACCATAAATATAGATAGAGGAGGATAAATTCTGACCTTTAGGTATCTTAATCCTCTTAGAACACAAGTTGCCCCAATTTTAAGGGTTCCAAAATTACTTTAACCCAGAGATAATGATTCTTGCGATTACTACAGGAATTATTGCATTAATCTAGCGTGATTCGGCTTTGATTTGATATAGGAATGTTAGAGAACCTTAGAGAGGATTTTAGGATGTTCTAAGCACATAATAATTATAGGAAGTTGGCTACTTACCCACAGAGCGGTAAATTAGTTCCTTCTCTAAGACCTAACTGTGTTGACGAGGCAGATCTTTCAAGAGCACATCTCGGATAGGGAGGCATTCAATCCAGCCACAGGTTCCTCTACTGCTACCTTGTTCGATTTTTCCACGTCCATGTATCTATCTTCCTGTGCAATTCCTTAGCCCAATGGTTTTTTCCCGTCACACTCTATGCGGTAGAAAATATTTTTCAATTCCTCGATCGTCATTGGATGGAGTTTTTTTTCCTTTTCCACTTGCGAAAATCCTCTCCCCCGGATTAATAGATTATCCGGATTCCATTGATTGTCGAGGTAAAGTTTCTTTATTTTTTTAATAATTGATGTTGTTATGAGCTTCGGGTCTTTAGCCAGTGCTGGCGCCAGCGGCAACGCCTCAGTAACCCCCGATAATTCTTGTTGTTCAACAGTAGCGCCCTCCTACAAGAAAATTGTTTGAGGACTTCTTTATCATAGAGATAATGAGGGGCACCCATATGGGCTATTGCGCTTCTTCATGGAAATAAGGGAAGCAGATAGGATGGAAACCTTGAAACCAATAGTAGTAGGGGAAGCATGCTTATAAGGCTAAGTTGTGAGGTAGAGCATTTTCCTCCATACTAGATTAAGTCGATACCACTACCATTTGGTGCAGATATGGAGTGGAATAAAATAGAAGGAGAGGCTTATTGATGAACAAACAAGTTGAACGAAATGAGTGTAACTCAAACTTAGATACGTATCTTTTATTGAAGAACTGCTTATAAATTTTCTCAAATCACATATTTTTCTCCTCGTAAGACTGAGAGAAATGAATAAATATGAAATAAAAAAAAATTGCACCATCTTTGTATTAGGTATATGCCTTATTTTCTCCTGAAGTTGTCAGAATTACTCGTAATAAGATATTGACTACAATTAAAAAGGCCTTGCTTCGTCAGATGCTTTCCCGGACAACTTTGTTAGTGCTTTACTGATTAGTGAATACTATATCTAACTACTGAACCTAGTGTCTCATATCGTTCTAGTGACTTACCGTATGAGGAACAACATAAACTTCCACTACAACTCCATCAATCGGCAAATATCTTGTATTGTGGCATGGAATTAGGAAATAGCAGCGGATCTTAGCTCTTTTCACGAATCCGCAGCAAGAAGACACATATATTTTCATGAAGAATAAGCTCTTAGATGTAGCAGTACCGGACATGAATCTAAAGGTTAGAACTAATAATCTAGCTCTTTGCAATAAGGGTCTTTTTTAGCACAAATGCCAAACAAAATATAAGATGCGGCTTAGCCAGCTCGCTCTAGTCCCCTACGATAAGGATGAGAAAAGGCTAATGAGTGAATTAGAGGGAATAGGGGCATCAGTATTAGCTCTTACTGTTCGAGAATCAATTGTACATAAATGCCCATTTATAGGCTCTTCCATAAGCCTTCAAGAAGGAAGCAATGGTGGGACAATTGAATCTGATGTAAGGGAAGGATTGTTGCATCAGTCGAAACTAAGGCTTATTCAATTGAATTAGAAAAGGTTACGTATGAAGAATGGAAGGAGACATCCAATGCAGAGATTATCTATTTCAAACCTCGCCTAGCACCGAAAGAGAAAGTATTATTCTATAAGGTATGGCCCTGGATATTGGAAAATAGAATAAGATAGAGCCTACCTACTTGGTTCAAACAAAGTAGATTGATCAAAGGAATGGAATCCAGATTATGCCACTTTTGATGGTATCGATTCAGACGAGATAGATGGAAAAGCATTAGATCGATAGCTGAGATAATTTTCTTCCCACTCTGAGGCATATTGATCTGGATCCCTGAGAACATGTCTTAGAGAAGTAGATGGCTCGGCTCTACTGGGAGATGAGAAACTATATGCGGAGTTAGAGGTAGAGGGACTTGTACTTGGGTAACTATTAGAGCGATGGTAAGTAGATTGTTCTATAGCTTACCCACAAAGATAGATTTTCTTCTGGTTGGCCACCATAGTACTAAGACTAAAATCCTGCTAGGCAGTCTACATAGAAAGGAACTCACCAAACGTGGGAAATAGTATCTTTTTCTTACTCGAATAAACCGCTACTATAGGATTGTTGACAAGGATGTCTTATTGTTTGGACTTTCATTAAGGATAGACCTAGAATTGAAAGAGTAGCAATAGATGGATAACATCTTCAAGTGATTGATGGCTTCTTCAGGAAAGTCTTGTCCTTCAAAAGAACATGAGGATTTCTTGTTCTTTCTGTTGGCTTTCCCAATTCATTCGTGAATAATAATTCAAGGGCGTGAAGTGAGTACTTCTAGTTACTTTGCCTGCTTCTTATTATGGCGGCTATGTTTTTGTGGCAAAAATGAACAAAAAAAAAGATGAGCGTGTTATTTTCAAATTGATAAATAGGTAGTCTGATCTGTTTTGATAGATCAAAAGAAATAGAGAGGGAATCTCTCAAAAATATGGGGAAATCTCCTATTTCTATCTATTGATGAGAGAACTATCTATTCTTGATCCATTAGAAAGAAATAGAAATGTATCTGATGGAGTCTACATCATACGTAGAGCACCCAAGCGCTTTTTAGGCCAGCTCACTTCTATTATCCATCGGCCCAATGCACTGAGCTCATCTCATGGAGGGAAAAGCCAAAATGTTGTTTTCTTGTTCACCGCCTTTATGCATTCCCTTCTCTCCTCGGTAGCGTCCCACACAGAAAGAAAGAGCACAGAGCTCTGGCCTAACATGTAGGTCTGCATACGTAAAACGAAGAGTTAATCCTGAACTAGAAAATTGAAGTCACTTTTGGAACCATACTTCCTACAGCTAACATGTGTTCAGTCCAGCGGGAATGTGCAGCGCAAATGAACCTAAGCTGATATACTGAATCCCCCGCTAGCTATAAGGGACTGAGTGGTAAGGCCATGATACGCAGGGGAACAGATCACTCATTATTTCATTGGGGACAAGTGTACTAATGACAACTCCAAACGTCACACATCTTCCACCTACCTACCATTTAGATGGCACCAACGAGATCTAGATAAGGTAAGGAAGTGTTGCGGCTGCTCCACTCTGCTGCGTTGCGGTCTCATAAACTGAACTTCATTGCCTTCCCCCTCGCGAAGAGAATGGGCATTGTGTTATGGGTTAGTTTTGGGGTGGGGAGAGAAGAGAGATTAGAAGAATGATTCATTTAGATCGATGAGCTTTTTCAGCCCAAAAATGAAGAATCAATGGAATATCTGTCTATCCATGAACATCTATTCTATCTGTATATATCTAAGGGATCTCTCTATACATATAGATTTTTTTGTTTGAATGATATGATCAGCTAGCTGTAACCGCATATCAGCTATGATCATGTGGGATTTCTATTAGATTAGATCTTTTGGGAAGCTTCTGGACCTAGCGAAAAGGGCTCTAAGCCTTCACACAAGAAATCATGACAGAAGCGGAGCACAAAGCTACCGCTTCCCCCGACCGACTAAAATACAACAGTCACGACGGCGAAGGGTTTGGCAATAAGCAAACGGCTTTCTTTCATAGTTGCAAGGGTTCCAAACCTTAACTACTTAAGTACCAAATACTGATTTCAGTTGGTTTCATAATGAGGTTGTTCACTACAAGCTATCAGCGCTCAGCGTTGTCTTAGATTGAACATTAACTTATCTTATCGCCGTTCAATCTCTAAGGTGGGTTTCTGCTGAGACCAGAATAGTGTTCATGTCCAAAGGTGAACAAAGTCCTAGCTTCTAAAGTTTGCTGATTTTCCCAGACCGGAGAAGGGCTTATACTGCTCGCCTTTGTTTGATATGTTCATTCAGTACTAATACAAATGAAAACTACACCAAAGTGGAAGGGCCTATATAGAATCTAGAAGTGGCTAGCCTATAGTAGTCGGCCTAACCAAAGCCTCACGACAACATAAAATTAACCTTATGAATTGAATCTTAAGTAGGGGGCTTACCCCGCCCGCCTACCAATCAAAAAGGCTAAGAGTAAGCGTAAGCTCACCCAGAAGCTCAAAGAGCTTCCCTTTATTCGCTTTACAGGAGCCACACAACACATAGCTAAAAGTCAAAGGGCCTATACTACCTGCCTAACCCTTCACTCCGAGGGACCGTAGATCAGAAAGCACCTTCTAAACCACCATATTCATCCAAAATATAAGGGAAGGGGCCTATGAATTTGCATGACCCCTGCAGATTTCACCCTATCTATACCTGGAGCCACTCCCCTAGCGATCCTACCACCACGCTGCAGAAAAGGAGCTCATGTGAAACCTTTTATTCTAGCTCAGTGGTAGAATGTAATAAAATATTACGGCCGCCTAACATATGGGACGGAGGTACGGTAAACTCGGCCAAAATATGAGACCTAAAGGGCCCAACGTGCACAATCTTATCCTATTTGAATCTGAGTTTACCCCTTACACTTCGGATAGTCTTCCTTAGAATCATAAAAAGGACCCCCATTTCGAGGTATAAAAAGGGTACGGTACATAGGAGGTCGATCTTTCTCAAGGTAGTGTATAGAATGAAAAACCTTTTGATACAAGATAGGGTCGTTCACATGAAAGAAAAAATTGAATCCTTTCTTATCTTCTTTCCCGAGAGGGAAAGAGAAATAAGGTCTTATGGAGGGAGGGAGAGGGAAAAGGCTTGGGCCTACCTATCCCGTTAGGACCCCATAAAAGAACATGAGTTGTTGAGAGGTTCCATATTGCCGAGATGAAGGACAACACTTCTGTACGTGATCGTAGTATGTCACATTATCTTGTCCCTACTGCATCAAAAAGTACCTATGCACTATGTTTCGGTTCACTGATAAGGAATATAGCATTGGGGTGGGGGTATATGATATGATACTAAAGTATGGCTGGGGAGATACATGTTAACTATGGGTATGAAGTAGAAACCATTATGTATAAAATTTCAGGGGGTTACAGATTTCTTATACTACCATCGATCGACAGAGCGGAACGACCAGAAAAAAAGTTAAGTTAGAAAGTCGTATGATAGGTGGTAACTATCTTTTACGGTTCGGGGGTAATCGGCGTACTCCAATTAGCAGCGCTTGGGGTGATTTTAGCCGTGGCCTATTTCCTTTGGCTATATAATCGTGCAATTTCTGGGAATTTAAAACTCGATTTCCTCCATAACTTCTCCAATCCAAATGGTAGAGAAGTTTCCATATATATACATTTTCTTGTTGGAGGGGCGACTGTACATTAAACTACTACAGAAACTAGGGTAAACCAATGTGATCATGACATTATAGGTGTTTGCGATGGGATAGATGCGACTTCCCTCAGTTGGTTTAGGTAGCATAGCCCGTTGCATAAGTCCCCTATTTTTTTTTAACCATTTCTTAAGTGTTTAGGAAGCCAAATCATGACTTTACTAAACTAATAAATAAGGCTCGCGCTAGGTGCTTACCTTTTTTGGATATAGGTTTGGGGTGGCTTGTTGAGTGAGACTGATAGAAAGAAAGGATGGGAGGGCAACTATGCATGGTATTTCTTGACCGTCTCCGAGGGATAATTAACTTAGCAACTCATGAATGCTGTCGGGTTAGATGAGCCAATAACTCAAAGGCATTCAGTCTATTTTTTAAGAAATAATCACAGCCTTACCTTATCTTCAGCATGATACAAACTCCAAGTTCTTATAAGAGTCTCAATCGACTGGCATCGCCCTTACTAAGAAACGTGCTTGTTAAGTAAGGCTGGCTTTCAAGACAAAGCCCTTGTATAGGTTGGACGCTTGAGCGCATCTTTCTCATATCAATTAAGGATTTCCTTGAATTTGAAATAAGGGGCAAGCAAGCGGGCGTGAAATTCATGCTTAGTGAAGAGCAAAGTGGCGAAGTAGCGAAAGGGCGTAACAGCTGTGGATTTCCTTTTCTTGTAGGATTGCTAATGCGCATCCTTATGTTTTCTTCCCCTTGCTCTGTAGTATAAGCCTCATGCATAGCCACACTCCTTTAATATGATAAGAAGAATGGGGGCCGGCCTTTTTTTTGGTACCAATCCTTATTTATTATTATATCTTTTTTGGGGTGTATAGATCAGTTTGTAGAGCATTGGGCTTTTAACCTAATGGTCGTAGATTCAAGTTCTGGTATACCCAAACTTACCTTACACTCTACTATGAATAAGGATGCATAGTAGCCTTCAAATATGACTCTTTGGCCTTTAGACTCGCTTCGATGACTTCTCCCTTATTATGACAAGGGGATGAGTCGCCCGCACAAGGACCTAAGTTAAGGTGGGTGAAAACTCCCTATATTTACTCAAAAGAGGAACTGGGTCACCAAAAGTCACGATCAGAATAAAATTTGGGAGTTCATCGCAGGGGCAGGATAGACCCAACAGAGGTGTTAGTTCAAGTCCGGCTCGTGACTAAGTCTAAGTCAAGTTGACGATTTGTCAAAGGGAAGCTACGGATAATTGAAATCTAAACTAAAGAGAAATATCTTCCTGTATTTGAATGAGATATATCTTCATGCTCTGTCGGGTCACTTAAGCGAAAATAAATAGGAACGGGAAAAGGAAGAGCTTCAGAGACAAGTGTTTCGCCTTCAGTTGGATATACAAGGGATGTGTGATCACCTTACAATAGCTTGCAAAAAGACAAACAAGGTTGGCTCTTATTGAAGATGAGAAACCTTTCGGGTATCAGGAAGATACAACCAAGTTTGTTCAGTGCAAAGCCGAAGATGGATCAAGCAATGTCTTTCAGAACCTTTGATTTAGGCCTTTTGAAGTAAAGTCCGAGATAAAACTCCCAATCCCTACTTCACTAAATAAGAGCATATTTGATATCGTTGGCCGAGTTTCTTCAAAACCTTTATTTCATGTCTCGCAGAGCCTCAAGCGGAAATATCATAACAAAGAGAAGAATTCACTATGTAAAAGAACAAAAAAATAAACCTGTCCAACATTAGCTAGAGCTTTCATCCTCGAGTATCTATGATCGGGAAAAGCCCATATGGTTTGCTACTTCCCCGCCAAGATGGAATTCCAGAGATGACCTATCTTAAACTCAATTCAAATATAGTAGACGATTGATGTATCAGATGGCGTTAGCGGGGTTGGGCTCCCCCTGTAGAAATACAACAAACATGGGATAGCCGGGAACGATGACCCTTCTCAAGCTTGAGGCCTAAGTTGGACTTTCTCTTTCTTCTACTTGCCACTTCGAAGTTTAGGATCGAGTTTCGAACTAATGAGATTTTTCGAATGGTAATAAAGTTTGTCATTCTGTTTATTTGGATGAATCTGACTCTGGGCCTGCCCTTTTGTTAGCTTTTTCATTATGTTGGTTCAATTACTGCTTATGCTTGAAATATCTAAACACCTGAAATCCACTCTCAATAGATGTTACCCCTTAAACAGAAAGGGTGGTAGGTATAACTAAGGGAATAATCTTGTTTGGTTCGGTAATGGAATCAATAGCTTTCTCCACCAGGGATATAGGAAGAAGCCAATATCCTACAGGCTTGCCAGCAGACTTGAGAGGGGCTCGAAATCCCTCAAAGAACGGAAATGGAATTCGATTCACTCTCCATTCTCTCAATAATAAATAAAGCTCGACATGGGCCGAGTATTTCTCTTGTAGATAAGAAAGAGCATGGAATACAGTGATATCTGACTTTCGGAGGGAAAATCGTAGACTGAACTCAAATCCTTTGATAACCCACCGAAAGTCGGGTGATATTCATTTTGCACTAGATATCCAATCAATTTATCGATTACCTCAAATTTATAATAGTAAATAAAAAATAAAGAATGCAACCCAAAGTTAGAGCTACTAAAAATTAAAAATTAAAAGTTTATTTTTAGTTCTTTGATATGATAGTGAACTTCTCCAAGATAG
Organism: Anisodus acutangulus; assembly: GCA_029783415.1. Taxonomy (NCBI): domain Eukaryota; kingdom Viridiplantae; phylum Streptophyta; class Magnoliopsida; order Solanales; family Solanaceae; genus Anisodus; species Anisodus acutangulus. The sequence goes on from CM056509.1 coordinate 8,452,270, forward strand.
TTGCATTCTCTAACAGAAATTCTGAAATCATGAAAAGCTTGTCATGGCCCTGTTTGCAATGATCCTTCAAACACACTGCAAAGGAGTTGACAGCCTTAAAATTAAAAATAATGAAACATGTGGATGATCTTGGGCAATCTTACAATTCCTTATGCAATCAGGATGAATGTCGGGAGACCCAATTCTTTGAAAATAATGAAGTGACTCGGATTTCAGAAAAAACAAGTTGCCTCCCTGTTTATAGCAAGCATGAGAACATGCGGAAAGGCCATCAGGACCTTAGCACCATGACACATTATATGAACCAACAAATGATAAAAATTTTAGGAGATTTATCTGATATTATTTTTGAGACAATGTCTTAAGTAGTCTAATGAAACTCAAACATGCATAGAGTTTCCTCTGTGTGTCTGTGATTATGAACAGCTCAAAACAAAATAGATACTAAGCCAATGATTGCACTTTATTAGTACTACACCAGAGCAAGAAATAATCTAAAACAACAAATTTTACCAGTATTTGAAGTTGCAACAAAATTTTCAACCATAATTTGGATGAAATGACTGGTATGCATGCACTGCTAGAAAGATCAAGTGACAAATGTTGTTCTTGTACTCCAAAATTATGAGAAAATTATGGTGTATGGTTTAAAGATCTTTCTGCAAGGAGCTTGTTAAATTGTTTAACAAACTCAACTTTCTCATCTAGAATGTTGAGTTACCAAACCTTGAAGATGTTCTCAGCCTCAACCAGAATCAGAGCTTCCAGATAATCTCAGATTCCCGATATTGGTCTGAAGAAAAGCATTTTCTGCAATAATTCTGCATTACAAAGTATTAGCACATTTACTACTAATCTCATAATTGTCACAGTTCCATTCTCCTTGTTCACTGAGAGGAGAAACATCATTGATGGCAATGTCTAATCTTGAAATCCTCATCTCCTCAATGATGGAGAAAACCTTCGCGTCAGATTTTTGAAAAGAATGTTCCTTGTGATTGCAGGAAAGATTTATTGGGAAGGAAAGATGAGGTAAAGGCTTTCATTAAAAGATGCACTTTAGCATAATTAGTAGCTGCTGAAATAGAAACAACACATGAAGTCTTCAAGAATCGTGAGCAGTTTTGACATGATCGATCATTCGATCTGGGACATTTTCTACCATATTAGAAATAATCCTTTCTTCACCTCAGATCACATCCTAATAAACTTTGTTACGTTTATTATCATTCTTTTTACGTACATTAATTTGTGAAACATCAGAGAAAGAGACTAAAATGTTAACAAGCATCAGAGAGCGTCGACTCAGGGCACCGGCAGCAACAAGAAAACCACAACAAAGAGACTAACGGTAACTTCATTCAAATGTCATCATCTTAAAGTTATGACACAAGAAAAATGGAATTAGCTTTAGTTGCATCAGGCGAGGAAAGTTTTTTGTAAACCAAACCTAAACAAAGTACATTCATACGGTAGCTGAAGGTCATCTTTAAAATTCGAGCATCCAACATCTCTCTAAACCTAAAATACAGCAGCTACAAATTATTTGCTTAAACAGACAATCTGGACCCCTTCTTTCCGGAAGAAAGGACAAAAGAGGACCTTCTCCCATATATAGAAAATCTCGATGTTGCTGGGAGCAGAAAACTCAAAGTTGGGAATGGGAGGAAGACGTCTACTTGGATTGACAATTGAATTGGGCATGCACCACATAAGATTTATTTCCTATTAGCTACAACCTTAATCGGCAACCTGATGCAGCAGATGGTAATACGTGGAGCCAACATGGATTTAAATTTTGAAAAACTTTTGAATGAATAGGTTGATGATTTTTTTAGAGTGCTGGAGCAATTTCAAATGATGAATACACAAGGTAACATAATGATATGTCAGAGGCATAGAAAAACAAACTACACAACTAAATTTTCTTATACTGTTCTAAATTGCACTGGACAACATGAAAGTAATGTGCATCGGAAACTGGTCTGGAAAGGTGAAGATACCCTTCAGGGTTGCATACTTTGTAAGTTCGTTCTGTTTTGACTCAAAACTTTAAGAGAAAAAGTTTGCAGCATTGCTCAAGATGTTTACCTGTGTGGGAAGGAGCCAGAGAACATTAGCCATATTTTCCTATATTGAGGTTACAGATCAACTTTGGCAGCTTTTCTTTAGCATGAAAGATGTTAAATGGACCATGTTTGAGACAATAGAAGATGTGTTAGCATGTTGAAGCAACTCTGGAGGACTGATTAGGCAGAAAAAGTGGACTACATGGAAATAAAAAAATATAGGGTGTTTCAAAGGAACCAGCAGTTCCACTCAAAAGCTCAAGTTGAATTGTTTATTTTTGTTTCACTTTTGGTGTAAAGAAGAACTTTTACATGATGTGTACTCATTGTTAAACATCATAGATCCTCATAAGAAGAACAAGGACATATGTTTTTGCTCTTTTTTATCTTGTAAATATGACTACTAGCACTGCCTTTGTGCTAAATATGTGTACGATTGTTACTTTTCTCAACAACAATAAAATGGTATTCCACATGTTCAAATTTTGCAAGACATTTCTAGAGAAAACAAAGTTTTATAACACCTTCTCCCTGTTATAAGTTTGTCGATCTTGATATTCTAGTAAAACAAAAGTTGCAAGAGAATTCAAAGCACATATGGAATGTCTAAAGTGCAACAAAGAAAGGCTTCATGAGAAACCAAACATCATTCACATTTGAAATGCCACAAGTTCAAAATGAGATCTGCAGTAAATCAAAAGCTACAATATAAGGTGACATTTCTAGTGCTCCGATACCAAACCTCGCTCTCATTCTAGTCATGCAGAGCAGACTCTTGTCCAATAATCACAAAATCCTTAGATGATCTTGGGCTGTCTAACAATTCCTTAGCAAGTCGTGATAAAGATCGGGACACACAACTCTCAAAACAAACTCCACATATTCTTCTCTTTGCTACGATAACAAACTTCTTCAGCACCACTGCATTCTTTAGAATAAACTTCAAAAGTTTGAAAAGCTTGTAAGTGTCCTTCAGACCAGTCCTTCAAACATGTCTCTTTGTGGCAAACAATCTAAACATTCTTGATATTGGGAAACACAATGTTTGATATCCAACTCTACAAATTGATATTATCTCCTTCATTCAAATAGCTTTGCTCACGTAGGCAATGGAAATCAGCAAACTGGAAAAGAGAATATAACCAAGATCAAATGCAAGTCTACACCCTACCGGGAATATTCCACAGAAGGCAAAATAAAATTATTTCATAGTAATGATGTCTGATATAGAACACTTTTCAAATCCCACGAATCTTGAACAATTCACAGTAGATAATTACAATAGCTGCCTATCAGAAATATCAGTACATACCAAGCTAAAAGATTTTAGTTGGTCCCCAATTCCTTTCCTTTCTTGAGCCCCTTTTACCAGATAGAAAGCAACTACCCAGACCAATAGCCTTATAGTGAAAAAAAATTCTAAATGATAATAAATGTTATATTTGCATTCTCCTTTTGAAAAAGTTTTACAGTATTGGGGGTTGCGGGGTTGTCAAAAGTTAAAACTTCAAAGTAAAAATTAGATGTAAGAAAGAAGAGCATAAATTGAGAGAAATTACGATACGATTTCTCAAGTGTATGTTCAGTGTCTCCAAAAGAGGCGAGGTCCTCAAAAGGCTAGCTAGTCCATACATATGTTTCTTTGTTACACACATCTCTATTGTCAGGCATTTGCATCTCAACTCTGGAAGCGGCATTCCTTCGAGTTGCAACATGAACACGAGCTGGTGAAATAATCCCAATAAAATTAGTAAAGGATAGAGAAAGAAGCAACAACAAAAAAAAATTAATTACAACAAAGAAAATGCTATGAAAAATCTAACCACGTCTAACCACTTTAAGAACAACAATGTACAACACACCAGTTTCTAAAATAATCTATTTATCAATATCCAACTGCAGAAAGTAGTTCTTCCTGAAATTTTCATGTATACAAAAGTTCATAATGATATTGCATTCAAAAGGCTATTCTCTTTCTCACGTTCGTACCCTACAATTCCTTGCTAAAAATAAAATAGTAGAGAATAAGGTCTTTTGACATAAAAACAAACCTCTCTTCTAACCAACTTCCAATTTTTAGTTTAGTCACATGACTCAACTTTTGAAGATAGTCCACAACAAGGTTTCTGAAAACTTAATGATAATCATGACAACTAACATTCTGTTGATCCCGGAGTTCAATGATACAACGATTGTAAAAAGTGAGGATGGCAGTAACAAGAGAGGAGACATTTAATAGCTTACACTTGAGATATTTTAGATTTCCTGTTATTTCCAAATGCTGAAGATGTGAAAGATTTATCACATTCTTCATAAGGAGAACTCCAATAGTTATGCAAATTTAGTCTCTTTAAATTTGAAGACGCAATTTCTAGACGACGACAACCTTGCAAAATGACAGCTTCATAGTTTCCAAAGCAGGACAACTTGACAGTAATTTCACAATATCCTCATTGTATAACGTTGTTGAGTGCAGCGTTAGGCTCTTTAGAGAGTTCCAAGCTATGACCATTTCTTCATCAAACACCCAACAACTCAAATTCAATGTAATCAAAGACGAACAAGTGTACATAGATAGAGACAACTCTTCATCAGCAAATGGATATGAATACAACTTAACCTCTTCCACTTTGTTTTCCACAGCAAAACAGAGTCATTGGCTGATTTTCGAAACAAAGTCCCATTTGGCCAATATGTGATGGAAGCTGCAAAATAAAAGAATATTGAAAGTTGAGGTTAAAAAATAACAAGTGTTTGAAAGTTGAATTATATTTGCACATTAATTTATAATAAAAAAAGTTAAAATTTTATGAGTGGAAATTATTACTTGCACTTACATACACATTGAACCAGTTTTTTAACTTCAAATTCTTTATTTTAAATTGGAGTTGAAGTAATATAAAATTGTAAAACAGACATTGATTTGTAAATACTATTTCATTATTTACAACTAATATGTATATCCAAATTATATTTACACCCTGATGCAGTATAAACATTGATGAATTTATAAATAAAAAATTTACTTGATAGCACAAGAAGAGAATTAGCATAAATGTTAGTAGAAGTGAACAAGAAAATTCTAATAACACAAGGTCAACTTTAAGCCAAAAATGTGTACTTGGATAGGGTTAGTCAACGATTAACAAAGTCCATTATATATTTAACAGAAACATTCTATTTGAGGTGCAGTGTAGCTTACATTATTATAATCGGTGATGTCAAAATTAGGCAAATTGATTCAATTCATTTTCCCCCACTTTTAAAACAGAAATTTGGAAGGTAAGAAATGAGAGATGGTTTTGGCAGCAATGAAGTATTAAGAAAAGCCAACACTTAATCAAAGTTAATTAAATCCCGAAATGTAACGTTCTAATTAATTAGTACTGATCCAAATTCTAAAAGTGACAGTTAACACGTGAATTCTCGAGAGCCTTCATTCATTCCATAGTTCAATACCAAACCTCAACAATGGCTACCAAGAGGGCCAGTTCAGCACTTCCACAAATTAACGTAGGAATAGCATTTATTGACCACTTTTAGGTATTGTCTTTGAAAAATAGTCATCGTCACATAGTTCAAATTTCATAAATAAAATTCGAATGTCCCAAAACTTCACGTGTGAAAATTAAAACTTCACGATAATGACTATTTTTTAGTTATTGAGATTTGATAGAATATACCGTGTATATCCCTATGATATACACGGTTTCGACTAGTCTTGTACAATAAATAGAAGTATTAAATTATGTTGTATAATTACCATAATTGTAGAATTCTTGTACAAGTAGAACTAGGATATTAGAAGTTTAGTAGGAACATGATTTTTCATATTTGGAGATTGTAACTTGTATATATACCTATTTATTCAAAAATAATCAAGGGATTAATTCTTTCATGGTATCAGAAGTCTAGGTCTAAACTACCTCCCTTTCCAATTTTCTTCCTCTACTCTCGGCTCAAATTCCGAGAACCCTTCTCGGTTTCCGGCCGACTTCTTCCTCCTCCCTTTCCAAATTTTCTTCCAAATCCCTAATTCTCCTATTGTTCTTTCGTTATGTCTACGACAAAGAACCTGTTTCATCCAGCCCTTACAGTTTCCAACATCAGGAACCACATCCCTATTGTTCTTGAGATGATCCAATACGCAACATGGACGGAATTATTCAAAATTCACGCACTCGCATCAAGTCCTCCATCACATAATTCCCTTGACACCTGGCACAGAGGAGGTGCCTAACTCCGAGGAAAATCCTACGTTATGGACGACACTTGATGCTACCGTTCTCCAGTGGATTTATTTCACTATTTCTACCGACCTCCTACAAAAGATCATTGATCCAGACACTACGGCACCCTCGAGCAGGAATTTTCACATGTCCACATGGTAGATTTTTCTAACGTTTTGACCTATTGTAAAAGGCTGAAGGAATTGGCAGACCAACTCCGCAACGTTGGTGCGCCAATTACCAATGATTGTCTTATACTCCAAATGGTTGCAGGCCTGTCTGAGGCCTATAACGGCGTTGGCACACTACTTCATCAAAGTAACCCTCTACCATCTTTTTATCATGCCCGTTTCATGCTCACGTTAGAAGAAGCCGACTTAGCTAAAAAGGCGGCTACAGGTGCAAATTCTATCGCCATGATGACCACGTCAGATGACCCTCACTCATTCTATGAGAATTCTGGCCAACACCGCAACAACGGTGGTGGCAAAAATGGTCAAAATCATAAAAATAATGGCAAAAACCGCGGTGGTAACGGATGTGGCTGAAATAATTGTGGCAGCGGCAGTAGACCTCGGGACAGTGGGACGCAGGCCAACTGGCCCCAGTCGTGGGCCCCCTAGCCGTGGAACTGAGCTAGTGACCATTGGCCCAACAATCCCTATTTTCCTTTCAGCCCTTACCCGTAATCGCGGGCGGTTCGATGTGTCGAGGCCCGCCGAGATCGAATACTGGCAGCAGATTCACTTTTGGTCTAGGGCTGCATGAAGGTTTGCTTGGGCCTCGACCTCCGCAGGCGTTCCAGGCGGTGAGCCATACACCAACTCTGACAGATATTGAGGCCGCAATGCACACGCTTGGATTAAATCCTCCAGACGTGAATTGGTATATGGACACCGGAGCCACTACTCACATGACGTCTGACCAAGGTACTCTCTCGTCTTATTTCAATTTGAGCAAAAATCGTGATATTATTGTTAGTAATGACAATTTAATTCCAATCAGCGGTTATGGACATACAACTTTGTCTTCCCCACATCCACCTATAGTTTTAAAAAATATCATTCATGCCCATGACTTAACTAAAAATTTGGTGTCTGTCCGAAAATTCACCACTGATAATTGGATTTCTGTTAATTTTGATCCCTTTGGGTTTTATGTGAAGGATTTCAAGATGGGGATACCTCTCATGAGATGCAATAGTAAGGGAGAGCTTTATCCTATCACAAATACCACCACTTCCGTGAGTTAATCCATGTCATCTACTTTTGCAGCCATTGCTCCTTCCTTATGGCATGCGCACGTTTGGGTCATCCGGGATCGTCTATTATTTCTTCTTTGCATAAAAATAATTTTATTTCTTGTAAGGGTACGCGTAGTACTCCACTTTGTCCTTCTTGTCCGTTAGGAAAACATGTTAGATTACCATTTGTAACCTCTGCTTCTAGTACTTTGATGCCGTTTGACATTATTTATAGTGATTTATGGACATCCCCCGTGTTAAGTTCTGTGGGCCATCGTTATTATATCATATTTTGGATGATTATTCTAATTTTTTGTGGACCTTTCCTTTATCAAAAAAGTCTCATATTTTTTCTATATTCTTTACATTTAGAGCATTCATCCGTACCCAATTCGAATGAGAAATTAAAAGTATTCAATGTGATAATGACAAGGAATATGATAATGGGTTGTTTCGGGAATTTTGTGATGCTAATGGCATAGTTTTTTATTTTTCTTGTCGTCGTATGTCCTCACAAAATGGGAAAGTCGAACGAAAAATTTGTACCATTAATAATAGTGTCCGAACTTTATTAGCCCATGCTTCTGTACCCCCTTCTTTTTGGCATCATGCACTACAAATGGCTGCTTACCTCCTTAACGTACTTCCTACCAAAGGATTAACATCTAAATCTCCCCTTAAAGTTCTCTATAATAATTATCATTTGTATTCTCATCTTAGGGTCTTTGGGTGTTTATGATATCCACTTTTTCCGTCAACTACAATTAACAAACTTCACGCCCGTTCTACCGCTTGTGTATTTTTTGGTTATCCGTCTAATCATCGTGGTTACAAATATTTTGATTTATCATCTAATAAAATTATAATTAGTCGCCATGTTATTTTTTATGAAACCTAATTTCCTTTTGCTAAAGTGAGTAGTCACGTGCCGAGTTCGTATAATTTTTTAGATGACGAGGTCTCACCATATATTATCCACCATTTTTTTGACTTGTCCCGTGACCAAAATACGCCAGCAAGCCCACTGCCTGTTGGCCCACAGTCTACCGCAACTACTGTTCTGCCTAGTGGGCCGATGACACGGTCCAGTACTGCTCTCGGTACTGTTACAGTGTTTCATCCCAATCCGAGCCTGTTATTATTCTTGTTCCAATTGTTGGGCCAACAGGCCCACTGCCTGCTGGCCAGTCCGTCCCCGTTCTACATATTTCCCAAAATCCATCCAATTCCTCCTCTAGTCAAGGGCCTGTTACTCATAGTCAAAGTGGTATTTTTAAACCAAAGCAACATTTTAATCTCAATTCTAATGTCCTTAAATCCACCCTCCCGCGTAACCCTGTGTCCGCATTAAATGACCCGAATTGGAAATTGACTATGACTGACGAATATAATGCTCTTATTGAAAATAAGACGTGGGAGTTGGTGCCCCGTCCTTCTGGTGTGTTAATATTATTCGATCTATGTGATTCTGATGACTTTTTTTTAGAGGCATAAGGGTAGTTTTGTAGGTGATGGTAAACTCAATAGGTTGGCGTGGATTGTGGTGAAATATTTAGTTCGGTGGTAAAACCAGCTACTATTCGTACTAATCTCAGTTTGGCTCTCTCAAAAGCATGACTCATTCATCAGTTGGATGTGAAAAATATATTTTTACACGGTGATCTCAAGGAGATAGTTTATATGCATCAGCCCTTGGGTTTTCGAGATCCAAATCATCCTCATCATGTCTATTTGCTGAAGAAGTCCTCGTATGGACTTAAGCAGGCCCCACGAGCTTGGTATAAAAGGTTTGCAGATTATGTATCTTTTTTTTCTCACAACCGGTTTGATCATTCTCTCTTTATCTATCGTCGTGGTACTTCTCTGGCATACATTTTATTGTATGTCGATGATATTATATTGACTGCTTCGTTTGATAATCTGCGCAAGTCTATCATGACACTTCTTAGTTCCGAATTTGCTATGAAAGACTTGGGGCCCTTGAGTTATTTCTTGGGGATTGATGTCACTCGTCATTCAGGTGGTCTACTTTTAGCACAAAGAAAGTATGCCGCCGAGATCATTGAAAAAGTTGGTATGTCATAGTGTAAATCTACTTCTACTCCGGTTGATACTAACTCGAAGTTGAGTCTGGCACTAAGTTCGAGGATCTTACCCACTATCGCAGCCTTGCAGGGGCACTTCAGTATCTTACCTTCACAAGGCCTGATATTACTTATGCAGTTCAACAGGTGTGTTTGTTTATGCATGATCCACATATTGAGCATATGAATGCACTTAAACGCATTATACGATACTTCCAGGGCACACTTGATTATGGCTTGCATTTGTATCCTACGTTCGTTTCTACACTTGTGTCTTATACAAATGCTGATTGGGGTGGCTGTCCTGATAGCAGACACTCGACTTCTGGTTATTGTATGTTTCTTAGGGATAAATTGGTCTCGTGGTCTGCAAAACGACAAGCTACATTATCAAGATCTAGTGTAGAGGCTAAGTATCGAGGCATGACAATGTGGTGTCAGAATCATACTTTCCTATTTAGAAATCCACCTTGGTCTACTGTGATAATGTTAGTACATTTTATCTTTCTGGCAATCCGGTCCAACATCAACGCACTAAACATATCGAGATGGATATTCAGTTTGTTCGCGAAAAGGTAGCTCGTGGAGAAGTACGAGACTTACATGTGCCCTCGCGATACCAAATTGCTGACATCTTTACGAAGGGTCTTCCCTCAATTTTATTTGAAGATTTTAGGGACAGTATCAGCATACGACAACCGCCCGCTATGACTGCGGGGTTGTGATAGAATATTCCGTATATATATCTATGATATACACGGTTTCGACTAGTCTTGTACCATAAATAGAAGTATTAAATTATTTTGTATAATTACCATAATTGTAGAATTCTTGTACAAGTAGAACTAGGATATTGGAAATTTAGTAAGAATGGGATTTTCCATATTTGGAGATTGTAACTTGTATATATACCTATTCATTCAATAAGAATAATTAAGGGATTAATTCTTTCGAGATTAAATGGTGGCTATTTGTGACTTTTATTAGTCATAATACATAAATGGCTTGCGTGGAGTAATGTGTTTTTTAATTATTTTGTTGTATAGTGTTACAACTTACAAGCTCTTCCTTTTTTTAGACTTAAGACACCAAGGAAAAGCCTGCATTTTAAATTATGTATTTCTTATTTTCAGAAGAAACTGCTATATATACCTTTAACATTTAGAATTTTATACAAAGCAAGCATTATAATTGACTAGCTTTATGTTGACCACCAATCTATGGCAACTATCTTCTTTTTGTTGAACTTAAGATAAACAATATAAACAAGCTTATATAAGTTAAACGGAATTTTGTTCAACGCAATATAAAGGGTAATACGTACAATTTGCCTCCGCTTTAAAATACCAAATTCTAATCGATTTTAATTTCCTACACCTTTGAATTATTTTTCCAACAGATATCAACAAGATACATGATCTTTAAATATCTAATCCTAACCCCACCACTCGATGTTGCATAGGAAAGAACATGGCAATGGGGCCTTAGTTATGTCACAGAATGGTAGGCTAATGTATTGTCATTGTCCAATATTATCTACTGATGAATGTTTGGCAGGTCAAATTCAACTGAAGAAAATATAGACAAATGATTCCTATTCGCGTTGGACACAAGAAACCTAATTAGTCAATTTACTTTGGCTCCAAGGTCGTCAAACAGAGCAATGAACATAGTATCTACCAAGCAGCCGAACCTAATGAATTATGCAATGCCACGAAATTTCTTAGCAAATTCCTTTCGTATGTATAAATACCATAATAATATTCATGAACCAATATCATGATCCCTATTTTAAGTTTCTTCCATATTTTTACTTAGTGGTCGACTATAGTCTATAAGTATTAAGAATCAAACTTTAGTTTTTAGTTAACCTTAGTCAATTTGTGACATTTCAGAATATTCGATTTAAATATTATCAGTAAAAATTTATTTACTGCTGCTGAGAATAAAAATATTAAGTTTTAGAATACTTTTCTTTTTATCCTTTTAAATGGATTTAGTAAATAATAAAGAGTTATAAGTAACACCCGCGAATAACCAAAGATCATGAAATCACTACTTAGCAAATAGCCGAAAAATGAAATCACTAATTTAGTTTTAGTTAAAATGATTCCCGCCTCTAAGGTGATTTTATTAAATCAATAACTCGCCTTGAAGAGTACCTTCCCAAAGAATTAGTTTTCTTCCAACAGATTAAGTGAATGAGCCAATTTGTTTTTATAGTATATGCAAATTATTTCATCTAGAAGCAGATGTTTTACGACATCATACCGTATACTTTTATAGTTATAAAATGTATAATTGATAATAGCAATTGCCACTTGATAATCATAATATAGAGACACAAGAAGCAAGAAGTCCTTAATTATTTATTTGTTTGATTTTCTATTCAGTATTCGAACGTATTTTTAGATCCGACTAATTCAAAGTCATACTGAAAATCCACTTTAGAAATAAAGCGCGTCTTAGTTATTGAAATATGAGATTGAGTTACCATTTCTATTGAGGTTTAACCCCATTTTTCTTGAGGTTTAATCAGAAGATTGGCCAAATATTGTCTGCGTGTGGAAACTTTGTTTTTAATATGTTATCCAATTTACACTCAGGAAATCTTGTTGTTTTGGAAATACCTTCCTTCACACGTCGTTGTTGCAGGCAGAAGTGTTCATTTATTCTCAGCAAAAATAAAAGAAAATGAAATTAACACGAAGGGAAGGCCAAGTCAAAACAAGACGCTCGGCCCACATTCATTACCCCCAAGCCTATTAATAATACTCCGTTTCTTAAATTCCTGAAATTTTCAGCCTTTGTAACGGATCTTCAAGAACTTGTTGGATAATATTATAATGGCGAGTGCTAGTGCTTATCTTGCGGAAACTTATGTCATGAAGAAACAATTCAAGGAGAAGATGAAGAAAATGGAAATTACTGAAGGTGCGGAAATTAAGAAGCAACATAATCCCAAAAATATATCTTCTTCTTCTTCTTGCTTTTCTCCTATGAAAATATTCAAGAAAGTTCATCCAAACAGTACCGCCGGTAGCTAGTTCTGTTCTAGCTAGCAATGTTTTGAAGCCACTCTATTGATTTTTTTCTTTTTCTCTTCTTTGTTTAATGTGTTTGGAATTATGGACTCAACGAGAGTTACGAACGAAAGAGAATAATCTACTCATTATTTTCATTAATGAAGAGGTATATATACATGATATATAATATCTAATTCTGAAAAATAAATGTAAATTTTCCTAATACAAGACTAATATTTTTTTCCTAATATAATACTACTACCATAATTACATTTGTACAAGAATTCTACAAATATGATAAATTATATACAAATCCTTAATTGATATACACGGTCCCAACCATGTATATTATCATGTCCTTCACACCCCACAGTCATAGCGGGCGGTTGTCGTACGCTGAGATTGTCCCTAAAATCTTCAAACAGAACTAAGTGAAGACTCTTAGTAAAGATGTCAGCAATTTGGTGTCGTGAAGGGACATGCAAGACACGAACTTATCCACGAGCTACCTTTTCGCGAACAAAGTGAATATCCATCTCGATGTGTTTAGTGCGCTAATGTTGGACTAGATTCCCAGAGAGATAGACTGCACTAACATTATCACAGTAGACTAAGATAGCTTTCTGAATAGGAAAGTGAAGCTCTAATAGAAGATTACGCAGCCAACATGACTCAGATACCACATTGGCTACCCCTCTATACTCGGCCTCCGTACTGGATCGCGATAAAGTAGTCTGTCGTTTTGCCGACCACGAGACCAACTTATCACCAAGAAACATACAATAACCAGATGTCGAACGTTTGGTATTTGGACATCCACCCCAATCAACATTTGTATAAGACACGAGAGTAGAGACAAAGGATGTATATAAATGCAAACCATAATCAAGTGTGCCCTGTATGTACCGTATAATGCGTTTAAGCGTATGCATGTGCTCGTCCCTCAGATCATGCATAAATAATCACACATGTTGCACTGCATAAGTAATATCGAGCCTCGCGAAAGTAAGATACTGAAGAGCCCTTGCAAGACTGCGATAGTGGGTGGGATCCTCGTAAGGTGTGCTAGAAGTAGCACTCAGCTTCAGTTTGGTATCAACCGAAGTAGAAGAGGACTTACAAGATGACATGTCAGCTCTCTCAATAATCTCAGCCACACACTTCCTCTGTGATAAAAATAGACCGCATGTATGACGTGTGACATCTATACCCAAAAAAATAACACAAGGGCCTCAAGTCTTTCAAAGCAAATTCTGAACTGAGAAGAGACATGATAGACTTGCGCAAATTATCAAAAGAGGCAGTCAATATAATATCATCCACATATAACATAATGTATGTCAGAGAAGTACCACGACGATAGATGAACAGAGAATGATCCGACCTGCTGTGAGAAAACTCAATAGTAGACACGAAATCTGCAAACCTCATATATCAAGCATGTGGGGCCTGCTTAAGCCCATATAAAAACTTTTTGAGCAAACATACATGATTAGGAATCTTATATTCAGGTCTTGAAACTATTTACCTCAAAATATTTCAGGCACGAATTAAAATTAATCTCCCAAAGCGGATATTAAATAAGAAGTGGGGAACAAAAGAAGAGAAAAGATTACATTTTCGAAATTTAAGGGTAGCTATAACGTTTAAGGAATGGGTACCCCACACGTACGTAGCTAGTGCCGTCATTAAAAGCCAAAGCTTATTTTACGTCATGGATTATGTGCTATCACTTTAAAGTTTAAACGATTTTCTTAATTCCCATCACAGGATAAGCTTCAATATGGTTATTACCTGATGATATATACACTGTGGGGGCAGTTTAGTAATAATGTAGGAAGAAGGGCATTTTGGTAATTAGATTATGTAGACGGTTAGTTAGTTTGTGGAAAGTACAGTGCATATTTACTGTTACATTGTATTTGGATCATTACTTTCATTACGCAGAAATAATATCTTTCTAGATCTCCTTTCTCTCTCTAAGATCATGCTCTACACATCAATGTATTGTTATAGATCCTGTATCCAATGCTAACATAGTGAAATTCAACATGGTATCATAGCTATACAACCACGAATGTGTATTTTGTTTGACTGGATTGTGAGAATTTGAAGCTCCGATCTAATTTATCGATCAATTAGGGTTTGAGATATTCAATTTTTTGATCAATTAGGATTTGAGATACGACTATGGCGACTGTGCGATTCGATCACAATCATGCAATATTATTATATCCTTCTGATACTACCGGAGCTTCTATCATTCCAATGCAGTTAATGGGATCGGAGAATTACTCCATCTAGAGCAGGGCCATGCAAATTCAATTGCTTGGAAAGAACAAGCTAGGAATAGTCGATGGAACCTGGAAGAATGAGGATTTCAGTACAGAGTTAGCTCATAATTGGGACAGATACAATGCAATAGTCCAGGGATGGAGCATGAACTCGGTGACGAAGAAGGCACATCTTTGGGATTATTATGCGCTACAAGTGCAAAGAAAGTGGGGGAAGATCTGCGTGAGCGTTTTGATAAGGTAAATGCTGCACGAATCGATCAATTACACAAAGCAATTGCAACTATGGTACAAGAAACTAATAGTATCTCGATTTACTTCTCAAAATTGAAAGATCTATGGGATGAATTTGCAAGTATGGTACCACCACCATGTGACTGTGATAAGTCTAAGGGATTTTGTGCACACATGCATCAATAGAAGTTGATGCAATTCCTAATGAGATTGAACGAGTCTTATGAGTAGGCTAGGAGTTAGATCATAATGACTGAACCAACACCAAATCTTAACAAGGCATATTTGTAACACCTCGTACTTTCGGGTGATGGTTTGAGTAGCTGGACGTATGTAAGTAGACTTGAGTTCTGGGAAATTTTTATTATATTTAAGTATGCGGATCAAGAGCTCGGTGTATAAAAGGACGAAGTCTCGAAATTAAGACTTTAAAAGTGTGACGACGATGATCCTAAATTTGATTTGTTTTTTTATCCACTAAGTGGGGTCCACCAAGCAAAGACCACTCTTATCAAGGATATGGATAAGGACAAGATTGGGTCTAAAAGAGCCTTATACGTGTAAACATATTAGGTACACTTCTAATGACTCATTCAATCCAAATAAATCTTTAGATTAGTTGGAAGGTGGGGCCCATATGCCCATTACACTACAAGATAAGACAAAACATGCAGAACCTATTCTGTGAAGGGAAATTAACTTATGAAGTGACCATCCTTCTTTAATTTGGTGAAGTTCATTTCATTTAATAGACAGCAATCTCGTTCTTTAGATATGATTCACATGCAATAAAATATGTTGGAGTAGCAACGCAAACTCCTTCTTGTCAAGCAGAACGTCTTTCTTATTTTCAGCAGAGCGAAGATTTCATCGTGTTTTAGTAAAGTGATATAAAGGCAGCCAACGTACTATTTGACGTCTACAATTTTTTTTAGAAACTCATTGAGAATCGAAGATTAACTTGTAAGGGATGTGAGCTTCATTGTCGTCGTTGAAGGGTCGACATCAAAGGTATGTTAAGGCAAATCATTTCTTCTTTTGGCATGTTCTAAGTACGAAACGTAAACGTAATATTATCCCATAAATGATTCTACTCTTAATAGTTAAGGATGTTTATGTTATTCATTCCTATGTTCAAAATAATGTCTAAATATGTTTCTAAATCCTTATTGAAGTATATGGGAAATATGTTAATGTTCATAATGTTAATCGGAGGTGATGCATCATTTCGTCACTCCGACAAACTCATAGTATCTTAGTATCAATCATGCATTATATTCATGTATTACATTTGACCTCAAATGTGTTATATACACTACTATATGGTATGCATTATATATATGTATAGGGTATGGGAAAAATGGAAGGCGTTATATATGCACACCACCTGCAGCTGGTACAAATATACGATAATGATTATGCCCACAAAGGCCGATATGATGGGATGCCAACAGAGGCTTGATGGCGTTATATCTGCATATGTATATGTATGACCAGCATTGTGCATTCCATTTAGGCATATTATGGCCCTCAGAGGCATTCTCTACTGGTTGGTTGTTTCTTGTCTCATGTTACTTTCAGGTTTCTATTATGCTATTCTTCATGCCTGACATACTCGATACATCAGTCGTACTGATGTCCCTTTTATCGAGGGACGCTGCATTTCATACCTGTAGCCTCAGGTAAACAGGGTGACGGTCCGCACTAGTAGGTTTCTGGTTCAGCTGATATTGGGGTATGGAGGGGCGTTGTCCTGACCTTACGATGTCACGTACTCTTTAGAGGATTGTAGACAGTTGTCATGTGTATAGTAATCGTGTATGGCCCTGTCGGCCTTGGTATGTATATGTTTATAGGTTGGGTCCTTCTGGTTGTAGGATTTTACATAGCTCTTTTTCCGATTTACTATTTCCATATGTCAGCAGAGTATCTCATGGCGGCCCTCATGGGCCATCAGTAATTATGGTTAGATGTTAAATAGATGATTAGTGGTACTCCACAAGTAAGATTTGGGTGTCCATCATGACCCTCCGATTTGGGTCGTGACAAACTTGGTATCAGAGCAGGTCTGTCCTAGAGAGTCTACAAGCCATTTCTAGTAGAGTCTTGTTTATGGGTGTGTTGTGAACCATACTTATAGACAGGAGGCGACAGGGCATTTAGGATGATGGTTACCTTCCTTCTTGATCTAGAATCGTGTTATAGAGCTGAGTTGTAAGAATTCTCTTTGTAAAACTTATCGTGTTTATGATTACAACAATTCCTTTTTCAAATAGGGTTATGATTAACATGGAAATTGAGGTTAGATTGAGTGTAAATGCGTGTAGTATGCTCTCTATTGAGACAAATCCGTCAGAGGTTATGAGTAAATTGCTTTCACAAGGCACGACTTCATCCTAGAGAATCTGATAGAGATAGGCCCTTGAGGGGTTAGAGAGCTCATAACTGAGGAAATTTACTAGTCACGGATCACCGATATTTAAAGGGGTCAAAGACGTCAATATCACAGGGTCAAAGTTGTAAAAGTCAAGTGAGACCGCCTCAACCATCTTATAGTCAGTGTGGTCGAGCGCATACTGGATTATGCTTCAAAGGTACGGGGGGTTGGTTTAGTGTGAAAGCCATGGCCACAATGTTCTGAAGTGTAATGATAAGATGATTATGAATTGTACATATGAAAAGCAGAAGACATCATTGGAAGGTTTAGTAGGTTATGAAAATCTACACGTTTTACAGTGACTCTTGTTTATTAGAATAAAGGAATATATTATGTACGTGTGACCTAAATTGCAATGTCTTACTTAGAATAGATTGGAAATTGTCCTAGGATATCACTAACGGGAATGAATTGCCACAATCGAATCTTCTGAAGAATGACCATCAGTAAATTTAAGAAGATCACGTAAAGTGACGTACCCAGAATAGTGATCCCAAGTCATATATATAAGGATCGAGTTACCTACGGTAGTGGAAAGGGACATAAGCCTCTTGTCCGCGCATAAAAGGCCATACCACGTATTATTGAGAATTACATGTATCAATATTTGTAAGCTAAGGCATGCTATAGGTACTGGACTTCGGCTTCATTGTGCAGCATGTTACAATTCTAAATAACCTCTGGATAACAATATCTTGTTAGGAGCAATTTAGGACGAGAACTACGAAACAATCAAAGAATGGTTGTAAAAAATATGAAAACAGTTAATAAGTATGAATGAATCGTATGATCAAGTATCAAGGCAGAAATATTTTTCGTTTAATGACAAATAGAAGGAAGCATTATGACAAGAAGGATAAAGGTGAATAAGATTATAGTTATGCATGTTTCAAAAAGGTATGATTACTCTTGAACAACGTAAGGACCAACGGTAGATGAGAGACAGTAAGAACTCTTCGGCCAAAGGTGACAAACCTCTGATGTTCAGGAAGATAATATGAGAAATACTTTGAGATAAGAAACCCCCAAGGCAAATTGAAATGGAAATGTAAAGGTAAGACGAATGAGCACTCGGTCGATAGGAAATCTAATAATGATAAGACAAGAAAGCTTGACAATTCATGGGATCATGTAACACCGTGAATTGGATCTAAACATACGAAGCATCGGTTCCACAATATATGCAGTCATACCTCTCAGAAAGTAGGTAAACAGAAGTAACAATGAGTAAAGCTCGAGATTAGCACCTAACATATGGAAAGGTCCCAATGACGCATATGGATACAAGGTAGCCATTAAAGATATATGTCAAGAGATAATGACATTATAATGAAGATAAAAAGTCAGGCAAATACAAATGTCTACGAGCATTTTTTAACAAACCAAAGGTTCCACGAGATAGATAAATTAATGGGTTTACAGCTTAACGAGATCAAGGAAATCTTTTTTCAAAGCGCCATTCACAGAAAGTCTTAGTCATGAGGCAAGTGAAGGAATTTGAATCTAAGTATAATGACTATGTTTGGATATAGTAGGCCAACGTCATGTAATGCAAATTCTTTAGAATCTTTCACGTATAGAATAAGGGAATAAGTTAACAAATAATCCTTTAAGGGATAGTAACCCCAAGGATTAGAATCAGGAGTAATGTTTGAGATTACGTATATATACCAGAATATTTTAGAATTAAGACGAGTACGACAAGTAAGAAAATGAGTGAACAAGTGTCAAAATAAGTAAGAAAGAAAGTTGTTTATAATTACGAGTAGTGGGAAAAGACAGATTCTTTTCAGACCATGAATGAGAGTTAACTACGATGATACGCGCACTTCATATTCGATGACATTGTCCATAAAGTGTTTATGGTTGAGATACTATAAATATAAGAGTTTTAGCTCACCAGTTTGAAAACAAAGCTAAGTTGACAATATAATCATTCACCCACAAATGGCTTGACTAATGTGAGGACGAAGGAGAGAAGTTGACCTGAGGAAATGCATCAGTTAGCTAAGTGGGAGTGCAGTTGGAGGATTCAGATAGTGATAGCCCTATGACTCAGTATACAGCAGGGTCATCCCTCACACTAGAAGAAAATGAACGGCATGATGAACATCCCATTTTTAGAGAAGATCGGGAAAAATATTTAACAAAATGGAACACAATGTTTGAGTATAATGGGAGAGGTATCCTCAGGTGGAAGGTCCATTTATGTATTCCCAGTGTAGCAGGATTACGAGACAAGATTATGATGGAGGTCTATTGCTCACAATATTTCATTCACCGTGGATCTACTAAGATGTATCATGATCTAAAAGGTATGTATTGGTGGAACGACATGAAGAGGAACATTGCGGAGTCACTAGTTCAGTGTCGTAATTGTCAGTAAGTAAAAGTAGAACACTAAAAGCCCGGTGGCTTGACTCAGAACATTGAGATCCCGATGTGGAAATAGGAAATGATTAATATGGATTTCATTATGGGTTTACCTCGCTCTTATTATAAGTTTGACTCTATTTTGGTGATTGTTGATAGACTGACCAAATCAGAACGTTTCCTGGCGGTCAAAACTACCTACACAGCCAAGGACTACGTACAATTATACGTTAAAGAGATTGTTCGCCTTCATGGTATGCCTAGTTATATTATATCTGATCGATATTGGCAGTTCACAACTAAATTTTAGAGATCATTTCAAAAAGGTTTGGGCACTCAAGTTAATCTTAACACAACTTTCCACCCTCAAACAGACGAGCAAGCCGAGTGTGCGATTCAAATTCTCGAATATATGCTATAAGCTCGTGTATTGGACTTCAGGGGAAGTTGGGATGATCATATATCCCTTATTGAATTTGCGTACAATAACAGTTATTATGCTAGCATTAAAATGGCTCCATACGAGGCTTTGTATGGACGGAAATGTAGATCTTCTATCGGATGGTTTGAAGTAGGTGAATCAGAATCATTTGGGCCTAACTTGGTGCACCAAGCGATAGAGAATGTGAAGCTTATCTAAGAACGGTTGTTAACCGCTCAGAGTCATCGGAAGTCATATTCAGATGTGCGACGACAGCACTTAGAGTTCCAAGTGGATGACTGGGTCTTCTTGAAGATTTCTCCTATGAAGGGTGTAATGAGATTTGGGAAAAAAGGAAATCTCAGCCCAAGGTATATTGGGCCATATCGTATAATTCGACGAATCGGTCAAGTGGCTTACGAATTGGACTTGCCTCCTGAGTTAGAGTTTGTTCATCCGGATTTTCATTTTTCTATATTAAGAGCGTGTGTTGGGGATCCTTCCTGGATTATGCCAATTGATGATGTGAAAATTATAGAGGACTTATCATATGAAGAGGTTCCTATTACTATCCTAGATTGTCAAGTCCGCAAGTTGAGGACTAAAGAAGTAGCCTCTGTGAAAGTTCTATGGCAGAATAAGAATGTAGAAGAATTGACATGGGAGGCGGAAGAGGAGATGAAACAAAAATATCCTTACTTATTTCAGACCAACGTCGAGGAACCAAGAGAAGCATAAAGTGAGTTTTATTTCAAATTATTATAATTAATGCTTGATGACCATATGAGGTTTGATGTTATGATGTATGTTATATTATATGGCCCCGTGAAGAGGTGGTTGTGTTTTCTAGCCATGTGACTGGTATTAGATATGTCACCCCAACATTC
This sequence comes from Anisodus acutangulus, assembly GCA_029783415.1. Taxonomy (NCBI): domain Eukaryota; kingdom Viridiplantae; phylum Streptophyta; class Magnoliopsida; order Solanales; family Solanaceae; genus Anisodus; species Anisodus acutangulus. The sequence goes on from CM056509.1 coordinate 8,473,567, forward strand.
GAGGATGAATATTTCTAAGGGGGAAATGATGTAACACCCCGTACTTTCGGGTGATGGTTTGAGCAGCTAGACGTATGTAAGTAGACTTGAGTTCTGGAAAATTTTTATTATATTTAAGTATACGGATCAAGAGCTCGGTGTATAAAAAGACGAAGTCTCAAAATTAAAACTTTAAAAGTGTGACGACGATGATCGGAAATTTGATTTGTTTTTTATCCACTAAGTGGGGTCCACCAAGTAAAGACCATTCTTATCAAGGATATGGATAAGGACAAAATTGGGTCTAAAAGAGCCTTATATGTGTAAACATATTAGGTATACTTCTAATGACTCATTCAATCCAAATAAATCTTTAGATTAGTTGGAAGGTGGGGCCCATATGCCCATTACACTATAAGATAAGCCAAAACGTGCAGAACCTATTCTGTGAAGGGAAATTAACTTGTGAAGTGGCCATCCTTCTTTAATTTGGTGAAGTTCCTTTCGTTTAGTAGGCAACAATTTCGTTCTTAAGATATGATTCACACGCAGCAAAATATGTTGGAGTAGCAACGCAAACTCCTTTTTTTCAACGTCTCATATTTTCAGCGGAGCGAAGATTTCATCGTGTTGAAGTAAAGTGATATAAAGGCAGCCAACATACTATTTGACGTCTACAATTTTTTTTTAGAAACTCATTGAGAATCGAAGATTAACTTGTAAGGGAAGTGAGCTTCATTATCGTCGTTGAAGGGTCGACATCAAAGGTATGTTAAGGCAAATCATTTCTTTTTTTGGCATGTTCTAAGTACGAAACGTAAACGTAATATTATCACATAAATGATTCTACTCTTAGTAGCTAAAGATGTTCATGTTATTCATTTCTATGTTCAAATAATGTCTAAATATGTTCCTAAATCCTTATTGATATATATAGGAAAATGTTAATGTTCATAATGTTAATCGGAGGTGAAGCGACATTTCGTCACTCCGACAAACTCAGAGTATCTTAGTATCATTCATGCATTATATTAATGTATTACCCTTGACCTCAAAGGTGTTATATACACTACTATATGGTATGCATTATATATATGTATGAGGTATGGGAAAAAGGGAAGGCGTTATATATGCACACCACCTGCAGCTGGTATAGATATACGATGATGATTATGCCCACAGAGGCTGATATGATGGGATGCCCACAGAGGATTGATGGTGTTGTATATGCATATATATATGTATGACCAGCATTGTGAATGTCATTTAGGCATATTATGGCCCTTAGAGGCATTCTCTATTGGTTGGTTATTTCTTGTTTTATGTTACTTTCAGGTTTCTATTATGCTATTCTTTATGCCTGACATACTCAGTACATTAGTCGTATTGATGTCCCTTTTATTGGGGGACGCTACGTTTCATGCCCGTAGGCTCAGGTAAATAGGATAACGGTCCGCATTAGTAGGTTGTTGGTTCAGCTGATATTGGGGCACTCTACTTGTTCCAGAGTGGCAGTCTAGTCGTGGTATGATATTATTATATACATAAGGGTATGGCGGTGACATGTCCCGTCCTTACTATGTCACGTATTCTTTAGAGGCTTGTAGACAGTTGTCCTGTGTATAGTAATAGTGTATGGACCTGTCAGCCTTGGTATGTATATATTTATATGTTGGGTCCTTCTGGTTGTAGGATTTTACATAGCGTTTTTTCCAGTTTACTTTTTTCATATATCAGCAGGGTATCTCGTAGGCCATTAGAAATTACGGTTAGATGTTAAATATATGATTAGTAGTACTCGGCAAGTAAGGTCTGGGTGCCCATCATGACCCTCTGGTTTGGGTCGTGACAATATTCTATGTTTATTGAGAGGGAAAGCAGAGGACAATTACTAATTCATCCATGAGTTGAGAGGGAATTGATTTAGCAGCTCTTATAGCTAGGAAATGAGGTAACTATGGGAAATGAGGTAACTATGGAAAATGAGAAAATTATTAGAATGTTAGGAGTGGAAACTATTAGAATAACTATCAAAAAGGAAAGAATAATTGGGAATTGCAATGTGATTTTTGCAAACTGAAAGGACATGTGGAAAATGATTGCTATAGATTGATAGGTTATCCACCTGACTGGAAAGGTAAAAAGAAAGAAGGCATCAATACAACATATAATGTGCAAGCTAAGAATTTCCATCCAAACATACCTTCACACCCAAACATACCTTCAGGATCCAGAGGAGATCCAGATATGTTTGATAGAATAGTTGGAGGAAACATACCAAGGACATCTCAAATGACTAATGATCAGCAGACTAATATCATAAATATGCTAGACAGAGAATTAACCCAGCCTGGTATGATGGGTAACATGGCAGGTATGGCAGGATCTGCTCAACTCTCTTTAGCTAGTATAGAAAAGGTGAAATGGATAGTTGACAGTGGGGCAACTAATCATATGGCCTCAAAATTGAACATTTCAACTGATGTGAAGGTTGTTGATATTGAGCATAATAGAAAAAGTACATTTACCTAATGGAGGAGTAACATTGATTTCACATACTAAGAAATGTAGAATCACAGACACAGGACAAATACATAATATTTTGTTTGTCCCAGAATTTCAATATTATCTCTTATCAGTCTAAAAGGTAATAAGAGAACTCAGTTGTTTTGTATTATTCTATCCGAGATTTTATCTGTTCCAGAATCTATCCAATGGGAAGCTGATTAGGATTAGTAGGGAGCATGATGGCTTATACCTAATAGTTTCCCAAACATCAACTGGTTCTGCAAATGATATGATAGCAAAGGTGTTTAGTGCACATAAAGAAAATGAATATATCTTAATATGGAATAGGAGATTAGCTCATGCATCAAAGGAATCAATGAAATAATTCTTTTGTTATACAACAGATGAATGTAAATCAGCACTAAGTACCTGTGAAATTTGTCCACTAGCTAAGCATACTAGATTTCCATTTCCTAATAGTAGCAGTAGCACAAATAAGGTGTTTCAATTGTTGCACTTGGATGTATGGGGACCCTATAATACACCAATATATGATGGAAATAAGTTTTTCCTTACAACTGTTGATGATTTCTCTATAGTAATTTGGATCTTTTTGTTGAAATTCAAGAGTGATGTGTTAATAATCTTGAAACAATTTTTTAGAATGGTTCTCACTAAATTTGATAGTCAAATACTGGAAGTTAGAACTGATAATGGAGAGGAGTTTGCCAATGGTCCACTACAAGGATTATTTAAAGATTTAGAGATCATTCAGTATAGAACATGTGTGCACACTCCGTAGCAAAATGAAGTGGTTGAGAGGAAGCACATACACCTGTTAGAAGTATCCATGGCTCTTAGATTTAAAGGTAATATTCCTCTTCAGTTTTGGGGACATTGTGTGCTGACTGCAACCTATATTATTAACAGGTTGCCAATAACTGTCCTCAAAGGGAAATCACCTTATGAGGTGTTTTTTTAAAAAAACCTAATATCAAGCATTTGAGAACACTTGTTTGCTTATGTTATGCAAGCATCTTGCTAGAGTTGATAAATTTTCACCTAGAACAGTAAAATCAGTGTTTATAGGATACTCAAATGTGACTAAGGGTTATATTCTTTTTGATTTAAAGAAGCAGAATTTTTTTTTGTGAACATGGATGTGGTTTTTCAGGAACAAGTTTTTCTTTTAAGCTTCCAGATTCTCCTACATCTGCTCCTTATACCACCCATTTACAAGATCCAGTGTTGTGTGTCGATCCAACCACTAGAAACAATGATGATATTTTGCCACAAGCATCTCCATGTGATCTTCCCACACCTGTTGGTATTTCAGCTCAGGCACCAGTTTCTCCTGAGTCATGTATTGATGTTATTCCTATATAGACTTCTATTTCTATGGAATCAGTTCCTAATCCAGATGGTGGTTCTTCTAGTCAGTCACCAAGGAGGTCTCAGAGGCAACACAAGAAACCCCTTTAGCATTCAGACTATATTACTAAGTCAGCTAGTAATGTGCTTTATCTCTATTTCTATGGAACCAGTTCCTAATCCAGATGGCATCAAGTCAAACATATTTGGGAGTTTTTTCTTCCATTCAGAAGCCTAAATCTTATCAGGAGGCAGCAATAGACATTAAATAGATTAAAGTCATGCAATCTGAGGTTAAAGCTCTCCAAGACAATAACACCTAGGAACTGGTTCAGTTGTCTAAGGGTAAAATTCTCATTGGATGCAAGTGGGTTTATAAGGTGAAATTGAAGGCTGATGGTTCTATAAAAAGGTTTAAGGCCCAACTGGTTGCCAAGGGTTATAATCAAAGGGAAGGCTTACTTTCATGAAACATTTTCACCAATTGTCAAAACTGCAATTGTGAAGACAGTTTTGTCCTTAGTTGCTCAATATAATTGGCCTATTCATCAACTAGAAGTATATAATGCATTTTTACAGGGTGACCTACATGATGAAGTCTATATGCAGTTGCCTGACGGATTTCCAAGCCATGGGGAGTCTGGTCTTGTATGCAGACTTGTGAAATCCCTTTGTGGGTTGAAACAAGCAAGCAGACAATGAAATCTGAAATTGTGTGAAGCATTATTGAAGTCAGGATTCAACCAAAGCAACTTGGATCACTCATTATTCATCAAAAGACAAGGGTCAGATATAATAGTGATTCTTGTTTATGTGGATGATATATTGGTGATTGGAAGAAGCATCACTCTTATAGAACACACCAAGGTTTCTCTTTATGATTCTTTCAAGGTCAAAGACCTTGGTGACTTGAAGTTCTTTCTTGGTATGGAATTCAGCAGATCTACAAAGGGAATTCTGATTAACCAGTGGAAGTATGCTCTAGAAATTATTTCATACTTGGGACTAGAAAGTGCCAAACCAGCTTGAATTAGGAACTGGTGCCTTGTTCAATTTGCTACTTGCATGTAGCAGTAAATAATTTCATTTCATTTTGGATCTTTGTTTTAGGCATTTAAATTTTGCAATGAAATTAACTTTGAGCTCCTTGTTGACCATATGGTAATATATTATCTCTTGTTGGTGTATATCTTGTGTCATATTATTGTTGTTGTTGGTACTAGTCTTTTGCTCAATATATAGATGTTGTTGGTAGCAGATTGTAATGGTAAATTGTATGAGTAAAAGAGCTAAGAATTGAGAATACAAGTCCAGAGATAACGCCACTTCTTTGAGAGAACACATGATGTGACCGCATCTTCGATCGGCAAAAGAGAGGATTTGAACCAGGGGGTGCGCCCTGTCGCGCCCTATTTTGACCCTGCTCGGGTCAAAGCGGAGCGCGGACGTGTCCGTGATTCCTGGGTAAAAAGGGTTGAGGAGTCGCCACCTAATTATTTTTTACGGTGAATTAGGACACCTAAATATTAAACTAAGTGCTGCAATGTAAAACTCCAATTTTAAGGTCTGCGAAACTAGCGAGATTCTAGGTAAGGGTTCTTTATTATCCTAAAGGGAAGGGGTTAGGCATCCTTTAAGATCCGCTAACTTATGTTATCCGGTCAAACTCAGGTTAATTATTGCTAGAAAAATACATGTTTTACAAGTATAATAGATAAAAAGATGTTTGCAAATATGATGCATTTTATACAAGTAAATATGATGCATTTTATACAAGTACGTATTCGGATGACATAAAAGAAAGATACATGTAAAGTTTTTAGAAAACATGCATTTGTGACAATAAATTCTTTATAATGCCAAAGAAGCGAATCTTTCGAAAATCAACAAGTTGCAAAAAATAATAATAAAAAGATAAACTTATTTGTACAATTAATTTGAAGCAAATAAAGATGACAAGAGTTGTTTTAAAAAATCTTGAATAAGCGTGACGAGCCTAAAATAAATAAACTAGCGAAGGATTTCTAAGTTTGCGAGCCTACAAATAAATAAGCTAGCGACGGGTTTTAAATCTTAAACTAACCTATGAATAAATCCTAAGTTTGCCTATCTAAGCATTTCAATAATTACATAAGTGCGATAAATAATATTACAATACAAAGCGAGATAAAAGTCGAATTTGAAGAAAGAAATAAAATAAATAAACTCCGAGGAATAATTGCCTTTATTTTACTTTAGTCCCTAAGTCGTCAAGAACAAGCGGTTAGAAAGCAGTTAAATACAAATAACTTCATATCCGTATTCAAAGCAGTGAATGTTTTGATCATGAGGGCTCAGAACTTAAATTTTGAAAAGAACATTCCAATCACGTCGTGGCTGCAAACATATGACTAATGTAGTTTATTTTGATTGCCTCGCCTACTAAACGTGTCGGTCTCGGGTGAAATAGAAAAGATCACTATAATCACGTCGTGGCTGCGAATATATAACTTGTTGGTTATTTTAGTCACCTCGCCTACTAAACATGTTGATCTCGGATAAAAGGTTTAAGTCTTCATCCTTGCCCGAAGTTATATTTCTGTCTTTGCAAATGGAGGCCTCAAAATCGACGGATATTTTTCATCGGCCGGTGTAGTATCGTGTTCAAATCAGTAAAATAAAATCGAATGTAAACAAGCGCGCAGCGAATAAAGAATGTAAAAACGAGGCAGAAGAAAAAAACAGTTTTGAAAATGACGCGGTGTCTAGTTTAAAAACAAGAAACAAAGAAACAAGAGAACGGTAATTTGAATCAAACAAAGGACTAAACAGAAAGCAATATCTGAAAGGTGCGGTGTTTATTTTAAAACAAGAAAAACGTAAAAACAAGAAAACAATAATCAATCCGAGCAAGAAATCAAACAGAAACCAGACGCTTATTTGTTCAAAACAGTAAAACAATGATATCCGTCATAAGAAATCTAAAACAGTAAACTTAATAAAACAATAATATATCCGTTGCACAGATATCTAAAACAGTTATACTAAAAACAGAGAAGCGAAACGAAAGAAAAGCGCGGCCTCGAATTCAATTTCGTCGGCCTTAATGTGATATTAATAAAACAGTAAAACAGTGCCAAAGAAACGAGCGGTGAGCAGTTTAAAATATCCGACCCGAGTTCTGAAATTCTAGAAATATTCAAATCGGGTTGCTCAGGCCGTCGTTGACCGACCGAATCGATGATTCATACGAAATCGATTTCATGCAGTTTGATAACCAACAACAAGAATATGAAATGCAAGAATTCAAAATGTTCAAATCGGTCGACCGACCGATCGATGATCTGACCGGATCGATGATCCAAACTCGAATCGATTTCAACACCAAATTCGGATAACCAATAACAAGAATATGAAATGCAAGAATTGCGAAAATGTTCAAATCGGGTCGACCGACCCAGTCGATGACCGACCGAATTGGAGTTTCAACCCTAATCAAATAATTTCATCAATTTCAGATAACCAATGATAACAACAAGAAGAATGTAAGAAAATTGGGAAAATCTAAGCGGGTCGACTGACCGATCGTTGACCCGACCGAATCGTGTGTTCAACCCAAGTCAAATAATTTCATCAATTTCAGATAACCAATGATAACAAACAGAACAATGCAAGAAATTTGAAATTTAAATCGGTCGACCGACCGGTCGAAGAATCTGACCAAAATCGCTGATCCAAATCAAATCTTAACACCAAATTCGGATAACCAACATACATAAATATGAAATGCAAGAATTGGAAAATGTTACCCGAATCGTCGACTCAGTCCGGTCGACCCGACCAAATCGATGAAGAAAAATCAGAGAATCAAAGGGGATGACAAACCTTTTCAGACTTGATTCTTGAACAAACAGAGAAGCCAAAATGCTTTAAACTCAAGAACACAACAAAATATTTTATGTATATTCCGAAAATCCTTCCAAAATCTCTTTTTTCTTCTCCGAAAATTCCCCCTTAAAATGAAGAACAACATGGGGTATTTATAGGTGGATTCCCCCTTAAAACGTTCGAGAACAAGTTCGAATTTTCAAAATAAAGGAGCCAAAAATCGCGGATTTGAGGGGCATGGGTTGCGGATTTTTGGGGTATGGGTCGAAGGGTTGGTGGCAGTGATACGAGCGTGGCGGCCAGAGGGGGTAGGTGGTGGCGGTGATATGGGTCGCCACGATTTGATGGGGTGTGGGGTCAGTCTGGCGCCGACGGGTTGAGAGAGAGAGTAGGGTTTGTTTGGGGTTTTTTTTTTTTTTTTGGGTTTTGGGGTTGAAGGGGATAAAGGGGCGACCGAGTTGGTGGGTCGGCGGTTGGGCCTATTCGGTGTGGGCCGGGGTGTTGGGTTTAATTGTTTTGGGTTTGGGTATAAGGGAATTTAATTTGGGAGTTTTGGGCTGGTCCGGTTGGGCCGGCTCGGCTTTGGTGGTAAGGGAAATAAAAAATGGGAGTTGGGCTTTGGTTTGGATGAAGTTGTTAGGTTAGGGAATGGGCTGGGAGTTTATTTTGGGATTGGGTTTGGACGAAAAAAATGGGTTTTAGTTTAGGTTGGGTAGGAATTGTTTTGGGCTAGGAAATAAAATGGGTGATGGGTTGGGCTTGGACGAAAATGGGTTTTAGTTTGGGTTGGGTAGGAATTGTTTTGGGTTAGGAAATAAAAAATGGATTATGGATTTAAAAATATAAAAGAGGGGTTTAATATTAAAATATTATATATATATATATATATATTTTGTAAAAGATGTGAATTATTTAAAATAACATAACGACGTGATAATAATAAAATATAATATTCGCGAAATGCTTAATGCTTAATAAAAGGGAAATGCGATGCAATTTTGCGAGAAATAAAATATCATAGAATATTATGGATAACTTATGATTATTATAAAAATGCAAATGATATAAAATATGCGAATAATAATAATAATACGAAGATACACACATATATGCCTATATTAAAAAATTATTTTAAAAGTGAAAAAATATTAAAAATTACAAATAAAATCATAAAAGATGGGACAAAATTGGGTGTCAACAGATGCCCCTCTTTGGACGGAGACGATGAAAGAGTTTTCGGCCAAAGAAGTTGACTGGGTAGCCAATTTTGTCCCGATCATCGGAACGCATGGTAAAAATAGAATCCCTGGGTATAGAAGTTGCAAAAAGATAGTGCATTCAAGAAACAATGCCCCAAAGGTTTCGACTTAGGATGACAGTCGCAGATCTGAGAAACTAATGGAAAAAGCGGATCGACGTTCGAAGTAGGTCGTTGACCAATTTGCCTCGGTTCGCCGTAAGAGATAGTTCCACGCTGTGATGAAATTCCTGCAAATTAAAAACTCCTGCAAACTAAAGCTTAAGATATAATTAGTGTATAACTGCTGAGAAAAATTGTAGAGAAAATAACTTAGAAATACCCGCATTAGGAGGTGGGCGCCTGACTGAAATTAAAAATACCCTCATTATAAGGTGGGCGCCTGACTGAAATTAAAATACCCGCATTATAAGGTGGGCGCCTGAAATGACGTCGTTGTATTGACGTGTTGTGTTGAAGACGTCGTTGTAATGTTGTTGACGTCATTGAAATTATGTAAAAGCGATTGTTGTCTTGCATGTAACGTCGAGGGCGTTGTTGTAATCTTTGTTTTTTTGTAAAGATAATTGTTGTCTTTGAAGACGTCGTTGTAATCTTTGTTGACGTCGTTGTAATCTGTAAAAATAAATATTGTGCGTAAGACGCCGTTGCGTAGGCGTGTTCTTTGATGACGCCGTTGTATGGCGCGTTCGATGACATCATTGTAATGTTGTTGATGTCGTTGTAATCTTTGTAAAAATAGTTGATTTGCGTAAGACGCCGTTGCATAGGCGTGTTGTTCATGACACCGTTGTATGGGCGCGTTCTTGGCGACATCATTGTAATGTTGTTGATGTCGTTGTTGTAAGAATGTAATTTGGGGTCGTCATTGTATCGGCGTGTTGTGTTGAATACGTCATTGTGATGACGCGTTGTTGCAAGAATGTAATCTTTGTTTGTTGTAAGAGATAGGCGTTCCGTCGTTGAAATGTTGTTGACGTCGTTGTAATGTTGTAAAAAGTCGGTGTCTTTGCCGTAACGTCGTGGACGTTGTGGTAATGTAGTTTCTTTGTAGAAGGTAGATGTTGAAATGAAGGCGTCATTGTAATGTTGTTGACGTCATTGTAATCTTTGTAAAAATAGATGTCGTGTTGCCGTGAACGCCGTGGACGTTGTTGTAATCTTTGTTGAAGATAGTTGATGTGTCGCGAACGCCAATGACGTTGTTGTAATCTTTGTAAAAGATAGCTGCTGCGCTGAAGACGTCATTGTAGTGCTGTTGACGTCGTTGAGATGCGGTAAAAGATAGTTGCTGCATTGCCGTAAAAGATAGTTGCTGCGTTTGAAGACGTCATTGTAATGTTGTTGACGTCGTTGTAAAGCTGTAAAAAACGATTGTCGTGCTGCCATAACGTCGATGACGTTATTGTAATGTTGTCCTGTTGTAAGAGATGTAAGTGACGTCCTTGCCGTCGTTGTAATAGGGTTCCACGTTGTCAATCTTCGCCGATCCAAACTCATGTGAATTGAAATGTCGTCCTGGCAGGGGCGAAAATGTGATGTGACGTCTTTGCCGTCGGGTTTGCTTTGTTGTCGTTCTTTGTGATCCGAAATAACATCTTTGTGCAGACATAATAGTCGGGACCCTGTAGGTCAAGATGATGTCTTCGTATAAATGCGAACAAGAACGTAATCCTTGTAGTGAGTTGTAGTGAAATTCTTTGGGAATTGATCATAAGCGATGTGGCTTCCGCTTTTTCAACCTGAAGAACACTGTACTCAAAGAAAATTTGTGAGTTTGGGAGAGCGGTTGATTCGCGTTGACTTGATAGCTTTGGCTCTTGATAGCTGCATGCCTTCGATTTGGACACTGTAGCCCTTATGCTGGTTCCCGCCTTGGCTAACCGTTAATGAAAACATTTGTTGAAAATAATTTGTTTATAAGAAAGTATGCTTATCATTAAAAAGTTCTTGTCGAACTGCTAATGAAAATATTTGTTGAAAATGATTTTGCTTATAAGAAAGTATGCGTATTAGTAAAAAAAAAAAATCTTGTCAAACTTTAATGAAAATATTTGGTGAAAATAAATTGCTTATAAGAAAGTATGCATATATGTAAATGTCTGTCGAGCAGCGACATGCGGTGAAACAAAGCAAACGTCTTATCCAAAATCCTCTTAGGCTGAAGACTTAGTTTGCCGATGTTTTTCCATGTTTATCGGCGTCCTCCGACAGTGATCCCTTAAAAATGCCCCAGTTTCCGATATATGAGGATGATGATCTTTTAAACGGACAACCGAGTCTTGTGTAGATTGCTTGCCTGCCCTATCAGGGTGATCAGATGGGTGCATTTTATCATGTACGAGATAAAGGAGAAAATATTTCTAATGGTGGGACCGAAGCCGATTTAGGCCGCCTACGTATCCCCATGAGGGAATCAGGTCATGACGTAGTTCATTACAAGTAAAGAGGGTTGTAAGGTTTTTCTAAAGATGGGACCGAAGCCGATGTGGCCGCCTACGTATCCCGCCGAGGGAATCAGGTCATAACGTAGTTCAGGTTTACAAGTAAAAAGGAACTTGGGGAAATTTGTGATCTAAGAAACGGAACCCTACGTGGGTTCTATGCGTATCCTGACGAGGGAGTGCAACTTTTACAACATAGAAAAAGTATTACATAGAGAATAACTAATCTTAGATATGGTATCTCTTCCCTGCATCTGCATTGATGGTTTTTGGCCATTCTATTCTGATAAGGTTGCCCCGGACAACTGCGTCCATCTGCTTTTCATCAATCAGTGTCTTAGTATATGATTATGTATCCACTTGACTGCAAAAGATATAGCATTGCCCCAGTAGAAGTCCTAATCGTAGTATGGTAGTCCAAGAGTGCAAATGGCAAACGTCCGTGCCAATGCTTGTAACTATCAACCATCTTGATGTTTCATCCAAATCTGGCTTTGACTTATTCCAAAAATGCCTCAATTCTTCCGCTTGTGAGTCTTCCTTATATTCTTCGAAGCCTTGCTTGTTTGGGACCTTGTTTGCTTGTTTCATTATATGTCACATACTGCCGACAAATTAGTTTGCATGATGAAAAAAAAGAAAAGAGAATTTTTTGAACAAAACATATTTTATAATAGCAAAAGCAATGCAGATTTGTCATTTTAAGCTTTCAAAAGGTAGAGGCAAAACACATTAAATGCATATATGTGATTCAGGCCTCAATCTGAATCGCATTGTTTCATTAAATATTAATGCAGTTAACTAGTTTCTGGGAGAAACAAGGCCAGGGCACATGTCCAATTTTCCCAAAACATCTCCTTGCTTTGCATCCCAAATGGTTGAGCTTCTAGCGTAATCATTTTGCTTCTTCTTCATCAATGAAAAATCTTTTGAATCCTTTCACGAGGTTAGTGCATTGTCCTCCTTTGATTCCTGAGTGGCGCGTGCTTTGTGAATGACTGACTCGGAGGCGGAGCAGGCTTTGGTAAAGAAACATCTTCCTTCCTTCGGAGATTGGTTGATAAGACTTTTCCAAGAAAAGATGATGCCATGATCCGCGGCTTTGGAGGAAGTGCTTCTACTCAAGCGGTGCCCTCACTTGGACTGTAATCATAGGGTGATAAAGGTCGATGATTCGACCTTTTCCTTTCTCTGGGATCGGCACAATAGTCCCTTCCAAATTGTAGTCTTCATCAACGGTAATCATATTTACGTTGGCATCGTCATGATTTGGCAAAGGGTTATCATTTACATTAGAGGAAGGTCCTTTCGGTTGGATAACTCCTTCTTTGATTAATGCCTCAATTTTGTCTCTGAGGGCATAGCAATTTTCAGTGTCGTGCCCAGGATTCCCGTGAGTACGCACAATGCTTAGTTTCATCATACATGGGAATAGGATTGGGGATATGCCCAGGATGGGTTGGAGTATTCTGCGGTTTCGATCTTTCATATAATTGGGCTCGAGGTTAGGCTAAAAGGTGTATAGGTTTTGGTGGCTTTCTTTCGTATTTTCTTGAGTGCAGGTGCATTTGGTGCATGGACTTGTGGATGAGGTAAGTATGTGGGGTGATATTGTGGGGGATTCGGATGAGCGCTCGGCGAGCTATATATTGGATGGGTATGGTAGGCAGTGGGTAGGGACCGGATGGGTATTGATAGTAAGGTTGAGGGCTTTGGGCGTATGGGTAATAATAGGAAAGGTGAGGACTTTGGTTGTTTTGATTGTAGTAGGGAGAGGCTGGGGTGATGGCATTTGGTAGGTTGACATTTGATTTGGCCTATATTTACGACTGTCACCACAGAGGACACTCAGTCTCTCTTCCTCTTTATCGCTCCCTCAAATGAGTCCGACCGGATTGTCTCACTTGTTGCTTGCAATGCTACAAAGTTTGTAATTCTTCTGTTACGATCCCCTCTTCTATAAAATCTCCCATCCTTATAACTTCAGAGAAACCTCGTCTATGGCGCTTATCATTCTCTCATAGTATGTTGCATCTTTCAAAGATTGTACAAAGAGAGTGGTCATCTCGCTTTCTTCTATCGGGGTTGAACTTTCATTTCGCCCTCCACTTCATGGCATATTCTCTGAAGGTCTCTGTGGACTTCTTTTCCAACTTCATCGAGATAAAATCTGTCCAAGAGGCGTGTCGGTGTTGAATTTAAATCATCCACGAAATCTTGTGCCATCGTGCCCCAATTACGCCATTTTGAGGGTCCGACTTGTGTACCGGTCGAGTGCTTCTCTGTCAAACTCCTTGTGAACAACTTCATTATGATGGCCTGGTTTTACCTACCCCAACCAGTTTGTCGCAGTACGATCTCAAATGAGAGTAAGGATTTCCTTTCCCATCAAACAAGTCAAATTTTGGCACCTTATATCCTACAGGCAATTCAATGTCGGGATGCATACACAGATCTTCATACTCAAGTCCTTCATGTCCCTTTTGGTTTGGATATTTTTGAATGCTTCTTTTAGGCTATGAATCTCTCTCGCCACACTTTCACCGGTTACGATCATTACCCTTTGTCCATTTTTTCACCTTTGGTGATTTCTGAAGAGCCATGTTTGATGCGTGGTTGTAAAGGTTGAGCTTAGATTGCATATCTTTGGTGGCACGTCTTTGTTCGTTGGGATCGGCGGCGTGTGCCATCAATATGTGTTGGCACTGCTTGGTGATTTTACGGAAGAGGTGTTTTGGATGAGTGGGTTAATTTGGGTATGTGGAGTTGTAGGGTCATTTTGTAGCGGGCTTTGTTGTGAACTAGCTTGCGGGTTAGTGTGTTGTGGATCAGTTTTGTTTAGTGGCAAATTTTTGGGGAGGTTTTGGGGAAATGGCGCTTCAGGAGGTGGAGAAGTTTGTGGTGCAGTTGCATTCGTCCCTTGTTCAGGAGTGGGGTATTGGCGCTAATGGGACACATTTGAGATTTTGAAGCCGCTCTATCTCGGTCTGCATGGCTGCCATCCTGTTATGATTAGGCGATGTATTTTTCTTGGACGGTAGCATTTCTATTTTCCGAAGCCTCTGGTTCATCTCCGGAAAGAGTGATAAGTTCCAGGCCAGTCTGTTCGGATGCATCTAAATCAGTCATTTTGCTGAAAGATTGTGCCTTTGACCTCGTGAAGTAGGGATGATCCGCCATTTTTAGTCAACGCAAATCAACCTTTGGGAAAATAATCTAGACAAAATAAACCTTCTAAAAAAAATTTAAAGAAAACCAAGTTAGTACAAGGCGAGTAATTATTGATTCAAATAATATACACATAGTGGAAAACAGTAGAAAATGACAAACTGATTGTAAGACAATTAAATGCGCATCCTAATATGCACGGGGCCTCCCTTATGCCGGAAGTGGGCCTAAACGCATACTGGCGGGATTACGACAGATTTGATCCAAGCTGCTAAACTGCAATGCTTTGTCGGAAATGAGACAAAATGAATGTACATTTTCCAATTTCAGCATGTCATGATTAGTCTTGGATTAATCTATCCTTATCACGCTACACATAATATGATGATTGGTCGTTGGGTTGTGAGACCCGTAGACATCTTTGGCGGATCTCTTAATTGTGGAGTCGATACCAAGGATCGACCCACCTAAGGTGTATGCATGCATGACTTAAAATAAAGGGTGGTATAGCTCTATCTTAAATTTTCTAAGATTTGGTGACTAGACACAAGGTTCCCGAGCGGACTACTCGAGTGAGAAGGCTACGCGGCCACCAGATGGTCCCACTCACGCGCATACGCCAACTCTCCTAAAATTTGGTAGATTGAAAGAAATTTGCGGGTGCGCAAAACACACCTCGCGTGTAGTGTGTGATAGTGTCAATTTTCCAGAGTGGAAAAAATATGAGCGAAATGCCAATTTAAGATAAGCAGTAAAAATATGGAAATTAAAGCAGTTATGCATGCAAAAAAATTCACAAAGGAAACAAATCAAAGCATTACATCAAACAAAGAGTGAAAGTAAAGCACAAATAATAATTAACCTGAATTTTGCTATGGTTAAGAACCTGAAAATCCCCAGCGGAGTCGCCATGCTGTCGCGCCCTATTTTGACCCTGCTCGGGTCAAAGCGGAGCGCGGACGTGTCCGTGATTCCTAGGTAAAAAGGGTTGAGGAGTCGCCACCTAATTATTTTTTACGGTGAATTAGGACACCTAAATATTAAACTAAGTGCTGCAATGTAAAACTCCAATTTTAAGGTCTGCGAAACTAGCGAGATTCTAGGTAAGGGTTCTTTATTATCCTAAAGGGAAGGGGTTAGGCATCCTTTAAGATCCGCTAACTTGCGGTTATCCGGTCAAACTCAGGTTAATTATTGCTAGAAAAATACATGTTTTACAAGTATAATAGATAAAAGATGTTTGCAAATATGATGCATTTTATACAAGTAAATATGATGCATTTTATACAAGTACGTATTCGGATGACATAAAAGAAAGATACATGTAAAGTTTTTAGAAAACATGCATTTGTGACAATAAATTCTTTATAATGCCAAAGAAGCGAATCTTTCGAAAATCAACAAGTTGCAAAAAATAATAATAAAAAGATAAACTTATTTGTACAATTAATTTGAAGCAAATAAAGATGACAAGAGTTGTTTTAAAAAATCTTGAATAAGCGTGACGAGCCTAAAATAAATAAACTAGCGAAGGATTTCTAAGTTTGCGAGCCTACAAATAAATAAGCTAGCGACGGGTTTTAAATCTTAAACTAACCTATGAATAAATCCTAAGTTTGCCTATCTAAGCATTTCAATAATTACATAAGTGCGATAAATAATATTACAATACAAAGCGAGATAAAAGCTGAATTTGAAGAAAGAAATAAAATAAATAAACTCCGAGGAATAATTGCCTTTATTTTACTTTAGTCCTTCAAGAACAAACGGTTAGAAACAGTTAAATACAAATAACTTCATATCCGTATTCAAAAGCGTTGAATGTTTTGATCGCGGAGGGCTCAGAACTTAAATTTTGAAAAGAACATTCCAATCACGTCGTGGCTGCAAACATATGACTAATGTAGTTTATTTTGATTGCCTCGCCTACTAAACGTGTCGGTCTCTCGGGTGAAATAGAAAAGATCACTATAATCACGTCGTGGCTGCGAATATATAACTTGTTGGTTATTTTAGTCACCTCGCCTACTAAACATGTTGATCTCGGATAAAAGGTGTAAGGCTTCATCCTTGCCCCGAAGTTATATTTCCGTCTTTTGCAAACCGTGGAGGCCTCAAAATCGACGGATATTTTTCATCGGCCAGTAGTATCGTGTTCAAATCAAGTAAAATAAAATCGAATGTAAACAAGCAGCTGAAGGCGAATAAAGAATGAAAAACAGAGGCAGAGAAGAAAAATAAAATGACGCGGTGTCTAGTTTAAAGCGATAAGCAAGAAAGCAAAGAGAACGGTAATTTGAATCTTTGAAACGATGGACGAAACAGAAAGCAATATCCGAAAGGTGCGGTGTTTATTTTAAAAGCGATAAAAACGTAAAAGCAGTAAAAACAATAATCAATCCGAGCAAGATGGCGAACGAAATACCGACAGACGCGGTATTTGTTCAAAACAAGAAACAATGATATCCGTCGCAAGAAATCTAAAACGATGAAACTTAATAAAACAATAATATATCCGTTGCACGGATATCTAAAAGCAGCTTATACTAAAAAGCGAGAAGCGAAGCGAAAGAAAAGCGCGGCCTCGAATTCAATTTAAATCGGCCTTAATGTGATATTAATAAACAAGAAACAAAGGCAAAGAAACGAAGCGGTGAGCGCTTTAAAATATCCGACCCGAGTTACGAAATTCTAGAAATATTCAAATCGGGTTGCTCAGGCCGTCGATGACCGACCGAATCGATGATTCATACCAAATCGATTTGATGCAGTTTGAGATAACCAACAACAAGAATATGAAATGCAAGAATTCGAAAATGTTCAAATCGGTCGACCGACCCGGTCAAGATCTGACCGGATCGATGATCCAAACTCGAATCGATTTCAACACCAAATTCAGATAACCAATAACAAGAATATGAAATGCAAGAATTACGAAAATGTTCAAATCGGTCGACCTGACCAGGTCGATGACTGACCCGAATTGGAGTTTCAACCCTAATCAAATAATTTCATCAATTTCAGATAACCAATGATAACAACAAAGAATGTAAGAAAATTGGGAAAATCTAAAGCGGTCGATCGTCGATGATCGACCGAATCGTGTGTTCAACCCGAAGTCAAATAATTTCATCAATTTCAGATAACCAATGATAACAAACAACAACAATGCAAGAAATTTGGAAATTTAAATCGGGTCGACCCGACCCGGGTCAGTAACCCGACCCGAAAATCAGTGATCCAAATCAAATCTTAACACCAAATTCAGATAACCAACATACATAAATATGAAATGCAAGAATTTACGAAAATGTTACCCGAAGGTCGACCAGTCCAGTCGAATTCGACCGAAATCAGTGAAGAAAAATCAGAGAATCAAAGGGGATGACAAACCTTTTCAGACTTGATTCTTGAACAAACAGAGAAGCCAAAATGCTTTAAACTCAAGAACACAACAAAATATTTTATGTATATTCCGAAAATCCTTCCAAAATCTCTTTTTTCTTCTCCGAAAATTCCCCCTTAAAATGAAGAACAACATGGGGTATTTATAGGTGGATTCCCCCTTAAAAACGTTCGAGAACAAGTTCGAATTTTCAAAATAAAGGAGCCAAAAATCGCGGATTTGAGGGGCATGGGTTGCGGATTTTTGGGGTATGGGTCGAAGGGTTGGTGGCAGTGATACGGGCAGTGACCGGCGCAGCAGAGGGGGGGTAGGTGGTGGCAGTGATATGGGTCGCTGACGATTTGATGGGGTGTGGGGTCGGGTGCGGCGCCGACGGGTTGAGAGAGAGAGAGTAGGGTTTGTTTGGGTTTTTTTTTTTTTTTTGGGTTTTGGGGTTGAAGGGGATAAAGAGGCGACCGAGTTGGTGGGTCGGCCGGTTGGGCCTATTCGGGTGTGGTAGGGGTGTTGGGTTTAATTGTTTTGGGTTTGGGTATAAGGGAATTTAATTTGGGAGTTTTGGTCGTCAGGTTGGGTCGGCTTTGGTGGTAAGGGAAATAAAAATGGGAGTTGGGCTTTGGTTTGGATGAAGTTGTTAGGTTAGGGGAATGGGTGGGAGTTTATTTTGGGATTGGGTTTGGACGAAAAAAATGGGTTTTAGTTTAGGTTGGGTAGGAATTGTTTTGGGCTAGGAAATAAAATGGGTGATGGGTTGGGCTTGGGCGAAAATGGGTTTTAGTTTGGGTTGGGTAGGAATTGTTTTGGGTTAGGAAATAAAAAATGGATTATGGATTTAAAAATATAAAGAGGGTTTAATATTAAAATATTATATATATATATATATATTTTGTAAAAGATGTGAATTATTTAAAATAACATAACGACGTGATAATAATAAAATATAATATTCGCGAAATGCTTAATGCTTAATAAAAGGGAAATGCGATGCAATTTTGCGAGAAATAAAATATCATAGAATATTATGGATAACTTATGATTATTATAAAAATGCAAATGATATAAAATATGCGAATAATAATAATAATACGAAGATACACACATATATGCCTATATTAAAAAATTATTTTAAAAGTGAAAAAATATTAAAAATTACAAATAAAATCATAAAAGATGGGACAAAATTGGGTGTCAACACGCCCGACAATAGACTGATACGTTCTAGGGTTTATTCAACTCCATTATTTTGTTTCTTCGACATTGAATCTCTCAAATTGCTGCTTATAAGACATCAATTTTTGCTGGAATGGCGTGAAGCCATCATTCAAGAGTGATAGGATTTTGCGAGTTCACTAGGAATTGGTAAAATCAAAACCCCTACACTCTATCCTCCCTTCGCCTTACTTGTGAGGTTATACGGGATATCAAGTATGTTGTTGTTGTATAATCTAATGATAGCACCTTTTTATCATTAAATAGAAAACGAAAAAGAGCCAAAATTATTCCTGAACTATTTGAAATAGACCACATATACCATCCGTTTGATTTTGGTACCATTTGGGTCCTCGCCGTCAATGGAAGGGAGATAGTGCTTAGGTGGTCGTCCACGTGAACAATTTTTTCACATGGCACTGCCACGTCAGTCGTTAAGAAGAGGGGTATTTGTGGTCCCTTAGATTGACGGAGAGGGCCCAATAGTACCAAAATCAAACGGAGGGTATATGTGGCCTATTTCGAATAATTCAGAGTAATTTTGGCCCTTTTCCAAAATAGAAAATTAAAAATACTTTCATGCGTGTCAAAATTTTCAAATATATTTTCATGAAAAAGTGTAGTTTTTTATATTAAAACTCAACGTTTAAAGAAAAATTAATACATAAACCCATTACTAGTGGGAAAAAAGCGAGGCCTCGAAATTTCCAACAGAGAAATTTGTCTCTTATATTTTATTCTTTGAAATATATAAAAAATGTAAATTCGATCTCCCCTCAAATTTTAAACAAGCACACTGAGAATGAGTTATCTCTAAGGAAAGAAGGGAGTAGTTAACAACTAAAAAAAGATAATTTAATAAACTGGACTTTATATTTAATGTTTTGTTAATGAGCATAAAAGAATTAGGTGCACCGGATGAGGTTGTTTTACCCTTAATCAGATGTTTCGAATTTGAGTTCGAATATGAAAATATCATTGATAGAAAGTTCTTCCCCAAATAGGCCCTATGTGCATGAATCCAAATATAACCGGACTATTGCGGATACGCGAAACCGAATAAAAAAGGGTCATTTGCAGTTTTTCCCAAGACCAACCCATTTGAAGGACAAAAATTAAAGACCAGTCCAAAAGGAACACCGTGCAATTACTTGAAAAAAAAGTTAGAAACAAAACTTAAAAATGAGATGGAGGGAATATTTGATAATTTAAGAATTTATGCTGAATTTTCGAAATTTGAAAAGACAAAAACAAAGAAAGCAAAGTGTTGCAGGACAGGTCGATTTCAAATCCTTTTGTACCCAATATCATGGCTTCCGGCGACTCTAGCAAAGATGGCGGATCTAGAAGTGGTAACCATACTAATCCGAAGAAACAGAAAGTTATTGTAGTTGAAGAAACCCTAGAAGATCGTATCAGGGAGTTGCCGGAATCGCTCCTCGTTCAAATTCTCTCTTGGGGGAAAAACAAAGGCTTCCGATCATTTGTTGACTATGTGTTATGTCATTCCACTGCTTCCAAAATTAAAAAGTTTGAGATCCACTGTTATCGCATGCATAAATACAAGTCTCAAATTAACAGTTGGTTTAGTTTTTCTGTTGAAAAAAATGTGGAACGTGTTATAGTCTGTGCTGATCCTCTTTGTGAATTTCCTGAATCTTTCTTTACCTGTACGTCGTTGATAACGTTAAATCTTGTTGAAAGTTCCTTGGTTTCTAATATGGTTATAGCGTGGAAGTCTCTAAAGAGTATAAAGTTGGAGGATATGGTGGTAGTTGATGCCGAAATTGTGAACTTACTGTCAGGTTGTCCTGCATTGGAAACTATGGTATTTCATAAGGTTGGGTGTTTTCGTCGCTTGAAAATTAATTCTTCAAAGGTAAAAAGCCTAACATTGGAAGGTTATTGGCTTGATGATGATGGAAGTGGACGTGATCATTCCTTTGAAACATTTTCCCCATATTTTCAACAGTTGGAGCTTTCATGTGATTTTCATGATTTCAAGTGTAGTCTTGTAGATATATTCTCTGTGGTTGATGCTAAGTTAACTTTCGACATTACATGTATCAAAGACCTCGAGGACAATCCCGATGAAGATTCTGATGATGAGGAGGAAGATAGTTGCAGTGATTATCATCAAGGTTTTAAGACCATCGTCCAAGATTACCTTCAAAATCTGAGTTGTGCAACCGAGTTAACATTCGGAACTTTGTTCACTCAGGTTTGTGATGTTTGTCATTAGTGCCCTGCATAGCCAAACAGGGATGTATTTGCTAAGTTTTTCATAACTCGCTCCTGTCAAGTTATTGAAATTACATGTCTTGTTTTCCCGGATTGATTGTAGTAGACAGTTTCAGAATGTAAACATTATACAATTGAGAACCTTCGCAAAAATTTCACCAACGCAAACTTGTATGCTTTTTTGTAATCCTTTTGTCAACTTTGGAAGTTGGTCATTTCTTTATAATACCGGCAAAAAGTTCTAGAAACTAAATTTTTGTTGTTGTTGCTTAGAGTGGTTAGATGGTTAGATTTGTTACAGCATTGTCTCTCTGCTGTGAAGTGCTTTCTTTTGTTGTTATTGCCTTTTCCATTCTTTACTAGTTTCATTTTGATTACTGAACCAGGTCATGTGCATATTGCAATTCAAAGGAGTGCCAATTCCAGAATTGAAATGCAAACATCTAGCGCTGAAGTTGCATTTGGAAAAGTTTAATTTGTATGGAGCAGCTGGCCATTTGCAAGCCTCGCCTCTTGTGGAGACACTGAACATAGAAATGAAAAATCAGCCTGTAACTTCCTCGAACTTTTTCTTTTTACATCATTTATGTGATGAAGCTTTAACAACCCCACCCGCTGCAAAGTTGTTTTTGAAGGAGAACACTGATATCTTTAATTATCACTAAGAAGCTTGGCTTTTGTAACTGTAATGCTACAATTTAATATATGGGTGGCCAGTGGGCCGGTCCAGGGCGGGCTGGGTCCCAGCGGGACTGGGGCTCCGGTTAGATTAGCGGGCCAAAATTAGTGGGACATGTAGATGTCCCGTCCCGTCCCACATCCCGCCGGAAAAGTGGACTGGTGTTGGGGGACGGGGCAGGGTTGGGTTGGTAGGGGGATTTCAATATATTTTTTTAGACACTTAATTTTAAAAAATAATATATTTAAACACTTCAATAATTGAACAAGATAGTGTAATAAAAACACTCCAAGACTGTTTTTGTGCTTCTTATATTATTTAATAGAAATATGATTTTTTTGTCATACAATTTTAAAATTGCAACTTTGTTTCGTTGTTCAAAAGTTGCAAATCACATAGTAAAATTGCAATTAAAAAAATTACATAGTTGTTAACACTAAAAAATAACTTAAGTGTTCAGCCGAATTTAGTGACAACCAAACTATTCAAGAGCAGAATATACTCCTAGCTCTCGACTATAAAACTTCATCGGCTACTAAGGCATCTTAGCCGAGTTGTCAGTTAGAGGTACGAATGAAACCCATTCAGATGCAGACGCCTCAACGACCAAGTCAAAAGGGTTTTTAGACCCCTATAAGCGGTAACGACCAACAACAACTAAAAGAAAGGGTCATTATCTGAGCAAGAGGAGTACATGGCAAGAAAATCGGCACCACCTCCCCCATAGTCGACTGTTGAACTTAGTGGGTTACTCGATGGCTGACATGGGGGGGGGGTTACGTTTGTACAATTTTTTCCTCTTTTGTACTATAAATAGGATTATTCTTTGTATACATACACACGATCAATCAAGAAAATCAAATCTTATCTATCTTTACTTTTATCCTTTACTTTTCTTGGATGTATTCATGTTTCTTACCTCTTAGTTTACTCACACCATCGTCCTAACGCTTGCTGATGTAGTTGGGGAACCTATTGTTGGAGATTAGAGTTTCGTTTTCAGCCCAAATCGCTTAAGTTAAGGAATCAATTTGTCTCCCGATTTCATCAACCGATAAAATGGCAGAAGGCAGAATTCGGGGCGAGAACAAATTTGGCACGCCAAGTGGGACAATAGGTGAATTAATCACAAAGTTTGATTCTCCAGGTCAGGATCATTCTTGGCGTATGCGCCTAAGGTCCGGTAAGAAAATGAACCTCGATTCACGTCCACATCCTAAACAAAATCCTCCCAGAAGGAACAATGAACCAGCATCCTCCTCGGGTATGCCTACATCGGTGGATACCCCTCCACTTCATCCATCAACCCAAGTCGTGGAAGAATCTAGCCAATCTGAAGGTCCAACCATAATGACCACGTATTTTATTAGACAACAGATCGACTTGGGCATCCACGACATTATGTACCAAGTTTCTAAACAATTGGCTGACATTATGAAACCGATGGTACATAATGAGGTTTAGCAAGCGAGGGAGATGGACACCAATCGAATGCACCAAGGAGAATGTTTGGCTAGTTCTGCCATCCCTCTGACGAGCGGTGCTGTTCACCATGAGACCATGACTCTCGGTCTTGTTCCTCAGTCGCATGTGCATCAGCTAGTGCCCACTCAGGCGCAGCCGATAACACACCTAGGAACACAAACTGAATCACCTGGAAACCATCACACTGCATGGTCACAACCGAACCTTGGGAGGCAAAATGTGCCACTTGACCAAGCGAGTCTGCAGTATGGGCAAATCAATATGGCTCAGAGACCAGTTCAGGCTCGACACTTTGGATTGCCGCCCGTTATGCCGTACGTTTCTACGAACGGCCCTACGATGCAGGCAAACAATATTGGCCAGCCGAATTGGCAGCCGATGGCCCCTGGCTATGATTTAGTTCGACTATCTAGTGACGCTGTTTACTGCGGGATACCATTCCAGCAGTCATTGCCAGTACCCAATCCATACCTTCTAGGAAGCATAAACTTTCTAAGAACGGCGGACGTCCGAGGAGAGCAGCCATGGAATACCGTTCCACATTATTCTAAGACTCCGTTAGCCGTTTCAGGAGCTCAGGTTGCACGTTTTGGTAGCCATACCCAACAGCAGCCATGGGGCATTACCCCACCTATTTGTAATAGCCAGCAGACCACCTACAACCTTCAAAATCCTGTCCAACAAAGTACAGAATGAAGGCCGCCAATGCAGAACGCCTACCAGCCGAGAATCGACAGGGGGCAATTATTAACACTAAAAAATAACTTAAGTGTTCAGCCGAACTATTCAAGAGCCGAATTTACTCCTAGCCCTCGACTACAAAACTTCATCGGCTACTAAGGCATCTTAGCCGAGTTATCAGTTAGAGGTACGACTGGGACCCACTCAGATGCAGATGCCTCAATGAACAAGTCAAAAGGGTTTTCAGACCCCTATAAGCGGTAACAGACAACAACAGCTAAAAGAAAGGGCCATTATCCGAGTAAGAGGAGTAGAGGGCGAGAAAATCGGCACCACCTCCCCCATAATCTGTCATTGAACTTAGTGGGTTACTCGATGGCTGACATGGAGGGGCACATTTGTACAGTTTTTTCCTTTTTTTTAACTATAAATAGGATTATTCTTTGTATACACACACACATAATCAATCAAATCTTATCTATCTTTACTTTTATCATTTACTTTACTTTACTCTGTTGTATTCATGTTTCTTACCTCTTAGTTTACTCACACCACCGTCCTAACGCTTTCTGGAGTAGTTGGGGAACCTATTGCTGGAGATTAGAGTTCCATTTCCAGCCCAAATCGCTTAAGCTAAGGAATCAATTTGTCTCCCGATTTCATCAGCCAATAAAACGGCAGAAGGCAGAATTCGAGGCGAGAACAATAGTTAACCATACTTATTCTAATTTCTTTACAATGTCTTGAGGATCTTCGGTTGCAATTGAAAGTTGTTGGTTAAATTGTTCGACATCACTTCATGTTTCTCAGAAAAGATTTCGTTTCAGTTGTAGTCATCTTCTTTGTTGATCTCTGTTTGACCGCACCTTCTACGCTCCGCTCCAATCCAATCTCTGAATAGAACTGCAATCTCCAAGGTGTCTCCCGCCAATAAGTGTGTGTGCTCTCCTATTTGAAATCTTCCAGCAGATAATCTGCTTCATCTGATAATCTGTGCAAGTCTATCATGTCACTTCTCAGTTCTGAATTTGCAATGAAAGACTTGGGACCCTTGAGTTATTTCTTGGGCATTGCTGTCATGCGTCATTCAGGTGGTTTATTTTTTTCTCAAATGAAGTATGTTGTAGAGATTATTGAGAGAGTTGGTATGTCATCTTGTAAGTCTATTTCCACTCTGGTTGATATCAAATCGAAGCTGAGTACTACGGCAGGCACACCATACGAGGATCCCATCCATTATCGTAGTCTTGTAGGGGCACTTCAGTATCTTACTTTCACGATACCTGATATTACTTATGCAGTTCAACAGGTGTATTTATTCATGTATGACCCACAGATTGAGCACATGCATGCGCTCATTATACGGTACATCCAGGGCACACTTGATTATGAATTGCATTTATATCCTTCTTCCGTCTCTACTCTTGTGTCATATACAAATGCTGATTGGGGTGGCTGTCCTGATACAAGATGCTCGACATCTGGTTATTATATGTTTCTTGGGGATAACTTGGTCTCGTGGTCTGCGAAACGACAGGCTACATTATCGCGATCCAGTGTAGAGGCGGAGTATTGAGGCGTGGCTAACGTGATATCTGAATCATGTTGGCTGCGTAATATTTTATTAGAATTACACTTTCCTATTCAGAAAGCTACCTTGGTCTATTGTGATAATGTTAGTGCAGTCTATCTTTCTGGCAATCCGGTCCAACATCATCGCACTAAACATATCGAGATAGATATTCACTCTGTTCGTGAAAAGGTAGCCCATGGACAAGTACGCATTTTACATGTGCCCTCTAGTTACCAAATTGCTGACATCTTTACGAAGGGTCTTCCCTTAGTTCTATTTGAAGATTTTAGGGACAGTCTCAGCGTACGACAACCGCCCGCTATGGCTGCGGGGGTGTGATAGAATATAGCACGGTACCGTGCTCAAATACTTGTACAAGGATTGTAATTAAACTAGTGTACAAACTTACCATAGTTGTACAATTCTTGTACACATATGATTATGATTTAGAAATATAGTATAAATAGGATTTTTCATATTTGAAGATTGTAACTTGTATAGATACCCATTCATTAATGAAAATAATAAAGGGATTATTTCTTTCAAGGTCGTAGACATGTATTATTCTTGATTATATTTTCTGTTTCCAGTTAACTCGTATTTGCTATGACTTAGGGTGTGTTTGGTATGAAGGAAAATATTTTCTTGAAAAACATGTGAGTTTTTTACTTATTTTCTAGTGTTTGTAAGGAATAATGTTTTTTACCCTAAGGACATTTCTATGTAATCTAACAAAATACTATGAGAGGATGGGGTAGGGAGTGGAGGTTCGGGGGTGGCGGGGGTTGGGGTTGGGAGTGTTGCATGGGTGGGGAGGAGACAATGAACTTGAAATGTCATTTATGTAACTTGTTTTCCCAACTTCCATTAAGGAGGTCATTTTTCAATTTTTGAGAAATTTGTTTTCCTAGAGAAAATATTTTTCAAAATTTTTAGCCAACTAAACATGGGAAAATTGGAAAATGTTTTTCTCCATACCAAACACACCCTCAGAGTATTATATATTTGTCGAAATGATATATTTCGATGATTATTTACCAGGAATAAAACTTCATTTTTTTTTGGTACAAAAAATGAAATGTTAGCTTTCTATTTATTGCTGATGAAATCATGCGTCTAGAACTTGTCTAAGTAACTACTAACTCGTCTTTTCTGTAATTTTATATGAAATAAAACTCATATTTAATATAATTCACAATGCTATTCTACTTTCCAAACAGAACAACAAAATCTTTACATAATATATACAACCTCCAACAAACCTAAAAGATTAGGGATTTTAAAGATCTTTCTCTTTCTTCTTATCTTCTTCCTTCTTGTACAAAGCTGACCTCTACTTGTTGGGTCTTCGAACTTGCAAATTTGATATGTTTTTAAAAAAATGAAGGTTTCGAGGCAATTGTTCAAGAGTGAGGCTAGGAATAGAACCACATGAAATAATCAATGGAGTCAAAGATAGCAGAAAGAAGAAGTCTTTTCTTTCAATTTCTTTACAGAGCTTTCTTTATCTAGATATTGTTTTGGGGGATGAATTTGGCAGTAAAATTAGAAATGAATGTTCTTATTATGACCTTAACTTCAACTAAAAAGATCCAACAGCTTTGCAAGCCTCAAATACAACAATTAAAAACTATTGAGGTGAACAGACAATGAAGATCTCCTTTTTTATCCACGAAAAAAGCCATAACAGGGAACCACTTCCCAATCTCTATGCACAAATAAAAGCTTCATGAGAAACCAAGCTACAATAATGGTAAGTTCAAAAGATGAATAAGTAGTAATTAGTTACATAGAGAAGTTAAACATTCATGATTACACGAGCAGTTATCAAAAACTCAATGAAGGTGACAATTCTCGTAACACCTTGCAGTCACTCTTTGAAGATAATAATAGATTTGGTGGATGATCTTGGGCAACCTAACAGCTTCTCATCCAATCTAGAAAAGTATTGGGACACAGTTCATTGAACATTTCCTGCACTTTATGCTCTTTGATATGATAATGAACTTCTCCAAATCCATTGCAGTCATTAGCAGAAATTCTAAGAGTTTGTAGAACTTTTCAGATTCCCACACGAAAATAAAACACCAATCTAAGGAGATGACAATCCTAACTTTCTTGAGGCTGGGAAACCCAAAACTGGAAATCAAACTCTGCAAATCGATATTAACTCCTTTGTCCAAATATCCTAACTCAAAGTCACAGAAGGGATAACCTGACTGGAGATGAAGAATATAATCAGTACCAAATGCAGGTTAGCCTAATCCTATTGCATAAATGTGAAAAGAAATTATTTCATAGTAGTAGTGTCTAATATGGTAAAAATTTCAGAACCAAAGAATCCTAATGGTAACAATAACAATAACAACAACAACATACCCAGTGAAATCCCACAACGTGGGGTCTGGGGAGGGTAGAGTGTACGCAGACCTTACTTCTACCTTGGTAGGTAGAGCGGTTGTTTTCGAAAGACCCTCGGCTCCAGACAAAGCATAAGCACAAGCAAAGCAAGAGAAACGGTCAAATCCGGACAAGAAATTTAAAGAAGTATGAAAATGCCGGTAACGAAAGCTTATAAGCCATGATAGCGCATTCTAAAAAAAGAAGCAGTAACTAACGCAGGTAAATAAGATAAACAAAGTACACTAAAAAACACATAGCAGCAGAAATCAAACGGCAGGGGACTATAAAGCAGTATTGCGCCTATTAGTATGATAGGCTAAGCAGACCTACAATAATAACACTACAACTACCAGTTTGTAAGCGTAAGTAGGACTACATACAACTACATTGATCTTAGTAAAAGGTGCTTTAGATGTACGTGATTCCAAGTTAATGCCAGATAAAAAGGATTTCGGTTATAGTTTTATGTGCGATGGCCCAGGACGAGGCGGTACTTGTGAATTTCAGCATGGGACGCGTTTTATTTGGCAGTTTTTTGGATGTTAAATAATATTGGATGGGTTACTTTCTATTGGCATTGGAAGCACATCAAATTATGGCAGGGTAACGTTTCACAGTTTAATAAAGACTTTTGAAAATTATTGTCTAAAACAAGTCATAGACATTTGTGTAGTTATAAATCATCTCATTAACGGTAAATGGAAAGTTTAAAGTTAAATTGATTCTAAATATAGAAATATGTCATTCTTTTTGGGACAAACTAAAAAGGAAAGTGTGCGACACAAAGTGGGACAAATGGAGTAATAAATAAGGTTAAAATCAGTAAAACCTTCATGCTAGTAAAAAGGATTTTATCTAATTTGTGAGGGAGGTAGCACTGTCCAGAGAATGTAGTCATATGATAAAGTGTAGAGGAAGCACATTTCCAGACTGATTACAATCATTCTTAGTGTGTTCTTAAGGAGTTAAATATGTCATCCTCCTTAAACTCCTGGACTATCAAACTGTACGGAGCACAGATAAAGAAATCAGAGTGGTTACAGTATCCATCTCTTTTTCCAGTTTGTTCTTGTAAAAAAAGCATTTCCTGCTGTATCAAGCACCTTCGCATCCCAAAAATTAAAGGGGGCTGGAATAGAGAGATCTATATCGAACTTACACCATGACTCAACTAGACTAGTCAAAATTATGTTATCATAGAGAGAACATTCACTAATAAAGAAGTTCACAACCCAGAGAAACATGAAACACCAATGCAACAGGAAATCAGGAATAACAGGGTAAGAAACCTGAGACAACCATCCCCAAGGCTAATAGGGAGAGAAAGAGCTGTAATTGCTTGCATGGAAGGAGCTATCAAGGGAGATAATCATACAATTAGAGATCTCTTTTCCTAATCTCATCTAGTGGAAAATTCTATTGCTAATAAAATCTAGCAATACTCCCCTATCGCGATAGAACAAGAACAACAACAAGAAGAAAACCTGAGGGGAGATAGTTCTTCAGGAAGTTGTAAGACGTCTTTCTTGATTCCTTTTGATGACTGTGCAGCAAGTTCCATGAGAATGGCTGAAACAAGAAGTAGATCAAGCCATCCTAATGGTACTCTATTAAAAAAAAAGAATACTAATGGTACTCGGAAAAAGATAATGACGGTTGTCCGACCATAAAGATTCATGGCACATGTAATAGCGCAACAATCATTTTTTCTTTGAGAGCTCATTGCCACAAAGAAAGCATCAGCACCAACCATATTAATGTGAAGCTTTACCGTGACATAAGCGAAGCTTCTTAGAGATAATTAAGGATATATTTGCATTCTCCTTCAGCAACTTCCGGGGAGAATGCAAATTAAGGGTTCTGACTGTTTTCTTCAATTTCTTGCTGTTTCTGGCCTTATTGCTAACAAAGACAAGAGTTGTATCTGTTTTGTTCGGGTGGATAATATTACTCAAGAGCATATTCTAGATAAGCAGCAGTTTTCCAAGGGGCAACTCCCATTCAGATACTTAGGGGTCCCTTTGAGCTTTAAAAGGATTTCCATCATTCAGAGTCAGTCCCTGCTGGACAAAATGCTAGGCAGGATCACCAGGACTTCTAAATTCCTATCCTATGCAGGGAGACTTCAATTTATTAAGTCAGTCCTCTTCTCCATCCAGAACTTTTGGGCTCAGGTGTTTATCCTGCCTAAGAAGGTGCTCAAGAGTACAGAAACTATCTGTAGATCCTATCTATGGACTGGTGGATGCACCCCTTCTAAGAAAGCATTAATAGCTTGGAAACAATTATGCCTACCTAAGACTACTGGTGGGCTTAACATCCTTCATGTACAGACCTGAAATAGAGCTGCCATCTGTAAGCTCTTGTGGAACTTATGCTGCAAAAGAGAAATTATGGGTACATATTTACTATGGGAAGGGAAAACCTATTTGGAATCTCATACCTAATCAAGCTTCTTGGATGTTGAAGAAAATTTTCAAATCCAGAATGAACTTTGAGGAAGCTGGGTATGATATGGAGGAGATACAACAGTTGCAGGTGTTCTCTATAAAGAAGCTCTGCAAACAACTCAGGGGGCAACATGAAAAGGTTCCATGGAGAAGGATACTTTACAACACAAGTGGAGCACCCAAGTGGAATTTCATATTGTATCTGGTCATTTTAGGCCGAGTTTATACAAGGAATAGGCTCAAGAAGTGGGGTGTGGTCGATGAGGTACACTGCCCATTATGCAACGATGAGGATGAAAGCGTAGACCATCTATTCTTCTCCTGTGTATTGTCTTCTGGCATATGGGGCAAGCTTTTGTCATGGCAAGGCTATACTAGAGGATGCATTAAATGGTCAGAAGAGCTAGCATGGATGCTGACCAACACAAATGGCAGAACTTCCTCACATGAACTGCTCAGAATTGTGCTAGCCAGCTGCATCTATATACTGGAAAGAGAGGAATCTGAGAGTGTTTCAATCCAAAGGCAGGAGCCAAGAAGTGTGAATCAAGATGATCATCCAGAATGCTGTTTTTAGAGCAATTGAAGCCTAAGCTAAGAGAATTGGTGCACTGAATTTCAATCCCTAGTGTTACTCCGCAATTGTGTTACTGAGTGGCTTTGTTTAGATTAAGTTTCTGTTGTTTGCTAAGGCTGGGGACTAAGTACTGGACTTGGCAGTTACTTTTTTTTGACGTGTTGTACAGTTTCTTACTTTGGTAAACAATACCATCAGTTACCCAAACAAAAATACTTCCGGGGAGGGGGGGAGTGTTAAAACTTCAACACATGAATACATATAAAAAGAAGAGAAAAAGTTCGAGGAAGTAACAGATGTAGTTGACATGTCTATGTTGAGTGTCTCCACATGAGGCGAGGCTCGCAAAAGACCAGCTACTCCATACAAATTAAACTTTCTGAAATGCAACTCTAGTTTTAGATATTTGCATTTTAGTTCTGGAATTGGCATCCTTACGAACTGCAACATGCATAGGACTGGTGCAGTAATCCCAAAAACAAGTAAAGAATGGGAAAATAACAACAAAAAGAAAGTACTCCACACCACCACGGCAGAGTCATAGTGCTGTGACAAATCGAACCAATTAAACACTCTAAGCAACAACAATGTACATTAAATATGGTTTGCACATATATATTTTTACTGATATGATAGAAGAAATACCCGCAAAAAATTGACGAAAGGATTGTTAAAGGACACAAGCTAAGTCTTTGAAATTAATCAAATTGTGTTCGTGAAATTTGTGCAGAGGTTCACAATTCTAACGTTCTGCTACTATCTGCTAGATATTAACCAGATAAGGTAATGACTTTTGAGTTAAAAACAAACCTGAGTGAACCAAGTGTTGGAAATTTACTAAATGTGAAATTAAGTATATCCCATTAATTTATGACTCGAACAATTGGAGCCCACACGTCGGAAACGCCGTTTCCACACACATGCACACGTAGTGCCAAGTATCGCAAATTTCATTAGTGAAAGAGATATTGGTACGTATGTAATACGTTTGAGACATAGAATTATGGACGGTTATTGGCCAAATGACAAAGCATTCCACGTTGGTAAAAGACGGAAGAAGTGTACAAAGTGTAAGCTGAAACGAGTCGTAAATCGCCGCGGAGTCGTGAAGGGCCGCGACGCCACACCGTCGGAGCCGCGGCGCTAATTCAAAGCGCCAAGCGCGCTTCGGAAGCAGAATGCTGCGACGGGAAGTTGGAAAAATCTGACCTTTGGGCTGGTTTTGGATCATTGATTCTCCATTACTTGCCACATGAATTCAGCCATTATTTGGCTGAATGTAACCCCTCAATCAAGTGTCATTACATGGCTATTGAAGGCCATTAGTTGGCTAGTTGAAGGGTCTTCTCCTTACACTATAAATTGAGGCATTTGGCTCAATTGAAATACTACACTCAACACTTAGAAAATATTTACAGATTTTCTGAATTCATCTTCTTCCTCTCTAGCAAAGTTACTATACTCAAAGTTCTTCAAGAGTAACACTTGAGTTTCCTTTACTCAATTGTTAAGTTGTTGTTGTATCTTAGGAGACTATTTCCCGATAACGTAAAAGGAGATATACGGGGCAATCTTATCTTAAAGAAAGAGTGTCATCACTCGACTCAGCGAATCACACAAGCAATCGGTTAAGTTCTTGATTTCCAGTTTATTGTAATACTTAGTTTATCCTTTCTTACTATTGTAATAGTTACTTACTTCCCGTTCCCTACAACAATTGTATCCCAACAATTTTAAGACAAGATTTTGTTGTAAGTACCTAAGAAAGATGACTGGAAGAGATCAAATTGCTTCGGATTCTGCTGCAGAAGATGCTATTCTATCTAACTGTTATGGGAATGACACATTTTCTAACAGAAGATCCTCCACAAGCTGGAGATGAAATGGACCATTCGCCTTCTGAAACGGCTGAAGGGGGCCTAGGTATCCATGTCATTAATGGCATGAAGATGATTCTTGATGCATGGAGTTATAGTGATTTCATGTGTAAGAATTACATATTGAACTACTTGTCAGACCCTCTCTACACGGTGTATTGCACTGTTGGCACAGCCAAAGAGTTGTGGAAGAAGCTGCAAAAGAAGTACAACGCACAAGATGCAGGTACTAAGAAATTCATCGTTGGGAAATTTCTGAAATTTCAAATGGTGGATAGTAAGACAGTGATGTCCCAAGTCCGGGAATTCCAAATGATTCTACATCACCTGGATTTGGAAGGTATGAATCCAAATGAGCAGTTTTTTGTTGCATTACTGATTGAAAAGTTACCTCCTTCGTGGAATGAGTTACTTAAAACTCAAGACAAATGAGATAACCTTTGAAGAACTTATTATCAAACTCCAAATTCAGGAAGATAATAAGAAGGCCAAGCCTAGGGGTAAACAACCCGCTGAGGCAAAGGCAAATCTGGCTGAGGCCAAAGGGAACCCAAGTAAGAAGCGCAAGTTCCAGAAAGACGGCAAGACCCAAGCAGCGGAGAAGTTTAAAGGAGATTGTCACCATTATGGGAAACCTGGTCACATGATCAAGGACTGTCGCAAGCTCAAGACTGAGCAACAAGAGAAGGCCAAGGCTAAGGGCAAGGCTCAGGTTAACGTCGTCAAGGACAAGTTTCTGGACGACATGATTGAGGAGTTCTCAACGGTGGTGCTAGAAGCAAACCTTGTTTAGAATCCTATACAATGGTGGATGGACACAGGTGCTACAAGACACATCTGTTCTAACAGAGATGTCTTCTCCACTTATACACCGGTTACAAACAAGAAGCTGTTCATAGGCAACAACGCTTTCTCTGACGTGCTGGGGGTAGGAAAGGTAGTCATGAAGATGACTTCTGTAAAGGAGCTCACCTTGAAGGAGGTGATGCATGTTCCTGAGATTAGAAGAAATTTAATTTCAGGTCATTTATTGGTTAATGCTGGTTTTAGGCTAGTGTTTGAGTCCAATAAATTTGTAATCACTAAGAATGGAACGTTTGTAGGAAGAGGATTCGTTTGTGAAGGCCTCTTCAAAGTTAACGCCATGTCTGTATTACGAATAAACAATAATATTGAAGCCTCTTCTTCTTACTTGCTTGAGTCCTCTAATTTATGGCATCATAGATTAGGACATGTCAACTACAAGTCCATCCAAATATTGGTAAAGTTAGAGTTGTTGTCGTCTATCGACGTAAACCCTCAACATAAGTGTGAGGTGTGCGTAGAGGCAAAACTCACACCTTTTCGATCCGTCGAAAGGAATACCGCTCCTCTAGAACTTATTCGCACAGATATATGTGATTTGAAGTTTGCACAAACTAGAGGGGAACAAGTACTTTGTGACATTCATTGATGATATCACAAGGTATTGTTACATTTACTTGTTGAAAAGTAATGATGAAGCCTTTGAAGCGTTCCGACATTACAAAGCAGAAGTTGAGAACCAAC
Organism: Anisodus acutangulus; assembly: GCA_029783415.1. Lineage (NCBI taxonomy): Eukaryota > Viridiplantae > Streptophyta > Magnoliopsida > Solanales > Solanaceae > Anisodus > Anisodus acutangulus. The sequence continues at coordinate 8,508,288 of CM056509.1, forward strand.
TCAGCATGCGGATTAAATCCATTCGTAGCGATAGATGGGGAGAATATGTAGCGCCATTTGAGGAATATTGTGCCCAATCAGGCATTGTTCATCAAACGACGGCTCCATACTCACCTCAATCGAACAGTGTGGTGGAACGTAAGAATCGCACATTGAAGGAAATGATGAATTCTTTGCTCATCAATTCCGGTCTCCCCCAAAACATGTGGGGAGAAGTCGTCCTTACCGCAAATATGATTCTTAACAAAGTCCCACATAAGGGTAAGGACAAAACTCCATATGAATCATGGAAAGGAAAGAATCCCACCTATAAATATTTAAAGGTGTGGAGTTGTTTGGCAAAGGTTGAAGTACCCAAGCCAAAACAGATCAAGATTGGGCCTAAGACTGTAGATTGCATATTCATCGGATATGCAAATAACAGTAGTGCTTATCGCTTCTTAGTGCATAAGTCAGATATTCCAGATATCCATTGGGGTACAATTATGGAATCAAGAAATGCTCAATTCTTTGAAGGTACCTTTCCTAGAAAGAAAAAAAACATAACCTCTCGCAAACGAAGTTATGAACAAAGCTCTCAGGAACCGGGAGTCGTTGACGGCCCAGATCTAGATGGATCAGATCTAGTGGATTTCGAAGTGGCTGAATATCTAGAATCTAGTATTCTAGATTCTCAAAACTTGAAGACTCTAGAGATGGAACTAAGGCGAAGTAAAAGGGCCAGGAAGGATAAATCATTCGGTCTTGACTTTGTAGCCTATATGGTTGAAGATGAACCAAGGACAATTGCCGAAGCATTGTCAACTCCAGAGACACCGCTCTGGAAAGAAGCTATTGAGAGTGAAATAGGCTCAATTCTGCATAACCATACTTGGGAGTTGGTTGATCTTCCTTTGGGAAATAAATCGTTGGGTTGTAAATGGATACTCAAACGGAAGTATAAAATAGATGGGTCTATAGATAAGTACAAGGCCAGGTTGGTAGTCAAGGGCTATCGGCAAAAGGAAGGCCTTGACTACTTTAACACGTACTCCCCGGTATCTAGGATGAAGTCCATATGAGTATTCATTGCGATTGCAGCGTTGCGTGACCTTGAGATACATCAAATGGATATCAAGACAGCCTTCCTAAATGGTGATTTGGAAGAAGAAATTTATATGGACCAACCCGAGGGGTATGTGGTTCCAGGGCAAGAGAAGAAAGTCTGTCGGCTTGTCTAATTTCTGTACGGGCTGGAACAAGCCCCGAAGCAATGGCACGAAAAATTGATAGTACTCTACTATCGAAGGGTTTCGCCATTAATGAGTGTGACAAATGTGTCTACATAAAAGGTAACTCTGACTCGTTCGTTATGATATGCATTTATGTAGACGACATGTTGATCACAAGGAGTAGTCCTAGCATAATTCTAGAGACTAAGAACATGTTGAAATAATGCTTCGACTTGAAGGATATGGGTATCGCAGATGTCATCTTAGGGATAAAGATCTCTAAAGTCTGACGGACTGGTCTTATCTCAGTCTCACTACATCGAGGATGTTTTGAGAAAGTTCGAGATGTTTGACAGTTCACCTGTAAAGTCACCAATGGATAGAAATCAAAAGCTTGATAAAAATCGTAGTGCACCCATATGCCAGAAGCAATATGCACATGTGATTGGTAGTTTGATGTACATAACAAACTGCACCCGACCTGATATTGCTTATGCAGTCAACAAGTTGGCTAGGTTTACTCGTAATTCGAGTAATGATCACTGTAAGGCGTTGAATCGGGTACTACAATACCTGAAATACACGCTAACCTATGTGTTGCACTATTTGAGATATCCAGCTGTACTAGAGGGTACAGTGATGCAAACTGGATATCTGACATAGAGAACACCAAGTACACCAGTGAGTGTATTTACAATTGGTGGTGGAGCTATGTCTTGGAAATCCTCTAAGAAAACTTGCATCACCCGATCCACGATGGAATCGGAGTTTATCGCTTTATACAAAGCAGGAAAAGATGTTGAGTGGCTTCACGACTTCTTAGAGGATGTTCCTTGTTGGAACAAACTCGTACCTTCTGTAATGATCCACTGCGACAGCCAGTCGGCTCTAGGAAGGGCACGAAATGCTATGTACAACGGCAAGTCTCGTCATATTCGACGGAGGCATAAGATCGTTAGGCATCTGATCAATACGGGTATAATATCCATTGATTACATAAATTCAAAGGATAACATAGCAGACCCGCTGACAAAGGGCTAACCCAAAGATCAGATGTTCTGCCTATCTAGGGGAATGGGCTTAAAACCCAAGGTATGAGGACCAATATGGTGGTAACCCAACCTTACTGATTAGAGATCCCAGAAATTAGGTTCAATGGGAAAACTAAGCTGTAAAGGTTTAGTTGATCGTTTCGGTGGAAGCATGAGCACTTCGGATAGTGATTTCTGTAAAGAAACACCAAATCCAAAGTCATTCCCGCGATAGACTATAAGTGCTATCTGCAGTGTGGGTGAATGTTAAGTTTCTAAAACCTTTAATGATCCTCACCAGTTGAGGTTAGGTTTGGGGAAAATTTTAATGATTCCTAACACTTGTAAAGTAGGGTATAGCAGGATACCTTATAGGAGACCACCTATTTAAGTGCGAGGACAGGCCATCTCAAATGAACGCACTTAAGAATCCAAGAAGTGTCCACGGCCACAACGGATAAAACATTTCGAAGAACTGAGTAGATTAAGTTATTGTGTTGGTACCATTGACTTGGCTTACACTAAACATTGACGGTTCAAGATATCACGTTCACCGCACAGTAAGTAAGTCCGATGGTATTCAACTATGGAAGGTTCAAAGCGTATGCTACCTATTCAGATGCAACATCGGTCCGCTAAAAGATTGTTGGAAAAACCATCAAGTGTGTGCGCCAAAATCTCTTTCAAGAGGGGATTGTTGGAAATTTACTAAATGTGGAATTAAGTATATCCCATTAATTTATGTCTCGAACAATTGGAGCCCGCATGTTGGAAACGTCATTTCCACACGCGTGCACACGTAGTGTCAAGTATCGCAAATTTCATTAGTGAAAGAGATATTTGTACGTATGTAATACGTTTGAGACATAGAATTATGGACGGTTATTGGACAAATGACAAAGTATTCCACATTGGTAAAAGAAGGAAGAAGTGTAAGATGAAACGAGTCAAAAATCGCCGCGGAGCCGTGAAGGGACGCGGCGCCACACCGTCGGAGCACCGCGATGCCTCCCAGGTAGCGCCGCGGCGCTAATTGGTTGGGCAGTCACTGGAGCTGCGACGCTAATTCACAGCGCCGCGGCTCTTAGGAGGCAGAATGCTGCAACGGAAAGTTGGAAAAATCTGACCTTTGGGCTGGTTTTGGAGCATTGATTCTCCATTACTTGCCACATGAATTCAGTCATTATTTGGATGAATGTAACCCCTCAATCAAGTGTCATTACATGGCTATTGAAGGACATTAGTTGGCTAGTTGAGGGGTCTTCTCCTTGCACTACAAATTGAGGCCTTTCGCTCAATTGAAATACTACACTCAACACTTAGAAAATATTTACAGATTTTCTGAATTCATCTTCTTCATCTCTAGCAAATTTACTATAGTCAAAGTTCTTCAAGTGTAATACTTGAGTTTCCTTTACTCAATTGTTAAGTTGCTGTTGTATCTTGAGAGACTATTGCCTGATAGCGTAAAAGGAGATATACGGGGCAATCTTGTCTTAAAGAAAGAGTGTCATCACTCGACTTAGCGAATCACACAAGCAATCGGTTAAGTTCTTGATTTCCAGTTTATTGTAATAATTAGTTTATCCTTTCTTACTATTGTAATAGTTACTTACTTCCCGTTCCTTACAACAATTGTATCCCAACACCAAGTACCAATAATTAGCTCGGTTGCACAACTCAACTTTTGAATATAATCTTGGATGAGGGTCCAAAAAACTTGATGATAGTCACAACAATTGTATTCGTCATCATCAATTTCTTGACCTAGAGGTCTTTGATACATGTAATGCTGAAAGTAAGCTTAGCATTAACGACGGAGGACACATCTACAAGCCTACACTTGAGATAAAAAAGATCTCCCGAAATCTCCAAGTGCTGAAGATATGGGGCCATAATTTCCAAGGAATGATCATTTCCATCACTAGGTATCCAATACTCTTTCAAACTCAGCTGCTTTAATTTTAAAGACTTAATTTCCATGCGTCGGAAACCTTCAACTGTATCTAATTCCATAGTTTCCAATGCAGGACAGCCTGACAGTAAGTTCACAATTTCATCATCTTTTAACACCATATGGTTCAACTTTATGCTCTTTAGAGGCTTCCACGCTATGACCTCATCATAATTAAAGGAACATTCTGAATCTAAAGTAATCAACGAAGAACATGAGTAGAAAGATTCAGGCAATGTGCAAGCGCTCTCATGAAGTGACGAGAATACAACATTTTCCACATTTTTCTCAACAGCAAGATTAAGACATCGACTATATGGCCAGAACCTACTGCAGTCGAGCTTCAATTTTTTTAGTTTAGGAGAAACGGAATGAGCAAAAACATAGTCAACAAAGTTATGACAGAATGAGCAATCTCTAGCAGTCGACTGAAGTCCAAAGATAGCGCCACCTTTTTTAGAGAATACATGTTCTGACAGCGAGAATTTGAATAAGCAGCGAGTCCGGCAACTCACTCATACGGTCTTCTAGGGGTTTGTGCAATCGCCTGAAGCCATGATATGGAAGCTACAATATATACAAACTAAAGTGATCAAGGATGAACATGTGCAGAAAGATTCAGGCAGTGTGAATTCGCTCCGATCTCTTGCCCGGAGTACAACATTTTCCACATTTTTCTCAGCAGCAAAACTAAGACATCGTCTTATTTGCAACTTGTATTGGGACATGTCATTGTAGTCGATCTCCAAATTTCTTATTTTGGGAGAAACGGAATGAGCTAACACATGCTCAATAAAGGATTTGGAGTTTTCTGTTTTAGGAAAATCTTTACTAAAGAACCTCAAGTTACTAAAATGCTCCCAGTATTCATTTTAGTAAATTGATTTTTCAATCTTACTCATATCATTAAGTAACTATTTGGAGTATTAGTGATCAAATATAGATTTTCAAAATATAGGTAAAATGGATAAATTAGTAAAATAAATACTTAATAAATAATTTTTAAGAGAATACAAAATGTTAAATCAATAAAAGAGACGGAGAGAGTAACTTTCAAGGAATATCTGTGAGAAATGAATTCGAAAGTCATACAGGCACTCCCTCCGTCTCAAAATACATACAAAAATATTAGTCCCAAAATACTTGTCATCTAAAAAATCAAGATAAAATTAAGTAATTTTTTTCCAATTTTACCATTTTGTATTAATTATCACATTTAAGAAGGAGTACATCATTGATGGAGTTGACATAGATATATAATAAATATTTATTAAGGAGAGATAAGAGGGTGAAATATTTTAAGAGGTCAATAGTCAAAAAGTCCTTATTATTGCTAAATTAAGGGGGTTGTAAATGAAGAACACTGCAACTATTTTAAAACAGAGGGAGACTAAATAACATGCTAGAATTAGCTAAATTTACATCCAATTAATTGTATGAATGGAAAATCAAGATAAGTTGTTCAATCAGTCGACCCTCAAGTTTAATGATTAAATAGAACTTTTGGTGTCAAATTTTGGTAGTCATAGGCCAAAAACATTCAAATTCAACATGAGAAGCTTGTCAATTTTGCAGTCTAGTCAAGAAAAGCTCATCAGAGGATGTTGGGAAACCTACCAGCTTCTTGGCCAATGGATGGAGATAAATATTGGGACACACAGTTAACTGAACATATGCACTTTGGTCTCTTTGATGTGATAACAAACTTCTCCCAAACCGATGCATTCTTTAGCAGAAATTCTGAAAGTTTGAAAAGCTTCTCGCCATTTCTCCAATTGCGATGATCCTTCAAGCACATCCCAGAGGAGTTGACAATCTTAACATTCTTGATGTTGGGAAACGCATAGCTTGAAATACAACTCTGCAAATCAATATTATCTCCTTTGGCCAAATATTGTAACTCAAAGAAGCAGAGAGAATCATCTTACTGGAGCCACTGGAGACGCAGAATATAATTAGTAGCAAATGCAGGTCAGCCTAATGATATTGCATAAATGTGATAGGAAATGATTTCATAGTACAAGTTTCTAGTATGGAAATTTTTCAGAACCAGAAAATCTTAGCGGTACTTGGAAAATTTCATGGCATGGGTAAAACAAGGAAAAAGTGATAGGCTGATAGCTCAACTATTACTTTTGTTTCAGAGCTCATTTTCCACAAAGAAAGCAACAACACCAACCATATTAATGTGAAGCTTTACAGTGACATAAACAAAGCTTCTTACATATAATTAAGGGCATATTTGTATTCTCAATTAGCAAAAAATCTTGGGAGGAGGGGGTGGGGCGGGTGGCGGGAGGAGGGATGTGGGAGATTGTTAAATCTTCATGAATTGGATAGATGTAACAGGAAGCGAAAACGTTCCAGGAACTTACAGACTTAGTTGCCATGTCTATGTTGAGTGTCTCAACATGAGGTGAGGTGAGGCTCGCAAAAGGGTAGCTGCTCCATACAAATTAAACTTTGTTACACGCAAATCTAGTGTTAGGTATTTGCACTTCAATTCTGGAAGAGGCTCCACTTTGAACTGCAACATGCATAGGACCCGGTGCAGTAATCCCAACGAAACTAGTAAAGAGCCGAAAAAAGCAATAACAACAAACAGATTGAACATCAAGTTTCAGTAATTAATCCCCTTGATTTGTGAAATTTTTGTAAGGGTTCTCAATTAGTCAATTGTGTAACGTATACGTTCTGCAACTGTCGCTAAATTAATCAGAAAAAGCAAGGACTTTTGAATAAAAACAAACCTCTGTGAACCAAGTACCAATTGTTAGCTCAGTAACATTACTCAACTTTTTAAGATAATCTTGGAAGAAGGTCCTAAAAACATGATGATAATCACGGCAACTGTGTTCCTCATAATCAACAAATTCATTATGATCAACCTGAATGTCTTTGATACATGTAATGTGGAAAGTAAGCTTAGTATTAACCAATGAGGACACATCTAAAGCCTACACTTGAGATCATAAAGTTCTCCTGAAATCTCCAAATGTTGAAGATGCGGGGCAATAATTTCCAAGGAACTATCACTTGTGTCATAAAGTAACCGATATTCTTTGAAATTTCAATTTCAATCTCTCTAGTCTTACGGAATTAATTTCCAGTTGAAGAAAACGCTCAACATAATTTAATTCCATAGTTTCCAATGCAGGACAGCCTGACAGTAAGTTCATCATATCCACATCCGATATCACCATATTCTCCAACTTTATGTTCTTTAGAGACTTCCAAGATACGGGTGGGGTATAGACGAAGCAACACTCTATAAGATGTAATGTTATCAACAACGAACATGTGAAGAAAGATTCAGGCAGTATGTCAACATTGTTATCCCAACAGAATAAAACATTTTCCACTTTTTGTCCAACAACAAAATTAATCCATCGGCTGACTCGTGAGTCGTATCGATACAGGATGCTGTTGCAGTCGATGTTGAACTTTTTTATTTTGGAAGAAGCGGAATGAGCTAACACATAGACAACAAAGGATTCTGAGTTTCTGTTTTCAGACAATCGCTAGAAGTGAAAACAAAGTTATAAACAAAAGTCCAAAGATAGCGCCACCTTTTAGAGAGAATACGGGTTCCGAATGCATCCTTTGTTGTCGGCAAAAGAGAGAGAATTTGAACAAGCAACTCACTGATTCGGTCTTCAACTTCAATCACTTTCTGTTTCTTCAGATTACTACTGTTACCACTCCTAGAGCCGTCATCTTTGCTAGAGTCGCCGGAAGCCATGATTTTGGGTCCAAAAGGATTTGAAATCGACTCTTCCTACAACACTTTACTTTCTTTCTTTTATCTTTTCAAATTCCGACAATTCAGCAAATATCTCATTCTTAAATTATCAAATATTCCCTCCATCTCATTTTTAAGTTTTGTTTCAACCTTTTTTTCTTTCGTCCGGTGTCCCGTACGCGCATTGAAACCTGACTATATTTGCATTCGTGCTGTATAAGGCCCATTTGGGGAAAACGCTCCCCACCAAATATTTTCCATATCCAGAATTCGAATCTAAGATCTCTGATTAAGGGAGCAGCCTCATCCGCCGCACCACATTCATATTAGAGATATATCTTAGATTGATTGTACAATATTTTCTCTCCTTATTTACGGATCTAGTTTCCCTATTTTGCCTTATTCTTGATTGTAAAAGATTGTCATTTATTTTGATTGATTTCTTTCAAGATCCTTATGGATCCACCCTCTTGTATAAATACCCTACTCATTATCAATAAAGAAACACACTTCTCCTTTCTATAAACTCCTTTATGGTATCGGAGCTACAAGCTTCACAGCCAAAAGTTTTTGGACACTAGTTTTTTTTTTCTTTTTTCAAGCAGCGCTCCTTCGAACAACACTTCCGAATCCCGCCCAACACAGCAAACAACGTCGACACCCGAAAACCAAACTACTCCATCGACTAACCATCAGTCAATTTCTTCTCCGCAAAATATTGCAGGCTGCTCTAACACCATCTTCTTGAACAATAAATGTTAAATATTATACGAGCACGAACTTGTTCGTCGTTGATAAACAGTAGATGTTAAATATTGTACCTTTGATTTATATCACCCGGTCATATCGTGGAAATCTCTAAAGAGCATTAAGTTGGGGTATACCGTGTTATATGATGACGAAATTGTGAACAAACTGTTAGGCCATGTAAAATGTCATACCTTCAATATTAGTTCTATTGTCTCATACTCGCTGCTTCATGTTTCAGGCCAAACAGAGAAGAACCAAGAATTCAAGGGGTCGGGTGTTCTGAGTTTGGACTTCTAGTCCTATTATATTTTTATTTTTATAATTTTGAATTTTCTTAGCTGAATCCCCGCATCCGTATCTATATCTGGATCCGCACCCGGATCTTAAAATTTAGATTTTGCCAAATCCGACACTCATCCGTATCAATATCGGATATCCGCACCCGAGTCCGAGCAACTTAGCTTAATATAAAAAGTACATGAAAATATATATATGAACAATTTGAAACGGATGAAAGTATTTTTAATTTTCTATTTAGTGATATTGTATACGCAAATCATTAGATTATAAGAATCTACAATAATATTTCTAACTTTGAAAGTTTCTTAAAACATATAAATGCTCAGATATTGATTGCTTAGATTTATTTTCCGAATTAAAATGTTAAGCGATATAGCACAAGCAGGAAGTAGTATTCTAATCTATATACTGAATTAGATAAAAGACTTGATACTTTTCAAAATACTATATTGTTTATAGGATAATGTCAAAAAATCGTATATCAATTTTCGAACCTAAAATTAATTGACATCATCTCAAGAGATATTAAATGAATTAACTATTTTGTCAATTGAAAAGAATCGTACGAAGAAATCGATCATAAAAAAAGTTATTAACAATTTTATATCTCAAAAAACCTAATAAATAGACTTCGTCTAAAGATATATACATAATTTGTTTATTTATTCTTTCAAGAAAAAAACTTAAGCTTCTATTATGGTATATAACTTTAAGCTAGGGGTTGGTCATAGATTTTGATTCAAATTTTAAAAATTTATCTTCAAATATTTGTTTCGTCATAAATTTTGGAGCAGATTTTGAAAATATGTCTTCAAAAAAGTTTCATTTTCCAAAACGCTCCAGACTAGTTTTTGGATTTTTGGGACTATCACTCACAAAACTTTCAATTTTTTCAAAGTAAAATATATGTCCAAACACAATTTTGAATTTCAGGATCACAACTTCAAAAACTCAAATTTTCAAATTTCAACTGTCAAAAAAAGCTAAGTGTTCAATTTCATTGAGTCGCCCCTTCTTCATATAACAGGAAAAGAAGTGTGAATATTTATTTGGAGGATAACAAAGGGATCTAACAAGAAAGTGAAGCAAATTAAAAAAAATTGAAGAAATGGCACTACTATATATGGTAGTTAGCTTAAAACTTGAGCAGTTAAGCTAGCTTTTATTTCTACATGAAAGCATAGCTTGTTAGTCCCGGAATAATTTTATAGTACCTTTTATCAAATATAATATAAAATTAATTATAAACTTAATTTTAAGTATTTCACCTTATCCTATCAAAACGTGATCCTATTATTTTATTCCATATCTTAGATGGAATAAGTTAGTTCAGGAATAATAATCTCACGACTATATTTGGGGATAACTAACTTAATCCACTTACAAACGACTCCTTATTTAATTGAAGTCAACTGCATGCATTAATTAAGATAAACATAAAAGGGAATGCAATTAGAATAAAGCAATAAATGAGGGACCAAAATAAAAACTTTCCCAAAAATTTTCTTTAAATGAACGAACTTCATTGCTTCTTCACATCAAATGTAACACCGAAGCCGGAATTTGTACCCGAAACCATGGCTTCCTTAGATGATGATGGTACAAGTAGTCGTACTAGTAAATCGAAGAGGCAAAATGTAATCCTATATGATCGTATCAGTAAGTCTTGTTCAAATTCTCTCTCTTTTGCCTACAACAAAGGATGCATTCAGAACATGTATTCTCTCTAAAAGGTGTCACTATCTCTGGACTTTTGTTGATACTTCATTTTCACAATGACTAATTACATGACGAGAAAATCTCTCCTTGACTATGTACTTGCTCATGCCGTTTCTCCAAAAATTAAAAAATGTGGGATACAATAATTGCAGGGAACGGAAAGTAAGTAAATATTATAATTGCTAGAAAGGTTATTCTAAAGATTACAACAAAACTGGAAATCAAGAATGAAACAAATTCCTTGTGTGATTTGCTGAGTCGAATGATGATACTCTGTCTTTAAGATAAGATTGCCCTGTATATCCCATTTTACGTAGTCGGGCAATAGTATCCCAAGATACAACAACTTAACAATTGGGCAAAGAAAACTCAAGTGTCACTTTTGAAGAACTTTGAGTATAGTAAACTTGCTAGAGAGGAAGAAGATAAATTCAGAAATTCTGTAGTATTTTTCTTAGTGTAGTGAACAATTGAGCAAAAAGCCTCAATTTATAGTATAATGAGATGACCCTTCAACTAGCCAACTAATGGCCTCCAATAGCCATGTAATGACACTTGATGAAGGGGTTACATTCAACCAAATAATGGCTGAATTCATGTGCCAAGTAATGGAGATTCAATGCTCCAAAACCAGCCCAAAGGTCAGAACTTTCCAACTTCTCGTCGCAAAGATTTCTCTGGCGCCGCGACTGCGGAATTAGCCGTCTGACTCCAGCTGAAGACCCAATTAGCGCCGCGACTCAAGTGGTTGAAGACCTAATTAGTGTCGCGGCGCTCCAACACATCGGCTCCGACGGGGCTGCGCCGCGGCGACTTCCGACTCGTTTCATCTTACACTTCTTCCTTCGTTTCCCAACGTGAAAAACTTTGTCATTTGGCTAATAACCATCCATCATTCTATGTCTCAAACGTATTACATATGTACCAATATATCTTTCACTAATGAAATTTGCGATACTTGGCACTACGTGTGCACGTATGTGGAAACGATGTTTCCGACGTGCGGGGCCCCAAGTGTTTGAGTCATAAATAATGGGATATACTTAATTCCACATTAGTAAATTTCCAACAATCCCCTCTTGAAACAGATTTTGGCGAACGCACATGGTGCCTTTTCCAACAATCTTTCAGTGGACCGATGTTGCATCTGGATAGGTAGCTTCCGCTTTAAACCTTCCATAATTGAATATCATCGGACTTACTTACTGCACGGTGAACGTGATGTCTTGAACCGTCAGTGTTTAGTGTAATCCAAGTCAATGGTACCAACACAACAACTTTCCTTACTCTGTTCTTCGTAACGTTTTGTCCGTTGTGGCCGTGGACACTTCTTGGATTCTTAAGTGCGTTCATTTGAGGCGGCCTGTCCTTGCACTTAAATAGGTGGTCTCCTACAAGTATCTTGTTATACCCCACTTTACAAGTGTTAGGAACCATTAAAAGTTTCCCCAAACCTAACCTTAACCGGTAAGGATCATTAAAGGTTTTGGAAACTTAACCTTTACCCACACTGCAGATAGGACTTATAGTCTATCGCGGGAACGACTTTGGATTTGGTGTTTCTTTACAGAAATCACTATCCGAAGTGCTCATGCTTCCACCGAAGCACTCAACTGAACCTTTACAGTTTAGTTTTCCCATTGAACCTAATTCCTGGGATCTCCAGTCAGTAAGGTTGGGTTACCACCGTATTGGTCCTTATTCCTTGGTTTTAAGCCCATTCCCGTAGATATGCAGAATATCTGATCTTTGGGTAAGCCCTTTGTCAGTGGGTCCACTGTGTTATCCTTTGATTTTATGTAATAAATTTATATTATGCCCGAGACTTGACGTTGTACATAGAACTCCGTGCCCTTCATAGAGTCGACTAACTATCACAGTGGATCATTACAGAAGGTACGGGTTTGTCCTAAAAAGGAACATCCTCTAAAAAGTCGTGAAGCCACTCAGCTTCTTCTCCTGCTTTGTCTAAAGTGATAAACTCCAATTCCATCGTGGATCGGGGGACGCAAGTTTGCTTAGAGGATTTCCAAGACACAGCCCAATTCCATCTTGGTGTTCTCTATATCAGATATCCAGTTTGCATCACTGTACCCCTCTAGTACAGCTGGATATCTCGAATAACACAACCCGTAAGTTAGCGTGTATTTCAGGTATCGTAGTACCAGATTCAACGCCTTCCAATGATCATTACTCGAATTATGGGTAAACCTAGCCAACTTGTTGACTGCATAAGCAATATCAGGTCGGGTGCAGTTTGTTATGTACATCAAACTACCAATCACCTATGCATATTACTCCTGCCATACGGGTGCACCACAATTTTTATCAAGTTTTTGATTTCTATCCATTGGTGACTTCATTGGCGAACTTTCTCAACACATCCTCGATGTAGTGAGACTGAGATAAGACCAGTCTGTCAGACGTCTTAGAGATATTTATCCCTAAGATGACATCTGTGATACTCATATCCTTCATGTCGAAGCATTGTTTCAACATGTTCTTAGTCTCTAGAATCAAGCTAGAACTGCTCTATGTGATCAACATGTCATCTACGTACATGCATATCATGACGAACGAGTCAGAGTTACCTTTCATGTAGACACATTTGTCACACTCATTAATGGCGAAACCCTTCGATAATAGAGTACTATCAAATTTTTTGTGCCATTGCTTCGGGGCTTATTTCAGCCCGTACAGAGATTTGACAAGCCGACAGACTTTCTTCTCTTTCCCTGGAACCACATACCCCTCGGGTTGTTCTATATAAATTTCTTCTTCCAAATAACTATTTAAGAAGGCTGTCTTGACATCCATTTGATGTATCTCAAGGTCACGCAATGAATACTCGTATGGACGTCATCCTAGACACCGGGGAGTACGTGTCAAAATAGTCAAGGCATTTTTTCTGTCGATAGCCCTTGACTACCAACCTGGCCTTGTACTTATCTATAGACCCATCTGCTTTATACTTCCGTTTGAGTATCCACTTACAACCCACCAGTTTATTTCTCGGAGAAAGATCAACCAACTCCCATGTATGGTTATGCAGGATGGAGTCTATTTCACTTTCAATAGCTTCTTTCCAGAGCGGTGCCTCTAGAGTTGACAAATCTTCAACAATTGTCCTTGGTTCGTCATCAACCATATAAGCTACAAAGTCAGGACCGAATGATTTATCCTTCCTAACTCTTTTACTTCTCATTGGTTCCATCTCTGGAGTCTCCAAGTTCTGAGAATCTGGAACACTAGATTTTGGATATTCAGCCAGTTCGAAGTCTACTAGATCTGAACCACCTGGATCCGGGCAGTCAATGACTCCCGGTTGCTGAGAGCTTTGTTCATAACTTCGTTTGCGAGAGGTTATGTCTTTTTCCTTTCTAGGAAACGTATCTTCAAAGAATTGAGCATTCATTGATTCCATGATTGTACCCCCGTGGATATCTGAAATATCTGACTTATGCACTAAGAAGCGATAAGCACTACTGTTATTTGCATATCCGATGAAAATGCAATCTACAGTCTTAGGCTCAATCTTGACCTGTTTTGGCTTTGGTACTTCGACTTTTGTCAAATAACCCCAAACCTTTAAATATTTATGGGTGGGTTTCTTTCCCTTTCATGCTTCATATGGAGTTTTATCCTTACCCCTATGTGAGATTCTATTAAGAATCGTATTAGCGGTAAGGACGGCTTCTCCCCACATATTTTGGGGAAGACCGGAATTGACGAACAAGGCACTCATCATTTCCTTCAATGTGCGGTTTTTACGTTCCGCCACACCATTCGACTAAGGTGAGTATGGAGCTATTGTTTGATGAACAATGCATGATTGGGCACAATATTCCTAAAATGGCACTACATATTCTCCCCCTCTATCGCTACGAATAGATTTAATCCACATGCTTAGTTAGTTCTCAACTTCTGCTTTGTAACGTCGGAACGTTTTAAAGGCTTCATCTTTACTTTTCAACAAGTAAAGGTAACAATACCTTGTGCTATCATCAATGAATGTCACAAAGTAATTGTTCTCTCCCCTAGTTTGTGCAAACTTCAAATCACATATATCTGTGTGAATAAGTTCTAGAGGAGCGGTATTCCTTTCGACGAATCCAAAAGAAAGCTTTGTGAGTTTTGCCTCTACGCACACCTCACACCTATGTTGAGGGTTTACGTCGATAGACGGAAATAACTCCAACTTAGCCAACCTTTGGATGGACTCGTAGTTAACATATCATAATCTATGATGCCATAAATTAGATGACCCAAGCAAGTAAGAAGAAACTTCAATATTATTGCTTGCACGTATTACAAATATGGCGTTAACCTTGAAGAGGCCTTCACAGACGAAACATCTTCCCACAAAGGTTCCATTCTTGGTGATTACAAATTTATTGGACTCAAATGCTAGCCTAAAACCAGTATTAACCAATAAATGACCTGAAATTAAATTTCTCCTAATCTCAGGAGCATGCATCACCTCCTTCAGAGTGAGCTCCTTTTCAGAAGTCATCTTCAAGACTACCTTTCCTACCCCCAACACGTCAGAGGAAGCGTTGTTACCCATGAACAACTTCTTGTTAGTAACTGGTGTATAAGTGGAGAAGGCATCTCTATTGGAACAGATGTGTCTTATAGCACCTGTGTCCATCCACCACTGCATGGGATTCTCAACAAGGTTTGCTTCAAGCATCACCGCTGAGAACTCCTCAATCATGTCATCCAGAAGTCTGTCTTTGATGACGTTAGCCTGAGCCTTGCCTTTGGCCTTGGCCTTCTTTTGTTGCTCGGTCTTGAGCTTGCGGAAATCCTTAATCATATGACCAGGTTTCCCACAGTGGTGACAGTTTCCTTTGAACTTCTTTCTGGAACTTGCGCTTCTTGCTTGGGTTCCCTTTGGACTCAACCAGATTTTCCTTTGCCTCAGCGGGTTGTTTACCCCTAGGCAAGGCCTTCTTATTATCTTCCTGAATCTGGAGTTTGATAATAATTTCTTCAAAGGTCATCTCCTTTTTTTGAGTTTCAAGTAACTCATAAACTCATTCCACGAGAGAGGTAACTTTTCAATCAGTGATGCGACCAAAAACTGCTCATTTGGTTTCATACCTTCCAAATCCAGGTGATGTAGAATCATTTGGAATTCCAGGACTTGGGACATCACTGTTTTACTATCCACTATTTGAAATTTCAGGAATTTTCCACCGATGAATTTTGTAGTACCTGCATCTTGTGCGTTGTACTTCTTTTGCAGCTTCTCCCATAACTCTTTGGCAGTGCCTACGATGAAATACACCGTGTAGAGAGGGTCCGACAAGCAGTTTAAAATATAGTTCTTGCACATGAAATCACTATGACTCCATGCATCAAGAACCATCTTCATGCCATTAATGACATGGATACCTTGGCCCCCTTCAGCCGTTTCAGTAGGCGAATGGTCATTTCATCTCCAGCTTGTGGAGGATCTTCTGTTAGGACAAGTGTCATTCCCATAACAGTTAGATAAAATAACATCTTCTGCTGCCATCTCTTGAAGTTGGAGCCCATGAACTTTTCAAGGCGTTCATGGTGGAATCCAGCGGGTGGAGGAACATGGGCGTTCCCTTAAGCAGCAGAAAATGCATTGGATGAGCCTTGGGCAACCGGAAAGGCATTTGGTGTGCCTTGAGCAGTGGGGAAGGCAGAAAGGTTGTCTTGGGTAGCAGCAGCATCAGAATCAGATGCGAGTTGTTCTCTTCCAGTCATCTTTCTAAGAACTTACAAACAAATCTTGTCTAAAAATTGTGGGATACAACAATTGCAGGGAACAAGAAGCAAGTAAATATTACAATTGCTAGAAAGGATAATCTAAAGATTACAACAAAACTGGAAATCAAGAATGGAACAAACTCCTTGTGTGATTTTCTGAGTCGAGTGATTGCACTATGTCTTTAAGACAAGATTGTCCCGTATATCTCCTTTTATGTAGTCGGGCAATAGTCTCCCAAGATACAACATCAACTTAATAATTGAGCAAAGGAAACTCAAGTGTTACTCTTGAAGAACTTTGAGTATAGTAAACTTGCTAGAGAGGAAGAAGATGAATTCATAAATTATGTAGTATTTTTCTTAGTGTAGTGAACAATTGAGCCAAAGACCTCAATTTGTAGTGTAATGAGATGACCCTTCAACTAGTCAACTAATGTCCTTCAATAGCCATGTAATGGCACTTGATGGAGGGGTTACATTCAGCCAAATAATTGTTAGTGTCAATCTAGTATCATCAATGATGAAATGAATTGATCACAATAATATAATAATAACTCAAAATAACTTGAAATCAACAATAATAAATTCAGCAAATTGAAAACATATACTAACTTGGTGTCGATAGAGGCCTGCTTGATACATTGTCCTAAGACAAAAATTCGCCCCCACTTGTGCTGCAGTTTTACGGACGTCTGTCTAGAGGATACAACTATCTAAGTGAGAGTTCTAGCACAAGAACTTCACTTCTGGCGAATTTACTATATGTGTTCTTCAGAAACTTGTTTTGAAGAAGAAGAAGTAGAAGCCACAATCTTAAAACATTAATTGTGAAAAAACTGATTGATTGTAGTTTTTCCTGTCTTGTTGTGTATATTTCTCCAACCAAGTGATCAACCTTCTTTATATAGAGTAGCATATGAACAGTTACAACCATTCATACCAAATGTTGTAATTGTTCTGAAAAGTTGCAACCTTTGATTCGAATTTTCTATCCGTTGATCACTTTATTTCTTTTGAATTCCATACAAGTTCCAACAATACCCCACATTTTCTATTCAAACATCAACAATACCCCACATTTGGATAGAAAATAAGATAATAAGGAACTTGTCGTTATTTCTGAACAACACGATACGACATGCATCAGAAAATGTATCTGGTGGACTTGAACCGTTCGTAGTGAATACTTATCGGATCTACTTTGTGAAATAGTGGACGAAATATCTTAAACTATTCACATTTTGTAGTAAATCAAGACAACAAATATCACACAGATCATATCAACATATTTCAATTCTTACGGTTGTGTTCATTTCGGTCGTGAACAACTCCTTCTTCGTGAGATTTTCTAGAGAACGTAGCCATATCGGTTCTCCCAGATGCGACCCCACATCAATCTCATATAGGTAATACCAAACAAGAATAGTCTGTACTATCCCACCATAGGCTTTTAGTATTATTAAGAATAAGATTCAGCCCTTAAAACATCAACGGATTAACACACTTAGTACACCATAGGAATGAGCATACATGTGTTTTATGCTCCTTAGTCTTCCCCAACTAGTTTTCCTATTGAACCTAAACCATGGGATCTCCAATTATGATAGGTTAGGTTTCCGCCAGTTAACGACTCATTGTGTTGGCTTTAAGCTCATTCCCCTCGATGTAAATACGACTTGCTCTCTGTTAAGGCCTTTTGTCAAAGGATCCGCTATATTGTCCTTTGATCTCACATAATCAATGGAAATAATTCTATTCTTTAGCAATCTTCGTATTGTATTATGACGTCGCCTTATATGTCTCGACTTGCCATTATATATCTGATTCTTTGCCCTCGTCAGGGCATCCATACTATCACAATGTATGCAAATAGCTGTCACAGGCTTTGTCCACAATGGAATACCTTCTAGGAAGTTTCTGAGCCATTCTACCTCTTCGACAGCTTTGTCTAAGGCTACAAACTCTGCTTCCATAGTTGATCGCGTATTTACCGTTTGCTTTGATGATTTCCAAGATACCGATGCTCCACCAAGTGTAAATACATAATCACTTGTGGACTTACTTTTTGACTGGTTGGACATCCAATTAGCATCACAATATCCTTCTAACACATGAGGATATTTTGTATAATGCAATCTATAGTTCATTATATGCTGTAGATATTGGAGTGCTCGTCTTAGTGCAAACCAATGATCCTTTCCAGGATTATGTGAGTATCAACTTAGTCGACTCACTGTATATGCTAAATCCTATCTCGTACAATTCATTATGTACATCAAGCTTCCAAGAACTTGTGTATACTCCAATTGAGACACACTTTCACCTTCATTCTTTTTAAGGTGACTAGCGGGATCAAACATGGCTCCAACCAGGTGATTCATGACAGGGCTATGGTGTAACAACCGGTCGATCATCATAGTGTCCAAATTTTCTGAGGACCTTTTCAACATAATGGGATTGTGTTAAGATGTAACCATCAGAATTCTTTTGAATTCTAATACCAAGAATGACATCCGCTATTCTCATATCTTTCATATCAAAAGCGGCATGCAACAACTTCTTAGTTTGGTTAATAACATCTTTATCCGTTCCCATAATTAGCATATCATCAACATAGAAGCATATAATGACACATGCATCTTTACATTATTTAATGTAGACACATTTATCACATTCATTTATTTGAAAACCATTTGATAATAACATATTATCAAACTTTTCATGTCATTGCTTTGGAGATTGTTTAAGTCCGTATAAAGACTTAATCAGTTTACAAACCTTTCATTCTTGACCTTTAACAACAAACTATTCGGGTTGTTCCATGTAAATTTCTTCATCTAATTCACCATTTAAGAATGCGGTCTTCACATCCATTTGGTGTATTTCCAAATTGTGAATCGCCGCTATAGCAATTAACGTTCTTATAGACGTAATTCTCGTTATTGGTGAGTAGGTATCAAAGAAATCTACACCGTCTTTTTGTCGAAATCCTTTGGCTACTATACGAGCTTTGTATTTTTCTATAGTACCATCAGACCTTAATTTCCGTTTGAAAATCCATTTATGGCCTAGTGGTTTTTGTCCCGGGGGGAGATCAACCAATATCTATGTATTATTTTGCACAATGGATTCTACCTTACTTTGAATAGCCTCTTTCCAATAAGGTGCTTCGGATGATTCCATAACAGCCCTATATGTTTGAGGTTCTCCTTCAACGGAAAAGGTCATGAAGTCCGGTTCAAAATCTTTGGAAATTTTCCCACGTTTACTCCTCCGTGGTTCAGAGATTTTTTCTTGAACAAATGAAGTAAGATTTTCATCATTATTAGTGTTTTGGTTTGACTCATCTTGAGGCAGTGTCCTTTTCTTATGATTTGGAACACTTTTATTCTTGTCTTTGTAAGGAAAAATATCGTCAAAAAATTCTGCTTCAGCAGATTCCATAAGTGTGTTTTTGTGAATATCTTTAATATCGGAATGATACACCAAAAACTTATATGCTGCATTATTAGTGGCATGACCAATATATATGAAATCCACCATTTTTGGTCCAAATTTAGTTCTCTTTGGTAAGGGAACTTGAACTTTTACTAGGCAACCCCACACTTTCATCCGTTTGTAAGTAGGCGATCTTCCTCTCCATAACTCATAGGGAGATTGGTCATTTTTCTTTTGAGGAATTTTGTTCAATATCATATTTGCGGTAATTAACACCTCACCCCATAGACTGAGGGGTGCACCCGAACTAATCAACATTGAATTCATCATATTCTTCAATGTTCTATTTTTACGTTCGGCAACTCCATTTTATTTTGGAGTATATGGCGCAGTGATTTGATAAACTATACCATGAGTAGAACAAGATTCTTTGAACTCATTTGATTGACATTCACCACATCTGTTTGACCTTAGAATCTTAATTCTTTTGTCAAGTTGGTTTTCCACTTCTGCTTTGTATGTTTTAAACATGTTCAAAGCCTCATCTTTGGTATGTATTAAGTATACATAACAAAATTTACTGCAATCATCTATGAATGATATATAGTAATTCTTTCCTCCATGAGATGGGGTTGCTTGATAATCACATAAATCACTATGAATTAAGCCAAGCACTTCATTTGATTTCACTACAGATTTATGAGGATGACTTGCATATTTTGATTCTATGCAAACTCCACACTTAGTCATTTTGTTCATAGAGCAATTTGGCAATATGCCTAACTTCACCATTCTTAGTAAAGAGCGATAATTAACATGACCTAATCGTGAATGCCATAAAGAAGGGGAATCAACCATATACATAGAAGTAGTGCTAGTGCCTGCATTTAATAATGACAATTGCCTTAGTAGGTACAACAGATAGTTTGAAGAGTCCCTCATTGAGGTAACCCTTCCCTACATACAACCCACCCTTGGTGAGTACAAATTTGTCAGATTCAAATACAGTTTGAAGCCCTTGTTACTAAGAACAGGCCCAGAAATCAAATTCTTACAAATTTCAGGCACGTGCAACACATTAGTGAGCACAAGATCATTCCCGAAAGTGAGTTATAAAGTCACATTCCCTTTCCCTTCCACTTTCACAGAAGCGCATTCCCTACGAACAATGGTTCTCCATCCTTGATGGCCTGGTAGGATGAAAACATATCATTTTCAGAACATACGTGCATTGTAGCACCCGTGTCCATCCACCAATCGGTTGAATTTGTAACCAGATTTGCTTGAGCCGCCACAACCCCAATGAATTGGTTTTTAGTTTTAGCCTGGTTGGATTGGTTGACATTACTCGAACCTCTAACACCACCACCTTGATTCTTGCGAAGGCGACAATCTTTTGCTCTGTGTCCAGGTTTGCCACATAGCCAACACAGTCCTGGTTGTGGTTTCTTAAATGCATTGGTTCTTTGTGGGGCGAATGCATTCCTCCCGGTTGCAAAAGATGGTTTGGCACCATTAAATTTGCCCTTGCCTTTCTGAAACTTAGCCTTAGAAGCATTGCCTTCAACCATGTTGGCATTAGGCTCCAATGAAACAACATCTACCTTTTCATTCTTCCGGTTATCCTCTTCAACTCGAATTTTCAGAACCAATTGCTCAAAATTCATTTCCTCGGTTAGATTCTTAAGATAAACCTTAAAATCCTTCCATAAGGGAGGTAATTTCTCAATAATAGCACCAACAAGGAAATTCGGGTTAAGACCCATACCTTCAACCTCTAACTCATGAACAATGATTTGGAGTTCCTCCACTTGCTTGACAACTGCCTTGGCATCACTCATCTTAAAGTTCAGAAACTTTCCGATGACGAACTTCTTGGAACAAGCAACTTCAGTTTTGTACTTGTTCTCCAATGATTGCTACAACTCCCGTGCCATAATAAATGTGGAGTAGATGTCGTAGAGAGAATCATCAAAGGCATTGAAAATATAGTTTCTGCAAAGAAACTCCTGACTTTCCCAAGTTTGAATGTCTTTCAGCCTTTCAACCTTCTCCGCATCAGTCAGAGTATTCTCCCCTTCTCCTTCTGGAAAAGCCATAGGAGCCTCAGCAATCAATACGTTTGCCACGTGAAGAGTTGTCAAGTAGAACAACATCTTCTGTTGCCAGCATTTGAAATCAGAACCTTTGAATTTCTCAGGTTTCTCAACATGGTTTTTCACCATTGACGATCTAGATTGATCCATCTTTGCAAATCAGGAAATTGAATTCTCTGAAAATTTTGCAACCTCAATAAATCAGAGAAAAAATCTGATTTTTTTTTGAATAGTAATTTTTGTCTTAGATTGTTAGTGTCAATCTAGTATCATCAATGATGAAATGAATTGATCACAATAATATAATAATAACTCAAAATAACTTGAAATCAACAACAATGAATTCAGCAAATTGAAAACACATACTAACTTGGTGTCGATAGAGGCCTGCTTGATGCAGTGTCCTAAGACAAAAATTCGCCCCCACTTGTGTTGTAGTTTTACGGACGTCTGTCTAGAGGATACAAATATCTAAGCGAGAGTTCTAGCACAAGAACTTCACTTCTGGCGAATTTACTATATGTGTTCTTCAGAAACTTGTTTTGAAGAAGAAGAAGTAGAAACCACAATCTTAAAACATTAATTGTGAAAAAACTGATTGATTGTAGTTTTTCCTGTCTTGTTGTGTATATTTCTCCAACCAAGTGATCAACTTTCTTTATATAGAGTAGCATATGAACAGTTACAACCATTCATACCAAATGTTGTAATTGTTCTGAAAAGTTGCAACCTTTGATTCGAATTTTCTGTCCGTTGATCACTTTATTTCTTCTTAATTTCATACAAGTTCCAACAATAATGGCTGAATTTATGTGCCAAGTAATGGAGATTCAATGCTCCAAAACCAGTCCAAAGGTTAGAACTTTCCAACTTCCCGTCGCGGCATTCTGCCTCCGAAGCGCCGCGGCACTGCGAATTAGCGTCGCGGCTCCAGTGGCTGAAGACCTAATGAGCGCCGCGGCGCCTCCCGCCTCGGCTCCAACGAGGCTGCGCCCCTGCCCTTCGCGGCTCTGCGGCGACTTCCGACTCGTTTCATCTTACACTTCTTCCTTCGTTTGCCAACGTGGAATACTTTGTCATTTGGCCAATAACCATCCATCATTCTATGTCTCAAACGTATTACATACGTACAAATATCTCTTTCACTAATGAAATTTGCGATATTTGGCACTACGTGTGCACGTGTGTGAAAACGAAGTTTCCGACGTGCGGGCCCCCAAGTGTTTGAGTCATAAATAATGGGATATACTTAATTCCAGATTAGTAAATTTTCAACAAAAAATTCGAACTCGACTGCACTGACTGTACCGACATGTATTCATACGACCAGAGTATCCGGTGTGAATATGACTCGCTAGTCACTCGATGTCTAAGTTTTGCTGTTGAGAGAAAAGTGGAAAATGTTGTATTGTGGTCATTTGAAGATGACGTGTGCACATTACCTGAATCTCTATGCACTTGTTCGTCGTTGATAACATTAGATGTTAAATATTGTAACTTTGATTTATATCACCCGGTGATATCGTGGAAATCTCTAAAGAGCTTTAAGTTGGGGTATTCCGTGTTATACGATGACGAGATTGTGAACAAACTGGCAGGTTGTCCTGCATTGGTTTCCATTGAATTATATAAGGTTGAGGGTTCCCGCCTGGAAATTAATTCTTTAATATTGAAGAGACTGAAGCTGAAAGATTATTGGTTTGCTCATGTTTGGAAATTTCTGCGCCGTATCTTCAACATTTGGAAATATCGAGAGATCTTAATGATCTCAAGTGTAGATTTTTAGATGTGTCCTCTGTGGTTAAAGCTAAGCTTACTCTCAACATTAGGTGTACTAAAGACATCCAAGGTGATAATGATGAAGAATCTGATGAAGAGGAAGAAGAAGACAACCGCCATGACTATCATCAAGTACTGTATACCCTCGTCCAAGATAATCTTCCAAAGTTGAGTTGTGCAGCCGAGCTAAGAATCGGAACTTGGTTCATAGAGGTTTATCTTTAACTCGAAAGTCCTTACTCTTTCTCTGGTTAATTTGTAGAATGTAAACATTATAGAATTGAGAACCTTTGCACAAATTTCACAACCACAACCAGATGAATTACAGAAACTTGTGACCTTATTCTTATGTGCCTTTTGGCAATCCTTTTGTCAACTTTTCAAATTCTGGTATTTCTTAAATCATACCACATAAGATATATCTAGAAACTAGAATTTTTGTACATTGATGTTACTTAGGGTGTTTAGATGGTTTGATTTGTCACACATTTGTATGGAACAGCTGGCCTTTTGCGACCCTCGCCTCATGTGGAGACACTCATCATAGACATAGCAACCACACCTGTAAACCCCCCCCCCCCCAAAGTTGTTTCCGAATGGGTATTTAGAAGAAAAATTAACTCATATAACTTTCTTTACCCGCTCTAGACGTTCGGGAATAATTCTTTTCCGAGTAATAGAGTACTTAGGGGACCATTAATATCTAAGCCTACAATTTAGGAAACAGATTACTAGCTTTAGGCCATAATTTTCCTTCTTTCATGCTTTATTTAAGTTAAAAGTTTTATCCTCATACAATCCCCCCAAACTTCGTCTTCTCAAATATTCATAAACCCACATTTCCCCCTTTCTTATAAAATTTTTTTGGTGAGTACTTTCTGATTTTTACAACAATATCAATTAGTTTTCATAGATAAATAGTAAGTA
Source organism: Anisodus acutangulus (assembly GCA_029783415.1). Lineage (NCBI taxonomy): Eukaryota > Viridiplantae > Streptophyta > Magnoliopsida > Solanales > Solanaceae > Anisodus > Anisodus acutangulus. The sequence goes on from CM056509.1 coordinate 8,532,980, forward strand.
CATACCTAAGATACATGAATTATACACTGTAGGCTCAATGTATAATGTGCATAATGGAAGGAAGAACATACTAAAGACATAAATAAAATCAAGGAAAAAGTGAAAGTCTTACCAAAACATAGAATACCAATAGACTAGATCAACTAGAACTTTTTACTGATGCTAGTGATATAGGATGGGGAGCAGTCCTCATAACATATGATAAACAGGATATAGACAAAGAAAAATCACTAATTTGTGGATATGGAGGTGGATCATGGAAACCAAATAAGAAAAATTATCATATTAATGAAAAAGAACTATTAGCAGTAAATTTGGAATAAAGAAATTCCATTATCACCTATTACTAGTAAAATTTGTTGTTAGAACAAATAATACTCAAGTAAGAGCTTTGATACCAATTTAGTGGCAGATCTTTTCATCACCTAACAACTCTGAAGAGGGTAGGAATATAGATGACATATTAACATGGTTACATGTAAGTTTATTAAATAATAAGCATGTAGTACGGAAGCATGTATTATCAACTCAAAATTCATTTTTAAATAAAAGTCTATAACCTTCTATCAATATTTAACATCAGAATTGCAGAGACCTATACTTATCAAGATCATAATTAGAAACACATAGTCTGAAAACATACCTCTTAGCAGAATTTCAAGATCACCGGAGATACTCAACCCACCTTGGCTCTGCCTCCATTTTTCCACACCGGATTCGCGGGATAAATGGCCTAGGTTCCGAGAGTTGCTCGATAGACTCTTTCTTAAAATTTCTTTTAAGAGATGGTGTTTTATGGACTAGTATGATTCTAAGTATAAGCTTTCAAAGTATCTATTCTCTGGTATTATGATATTATTCTTGATATGGGTTATAGACTAGAAGGGGGTTTAGCTAGACATGAGAGAGAGTATTTCAAAGATTTGAAGTTGTTGTATTTCGAAAGATGATTTCAGAAGTTACAATGAGGCTCTTTATATAGATAACCTCTTTGATTGATTACATTATTGCTATGCTGCAAAAGTCTAAAAGCAAATAGTAGTTGGTTACAAAAGTCTAAAAGTAAATAGTAATTTGCAGATTTTTCTTCAAAGTTGTTTGTCTTTGTTGCCATTTTTTCAACGTTGTCAGCTTTCATCCTTGTCATTGATTCTTTGTGGGTCCGACGGCTTTTTGCAATTTGTTGAGGCCGGTTGCTTGTTGCGGTATTTCTAGATGCTACGCAAGTGTACGTATCGCAATTTGTAAAAATTTCGGTAAGACTGAGTATCGTCCACAAAGACTGATTTATCAAGTACCAATTAAGTAATCTTTGGTTTCTATTTGGCTAACGAATATAGGTGATGATTTCTAAACTACATAATTAACAAACTAAAGTAAATTGCAGAAATGAAGTAGTAATGAAAGCACACGAAGTTTAAGTCAGTGATGAAGGCAATTAGGGGTTTCAGTCTCCTCAACTTTCCGCTCTATCATTCATTAATGCAAGACTAGCGATTCTTCTTCTTATTAAGATAGTAGGTTAACTGAGGTGTTATATATTCCGGTTAGGACATATAAAACTCAACCCAAGTGAGAACTTTCTATATTTCTATGATAAGTTCAATCACACAAGAGGATTAAGATCAATAACCTACAACGCTATACAGCCAATCGTGATACTCTCGTTCAAATATCTTTGCAAGCTGTCTTTCTTATAATAAGACGATTTTTTTCTTTGATACTTCTATAGAATAGGAATGGTATCGTTTCGATTTTTTCAATAGATACTCCTATAGAATACGAACGATATCTCTTTTAGTAGTAATACTGGTAATATATGATAATATATGGGCTTGCTGTAGTTAGACTACATTGGGTCGTATCAATTTATTACATTGTGACTTTATGTAGTTATACTATATTGGGCCGTTTCATGCGAAAGGATTAGAGGATCCTTCTTTTATATAGTAGTATGAGTAGTATTGGTATCATTTTTTGTACTAATAACATGCATTTTCCTCTAGCCTATCAGAAGCTTGTATTGTTCCACAATTGCACTGGAGTGATTATGTTTCAGGTTTATGATCCGGTCATGCATATTTGTAAGATGCATGGTGTCATGAGATAATACGTCGTTGTTGTAGTATAGGGTAATAATTTCTTCAATTATCTCCACCTTTGGAATTTCCAATAATGCTAGCTTTACCTGCTCTTAACATATCTTCAATTTTTTATTTTAATGTTAATAGTCCAATAGCTCTTTTGGCACTCAGCCATTCTTGAAATTTTTCCAGGGTGCATGGTATTTTCATCTTGAGATCTTCATCATCTCCACTAATGTTGTTATTTCTCCAGTTTTGAACAACTGGCATATTATAATAGATTTTCGCATTAGATCTGTTGAGGCATCAAATAGTTGTATACCATAGATACATTTTCCAAATGATTTCATCATTTCTTGAGCAGATTATACTATAACAGTAGGTAATTTAGCAATATTGTAAAAAGTTTTGCAACGATATCAGGATTAGATTTTTCATTACATAAAAATCTTGGGTATTTGCTAAGTTTTGCACTTCGTAAAATATGAGGGTTAGATTTATAGTCATAAAATTTATTTATTTGTTCGTAAGCTATAATATATTCAGGTGCAAACTTCAATTTGTCACTCATTGATACTGCTGTTGGATTTTGCAAAGATGAGGCTGTTATGGTATATGGCATAGTGAATGGCATGGTTGCAAGCTTGGATGTAAACGTTTTTGGTTTTTCTGTAGTAGATAGAGGGTTTTTTAGGTTTTGTAGGTTTTTGAAGTCTCGAAAGGCTTCTGTCAGTTGATCTACCAGATGCGCGTTTTCTTGCATTTTGGTTGTAATGGTTTCATTGTTTTGCTTGATGATTTTTATAACACTGGTAATATATTCTTCAAATTTTTCATTGTTGGTTGACATCGTTATACCTGCTAAGAAAATCAACTAGAATATTTTTAGTTCCAGATATATTTTTAACAATAAAATCATAACAATAAAAGAATGATTGCCACTTCGTTCTTTTGTTTAGTTCTGATAAATGATCTATTTTATTTGTAATGAAAGCTCTTACTTGGGTATTATCTGTTCTAACAACAAATTTTACTGATAATAAGTGATAATGGAATCTCTTTATTTCAAATTTTACTACTAATACTTCTTTTTCGTTAATATGTTAATTTTTCTCATTTGGTTTCCATGTTCCACCTCTATATCCATAAATTAGTGGTTTTTCTTTGTTTGTATCCTCTTTATCATATGCTATGAGGACTGTTCCCCATCCTATATCTCTAGCATCAGTAAAAAGTTCTAGTTGATCTAGTTCTGTTGGTATTCTATGTTTTGACAAGGCTTTTACTTTTTCCTTGATTTTATTTATGGCTTTAGTATGTTCTTCCTTCCATTCAAAGGTTATATTTTTTCTAGTTAATTCTTGTAATGGCTTTCTTAAGAGTGGTAAATCCTTTATACGGTCTGAAGCATAGTTTACTACTCATAGAAATTGTTGTGCCTCTTTTTTGCTCTCTAATTTATCTTTATTTTTTTAATTTTTGTTACAATGTGTTCTTGAAATTGTAATCCTTCATTATCTATTATGTATCCCAAATATTCTATACTATTCTTAAAGATTTCAGATTTCTTTTCAGATGATAATATTCCATGTTGTTTCACAGTTTTTATAAATTCTTCTAGATGTTTTATATGTTTTTTCAAATCATCACTAAATATTAATATGTCATCTACATATACTATACAAAATTCTATCATATTCATACCATTTATTATTGTCTTCTTTTATTTGTTGTAGACTCATTATAAATTGTGTTGTATTTATATATTTTACACCTTTTTTCTTTAGCTTTGTGCATTTATTAGCATAATGTCCTTTTTCATTGCAATTCCAACATTTATATTCTTTAAGTTTTTCTTCTTCTAATGGTTTTACATATTTTCTTTTCCTAAATTTTCTCTTATGTTTAATTTTTTTTCTGGTTTCAGGGGTATTTCTATATCTTTTAAATCTCTTTTTCCTATAAGGTTGTTGGTTTTGTCTATTGTAATTATTATATCTTTTATATTTCTTGTGTTGACTCTCTTTTTATGACCTTTCTTATATTTCTTTTCTCTTCTATTATCATCACATCCAAATACTAGTCTTCTTTCTGTAAATCCATATATCTCTTAATCCTATTTTCTTATCTTTTTTAATCTTTTATTGCATTCTATATTCTTCACATTTTCGCATTAGGTATGCTCTTAGTACTCTTATTCTTTCTCCTAATGTATTTTCTTTTGGTTCTAGTTGGGTATATTCTTTTGATATGTCGGTATTATAAGGTATTGGTAAGTGGTCATAATAGAGTTGTTGATATATTAAACCGTTTTGTGGTAAAAATTTTGCTTCATAGAAGAACTTACTAAAACTTCTTGTATATTCTGGTAATTTATTAATTTTACAACATTTCATGTTATTTAGATTCATTATTATCTCCATTTTTCTTTCTGCAAGCACGTTTTCTCGTGCTACTAACCATTTTTCTCCTAAAAATTCTCTTTTTAGTATGATATAAAATATTATTAACATAGATTTCTAATCTCCTGCATGGCTAAATACTTCTCCTCTTAATTGGTATGATATAGATTCTATCCAATAAGCTACCTTTCCGATTAATGTTTTAGATATCAAGTCATACATATATTCTAGGTTTTCTATTTGTTTAGAGTTCATTAATGCTATATACATTCCAAGATTCCAATCATTTATTCTTCTTCCTATTCTTGTTCATCATAAACATTATCTAAGTCTAAAAAATATCCATTGTAATTTACACCTTGTGCCATTGATCCTATAAATTCTTTAAACTCAGCTTGTTGTCCTACTGGTATATGATTTGGTAATCTAGTTCGTTTTCTTGTTATTATTTCTAGATTAGGGTTTACTAATTCTTTTTCAGGATAATCATTTGCATCTTCATTTATTATATCATCAGTTTCTATTTCTGTTTCTATAGGCTTATTAAATTCATCTTCTATATCACTTTCAGGTTCATCTTCTATGATTGCATTTACGCTTTTCATTTTTTGTAAGGCTTCTATTATCTGGTTGTTTTCTTTTACTATTTCTGAGTCTTCTTCTTCTATGAATTCTGCTACTTGTATCTCTTGATTAGCTAATTCAATGTTGTTATCCTCGTCTGTATCACTCTCAGTTTTTTCATTACTAGTTGTACTTTCATCGCTTGTTTTATAATTTTTCTTACCTTCTTTTTTCCTTTTAACCTTTTTATCTCTTCTCTAAGGATTTGTATTTCTTTTTAATTCTCCTAATTCTTGTTTTACTTCATTTAATTCTTGTTTTACTTCATTCAATTCTTCTTTTGTTTGTTTCAACTCTACTTTGGTTTATTTTAGTATTTTCTTTGTATCTTTAAATTTGTGTTTATATTTTTTATATTTGTTATACCATTCTTCATTATTGTGTGTTTTCAATTTGGTATTTTCTGTTTGTAATTCACATATTTGTTGTTCTTGCTTATCTAGTTTTAGATTTAAATATTCGTTGGTTGTTTTTTCTGCGTCTTTTAAGTAAATGTTTTCACCTTTTGAATCGTTATTACTGCCTGGTGTAGTTTTTTCTTTCTTTTTTATTGGTTCATACCTATATATTTCTCTTTCTATTATATTTTTTCCATGGTTTTTTAAAAACATAAGTACACCAGGTTCTTGGTTTTTCATTAAAATTTTCATTTTTACTTAATATTGCTAAACTATCTAATATTTTTTCTAATTTCTTTAACAATTTTGGTTTTATTTTACTAATATCTACCATTATAGGCTCTTTAATTCTTCTCCAAGCATCTATCGGTACAATTTCTGGTTGTTGAGTTGTAGTACTAATTATTGTGTTTTCTTTGCTTGTACTAGGTCCATTTTCTCCTTATACTTATTTACCTTTACCTTTATTTGTCTCTTCTACTAATATGTTAAGTTTTTCCTGTATTATTTTAAATGTTGGTACTTCAGACACATTCCATAATTTTGTTAATTCTTCTCTTATTACTTCTTGCATCTGTGTTTGGTTTTATTTTATTTCATCCATCAATATTAATGTATTCTTCATTTTTTCTCTTACTGTTATTTCTTCCCATAACGCATTAATTTTTTTGTTAGGGTTAGTCATGATTATTTATTTCTTTTTCCATTAGTTTCCCATATCTATCCTTATTTTGTCAAATTTATCACATCGTTGTTCTAACTGTTTTATCTTTTCTTCTAGTTTTATTTCTTTTGCCTTGTATTTCAAGTATTTGAGTTGTGAAAATATTTCTTCTGATAAAGCTGCTTTTATTATTTTTAATTTATGTTTTTCTCTATTATTTCTCTTTGTATATTCATACTTTATTTACGAATCTTGTTTTCCCTTGGTCATTTATTTCAATTCCGTTATTATTTATCCTATAATTTATCATGGTTAAAAATTCACTTTCTAAAAGAGGTTCATTGAAACTGTCATATTCTATTACTCCTATATATATCTTATATTCTAAATCTTGGATTTTGAATCTTAAATTAATACTTTTGGTAATTATTATTTCTCTTTCATTTTCAGGATAATTATAAGTTTGCGGGTCTATTAAATCACAATCATTTTCATCAATCTTACTTATATGTATAAAACTTTTAATAGCTCTGGCATTTATTTCAGCTATACAATTTGTTGTTATTATTACCTTAATTTTTAATCTATTTTTGTTTATATTTATTAAATCTAATATTCTAGGTTGTATTAACACTAGTTAGTCGTGGCATTATTGATTCTTTTGTAATACTCAGTCTAGATCCTTCTATTTTTGGTATTAATCTTTTTGATGGTGTCAGGGTTCTGGTATTAAAATCCACATATATTTCTTCTGGTATAGTTATCTTGGAATTTTCTTTATGTTCTATTTGTTCTAATATTTCCTGGTACATTTTTGGTACTAAGATATTCATTTCATGTTGTTTTTTCACATGGTGATTTCCGGTTAGGGCGTATATCATTTTTGTTTCTATACTTATAACTTTACTTCCTGCCGACATATTTATTTCATCTAGTTTGTAATATAGTGTTAAGGTTAAGTCTTTATATTCATCTTTTAATGATATACTAAAATCTGGTTGTACTGTAAATTTTAACTTTCGGTATATTAAATTTCCTTTTATTACTGATATTAGAGAATCTTGTAGATTACCTAATATTCTATCATCTAATATGTATATTTGTATAGGTGTATCTATGTTCTTCTGAAAATATGCTTTTATGGTAAATTCTACTCCTCCAAAGTATATATTTCTATATTTTTTAGCTTCTTTAGTGGATAGTTTTGCTAACTCTCTTTTTATTACTTCATCTGTTATCAAGTTTATTTTTGTTCTTCCATTTATACTAGTTGTATCTATTATATTTTTATGCTTTTGTGCTATATATCTTATTTCTTTATTTCTTTCAAACCATTTTGTTTTAAATTTTTTCTTTATAGATAGTTCTTCCTTTTCATCTTGTATTGTTTGATATATTTCTGATTTAAAGCTTAATGTTTGTGTCATTCCTCCTTCATATGTATTCATTTGGTAGTAGGTTTCGTTAGATTCTTCTATTATCTCTTTTCCTTTATCCATATTTTAATATGTTGATGTACTTATACTGTTCCTCTATAACATCACGTAAGTCTTTTATTTTGTTATCTTTTCTGATTATTTGTCGTAATTTTTCTTCTCTTAGTTTCATATTTTCTTCCTCTTTTTGTCTTATTCTTTCTTCTTTAGGGCTATCATGTTTCTTAAGATTGTAATAGTATTTTCTTATTCACTCACTTGTTGGGAATATTCTTGTAAACGTTGATCTTTATCTTTTATAAGATCCATGCTTATTCTACAACTTACTATATGTTGGTTTATAACTCTATTTTATGTAAGGGGGTTTTCGGCTATCGTTCTAAGTTCTCCTAACTTATTTTGTTGTTCCATTAGTTTATTTTCATCCATAATGTTCTATTGTCATTCGTAGGTCTTCGTTCAAATCTGCTATTACCTGGTTTTGTCTAATCATTGCAGTGTTGAGATCTATTAATTCTCTGTATATTCGTATAACCTCATCCAAATTTGTACTTATTTTTGCTAAGTCAGTTTCTTCATCTATCCTTTCATAATTTTCCAGTCTTTTTATTGCTAATTCTTTTTTCCTTAATTCTATTAAACCACTATAATATCTTAACAGTATTTCATTGTGGTTTCTTCTTTGTATAAAGAGGTGTTTCGGTGCTTTAACTAATTTTTTTCTTTTATTTAACATTCTAGTTTGGCTAAATTTTGGACGTTTCTTCATTGTTTACAACCTATTCCTTTTACAAGCTGTGATACCAAACTAGAATGTTAAATAAAAGAATTTTTTTAGTTAAAGCACTGAAACACCTCTTAATACAAAGAAGAAACCACAATGAAATACTGTTAAGATATTATAGTGATTTAATAGAATTAAGGAAAAAAGAATTAGCAATAAAAAGACTGGAAGATTATGAAAGGATAGATGAAGAAACTGACTTAGCAGAAATAAGTACAAATTTGGATGAAGTTATAAGAAAATACAGAGAATTAATAGATCTCAAAACTAAAATGATTAGACAAAACCAGGTTATAGCAGATTTGAACGAAGACCTACGAACGACAATAGAACATTATGGATGAAAATAAACTAATGGAACAACAAAATAAGTTAGGAGAACTTAGAATGATAGCCGAAAAATCCCTTACATATAATAGAGATATAAACCAACATATAGTAAGTTGTAGAATCAGCATGAATCTTATAAAAGATAAAGATCAATGTTTACAAGAATATTCCCAACAAGTGAGTGAACAAGAAAATATTTCTTCTGATACCAATTTAGTGGCGGATCTTTTCATCATCTAACAACCCTGAAGAGGGTAGGAATATAGATGACATATTAACAAGGTTACATGTAAGTTTATTAAATAATAAACATGTAGTACGGAAGCAGATATTATCAACTCAAAATTCATTTTTAAATAAAAGTCTATAACCTTCTATCAATAGTTAACATCATAATTGCAGAGACCTATACTTATCAAGATCATAATTAGAAACACATAGTCTGAAGACATACCTCTTAGAAGAATTTCAAGATCACCGGAGATACTCAACCCACCCTGGCTCTGCCTCCCTTTTTCCTCACTGGATTCGACGGGATAAATGGCCTAGGTGTCGGGAGTTGCTTGACAGACTCTTTCTTAAATTTTCTTTAAGAGATGGTATTTTATAGACTAGTATGGTTCTAAGTATAAGCTTTCAAAGTATCTATTCTCTGGTATTATGCTATTATTATTGATATGAGTTATAGACTAGAATGGGGTTTAGCTAGACATGAGAGAGAGTATTTCAAAGATTTGAAGTTGTTGTATTTCGAAAGATGATTTCAGAAGTTACAATGAGGCTCTTTATATAGATAACCTCTTTGATTGATTACATTATTGCTATGCTGCAAAAGTCTAAAAGCAAATAGTAGTTGGTTACAAAAGTCTAAAAGTAAATAGTAAGTTGCAAATTTTTCTTCAAAGTTGTTTGTCTTTGTTGCCATTTTTTCATCCTTGTCATTGATTCTTTGTGGGTCTGGCAGATTTTTGCAATTTGTTGAGGTCGGTTGCTCGTTACGGTATTTCTAGATGCTACGCAAGTGTACGTATCGCAATTTGTAATAATTTCAATAAGATCGAGTATCTTCCACAGAGACTGATTTATCAAGTACCAATTAAGTAATCTTTGGTTTCCATTTGGCTAACGAATATAGGTGATGATTTCTAAACTACATAATTAACAAACTAAAGTAAATTGCAGAAATGAAGTAGTAATGAAAGCACACGAAGTTTAAGTCAGTGATGAAGGCAATTAGGGTTTCCAGTCTCCTCAACTTTCCGTTCTATCATTCATTAATGCAAGACTAGCGATTCTTCTTCTTATTAAGATAGCAGGTTAACTGAGGTGTTCTATATTCCGGTTAGAACATATAAAACTCAACCTAAGTGAGAACTTTCTATATTTCTATGATAAGTTCAATCACACAGGAGGATTAAGATCAATAACCTAAAACGCTATACAGGCAATCGTTCAAGATTAAACCTACGTCTAATTAAATATAGCATATTCAAATCTCCCGTCTCAGATCTTGATTCGAAATCATATAGGTAATGAAAACTAATGGCCAATTAATTCTCATTCAATAAACACAAGTTGAAGAGATCTTAATAGATGAAGAAGAACATTGGCAATGCATTAAATTATAATATAGTTTCAAGTGACTTAACGGAAAACCCTAATAGAAGTAATTAGCTCCTTGACATGCCAAGAAAACTAATTAACTTAATATCCAACATGAACTGAATTAAATTAAAGAAAAGGAAAAGAACTTGAACAATAGATGTCTCTAATGACTCCTTGTTCTCTTGTTTCTTGCCTCCAAAGTGTTATATCCTTTTCAGAAAAATGTTTCCCCCAATATATATCACGAGAAAAAAACCCAAAATGGATCTTTTTGCCCTTATTAAATTTAGGTTTCTCGCTTCCCTAACGTCGTCGGCGCCGTGGCTCTTCAAACAGGCGCTGCAGCGCTAATTCGCTTTTGAAAGTCACTCACTTTCTTCCAGTGGGGCGCCGCAGCGCTAAAGTTGGGCATCGCAGCCCTTCAGCGCCGTGGCTCCATGCTGTGTTGCGACGCGTCTCTTCAGCATTCTTCGTCCAAAATTATTTCTAGACTGCTTTCCAAGCTTCCCAGGGCTTCTTTGACTCATTTCTTGTGACCAGCTATGCATTTTTTTGTCCTTAATAACCACCTATTTCCTTTGGATTCGCCTTATTCCTTTTTGAATCGCTTAAATCATGAAAACACAAAACAACACGCATAATACTGTACAAAATAACTAAAAGACAAAAAAAAAGACTCCCTAAAACACACTCTAAAATAGTACTAAAATCAACCTAACAAACACCCCCAAACTTACACTTTACTCGTCCTGGAGTAAAGAACTCTAGACACCCTAAAAAGAAAAACACACAGACTCTAGACTGAATCAGGTCAACAATAATAAATATTGCCTCGAAAATCATGAACAACATGTAATAAAATATTCTGGAACATTCAAGCCACTAATTTGCTATCTAGAATTTCAAGTCGGATAATCCTCAAATTTGCTTAAAGTTATTAATGCATATGACCACTCAACCATGATTATTAACTTAAACAAGTATTCAATATTAGTTCATGCACAACTAATTCTTACCAACCGTCCATCAGGTCCAAGTTGTATAGGCTTGCTAACTTGCTACTCTCCACAAATTTAGACAACACATGTTCAAGATTCAGTAGGACTTTTATAGGTTATGACGATAGGCTTAAGCACGGGTAGATGAAATGACATATAGGCTCAAAGTTATCATAAGCATATAAACCAATCAACCCAACTCAATATTCATATTACAAACCAAAAGCAATCCCCAATTTTTCGTTACCCAATTTTTCTTTTCTTTTCGAACTACACCCCCAAACTTGTTTTTCAATGTATGTACAAGGGAAGTGTAGTGTACTTTTTTTTAATTTTTTTTTTTAAAAAAATTGTTTTTCAATCCTTTGCTCTTATATTGATAGCACCCAATTTAAAATACCAGTTACAAAATATCAGTCCCCCAATCATATACTTATATACTCATGAAATTCAAGGGAAGGAAAATATTTGTAAAGGGTTTCAAGTAGGCTCAGAATAGGTGTCAATCAAAGAAGGGTTACTTAAGGCTCAAAGAGGGTAAATAGGGATTACATTAGTCAAGGTTGGCTTGAAAGGCTCAATCGTTCCAAAGATAGCCTAAATAATCTTCCTAGGAATGCATCATCTATGATTTCGTCTCAAATAGCAAGCAAGCAAGTTCTAGGACATTCCACCATCTTTCCTCAAACCAAAATTCAATCATGTCTAAACCAATATTTGAATACAAAAAATTCACCAATCATGGTCGGGTTTTCATACTTATTAATAATTAAAAACAACTCAAGACCTATCCAACTCAAGCACACAGATTTATGCATTTCATGGCTATCAATTTCATCCAACTCTATCACATGTGTTCACTCAATCTCATGGGCTATTGTTATTAACTTGATTCATTGACACATGACACTTAGACTCTGACACTAAACAAAGACACTAACAACAAACAAACATAAACAATTAACACTATTAACACAAAACAGTAAGACTCCCCCCCAAACTTATTCGACACATTGTCCCCAATGTGATAAGTAAAGCAGGAGTAAGAAGACTCACTGAAACTGCAGCTAAGAGATTCAGAATGGTGGTGGCGGTGGTGGTGGATGATAATGCGGCTGGTACATTGGAGGATATCCAAGAGATGACTTAGTGTTGTCATCATCCATGGACCAGTTATGCATAAATGAGTTTATTTGGTCGACACTCGTGACCTCATATGCATGTCTTTGTTGCATGTAAGTGTCCATATATTGTTGGTGTTGGATGAGATACTGGTTCTGCTGGATAATTTACTCATTCTATTAGAAAAGTTAATCCAACCTCTGGGTGTGGCCGTCCACAATCGCCAAAGGAGGTGGCTGACTGCTCTGTCCAGGCTCTCCGGCTTCTTCATCGTGCTTCCTCTGCTGGCGCTTTGGATGGTTGCGGTTGCCTTCTCCAGGTGTAGGTTCTGGTGTTGGGTTTGAGTATGCGTTGGCCATTGTTCGGGTTAGGGGATTCTGCACTCTGCCTTTTACATCATTGCTACACTCCGGCACTCCATGTGTGACACATAGTGTAGTGATCAACGATCCATTCCCTAACCCTGCGGTTGTGTTCAGTCTGCATATCCAATTGAGGCTATTTTTGACAGCTCGACCCACATCTACTGAAATTCCCTTCATGATAGCATACACCAGCTTGATACGATCCATTGGTATATCAGAGAAGTGTGTGGAGGGGATCAGGCAGGCAATCACAAAGTAGAGTCAAACTTTGTTGAATTAGCAGCGGAGCATGCATTTGGGGGCGTGATATGTATATGTGAAACGGGCCCCTGGATATCCTACTGTCTCAGCCACCTCCACCCAGTCAATTTCTAAATTATTCCAAACAGTGAAGTCATCCTCCTCATCTTCTCTAGAAAATTTATTACCCCACATATGACATTAATCGCTTCAGCCCCAACTGGTACTCTTCTCCCTCGTACGAAACAAATGTTGCCTTGTTTCTCTGGGTAGTTGGCATAGAATTCGTAGGCTAGTTGAGTATTTGGCTTTGCCAAATAAGGATTGACAAATGTACCCAACCTCTATCAGCAATCATGGCCCTGATGGGTTCATATACCTCATCTTCGTATGGCGCAGTCTGGAATTCCATCCCTCTCTCTGGTACCAAGGAACAAGTACACAACTTGTTATACCTGTCTTGGGCATCCTTGTTGGCAAATATTTTCTTATCATAGTCGGCCCTAGGTGGTGGATTCATAGGGTCCCGAGAGGAGGATGCCTTGGAAGTAGCTCGTCGTGGACCCATTATGCCTTGTTTAGCAACTTTGAAGTTGTCTAAAAAAAATCTGGCAACACTTTCCCTTAATTTTTTTTTACTTCCCAACAACAATTCGACTCCACAACAATACATTCAATCAACCCATAATATCAATAACTACAATTCAACAACTCCACAATAACAATATTCCTCCCAAGAACACAATCAACCCTCCCAACTTAGAATTTCTCCAAAGTCATAAAAAGAACACATAAAAATTCTTCAAAACTTGAATGCAATACTTACCTTATGGCGAGAGAGACTTCAGGTGGTGTTTCATTGCCTCACATATTGAAGATTTGAAGAACTTATGGAATAATTTCTTGAAGGATTGGGATTTTAGGGTTTGGAAAGGGAATTTGGGGGAAGTGTTGATTTAGAATTAATGGAAGAATTGAGGAAAGAGAAGAGTTTTTGTGGTGCGAAAAGATTGTAATTTGAGATACAATGGGGGTTTTTTGAATTTTTAGGGTTGGAGAAGAGAAGAATAGAGAAGGGTTATCTGAATTATTTTTGGGGATAGTGAGAAAAGTGTTCTTGTTTCTCGGTTTTAACCTGTAATTCACATGGGTGCCGCGTCTCTCACCATTCCACGGCGCGGTGTGATCACGTATGCCGCAGGATCCGCGGCCCTAATGTTGGATGCCACGACACTAAATCAACATAAAAAATCCTTTGTTCACTACCTTCCGAGAGCCGAATGCCGCGACCCTTGTTTTGGCGCCGCGGCGCTAAATCAACATACGAGGTTCTGACTTTTGGTGCTGATTTCAACAACTCGCGACACATTTTCATCCCAAAGTTGGCTCATAATTCACTTAACATAAACACATAGAACAAGAATCAACAAGACAATGAGATTGTTCAAAACAAGATAAACAAAACATAATAAAATAACATAATTAAAATGTTGGGTTGCCTCCCAATAGCGCTGTCGTTTAACGTCATTTAGCCGGACACAGATTTCCTCTTAGGTGGGCCTCAAGATGATAATCGACTTGGCTTGATCACTAGAACCACACACGTATGGCTTCAATCTTTGTCCGCTCATTTTGAATGGTGCACTCTCCTTTCCTCGCACCTCGACTGAACCATATGGAAAAACTCTCTCAATAGTAAATGGTCCTGACCATCTAGACTTCAACTTGCCTAGAAATAGCCTCAACCTCGAATTGAATAGCAGTACATGTTGCCCAGGTTGAAACTCTTTTCGGACCAAGTTCTTGTCATGCCATGCTTTATTGCGTTCCTTATAGATCTTGGCATTCTCATAGGCTTCATTTCGAAACTCATCAAGCTCATTCAATTGCAGTAGCCTATTCTGCCCTGCAGCACTCTCATCCAAATTCAGCTTCCTCATGGCCCAATATGATCGATTCTCCAGCTCAACTGGTAAGTGACATGCTTTTCCAAAAACCAATCTATAAGGAGGCATTCCAATTGGAGTTTTGAATGCCGTCCTATAGGCCCAAAGCGCATCATCCAGTTTCTTAGACCAATTCTTTCTAGAACCACCCACCGTCTTCTGAAGGATCCTCTTTACTTCTCTGTTTGAAATTTCAGCTTGACCATTTAATTGAGGATGATATGGCAAAGTAGTTCGGTGGTAGACTCCATAGTGAGCAAGTAGAGCATCCAGTTGCTTGTTACAAAAATGACTCCTTTCATCACTAATAAGAGCTCGGGGAGTACCAAACCTTGTGAATATGTGCTTGTGCAGGAAGTTCAACACGGTCTTACCATCATTTTCTTTAGTTGCTACTGCTTCGACCCAATAGACTAGATCAACTAGAACTTTTTACTGATACTAGTGATATAGGATAGGGAGCAGTCCTCATAGCATATGATAAAGAGGATATATACAAAGAAAAATCACTAATTTGTGGATATGGAGGTGGAACATGGAAACCAAATAAGAAAAATTACCATATTAACGAAAAAGAACTATTAGCAGTAAAATTTAGAATAAAGAAATTCCATTATCACCTATTACTAGTAAAATTTGTTGTTAGAACAGATTATACTCAAGTAAGAGCTTTGATACCAATTTAGTGGCGGATCTTTTCATCATCTAACAACTTTGAAGAGGGTAGGAATATAGATGACATATTAACATGGTTACATGTAAGTTTATTAAATAATAAGCATGTAGTACAGAAGCATGTATTATCAACTCAAAATTCATTTTTAAATAAAAGTCTATAACCTTCTATCAATATGTAACAT
The DNA here is from genome assembly GCA_029783415.1 of Anisodus acutangulus. Lineage (NCBI taxonomy): Eukaryota > Viridiplantae > Streptophyta > Magnoliopsida > Solanales > Solanaceae > Anisodus > Anisodus acutangulus. The sequence goes on from CM056509.1 coordinate 8,548,838, forward strand.
CATAATTGCAGAGACCTATACTTATCAAGATCATAATTAGAAACACATAGTCTGAAAACATACCTCTTAGTAGAATTTCAAGATCACCGGAGATACTCAACCCACCCTGGCTCTGCCTCCCTTTTTTCCTCACTAGATTCGACGGGATAAATGGCCTAGTGTTTTATGGACTAGTATGGTTCTAAGTATAAGCTTTCAAAGTATCTATTCTCTGGTATTATGATATTATTCTTGATATGAGTTATAGACTAGAATGGGATTTAGCTAGACATAAGAGAGAGTATTTCAAAGATTTGAAGTTGTTGTATTTCTAAAGATGATTTCAGAAGTTTCAATGAGACTCTTTATATAGACAACCTCTTTGATTGCTTACATTATTGCTATGCTGCAAAAATCTAAAAGCAAATAGTAGTTGGTTACAAAAGTCTAAAAGTAAATAGTAATTTGCAGATTTTTCTTCAAAGTTGTTTGTCTTTGTTGCCATTTTTTCAACGTTGTCAGCTTTCATCCTTGTCATTGATTCTTTGTGGGTCCAACGGCTTTTTGCAATTTATTGAGGCCGGTTGCTTTCTTCCACAAATATCTTTGCAAGCTATCTTTCTTATAATAAGATGAATTTTTTTTCTTTCATACTCCTATAGAATAGGAATGGTATCGTTTTAATTTTTTCAATAGATACTCCTATAGAATAGGAACGATATCTCTTTTAGTAGTAATACTGGTAATATATGATAATAAATGGGCTTGCTATAGTTAGACTACATTGGGTCGTATCAATTTGTTACTTGTGGATTTATGTAGTTATACTACATTGGGCCGTTTCATGCGAAATGATTAGAGGATCCTTCTTCTTTTTTATAGTAGTATGAATAGTATTGGTATCATTTTTTGTACTAATAACATGCATTTTCCTCTAGCCTATCAGAAGCTTGTATTGTTCCACAATTGCACTGGAGTGATTATGTTTCAGGTTTATGATCCGGTCATGCATATTTGTAAGCTGCATGGTGTCGTGAGATAATACGCCGTTGTTGTAGTATAGAGTAATAATTTCTTCAATTTCTTCACGTTTGGAATTTCCAATAATGCTAGTTTTACCTGCTCTTAACATATCTTCAATTTTTTATTTTAATGTTAATAGTCCAATAGCTCTTTTGGCACTGAGCCATTCTTGAAATTTTTCCAGGGTGCATGGTATTTTCATCTTGAGATCTTCATCATCTCTGCTAATGTTGATATTTCTCCAGTTTTGAACAACTGGCATATTATAATAGGTTTTTCCGTTAGATATGTTGAGGCATCAAATAGTTGTATACCATAAATACCTTTTCCAAATGATTCCATCATTGCTTGAGCAGATTGTACTATAACAGTAGGTAATTTAGCAATATTTTAAAAAGTTTTGCAACAATATCAGGATTAGATTTTTTATTACATAAAAATCTTGGGTATTTGCTAAGTTTTGCACTTCGTAAAATATGAGGGTTAGATTTATAGTCATAAAATTTATTTATTTGTTCGTAAGCTATAATATATTCAGGTGCAAACTTCAATTTGTCACTCATTGATACTGCTGTTGGATTTTGCAAAGATGAGGTTGTTATGGTAGATGGCATAGTGAATGACATGGTTGCAAGCTTGGATGTAAACGTTTTTGGTTTTCTGTAGTAGATAGAGGGTTTTTTAGGTTTTGTAGGTTTTTGAAGTCTCGAAAGGCTTCTGTCAGTTGATCTACCAGATGCGCGTTTTCTTGCATTTTGGTTGTAATGGTTTCATTGTTTTACTTGATGATTTTTGTAACACTGGTAATATATTCTTCAAATTTTTCATTGTTGGTTGACATCGCTATACCTGCTAAGAAAATCAGCTAGAATATTTTTAGTTTCAGATATATTTTTAACAATAAAATCATAACAATAAAAGAATGATTGCCACTTCTTTCTTTGTTTAGTTCTGGTAAATGGTCTATTTTATTTGTAATGAAAGCTCTTACTTGGGTATTATCTGTTCTAACAACAAATTTTACTGGTAATAGGTGATAATGGTATCTCTTTATTTCAAATTTTACCGCTAATAGTTCTTTTTCGTTAATATGATAATTTTTCTCATTTGATTTCCATGTTCCACCTCTATATCCACAAATTAGTGGTTTTTCTTTGTCTGTATCCTCTTTATCATATGTTATGAGGAATGTTCCCCATCCTATATCACTAGCATCAGTAAAAATTTCTAGTTGATCTAGTTCTGTTGGTATTCTATGTTTTGGCAAGGCTTTTACTTTTTCCTTGATTTTATTTATGACTTTAGTATGTTCTTCCTTCATTCAAAGGTTATATTTTTCTAGTTAATTCTTGTAATGACATTCTTAAGAGTGGTAAATCCTTTATACGGTCTGAAGCATAGTTTACTACTCCTAGAAATTGTTGTACCTCTTTTTTGCTCTCTAATTTATCTTTTAATTTTTTTATTTTTGCTACAATGTGTTCTTGTAATTGTAATCCTTCATTATCTATTATGTATCCCAAATATTCTATACTATTCTTAAAGATTTTAGATTTCTTTTCAGATAATAATATTCATGTTGTTTCATAGTTTTTATAAATTCATCTAGATATTTTATATGTTTATTCAAATCATCACTATTTATTAATATGTCATCTACATATACTATACAAAATTCTGTCAATTTTCTGAACACTTGGTCCATCCTTCTTTGAAATATTTGTGGTGCATTTTTCAATCCAAAGGGTAGTACATTCCATTCGTAATGTCCTTGAGAGGCACTAAAGTCTGTTAAAGATTTTGATTCATTTTTTAGTTTTATTTACAAAAATCCACTTTTACAATCAAACTTACTGAACTATTTTTTATTTCCCAATCTATTGATAAGGTTTCTTTTGTATGGTAAAAAATATCCACCAAATATTGTCTTTTTGTTTAGTTCTCTATAATAAATCACCATTCTAGCATTTTCTCTTTTTTGTTCACTATGTTTTCTAACTAAAAAGACTGCTACTATGTGGACTTTTACTCTCTTGTATCAATTTTAATTCTAATAATTCTTTTAGTTGAGTTTCAAATTCTTTTTGATCTGTTGTGCTATACCTAATAGGTTTAGATCTAACTATATCACTGGAATTTATTAACTTGATTTCAGCATATATTTTTCTTTCTCCCATAGTTGCATTGGGTTTTCTCCAAAATTTATTTTTAATATATTGAGATATTTTTCTCTTAATAACTGTAGGTTACTATTCCTATCTGATCTTATGTTACATATTCTTAGTGTGTGTATTGGTAGTACTCTCTTTAGTATTATCCACTTATTACAAGGCTTTTGTAAGCTAAAAGTAGTATTATTTATCACTTGTATTTTAAAGTAGTCTAGGAAATTATTTCCTAACAATACTTGTTGTTTCATATCATTCAGTTGGTATATTACTGGTAGTCTAAATATTGTCTTTCCTAATATTATTCTCATATTTTCTGCTATTATATCCAATTCTTTTGTTTGTTCGTTAAAGCCTGATACTCTTGTTTTATGTGTTTTAGATCTCTTCCATCTGTGTAGTTCTAATACCTCTTTCTTTGCTAGACATAAGTCTGCTCCATTGTCAATAAATATCTTTTATTTTATCATTTTATTATGCTTGTATTCTATATGAGCTTCTATATAGATTGCTACCATCTAATTATCATTTTGTTTCAAATCTATCTTTCCTAATCTTTGTTGAAGCTCCTCATCTTGTTCTATTTCTCTTACTTTCTCTAATAGTTTTTTCCATCTTATTTCACTCAATCTTTCTCTTATTCTGCTAAGGTTTTTAGTAATCTTTTTGTATCTATCATTATAGTATTTATTTCATGTTTCACTAGTAGTTATAGTTGTAATAAGCTTATGGCGAACATGTCTTTCATATTATATCCAGTAATTTCTTTCCTCTAATAATTTTCTTTTTTCTTCTTGTGATTCCATTTAGTCAGAACTACTTTGGCTTTCTGAGTTTTGGTTAATAAAGTTAATATTTTCTAATTCTGATTCACTTTTTTCATCAGTTTGACTGACATAAAAGTCTTCATATTCATACCATTTATTATTGTCTTCTTTTATTTGTTGTAGATTCATTATAAATTGTGTTGTATTTATATATTTTACACATTTTTTCTTTAGCTTTGGGCATTTATTAGCATAATATCCTTTTTCATTGCAATTCCAACATTTACATTCTTTAAGTTTTTCTTCTTCTAATGGTTTTACATATTTTCTTTTCCTAAATTTTCTCTTATGTTTAAATTTTTTCCTAGTTTCAGGGGTATTTCTATATCTTTTAAATCTCTTTTTCCTATAAGGTTTGTAATAATATTGTTGGTTTTGTCTATTGTAATTATTATATCTTTTATATTTCTTGTGTTGATATCTCTTTTTATGACCTTTCTTATATTTCTTTTCTTTTCTATTATCATCACATCCAAATACTAGTCTTCTTTCTGTAAATCCACATATCTCTCTTAATCCTATTTTCTTATCTTTTTTAATCTTTTGTTGCATTCTATATTCTTCGCATTTTCGCATTAGGTATGCTCTTAGTACTCTTATTCTTTCTCCTAATGTATTTTCTTTTTGTTCTAGTTGGGTATATTCTTTTGATATCTCATTATTATAAAGTATTGGTAAGTGGTCATAATAGAGTTGTTGATATATTAAACTTTCTTGTGGTAAAAATCTTGCTTCATAGAAGAACTTACTAAAACTTATTGTATATTCTGGTAATTTATTAATTTTACAACATTTCATGTTATTTAGATTCATTATTATCTCAGTTTTTCTTTCTGCAAGCACGTTTTCTCATGCTACTAACCATTTTTCTCCTCTTTTTAGTATGATATCAAATATTATTAACATAGATTTCCAATCTCCTGCATGGATAAATATTTCTCCTCTTAATTGGTATGCTATAGATTATGTCCAATAAGCTACCTTTCCGATTAATGTTTTAGATATCAAATCATACATATATTCTAGGTTTTCTGTTTGTGTAGAGTTCATTAATGCTATATACATTTCAAGATTTCAATCATTTATTCTTCTTCCTATTTCTTGTTCATCATAAACATTATCTAAGACTAAAAAATATCCATTGTAATTTACACCTTGTGCCATTGATCCTACAAATTTTTTAAATTCAGCTTGTTGTCCTACTGGTATATGATTTGGTAATCTAGTTCATTTTCTTGTTATTATTTCTAGATTAGGGTCTACTAATTCTTCTTCAGGATAATCATTTGCATCTTCATTTATTATATCATCAGTTTTTATTTTTGTTTCTATAGGCTTATTAAATTCATCTTCTATGATTGCATTTTTAGTCATAAAGATAATTCGGGCTGCTCTTTTGCGAGACATAAGACTCGTCTTGTAGGTGATGGTAAAACTCAACAGGTTGGAGTGCATTGTGGTAAGACATTTAGTCCGGTGGTCAAACTGGCTACCATTCGTATTGTTCTCAGTTTGGCTCTTTCGAAAGCATGGCTCATTCATCAGCTAGATATAAAGAATATTTTCTTACATGGTGATCTTAAAGAGACGGTTTATATGCATTAGCTCTTGGGTTTTTGAGACCCCAAATATCCGCATCATGTCTATTTATTGAAAAAGTCCTTGTATGGGCTGAAGCAGACCCCTCGAGCCTGGTATAAGCAGTTTGCAGACTATGTATCTACTATTGGGTTTTCTCACAGCAGGTCTGATAATTCTATGTTCATATATCGTCGTGGTGCTTCCTTGGCATATATTCTCTTGTATGTGGATGATATTATTTTGACAGCTTCTTCTGATGATTTACGCAAGTCTATTATGACACTACTCAGTTCTGAGTTTACAATGAAAGACTTGGGGCCCTTAAGTTATTTCTTGGGGATTGATGTCACTCGTCATGCAGGTGGGTTATTCTTATCACAAAGGAAGTATGCCGCCGAGATCATTGAGCGAGCTAGTATCGCCCCGTTCAAGTCCACTTCCACTCCAGTTGATACTAAACTCAAGCTGGGTTATGCGGCTGGCTCACCTTATGAGGATCCAACCCACTATCGCAGTCTTGCAGGGGCTCTTCAGTATCTTACTTTCACGAGATCAGATATTACGTATGTCGTACAACAGCTGTGTTTGTTTATGCATGATCCCAGGGTTGAGCACATGAATACACTCAAACGTATTATTCGATACATTCAGGGAACACTTGACTATGGCTTACATTTTTATCCATCATCGACATCTACACTTGTCTCGTATACAGATGTTGATTGGGGTGGTTGTCCGGATACCAGACTCTCCATGTCTGTCTATTGTATGTTTCTTGGTAATAACTTGGTCTCATGGTCTACAAAGCGACAGTCTACATTATCATGCTCTATTGCGGAGGCCGAGTATCGAGAGGTAGCCAATGTGGTCTCTGAATCATGTTGGTTACGTAATCTTCTCTTAGAACTTCAGTCTCATTCAGAAAGCTACATTGGTTTATTGTGATAATATTAGTGTCGTCTATCTTTCTGATAATCCGGTTCAACACCAGCGCACTAAACACATCGAGATGGATATCCACTTTTTCGCGAAAAGGTAGCTGGTGGACAAGTACGCGTCTGCCATGTCCCTTCCAGGTATCAAATTGCTGATATCTTTACGAAGGGTCTTCCCTCGGTTTTATTTGAAGATTTTAGGGACAGTCTCAATGTACGAAGACCGCCCGCTATGACTGCGGGGGTGTGAAAGTATACACGGCACAAGGCGAATGTCCGTGATATACTTACCAAACTATCTGTGATATATATGGTAAGTATATCACGGTTTGGAGAGTATTTTGTACCATATTATTGGTAATTAATTAGCATTGTACACTTACCATAATTATAGAGTTCTTATACAAATAGAATACGGTTTTGGGAGTAGAATAGGAATAGGATTTTCCATATTATGAAAATTATAAATTGTATATATACTCATTCATTAATAAAAATAATCAAGTGATTATTTTTTCACTAAGCAAGAAGAAAAAATCGGGTTGTAGCAGAGGAATCTGAAAGTTATAAAATGTTGTCACTGCGATTATAGTATATTTATCCCCTGCCTGGCTTTGGATTGCTTTGAATTGTTTGTCCTTATCTGACCTTTTCTATGCTTTCTCTTGAGCCGAGGGTCTTTCGGAAACATCCTCTCTACCTTCGAAGATAGGGGTAATGTCTGCGTACACTCTACCCTCCTCAGACTCTACATTGTGAAATTTTACTAGGTATGTTGTTGTTGTATCCCTGCCTGGCTTTCTTATTCATCATTTCTTTTTTTCTTTTGAAATTGAGTAGCTCTCATGGAATTTGGTTGATGAACCTTTGTCACTATAATGGAATATTTTTCCTTTTGCTTTCACGTACTGAATATCTCACCATGATCTGAATAAACTAATAGTATGTTTTCGTTTTCTACCTGAACTAAGATAAATCTAAGCTACTAGGGAGATTGTGAGTTGGCGAAGGAAATCGTTGTTTGTAAAGACTCATGGTTCTATGTTGCACTTGAGCATTCATTCTTGTGATTCATGCTCTCTAGACGAAATTTTATGCTCTCTCGCTCCTCTAATTCTATATATCACATAAGTCAACATCTATACAAAAATAGGACCCCAATTTAGTGCCTAGTGGATCTCGAATGTATCAATCATAGCGGGAAAAGCGGGGAAGTGGAAATGAATTATTTTTATTCAAGGTAATTATTTAAATAAGTTATCATCAGTTTTTATGCCTACGGATAGTTGAAAAATAACTTCTATTACATGGACGGGGACTTTCTAGATATGTTACTACTACATAAATTGTGTCTGTGAGCTCATGAGTTGATTGATGAAATTATTATCTTTTAAAATTAGGAATGACCTACATTTTGCTTTCTTTGATCAGTTCCATTCAATTTAGTTCACTTGTCGAATAAATTGATTTGGACAGTTCCTAGAAATTGTGTATACTTTCTTCGTCGGCAATCTTGATTTTGAAAAAAAGAGTAGTTATTAGGAGTTTTATTACTAAACTAACATTAACTTATTCTTTTAATAGGTCAAGATTTTAAAGTTTTCGAAGAATTTGCACCAAAATAAGGTGCAACACAAGTATAAGCAACTGAAATGTTAAAGATCAAGTTGAAGCACGACAGACAAATTCTCTATTTTCTTAGAAATTGTTTATAGATGTTTCCATTTGTTCATGTTATAATTTGAGTTTTTATTTCGACAGGAGTTGAGAAATATCACTATAAGAAAAAGGGTCATTAGCGAGAAGAAATCTGGTCGTTAAAAGTACCAATCTGATCATTATTAGTCAACATCGACTGATAAAAATCTGGTCGCTTGTCATTAAAAGTTCCCACGTTAAAAGTTAACTACCGCATTAGAACCCATAAACGATGGCATGAAATTCTGTCGTTATACCTCCTTTTAGCGACCTACTTTTCCCAACGCTAGTAATTATTCCGGTCGTTAAAAACCTTTAATTAAGATGGCTAAAAGCGATTTTAGCTACTGAATTCTACCCATGCTAATTGTCTGGTACCTTTCAACGATTATTAAATACTAATTATTCTTTCTTAGGAATTCAGATGTATAAATATAAACGCCTCAGAAAACAATACCAACATACACAGTGTAATGCCACACAGTGAAGTCTGAGAAGGATAAGATATACGCAGACCTTATTTTTACCTTTGTGGGGTAGAGAAGTTGTTTCCGATAGACCCTCGGCTAAAAAGAACGTAATCAATGCAGGAATCCATGGAAAATAAGACGGCAAGATAACATTAAAGATATATAATCGATAAGTTATATAACATTTCATAGTTAATTACAAAGATCTAACGAATCATAATACCAGAATATACCTATAAAAATTGTATGACACTAAATTTACAGTTACATAAGCAAAGCTTAATGATAATTAAGGGAATATTTACATACTCCTTCAGCAACTTCCCGTGAGAAGGGGGTGCTAAAACTTCATAAAATGAATAGATGTAAAAATAAGAGTAAGAGTTCCAAGAAGTTACAGGGTTCCAGAAAGATACAGGCGTAGATGTCATGTCTATACAAGTTAAACTGTTTTAGATGCAACTCTAGTGTTAGATATTTGCATTTCAATTCTGGAATCGGCATCTCTGTGAACTGCAACACACAGAGGATCTGCTGCAGTAATCCCAACCAAATTAGTAAGAAATTAAAAAAGCAATAACAACAAAAAGAAAGTACTCCACAGCATAGTGATAGTTTTGTGACAAATCAAACCATTATTTATACACGCTAAACAACATCAATGTACAAAAATCCTTGTTTCTAGGTCTATCTTTGCCAATATGATAAAAGAGATATCCAACAACAACAACCCAGGAAACCTCTGGGGTCTGGGGAGGGTACAGTGTACACAGACCTTACCCCTATCTTGTGAGGTAGGGAGGTTATTTCCGATAGACTCTCGGCATAAGGACAAGTGTTAAATAAGGGAATATACATGTGATATACACTAAATATACAGCAGTGTATATCACAGTATACGTAACAAAGAAACAACAACAAGGATGACATCGCCCAACTGAGCCCATCACGGGAGCGATGGCGATCCAGCCACTCGAGCAAAGGCTGAAACAAGATATTAGGAAAGTATATTTTGTGTATATTGTAGTGTATTGGTTACCTAAGTTAGGATATACACTTACCATAATTAGGATATACATGTACCATAATTGTATAGTTAGAATTATGGTAGAATAAGGTTTTAGGAATAGAATAGGAATAGGATTCTCCTATTTTGTAACTTGTATATATACATATTCAATTAATGAAAATAATCAAGGGGATTATTTCTTTCATGGTATCAAGAGACTATGTCCAAAACAAAAGTTCTTCTCTCAACTTTTTCCTTGTGGCCGAGAACCCCCCCCCCCCCTCCTCGGGTTTCTTCTCTCCAAAATTTCATCTTCCGCTCTCAAAAACCTCTCTTAAATTTCCCCTCCTTCTTTGTTCCTTCAATATGTCTAAGAACAATTATCACCCTGCCCTCACAGTTTCCAATATCAAGAGCAGTATCCATATTGTCCTCGAGATGGAAAACGTCCAATATGCGACGTGGGCGGAGTTGTTTAAAATTCACGCTATCTCTTATCAAGTTCTTCATCACATCATTCCTCCCGCTAGACCCCTTCCTGCGGAGGATCCTGAGTTATGGATCACACTTGATGCTACCGTTCTCCGGTGGATATACGCCACTATTTCGGTGGACCTTCTACAGACGATTATTGAGCCGGATACCACGGCTATGGCTGCATGGAATAGATTGCGTGACATATTCCAAGACAACCAACATTCACGTGTCGTCACACTCGAGCAGGAATTCTCTCTCGTTCGAATGGACGAATTTCCAAACGTTTCTGCATATTGCAAGAAACTAAAAGAGTTGGCAGATCAACTACGTAATGTTGGCGCACCGATAACAAATAATCGTCTAGTTCTACAGTTGGTTTCCGGTCTTTCGGAGGCCTATAATGGTGTGGGAACTCTCCTTCGTCAAAGCAACCCTCTTCCCGACTTCTATCAAGCCCGCTCTATGCTTACGTTGGAAGAAGCCGATTTGGCTAAAAAGGCGGCAACCAGAGCAAGCCCAGTCGTCATGGTGGCCTCCTCTCCTAGTTCTTCGGATTTTGTGAATAATTCGAGCCAAAACCATAATAATGGTGGCGGCAAGAATAATCGCAAAAATAATAACAAAAACCGCGGGGGCAAACGCAGCAGTTCTGGTGGCGGTTCCGGTGGTCAACAAACAGGCGGTGGGTCCCAGCCAGGGTACAGTGGCCCACCACCCCCCTAGGCCCAGCAGTGGGGCCCATGGCAATGGAAGCGATGGTCGTGGGCGGCCGGCCATACAATCGAGCGATGAGTTCTAGCGGCGGTGGTGGTCAGCGATCAACCAAGCCCAACCAGCGGTGGCGGCCCATCGCGATGGCCCAGCAACGGCAGCAACAGCAGCTACGGTCCAGGCCCATCATGGACAGGAGTTCTTGGGCCCCGACCTCCGCAAGCCCATCATGCAGCAGGCCCCACTCAGACTGATATCGAGTCCGCAATGCACACGTTGGGATTGACTCAACCGGACCCAAATTGGTACATGGACACCGGGGCCACTACTCACATAACTTCTGAATCAGGTACTCTCTCCTCTTATTCCAATTTGAGCACCTCTCGGGGTATAATTGTTGGTAATGGCAACTCTATTCCAATTCAGGGTTATGGTCAGAAAATGTTGTCTTCCCCCAATCCACCCCTTCTCTTGAAAAATACTTTACATGCTCCTAAATTTATTAAAAATTTAGTGTCTGTCCGGAAATTCACTACTGACAATTCCATTTCCGTTGAATTTGATTCTTTTGGTTTCTCTGTGAAGGATTTCAAGACGGGGAATCATCTCATGGGGTGTGATAGTAGGGGGGATCTGTATCCTATCATGCCTGGTTTCAGTCCATCGAGTCAAGCCTTGCCGTCAGTTTTTGCAGCCATCTCTCCTTCCATGTGGCATGCTCGTCTGGGTCATCCGGGATCTTCTATTTTATCAGTTTTAGATAAAAATAGCCTTATTTCTTGTAAGAGTACGAGTCGTACTCCACTTTGTCAGTCTTGTTCATTAGGGAAAATTGTTAAGTTGCCATTTGTAGTTCAATGGGTCATCGATATTATGTTCTCTTTTTAGAGCGTTCATTCGTACTCAATTCGAAAGAGAAATAAAAAATATTCAATGTGATAATGGAATAGAGTATGACAATAGGGAGTTTCGGGAGTTTTGTGCTAATAATGGGATAAATTTTCATTTTTCGTGTCCTCATACATCTTCACAAAATGGAAAAGTCGAACGCAAAATTCATTCCATAAATAACATTGTCCGAACTCTCTTAATTCATGCCTCCATACCTCCATATTTTTGGCATCATGCTCTACAAATGGCCACATATCTTCTTAACATAATTCCGTCTAAAGGTCTGACATATTTTTCCCCCCTCAAAATCTTATATAATAAGAACCCTTCTTATTCTCATCTTCGGATTTTTGGGTGCTTGTATTATCCGTTATTCCCATCTACCACAATTAACAAACTTCAGGCTCGGTCTACCCGTGTATATTTTTGGGTTATCCGTCGAATCATCGTGGTTATAAGTGTTTTGATTTATCCTCCAAGAAAATCATAATTAATCGTCATGTCATTTTTTATGAAACCCAATTCCCTTTTACGAAAGTTCATACTCCCGAGCCTAAGTCGTATAATTTTTTGGATGACCAAATATCCCCGTATATTATTCAGAATTTTTCGGACATCTCCCGCACCCAAAATCCTCCAGCGGGCCCACTGCCCGCTGGACCCACAGTACCGCCCGTAGCAGCAGCTTCAGCCACTGGAACAGTTCCAGCAATTGGGCCAGTCCCACCACTCGAACTGGTCCGCACGACAAGTCAATTTACCGATTTGGGCCAAGAAAGCCCACCGTCACCGCCACCCGTCCTGAGCCCAGAAAATTCCCAAAAATCCCTCAATCCTTCCTCGAGTCATAGACCGGTCACTCGTAGTCAGCGGGGTATTTTTACACCTAAAAGATATTTTAATTTACATTCTTATGTTTCTAAATCTCCCTTGTCCCGCAATCCTGTGTCCGCATTAAATGACCCTAATTGGAAAATTGCTATGACTGATGAATATAATGCTCTTATTGATAATAAGAAGTGGGAGTTGGTGCCCCGTCCATATGGTATTAATGTTATCAGGTCTATGCGGATTTTTGCTCATAAGGAGAATTCAGATGGGTCATTTGCTCGACATAAGGCGCGACTTGTTGGTGATGGTAAGACTCAGCAGGTTGGGATTGATTGTGGTGAGACGTTTAGTCCGGTGGTCAAACCGGCTACCATACGCACTGTGCTTAGCTTGTCTCTTTCAAATACTTGTCCAATTCATCAGTTGGATGTTAAGAATGCTTTTCTACACGGTGATCTCAAGGTAACAATCTATATGCATCAGCCGTTGGGTTTCAGAGATCCAAACCGTCCTCATCATGTATGTTTGTTGAAAAAGTCCTTATATGGGCTTAAGCAGTCTCCAAGGGCCTGGTACACGAGGTTTGCTGATTTTGTTTCAACTATTGGGTTCACTTACAGCAGGTCAGATAATTCCTTGTTCATCTACCGCTGTGGTTCGTCCTTGGCCTACATTCTGTTGTATGTGGATGATATCATCTTGACTGCCTCCTCCGATGCTTTGCGCCAGTCTATCATGGCCATGCTCAGTTCTGAATTTGCTATGAAAGACATGGGGCCCTTGAGTTATTTTTTGGGGATTGCGGTCAAACGTCATTCAGGAGGGTTGTTTCTGTCTCAACGGAAGTATGCTGCTGAGATCATTGAGAGGGCTGAGATGTCATCCTATAAGTCCACTTCCACGCCGGTTGATGCAAACCCAAAGCTAAGTTCCGCAGCAGGTGCACCATACGAGGACCCGACCCGCTATCGCAGTCTTGCAGTGGCCCTCCAGTAACTTACCTTTACTAGACCGGATATTACGTATGCGGTTCAGCAGGTATGTTTATTCATGCATGATCCCAGGGTTGAGCACATGAATGTAATCAAATGCATCATTCGGTATATTCAGGGGACACTGGACTATGGGTTGCACTTGTATCCTTCATCTACATCCACACTTGTCTCTTACACGGATGCTTATTGGGGTGGTTGTCCCGACACCGCATCTGTCGACTTAAACTCTTCAGATGTTCCTTGGCAACAACTTGGTCTCCTGGTCAGCAAAACGTCAGGCTACTCTATCACGCTCAAGTGCCGAGGCAGAATATCGAGGAGTAGCGAATGTGGTCTCCGAATCATGTTGGCTACGTAATTTGCTTTTGGAGCTTCATTGTCCCATTCAGAAGGCAACCTTGGTATATTGCGATAACATTAGTGTCATCTACCTTTCAGGTAACCCAGTTCAACACCAACGTACCAAGCATATCGAAATGGACATTCACTTTGTCCGTGAGAAGGTTGCAAAGGGTCAAGTTCGCGTATGTCATGTCCCGTCTCGTTATCAAATTGCAGGCATCTTTACAAAGGGTCTACCAGCGGTCCTCTTTGAATATTTTAGGGACAGTCTCAGCGTTCGAAGACCGCCCGCTATGGCTATGATGGGTGTGTTAAATAAGAATATATACCTGTGATATACACTGAATATACAGCGGTGTATATCACGATATCTGGCGATAAAACAACAACAGTGGATGACATCGGCCCAACAGTCGAGCCCATCACGGGAGCGATGGCGATCCATCCCAGCTCGGCAAAGCATTTGAAAGCAAGATATTAGGAAAGTATATTTTGTGTATATTGTAGTGTATTGGTTACCTAAGTTAGGATATACACTTACCATAATTAGGATATACATGTACCATAATTGTATAGTTAGAATTATAGTAGAATAAGGTTTTAGGAATAGAATAGGAATATGATTCCCTATTTTTTAACTTGTATATATACCTATTCAATTAATGAAAATAATCAAGGGGATTATTTCTTTCAACAAGCAATTCAAAATAGTATGAAAAAAGAAATAATGAAAGCGAATAAGCCATGATAAAGCAGTTTTGGAAAAGAGCTATAGCCACCGCAAATAAATAAGATAGTCGAACTACAAAAAACAACATATAGTAGTAGAAATCAAAGGACAAGAACAATACTACAATACTACGACTACTAGTATAAAAGGATAAAACAGGACACGCTCAGCTACGTACAAACCTTCTACCCTAATATGTGTCCTCAATAACCTCATGTCTAAGGTCATGATAAAAGAGATATTCGACATTGAAAATTTGATAGAAGTATTGGATAAGGACACAAATGTAATTAATCAAGTTGCCTTTGTGAAATTTGTGCAGAGCTTTTCTGTTGTATAGTCTTTACCTTCTGCAACTGTCTACTAAAGATCAACCAGATAAAGTAAGGACTTCTGAGTTAAAAAACAGATCTCTGTGAACCAAGTTCCGATTGTTAGCTCGGATGCACAACTCAAATTTTAAAGACAATCTTGGATGAGGGTCCTATAAACTTGATGATAGTCACGACAACTGTCTTCCTCATCATCAACATCCACTGAAAATAAAGCCTGGAGGTCTTTGATACAGGTAATATTGAAAGTAAGCTTAGCAGTAACCACAGAGGACACATCTTCGAGCCAACACTTTGAATCAAAAGGATCTCCTGAAATCTCCAAATGTTGAAGATACGGGGCAAAAATTTCCAAGGAATGATGACTTTCATCATCAGACAGAGAACTTTTCAAAACCAGTTTTTAAAATTTTATGGAATTAATATCCAGGTGACCAAAGCACTGAAATTTATATATTTCATAGTTTCCAAAACAGGACAGCCTGACAGTAATTTCCTCATATGATCATCAAATAAAATTGGAATATCTAACTTTATGCTCTTGAGAGACTTCCACGCTATCACTACGTCATCATAAAAGTGACAACTTAAGAAAACTAAAGTTATCAAGGATGAACAGGTGCAGAGAGATTCAGGCAATGTGTCAGCCTCCAATTCATTTGCAAACAATACAACATTTTGTTGGAAATTTGCCTGTGGGGATTTGCGTCCACCCATCTTTAATCAATTAAACACTAGGGTTCCGCATGTTGGAGACTTTGGTTCTTCACACGTGCATAATCTACTAAGTGAGTAGATGACCGTAGGGCCAAGGATTGTCAAATTTTGTTAAGAAATGAAATAGATATTGATCCACGAAGTGAGGTGTTTGAAGCATGAAAATATAGTGTGGAACAAATCTCCCTCATCGGTGGGGAAAAGGAAGATTTGTTCATTTTATAAGTCTCAAAAATGGATAAAAATTTGGGACCTCAAGGGTAACTCATGTGTTTGAAGGAGGGAGTACCTAGGTGTGCTTGGGTTCGAGGTTAAGCTCACGCGCGCCGCCGTCGCCCGTCCGGCTCGGACTTTGGGCTTCTTTTTTACGATAATATAATTTTATTAATAGATAAATATAACATATTTTCTATGTGAATAGACTAAAAATAAATATTTCAATTAATTAAAATTAAATATATTGCATCATATTAAAAAAAAAACATAACCTATCATTAATTTAGGGAATCAGAAACATTATTATCCCTTCTTTTTTTCATCAATATTTCCTAGACCAATGCTTAATTTAGCAAATGGGGTAACTCTTTTATAGAACCATCAAAGAATGTGGTGAAGTGCATGAGGTTGTTATTTCCTTAATCAGGAGTCTCAGATTAGAGTCCTGAGTATGATTTTTTTTAATAGGAGTGCTTCCTTCGAACGGGCCCTACACAACGCAAATCTGGATAGAGTCGGGCTCTAATACGAATACCGGACACCGAGTGAAAACTGAAAAACAAATCTTTACAAAAATAGTATAGTAAGTAACATTTAGGAGTGATGCAAATTATCCAAGAGAGATGAAGAGAAGTAATACCACAAAATATGAATTTCATTTTTCACTTCGTATAAAATTACAGAATAATAAAGTTTGTCTTCAAACAAATTGTTACTCCTAATTATACATTTAAAATCTGTGTCTATTAATATTAAAGTTACTACCATTTAATTTTGGCATTTACAAGGGTCTTAAGGAATTAACCATGAAACAATTACTTGAATCGAGGCATGTTTCATCCTCTCTGGTTTGCCGTTTGGAAAAGATGATGAGGACGTGATGAAAAAGATAATTACTTTCATGCCTTAAATATTATATTACAATACCAATATCGTGAGAAATGTTTTCAGAAGTATTCTGATTTGATTTCATGCTTTCTGGTGGCTGGGAACATAATGCCATTTGGATGAAAAATTACGAAGCCTTCACTGGATCTGCTCCATTCTCTGAAGCGAATGTGGTAGCAAGAAATCATAATCAGTGCCATAATAATGTTCGTGGGCATGGCAACGGTAAAGGCAAAGGCAAGAGACGATATAATAATCGATATGGTGATGGTCATAATAAAAGGGAGAACAATATGAATTCTCAATGAAATCCTTCAAATAGCAACTATCATCGTTGTGGTATGAAAGGTCACTGGAAAAGTGAATGTCGGGCGCCTAAGCATTTTGTTAGGCTTTATCCAAATTGTTTCAAAAGAAAGGGAAATAGAGGTGGCACTTCTTCTACTAATGTCCGGGTGGAGTCACACTTGACTCTTAAAAATGATGTTGAGGCAGGGCCCTCACAAAAATATGATGGAAATGTTGAAGCAAATTTGGCTTTGAAAGATGATGTTTTTTATGGCCTCGATGATATTACTCATTTGGAAGTTGAAGACTAGTTTTTGGAGATCAAAATTAAAATTGAATAATTTACTGTGAAAATAAATTATGTTGTTGTGCTTATTTATGTGTTTTTAATTATCATGTTCTTCAAGAAGTACTTAAATGTTCTATTGTTACTTTCAATATCTGTTATATGTTTTTATTTTTATGAAGATAAATAAAATTTTCCAGTCTTCAATTGGATCCAAGATGAGTAGTGCAGAGATGTGCCTTCTGACTAGTGCTACAACGCACACAATACTAAGAGAGAGAAAATAATTCTCTCATTTGATTATAAAAAAGACCTATATTAATATAATATCTGGTATTACAAAATTAATCGAGGGTTCAGAAAGAGTGGTCTTGTTAATACCTGGAGGAAAAATATTGGCCAATAATAATGCATTATATTATTGTAAGTCTCAAAGAAACTTGTTAAGTTTCAAGGTTATTCGTCAAAATGGCTATCATGTTGAGACTGTAAATGAAGGGAAGGTTGAATAC
Organism: Anisodus acutangulus; assembly: GCA_029783415.1. Lineage (NCBI taxonomy): Eukaryota > Viridiplantae > Streptophyta > Magnoliopsida > Solanales > Solanaceae > Anisodus > Anisodus acutangulus. Next base: position 8,566,744 of record CM056509.1, read on the forward strand.
CTTTATATTACTACAATAAGAGCAGGAGAAAAGTTTGTGCATGAAAAGTTACTCGCACTTTCTTTTGGGTTAACCATACAAGCATTTGTGTCGTTGAAAACACATGTTGTGGTAAACAAAGACTTAATGATTTCAATGATTTTATCATTTAACATGACCGGTTGGGCTATCCCGATTCTAATATGATGCGCAAAATAATTATAAATTCACGTGGGCATACTTTGAAGAACCAAAAGATTCTTCAATCAAAGGAATTCTCTTGTGCTGCTTGTTCTCGAGAAAAATTGATTATTAAACCATCTGTAATGAAGGTTGGGATTGAATCACCTGCATTTCTGGAACATATATAGGGTGATATATGTGGGTCAATTCACCCTCCATGTGGACCGTTCAAATATTATATGATCTTGATATATGCATCTACAAGATGGTCAAATGTGTGCTTATTACCGACTCGCAATATGGACTTTGCGAGATTGTTTGCCAAAATAATAAGGTTAAGAGCACAATTTTCATATTATGCAATAAAGAAAATTCGTCTTGATAATGCTGGCTAGTTTACATCTAATGCATTTAATTATTATTGTATGTCCACTGGAATAATGATTGAACATCCAGTTGCTCATGTTCATACTTTAAATGGTCTAGCAGAATCATTGATTAAACGACTCCAGTTGATAGCTAGACCATTACTGATGAGGACAAAACTTTCTATTTCAGTATGGGGGCATGTTATTTTGCATGAAGCATCACTTGTGCACATAAGGCCAATCAGTTATCATGAATTCTCCCCATTGCAATTGGCTTTTGGCCAAAAGTCAAATATTTCTCATCTTAGAGTATTTGGGTGTGTTGTATATGTTCCCATTGCTCCACCACAAAGCACAAAGATGGGTCCCCAAAGAAGATTGGGGGTATATGTAGGTATGAATCTCCTTCTATTATTAAATATTTAAAATCTGATATTGGAGATTTATTTACGGCAAGGTTTGCTGATTGTCATTTTGATGAATCAGTATACCCAATATAGGGGGAGAAAATAAGCAGTTGGAAAATGAGATAGATTGAAATGCATTATCAGTATCTCATTTAGATACTCGAACAAATCAATATGAGCAAAAGGTTCAAAAGATAATTTATTTTCAAAGTGGTCCAAATCAACCAGAAGATGCATTTACTAATCTTTCAAGGGTTACTAAATCTCATATTCCAGCTATAAATGTTTTAGTTCGAGTTGATGTCCCGGCAAGACAAAAGGTTAATGCAAATGAGTCTAGGACACGTCTGAAATGTGGTAGAACAATTGGTTCCAAGGATAAAAATCCTCGAAAAAGAAAATGAATAAATGACCATAATATGGAGATAATTTCACAAGAAAAGCCCCGAGACATAATAAATGATAATATCACAAAGGAGGTCCAGGTACTTGAAAATATTGAGAATAAAGAGATCTCAATAAGTTATGTCTTGATAGGGAAGAGGTGGAACCGAAATGATACTGTGGTGGATAACATTTTTGCTTATAATCTTGTTGTTGAAATAATGCAACAAGATGAGGATCTTGAGCCAAAATCTGTTGAGGAATGTAGAGAGAGAAGGGATTAGCCAAAATGGAAAGACGCAATTCAATTTGAATTGACTTCACTTGGAAAACGTGAGATTTTGGCCCAATAGTCCGAACACAAGAAGATGTCAAGCCAGTATGGTACGGATGGATGTTTGAGCGAAAATGAAATGAAAAAGGTGAAGTTTTAGTATATAAAGCATGACTTGTGGCACAAGAATTTTCACAAAGACCTGATAGTGATTATGTAGAGACATACTCTCCTGTTGTGGATGCAATCACTCTCAGATATCTGATAAGTCTGACATTGCATGAAAAACTTGATATGCGCCTAATGGATGTCTCACAACCTATTTATATGGCTCATTAGACAATGAAATTTTTATGAAGATTCCTGAAGGATTCAAATTTTCTGAAGCATACAAAGGCTCTCGAGAAACTTGTTCAATAGAGTTTCATACGGATTGAAACAATCAGGACGAATGTAGTACAATCGTCTTAGCAAGTATTTGCTTAAAGAAGGATACAAAAATGATGCTATTTGTCCTTGTGTTTTTATGAGAAGGTCTGATTATGAATTCGTTATAATAGCCGTCTATGTTGATGATTTAAATATCACTGGAACTCCTAAAGAACTTTCAAAGGCAGTAGAATACTTGAAGAAATAGTTTGAAATGAAAGATCTTGGAAAGACAAATTTTTGTCTTGGCCTGAAGATTGAGCATTTAAAGAATGGAATATTTGTCCATCAATCTACATACACTGAAAAGATACTAAAGCGATTTTACATGGATATAGCACATCCATTGAGCACCCCGGTGATTGTAAGATCACTTGATATAAATAAAGATTCATTCCGGCCTCAAGAAGATGATGAATAGCTCCTTCGAGATGAAACTTCGTATCTTAGTGCAATTGGGACACTAATGTACATTTCTAATAATACTCGATCAGATATAACTTTTGCAAGGAACCATTGATATGGGATTATTTGATTCTAACAAATTCAAATCAAAGATGATTGGTTATGCAGATGCAAGTTATATGTCTGATTCACATAAAGCCTGGTCTCAAACAGGCTACCTATTTACTTGTGGAGATATATCTATATCATGGCGTTCAACGAAATAATGCATATCAGCTACATCTTCAAATCATTCTAATAGTTATTCACGAAGCCAGTCGATAGTGTATATCATTGAGATCAATGACTCAACAAATTTTGCAATTATGTGGTCTTTCAATGCAAACGGAGATTTCAACAATATTGTATGAAGATAATGTTGCATGCATAGCTCAATTGAAGGGAGGATACATTAAAGGAGATAGAACAAAGCTGATTTCACCAAAATTCTTTTTCACACATGATCTTCAACGGAATGGTGAGATAATTGTTCAACAGATCCGTTTAAGTGATAATCTTGCAAATTTGTTCACTAAGGCATCACCAACATCAACCTTAGAGAAGCTGAGATATATAATTGGAATGTGTCGTCTACGAGATATAAAGTGAAGTTTCCATCAGGGGGATTCAAATACGCGCTGTACTTTTTTTTTTCCTTAACCAAGGTTTTGTCCCAATTGGGTTTTTCTGGTAAGGTTTTTAATGAGGCAACACCCAATGCGTATTACAAGATGTGTGTACTTTTTTTTCTTGACTGCGGATTTTTTCCACTGGATTTTTCCTAGTAAGACTTTAACGAGGCATGCTATCTCTCAAATGGACATCCAAGAGGGAGTTTTACGAATACATTACGTTATGATGATGAATACATTACGTTATGTGGATGTCCATTTAATTTCCCAAATTTTCAAATATGTTATGAATCCATTTAATTGTATGGATGTCCTTCTCATTCTATAAACCAACCTAATTCATGTATCTATTAAAGTGTGTACTTAAATCTTGTAACACTTAGGATGATCACAACATCCTATAAATAGAAGTGTTCCCACATTATGTAAGATACACTTGAAAACACTTGTATACACTTGAAGAGACTTGAACATACTTGAAATGAGAAGAAAGTCTTCTCCTTGTCTCATATATTTCTTATTTTATATTATCTTATTTGCTCTCAATTCACAACAAATATTAATTTTTCATTTTTTGTCATTATTGCTTTTATTTTCTCCTTCATTAAAATTCCTCTACCCCTTCCAAATTTTGATTAGGGGGATGACTGAATGGTTGACCAGTTGACCTGGTCTTTGGAGGGGCATTTCCATGGATTAAGAGGTGATTTCCAGTACTAACGTATTAACAATGGCATGAAAATAATTAAAATTTTAAGTAATATGTTTAATTATGTTATCTGTAATAGTAAGTAACATATTTACTTTCAAGTTTTGAAATTTTATATTTTAACGAAGCTGGTATATTGATATCTTTTAAATAACTTAATAGCCTAAACAAATTATTTACATTGACACTACATACAACTTATAACTCAAAAATTAGAGGCTCTCTAGACAGTACGAACAAGATTACCAACATTTGAGTAATTATATAGAAGAATATTTTTCCTTAAAATTTTGAGCAATATCAAAATTGAGTATATTAAATTAAAAAAAAAGAATGTTCAAATTGTGATTAATTAAAATGACCTTTGACTAGAACATCCACTAGTCAAACCAGATAGCAATATTAGAGCAAGTTCTTCCTCAAATATAGTAAACGCTTGCAGTTCATCTTCAACTTTCCGGTGAACTTCCACCATATTTTCCGGTATAATCACGCCCCGGCAAAGTGGACACGTGGCTTGTCCCTTGCCGTGCATCAACCATTTATCCAAGCAATTTTCATGGAACATATGATTGCAGCTCTCAATTTTCCTCCCATAATCTCCGTGCTCGAAATCCGATAAACAAATCGCACAATCAAGTGGTTCAGTAACAGCAAATCCAAGTAGTTTCCTCTTTGTGTACACAAATTTAGTGCTCTTCTTGTTAATAATTTTCCTGCACTTGTGTTTTTCTTGTCTCCGTACGTATGCACTGATCGTAACAAAAATCAAAAGCATTAAAAACCTTAATGCTTGAGGAAGCCATGAGAAGAAGAAAATGTTAATAAGTTGATTGAAATAAGAGAACAATTTAGTGAAAGCCGCCATTTGTTTCTCTTTAGGAATTGCTGAAAAGAAGAGAAAGCAAAGCTCTATTTATAGTTTATATTGGAGTTGTGAAATGTCTTGGAAGTGGCGGCTGATTATAAATAATGTGATATTTTATTTTATCAATCTATAGAACGCCATCTATACTGTGTATGTTAATTAGAGTGCAGAACGTGCGTAATTTTAACACCTTCCAGCGAAGTTTCCTTTAAATTTCCGACTTGTTTAATGTGGTTATCTGGAATATTTAACCTACTTGTGGATAACCTACAGGTTGTACCGTTACAATATATAGTAATATTGAGCCTTTAAATATGTTCCAAGCTCTCGACATAATTCTCTAGTTGGGGGAGAATTCGAAAAATTCGTTTTCATTGAGAATTGAATTGATCTTTCATTATTTCAATCCGAAAATCTAACAAAGACGTACAAAAAAAAAGTTAGACATTACATGTGAAAGTATGTATGTCCTAAAAACAATAATTATTAGAGATAAATGTACTAGAACACATTTGTATTATTAATAAGATTAATATTTATGGCATTTGCAATTATTGAATTATTATTTGATTGTTTGTAATTATTCATTAATGTGCATCACTTGAGCTTACATTGACATTAATAGAGTGAGATATTAATGATAGAGCGTAACTCTAAAACGGTCTTGACTAATGATCATCGAGAATGGGATATCGATATTATAAGTCGACATGTGGTCTGCATCACATTCTTAGAGAATGTAGTATGTCTCACCTGCTACTAGTAATGATTACTAGTAATGGACACATGGATACTTTTGAAAAGTATTGGTATACCCTGCTGATAAACTATTTGTTATACATGTCTAAAGTGTTATCATCGTGTGGGAGATGAAGGTCTTCTGACTTGAGGTCAATACGCACCTTGTTTATAGAGTAATGTACTTTGACCCTGTCCTAAGCTTAAACTCCTTATAGGATAAGATACGGCTTGTGTTGGGTGCATTATGATGTAAATTAAGGTGGTAGTTGAGCCAAGAATAAGATTCATTCTCCGATTGGATATTCAAGAGAGCACTCAACTTCTCAATGATATTAGGTCGACCAAGTCATTGGCCAATGCAAGAGACATATTTAGAATATGATCTAGTTGTCGACTAATATATATGAGATAAAGTGATCAAGCCATTTGGATAGCACATGGAAAATCCTAAGCTTGAACGAGTGTGTTGCGAATGAAAGGAATTTATCATCTCACATAAAGGTTATGTTTGATGGATTCATGTAAACGTACTTCATATATTAAGTTCGTCGTACGACGCAGTCTAGGAGTTCTGTATGGACCTTAATTGGATTAGTGTCGATATATGAAGGCATATAAGGTCACACTATGTCGATTGTCTCTTCGATCTAAGGGTGTATTGAGAAAGCATTAAATATTCGATTTGAAATCCAGATATTTAAATTGATAATAACTATGGAATAATTTCTATTAGGTGGAAATTATTTAATTAAATCAAAATTAGATTTTGGATTTAATTTGTTGAATATATATATTAAATAAAAATGGGAAACCGAATTTTACATAAGGCGCCGCGACACCTGCTAGGCTGCGCCGACCCGGCAGTGAGCCCAGTCGGACTGGCCCACTGCACCTCGGGTTTTGGGCCATGCTTAAGCCTAACCCTAAAATGTTTTTTCTGACCTAATTTTCAACTATAAATACAGCACTCCCCATTGTTTATTAGACACCAATTCTATAAACTAATTCTAGACTTAGAGTCTAGGACGAAACTCTATCAAACATCTGCCAAGATTTCCTGGCTTTCTTGACAGAGGAATACACCATAGCATAGTTCTTGCAGTCGAAGGGACAGTCGCGTGTAATCCTTAAGTAAAGACTCCAGATTTATTAACCTGTAAGTGTTCATGTTTTATGTTACAGGTTTCGATTGTCATATAACCATACCAGAAGAAATGGTTGGTGTAAGTAGAACAAAATTTTAAACTTCTGATGTGCCTACTTATATGTTTTGAACACAACAAAACCCTACAGTAGTATCAAAGCCCAGGTTGGTTCAATGGTTATATAACAATTGACAAACATAATAATATCGGTTAAACATAAAATTGGATTAAAACAAGGCTTTTTGAAATCCTACAAATCTTGGCTGAACAAAGTAGACCTTTTTATGTCACCCTAAATTATCTCCTACGCTAACTCGAGGAAGTCATTCCGTTCTAACTCAAACTAAACCAAAAGTGCAAATATCCGGCTTATTGCACGGGGCAGGGCAAAGAACTGGTAAGAATGGATGATGGTCGATATGTGCGTTATTGATAATGGTGGGTGATGATAAAGGATCTGTGATTTAATCCCTAAATTGGATTTAGGGCTCGAACGATTTTAAAAAAAAATCTGCACAAAAATGTTTTGTCAGGACGTCGGCGCCGCGGCCCTGTGGTAGGGCGCCGCGGCCCTATGATAGGGCGTTGTGGCGGTTGCTAAGGTTTCAAGGCGGCGGCGTGGCTCCATGGTGGAGCATCGCGGCCCTAATGCTTCATTTTTTAAAAATTCTGGACTTACTGGACAGTAGGCGCAGCGGCTCTAATGATTCGCGTCGCGGGCCTATTGATCCGGAAAAAAAAAATCAAAATGTTTAACCCACGATTATTAATACAAAAGTATATTATTTGATAAGTATATTGTTTATGTGCTAAGTGTCAAATTATTCATCATTTAAATTACTAGAATAATGTCCGCAAATAACTGTCTGTGTAGGCTGCACCCAGTATGTGTTTAAATCGCTTAATATCATGCTTGGGCAGGCGGTACCCAGTAAGTGCTTAATAGACTTTGCATGATAATTAAGATGTTATATTTGATATAGCATACTAGAGTTGATCTTGGTTAAAACTCTGAATTAAAATATTCCCTAAACTTTTAATACAAGTCTCATTTGAAATGAACGCGTCGTCCGTTATAATTGATTGTAGTGCAAAATCCTTTTCGGCGAGATGAGTATATATGCCACAACATTTGCTCTAAGTCTACGAGGACTCAGACTCTTTCATAGATGCATGTTAAATGTAGAAGTGGGTGATAAACCTTCATGAGTATTTACACCACATTGTTTTCTCTATAAGGCAAAACTCACTTAGATACATAATTGCAGTCGCATAACAGGGTTGACTTGCTAGGCTGTCTTAGCGCCACAGTGTCGGACAAGTCGAGGGACGCAGATCGATTGTTTAGAACATTCGATCAAACAAGAGTTATAAATTATTTGTAATTGGTTTGGAGACCTACCGGGTTATACTATTTAATTTATCAGCCACAGCAAATGCGGAGATAGCATGAACCTGGATCTTGGCCCATTATGACCATATTTGATATGAGTCTATATTCTTCCATGGGGTCGAAGGGTATGTTAAAATAGTGGGAGCTAATTAAACTAAAGGCCATGTTAATTAGTTAACGAATATGTTCAATAGAAATTATATTAGAGTTTAATTTCAAGTCTATCTATATCTTCAGTTTATACAAAATGTCGAATCTATCACTAAAAATATTGGTCGAGACAAACAAGTTGACTGGAGAAAATTACCCTGGCTGATTAAGAAATCTGCGATTGGTGTTAAGACAAGAAAGAATTGAGTATGTGTTAGACACAGTGTTCCCCACAGTCCCTGCTGAAAGCTCTGTTGAGTATGCCCTGTTTGACAATGTGGCTTATCAGAAACATCTAGACGATGCTACCTCGGCACAATGTGTAATGTTATTCTTTATGACTGTGGAGTTACAGAGGCAACATAAAAGCATGGGCCCCAACAAAATGTTAGAACACTTGAAGAGTCTCTATGACTGACAGTCTAAGACAATGGAGTATGTACTGTTGAGAGACTTTTTCAAGTGTAAGCTAAACGAAATGGGCCAAGTGTCAGCGCATGTTCTGAAGATGATTGGGCTGATAGAAAGGTTGGTTTCGATTGGAACGAAGCTGCCTATAAATGTCTATGTCAACCTGATCCTGAATTCACTTCCTGGTTCATTTGAGAATTTCATTGTGAACTTCAATATGAATGGGACCAAGGCAAGTCTTCCAGAGCTTCACAACATGTTGAAGACCTTTGAATCATCTACCTTTAAAGATAAAGACGTGCTCATGGTGGGCTCTTCTAGCAAGTTCAAACCCAAGGGTAAGAACATGCAGAAGAAGAAGGGTAAGACAGTTGCTACACCTAAAGTTATAAAACCTAGAGTAGGTGTTCAGAAGAAGGCAAAGGTAGTTTCGGATGTGTTCCTCCACTGCAAGAAGAAAGGGCACTGGAAGAAGGACTACACATCTCCAGGAGGATGCAAAGCACTAGGTGCTCCTAGCTCTACTGGACAAGATATATTTGTAATTTAGATAAATATGTCTATAAATAACTCTCATTGTTGGGTATTGGATACTGCATGTGGCTCACACATTTGTAATAATGTGCAGGTTCTAATTGACAGCAGAAAGTTTGGACCTTGGGAGGTAGACATGCGCGTTAGAAATGGAGCACTAATGGATGTTGAACGCGTGGGAACTTATAGACTAGATTTACCTTCAGGCTTTTGTTTAGAACTAAATAATTGTTATTTTGTTCCCTCATTAACGAGGAATATCATTTCTATCCCAATCTTAGACATTAAGGGGTTTTCCTCATTTATTGCCAATGGCAGTTATGTACTTTCTTTTAATGGTTTGTTTGTGGAAATGCTCCACTTGTGGATGGTTTGTATGTTCTAAACTGTAGTCGTGAAATTTTGCAATACGCTAAATAAACGAGCTAAGATAAGTAATCCAAGAAACCCCACCTACTTATGACACTGTAGACTTGGTCACATCAATGAATCAAGGATAGCAAGATTAAGAAAGTTAGACTACCTGAAACTATTTGACTTAGAGTCCTATGGTAACTGTGAATCTTGCTTGAAAGGAAAGATGACCAACAAGCCATTTTCTGGGAAAGGGGTGCGAGCCAAAGAGGTACTTGAGTTGGTCCATACTGATGTATGTGAGCCATTTTCAACTCAAGCTAAGGGAGGCCTCCCTTACTTAATCATTTTTACAGAAGATTTCACAAGGGTTGGGCATGTGTATCTTATGAAACACAAGTTCGAAGCCTTTGAGAAATTCAAGGAGTACAAGTCAGAAGTAGAGAAGCAACTTAAAACAAGTATCAAGACCCTTCGATCAGATCGAGGAAGTGAATACAAGTATCAAGACCCTTCATGGAGTCCAATCACAATAGACACCTCCTAGCACGCCATAGATGAATGGTGTTGCTGAAAGGAGAAATCGAACCCTATTAGATATGGTTAGATCCATGATGAGTTTCTCAGCTCTACCAACATACCTTTGGGGCTATGCATTGCAAAGCTCAATTTATATTCTGAACATGGTTCTTTCAAAATAAGTAGAGAAAACTCTATATGAGATATGGAATGACAAGAAGTCAACACTTAAACACATGTGACCCTGCATATGTAAAGAAGATGCTTACTGACAAGTTAGAATCTAAAAGTGAAAAATATTATTTTGTGGGATATCCAAAGGAAACTAAGAGATACTATTTCTATCTTCCTGGAGAGCATAAGGTCATTATTTCCAAAAATGCAACTTTCCTTGAAGAAGACTATGTCTACAAGGAACAGAGCTGCAATAAGATAGAACTTGAAGAAATTCAAGAACCACAAGATAACACAGAAGTTGAACCCTTGTCAAAAGACTTAGACAAGGATTCAGTGGGAGTATTTGGTGAAGATTGGGTACTTGGAGTACGCCTTTCAGCCAGTGGGAGTGTTGTGAGAGATAGTGCAGAAATACAAGGCTCTCATACACAACCAATGGAAGATGATACAATGGTTGTATATCATTCCATTCAGGAAATACATAAAAATGACATTCCTGAAAGCTCTCAAGGTGATAGATTGTCCAACACACAAAGACCTTCTCACAATCAGAATGCAACAATTACTGAAACACAGAATAATTAACTCCGTAGGACCACTAGGACTCATCATCTACCTGAAAGACTTAATCTCCTTGTTGAAACACACAATGAGATAGATATTGTTGATGACGATGAACCTACAACCTATAGCGAAGCTATGTTAGACATTGATTAGCAGAGTTGGCAAGAAGCCATGAAATTTGAGATGGACTCGATGTACATCAATCAAGTTTGGAACTTGGTTGATTTTCCAATAGGGGTTAGACCCATAGGATGCAAATGGGTCATTAAGAAGAAGATTGATGCATATGGCAAGGTACAGACTTATAAGGCAAGATTGGTGGCTAGAGGTTATAATCAACGGCCTGGGGTCGATTATGATAAAACCTTTTCACCTGTTGCGAAAATTAAGTCCATTCGGATTTTGCTTGCAATAGTCGCATACTATGATTATGACATTTGGCAAATGGATGTTAAAACTGCTTTCCTCAATGGTAACCTAATTGAGGAGGTGTATATGATACAACCTGAGGATTTTACATCCAATACTAAGCCCAAAGCAGTATGCAAGCTAAAGAAGTCCATTTATGAACTTAACCACTCCTCAAGGAGTTGGAATATTTGCTTTGACAAAGCAGTCAAATCGTTTGACTTTGTTAGAAGCAAAAAAGATCCTTGCATTTATAGTAAATGCAAGGAAGTGAGTATTGTCTTCATTGTTATATATATAGATGACATATTAATAATGGAAGATAATAAGACTCTCATGCAATCATTCAAGGAATAGTTATCCAGCACCTTCATGATGAAGGACTTGGGTGAAGCCTGCTACATTCTTGGAATTAGGATCTATAGAGATAGACCTAATAGATTGTTGGGGCTATCACAATCCATATACATAGACAAAGTGCTAAGACGATTCTCTATGAAAACTCAAGAAATGAAGTCTTCCTATGGGTCAAGGCATCAAGTTATCAAAGAAGGATAGTCCTTCTACTGTTGCAGAACATGAACGCATGAAAAGAATACCATATGCTTCAGCTATATGATCTATCATGTATGCCATGACCTGTACGAGGCCAGATGGGGCCTATGCACTTAGTATGACTTGCAAGTTCTAGCAGAATCCTGGGAAAGAATACTGGAAAGAAGTCAAGAGTATTCTTAAGTATCTTAGACGAACTAAAGAATATTTCTTAGTCTATGGTGGACAAGAGAAGCTAGTGTGTACTGGGTACACTGATGCTAGTTTCCAGACAGATCTTGATGACTTCAAATCTCAATCTGGATATGCCTTCATTTTCAATGGCGGAATAGTGAGTTGGAAAAGTTCCAAGAAAGCTACAACTGCTGATTCGACAACTGAAGCCGAGTACATTGTTGGATCGGAAGCTGGTAAAGAAGATGTTGTGATATCTGAGTTCATGAAGGAACTAGGGGTTGTTCTAAGTGTCACTTGTCCAATAACGATTTATTGTGACAACACTGGTACGATTACGCAAGATAAGGAACCAAGATCAACAAACAGAAACAAACATGTACCGAGAAAATACCACATACTCAGGGAGATAGTAGAAACTGAAGAAATAAGATTAGACTATGTTCCCACAGATGATAATATAGCTGACCCGTTTACTAAACCATTAATCTTAGTTAAGCATAATTGTCATTTTGAAAATACGGGTATTAGATACGTCGGAGATTGGCTCTACGCCAAGTGGCCAAGTGGGAGATTGAAAGTATATATGTCCTAGAGACAATCATTATTAGGGACAAATGTACTTGAACACATTCGTATTATTAATAAGATTAATATTTATGACATTTGCAATTATTGAATTATTATTTGATTATTTGTAATTATTCATTAATGTGCATCCCTTGAGCTTACATTGTCATTAATAGAGTGAGATATTAATGATAGAGCGTAACTCTAAAACGGCCTCGACTAATGACCATCGAGAATGGGATATCGATGATATGTTATAAGTCGACATGTAGTCTGCATCACATTCTTAGAAAATGTAGTATGTCTCACCTGCTACTAGTAATGGTTACTAGTGATGGACACATGGATACTTTTGAAAAGTATTGGTATACCCTGCTGATAAACTATTTGTTATACATGTCTAAAGTGTTATCAGTGTGTGGGAGATGAAGGTCCTTTGACTTGAGGTCAATACACACCTTGTTTACAGAGTAATGTACTTTGACCCTGTCCTAAGCTTAAACTCCTTATAGGATAAGATACGGCTTGTGTTGGGTGCATTATGATGTAAATTAAGGTGGTAGTTGAGCCAAGAATAGGATTCATTCCTCGATTGGATATTCGAGAGAGCACTCAACTTCTCAGTGATATTAGGTCGACCAAGTCATTGGCCAATGAAAGAGGCATATTTAGAATATGATCTAGTTGTCGACTAATATATATGAGATAAAGTGATCAAGCCATTTGGATAGCACATGGAAAATCCTAAGCTTGATCGAGTGTGTCGCGAATGAAAGGAATTTATCATCTCACATAAGGTTATGTTTACTGGATTCATGTAAACGTACTTCATATATTGAGTTCATTGTACGACGCAGTCTAGGAGTTCCGTATGGACCTTAATTGGATTAGTGTCGATATATGAAGGCATAGGGTCACACTATGTCGATTGTCTCTTCGATCTAAGGGTGTATTGAGAAAGTATTAAATATTCGATTTGGAATCGAGATATTTAAATTGATAATAACTATGGAATAATTTCTATTAGGTGGAAATTATTTAATTAAATCAAAATTGGATTTGGATTTAATTTGTTGAATATATATATTAAATAAAAACGGATGAATAATATGACTATCAATGTTCCCGATGAGTCATGGTACATGGACACGGAGGCAACATCACACATGACGGCATCTCAAGGTAATCTCTCATCTTATTTTAATATGAGCAATAATAAAAATATTCTGGTTGGTAGTGGGCAGGAAATTCTAATTCATGGTATTGAACAATTAAATATCCCCCCCTCTCACCCACCTTTACAGTTAAACAATGTCCGACATGCACCCAAACTTATTAAAATCTTGATATATATGTGTCGGTTCTCCTACCATATGGCATAATCGTTTGGGACCCCCGGAAGCATCGATGTTCAATTTTCTTAGAAAAAATAAGTTTATTGATTGTAAACAAACTTTGGATTCTCATATTTGTCAGGCTTTTGTTTTTGGGAAGCATGTTAAATTCTCTTTTTATTTATCTACTTCAAAACTATTTTGCCATTTGATATCATGCATAGTGACTTATGGACATCTCCAGTTTTAAGTTCGGTAGGTCATAAATATTATATGCTTATTTTGGATGATAACTCGAATGGTATGTCATTTCGTCTCTCATGTACATATACTTCTCCTGAAAATGGGAAAGTCGAACGAAAAATACGAACAATTAATAATTTGATTCACACATTTCTAGCATATTCGTCCATACCACCATCATTTTGGCATCATGCTCTTCAAATGGCAACATACCTTTTAAACATTCTCCTTAGCAAGCTAATGTCAAACATATCACACACACAAATTCTTTATCATCATTTTCCTTCATACACACATTTGAGAGTTTTTGGGTATTAGTGTTATCCTCGTTTTCCTTCCACAACCATAAACAAACATCAGGCCCGTTTCACTCCGTGTGTATTTTTGGGATATCCACAAAATCATAGGGGATATAAGTGTTATGATATGTCTAGTGGGAAAATTATCATCTCTCGTCACGTGGTCTTCGATGAGTCTAAATTCTCGTTTGCCAACATACACACGTCTTCCCCGCCTTCATATAATTTTTTGAATGATGGGCTAAATTCGATATTAAAATATCATTTAAATGACCCATATCCATAAGCCCAAACGATGGGGCACACTGCTCTCTCTCCACTTACGTCGGTCCAACCACAAAATTCGACTGGACCAGCCCAAAAGAGGGAGCCCACTTCTCCCTTACCATTTTCGTCGATCTAGCCGAGAAACCAAACTGGGCCAGCCCAAATGAGGGAGCCCACCGCTCCCTCTTCCCCATCACCAACCCGGTACCCAAGCCCAATTCTTCAAGCCCAAACAAGTAGTCCATCTCAGCCCAGTACATATACTGAAATTCCACCACTGTCCCAAAGGTCCATCTCGGTCCCACCACGGTCCATTGAAACCCATGCCATGCATGGGATTTTTTGACCTAAGCGTCATTTTAATCTAACGTCCTCTGTCCAACTTTCCCCGATTCCCCGAAATCCGAAAGCTACCTTATCGGACCCAAATTGGAAAGCTGCCATGATAGATAAAATTAATGCTCTTATTAAAAATAAGACGTGGGAGTTGGTGCCCCGTCCTTCTAATGTGAATATAATATGTTATATGTGGATTTTCTATCATAAAAAGAAGTCTGATGGTTCTTTTGAGTGGCACAAAGCCCGTCTTATTGGTGATGGCAGGTCTCAGCAGATTGGCGTGGATTGTGGTGAAACGTTTACCCCCGTGGTTAAACCAGCGACTATCCGGACAGTTCTCAGTCTGGCTCTGTCAAAATCATGGTTCATTCATCAGTTGGACGTAAAGAATGTGTTTCTACACAATCACCTACAAAAAATTATTTACATACACCAACCTTTGGGCTTCCGAGATCCTATTCATCCTGATTATGTTTGCTTGTTGAAAAAATCTCTATATAGTGTCAAACAGGCCTCCACAGTGTGGTATAACAGGATTGCATGGTTCGTTTCCTCATTGGGCTTCTCACATAGCAAATTTGATTCGTTTTTGTTCATTTATAAGAAAGGAAATGATATGGAATACATTCTTCTATATGTGGATGACATCATCCTCACAATATCATCTGATTCCCTTTGCGGTCTATTATGTCCCTTCTTGTTTCAGAATTTGCTATGAAGGATCTGGGCCCTTTAAATTATTTTTTGGGCATTGATATAACTCAATATGCATGTGATCTGTGTCAAAGAAAATATGTCGAGGAGATAATTTAAAAAGCCATATGTAATCTTGCAAGTCATCATTCACGCCGGTAGATACCAAGGTGAAATTGAGTAACTCTTCAGGCTCTCTATACGGCGATCCAACACATTACCGCAGTCTAGCAGGGGCATTGCAATATCTCACATTTACGAGACCTGATATCTCATATGTGGTTCAATAGGTCTGTTTACATATGCATGACCCGAAGGAGGAACATATGGGGGCCCTCAACTGAATTCAGCGGTATATTCAGGGTACTCTTGATTTTCGGTTATATCTATATAAGTCAACCATTTCTGGTCTCACGTCTTATACCGATACTGATTGGGGTGGATTCCCGGACACCAGACGCCCCACCTCTGGTTATTATGTGTTTGTTGGAGACAACTTAATCTCGTGGTCGTCAAAGCGCCAACCCACTCTATCTCGGTCATGTGCGGAAGCAGAATATCGAGGGGTAGCGAATGTTGTCTTTGAATCATGTTGGCTCTGTAATCTTCTATTGGAGCTTCATTGTCCGATCAAAAAGGCAATCGTAGTTTATTGTGATAATGTGAGTGCGATATATCTGTCAGGGAACTCTTTCCAACATCAACACACAAAACACATAGAAATGAATATTTTATTTATCCGCGAGAAGGTTGCACGTGGACAAGTTTGTGTTCTCCGTGTACCGTCCCACTATCAGATTGTAGATATATTCACAAAAGGACTTCCGCGCATACTCTTTGATGATTTCAGGGACAGTCTCAGCATACGAGAACCTTCCACTAAGACTGCGGGGGACTGATTTACATTTAGGATGTAAACATTCGTAGTATATTCTTAATATATTCTACCTTAATTATAGCCTAGCTTTAATCTTGTATTGATGTATATAATATTATTTTTAAGAAATGAAATATTCACGGAATACATTTCCTTAGATTACTACTAATTATTTGGTCAGATCAGTAGTCCCACTGTATTATCTTAAGAACAACTACATATTAAAAGAAATTAAAACACACGTTCACAAAGATAAACACTTATACTATTATCTACTAGAACTAAAATAACTAGAAAAGTTTTTCACGGGTATTAAGAAATTAATCTAATTAGTTGATCAGAACTTCAAACATTACGTGCGGCCTACTTGTTTGTGATTTCAATTTGTCATTAGCAACACATTTGAACACAAACATTCCACAATAGTGGCTAAAATTCACAAATAACCCGCATACCTACATTAATGGGGTAAAATTAAAACTAGCACTTTTTTGTAAACGAAAAATGCCATTATTATATTTTAAAATTTTAGAGATAAAACTCCACATATCATAGAATTCACTATTTGTCAACGATAAAATAAAGTGAATGCTATTTTTATATATTTATCTATCAATCCTTCTATAATAAAATCCATTCTTATTAAAAATAGTTGCCATGCACATCGATAATTTCCAACAGTCGTAAGATAATTGCTTATTTCAAGCTGGTTGGGATGGTCCCAAACTCCCAATCTAGCAACCATTCACGAAAAAGTTCTAACATTACTATTCCTCGCGAAAGGGTTTGAAACAAAAGATATCACATAACAGAAAAGGAATTATGTCATCGTTAGCAAAAAGTTCAAAATTTTAACAACTCGTTTGGTTTGATGGATTGGATGAAATAATTATGATATAAAAGTTTGGTATTAGTTTATTCGGAATTTAATTTGTCTTTTAAAATATGCATAACCAGTCCTGATATAATTTAATGCACTAATTGTTGTATTAATTTTGTAAGATTGAAATAATTTCCCTTAGGGATTCCTTTCATTAATCACAATATATATAGTTGTACAGAGGTTGATTCCTAATACAATAAAATTCCTAACTTACCTTAAATGGTTGACTCCTAATACAATAAGAATTTTAAGTTACCTTAAATATACATCTATCATAATTACAAAATATACTGTGAATATTCGGAGAATATTCGCTAATAGTCCCCCTCAGTCGGAGCGGGAGGAGGCCGAACGTTCAGGCTGGATCGAAAGTCGGTGAAGAGTTGTCTTGGTAGTCCCTTTGTGAAAATATCTGCATACTGATAGGCGGAAGGCACGTGTAATATTTTGACTTGACCAAGGGCAATCTTCTCTCGCACAAAGTGAATATCCATCTCAATATGCTTAGTCCGCTGATGTTGGACCGGATTGTTAGACATATAGATGGCAGATATGTTGTCACAATAGACTATAGACGTCTTTCGCAGTGGACACTAGAGCTCCAAAAGAAGATTTCGGAGCAAACAGATCTCAGCAACGACATTAGCAACTCCGCGATACTCTGCTTCAACACTCGAACGGGATAGCATGGTCTGCCGCTTGGCGGACCATGAAATAAAGTTATCCCCAAGAAATACACAGTAGCCTGAGGTGGAGCGAAGTGTGTCTGGGCATCCTGCCCAATCTGCATCCGAGTAGGAGAGTAACTTGGTTGGGGCAGAGGGGTAGAGATGTAGTCCAAAGTCCAGTGTGCGCTTAACGTATCGGATAATACGTTTGAGGGCTGCAAAATGGGACTCTCAAGGGTCATGCATATTTACGCTGACACAAAAACATAGTAGCTGCAGATCTGGTCACTGATATATACCCAAGAAATAACTCAGCTTGCCTAAGTCAGTCATAGCAAATTCAATTTTGAGTAGAGCAATTATTTCATTCTTCAAACCGTCAGATGAGGCAGTAAGAACAATTCCATCCTCATATAATAGCAAATAAGCAGGGTTGCTACCTCGATGAAAAGTGAAGAGAGAGTTATCACACCTGCTACATATAAACCCGATCTGCATAAGATACCTGGTAAAGCGATCATACCAAGCGCGGGGTGTCTATTTCAAGCCATACAATGACTTTCTGAGACGACATACAAACTGCGGGACTGTCGGATGAACAAAGCTAGGGGGCTGATGCATGTACACAGTTTCTTTCAAATCTCCATGAAGAATGCATTCTTGACATCAAGCTGATGAATCGGTCAATGCATGCCCATAGAAATACTGAGAACAGTCTGAATAGTGGCCAGTTTAACAACCGGACTGAATGTCTCACCACAATCAATACCCTCCTGCTAATTAGTGCCATTAGAAACTAGTCTTGCCTTATACCGCTCTAAGTCACCATTGTCTCTGTACTTATGACTAAATAACCACATACACCGGATAACATTCACACCGTCCGGTCTAGGTACCAAATCTCAAGTGTTCTACTTTGTTAAAGCATTAAATTCCTCGCACATGGTCGCATTCCAATTAGGGTCCAGTTTGGCTAGTTATGGATTTTTTGGAATGGGTGATAAGGTATGTGTGGAGAGGTTGAAGTGAACCTTGGATTTGAAAATCCCGTGTTGGGCATGAGTTTCCATGCGGTGGGTAGGCAGCAGTTTTGGACTGGGGTGTGGGGCTGCTGGCTTACTAGTTCTAAAGGCAGCAGTGCTGCTGGAGGGGCAGGAGACGTGACTGGAGGCAGCAAGGGTACTGGTGGGTATTTGACCGAGAGCAGGGAGTTGTTTGGTCGGAGATGGCGTCGGACAGTTGTGGGGATGGAGATGCAGGCTCTGTCGGAACAGTGGGTTGCTGGTGGTACAAAGATTGGATAGCCGGGGACAGACTCGGTTCATCGAGAAAGATGTAATTAGTGGTCTGAAATTTTTGGAGACTTGAAAAAGGAAAGGTCATCTCGTCAAAGGTGACGTGACGGGAGACGATGATTTTGCGAGTGGCAATGTCATAGCACATGTAGCCCCGATAAGTAGGAGAAAGACCAACGAAGACACAAGGCAAGGTGCGAAGGGCAAGTTTGTGAGGTGCAGTGGAGGCTATGTTGGGGTAGCATAAGCAGCCAAAAATACGGAGATGGTCATAGGATGGGAACCTACGGTATAAGATTTCGGTAGGGGTCTTGTTTTGGAGAGTGCTAGTTGGTAAAATATTAAGAAGGAATTCTACTATTTTAACAGCATAGACCCAAAAAAGTGGTGGAAGACAGGCATGAAACAGAAGGGTGCGAACCATGTTATTAATGGCACGCATAATTCATTCAGTCTTTCCGTTTTAGGAGGAAGTATAGGGACAGGAAAAACGGAAAATCATGCCTTGTTTAGAGCAGAAATTGTGAAATGTCGAGTTATTAAATTCACGTCCATTATCACATTGGAATGATTTGATAGATTTTTCAAACTGTGTTTTAATGAATTTTTAAAATTCAAGAAATTTGGCAAAAACATCAGATTTGAATTTCAGTGGGTAAATCCAGACAAAATGTGAAAAATCATCTAAGAATACTAGATAAAATTTGTGACCCAAAGAGCTAACAACCGGAGATGTTCACAAATCAGCATGAACAATATCAAAAGGAGAAAAAGTAACAATGTTTGATAACATAAATGGAAGACGAGCGGGCAAGAAAAACAGTGTTGGGCAAGTTTCTCATTATTACATTGAATACGCTTAGTAGTCCTAAGAAAAGAAAAAACAGGGTCTCCAGGGTGTCCGACTCTATTGTGCCAAGTTGAGGGAGAGATAGCCTCAAGGGATAGAGGTGATTGCGGTCTGACAGCGGAAGATTGAGTGAAGGGGTAGAAGTCTCCCACACTATTGCAGCGCGTAAGAATTTTCCCCGTATTGAGATCCTTCACAGAAAAACCAAAAGGGTCAAATTCGACAGACACAGAATTATTGTAAGTGAATTTTCTAACAGAGATTAAGTTTTTAATGATGTTAGGAGTGTAGAGGACATGATTTAGGGAGAAAGGCGGGTGGGGATGTTTGGTATGTGTGTTACCGTAACCTTCAATTGGAATGCGATGACCATTGCCGACAGTAATACATTGCGGACACTTTAGCAAAAGTAGTTGAGATAAGTTACCTAACGATCGGGTGAGGTGAGATGTGGCTCTGGTGTTCATGTACCAATTTTTGTCGGGCTGTTGAAGGTTTACGGTGCTGAAGGCCTGGCCCAAATCGGTGGGGGCCAAGCTGCTGCCTTGCGGGTGCTGTTGGACCGAGACCATGTGGGCCTGCTGCTGCTGCGGGTGGACCTACCTGTTGGCTGGGGCGGAGCCTAATAGACCGGGTGACCAAGCAGCCTGCTGGAACTGGGCCACTACAGTTGGGTTTAGGCATGCAGGCGAGGCCCAGTTCCATTGACTGGGCCACATTGGTTGTTGTCCAGGCCACGGGAGATAGGCAGTAGGAGTTGGGCCTGGCTGCTAGTTGCGGTTGCCTTTGTCGCGGCCCTTCCCTTTATTGTTGTTATCGCGGGCTCTGCCGCCACGCCCTCCGCCGCGGGACTGCTGCTGTTGGTGGTCATGCAGTGGTGTTGGCCGCCGATGGTGTCATGCCGTCAACGGCTAATGCCTTGTGATTGTGCTCCTCTTGTTTGGCACGGCGTGTCTTTTCTAACAAAATTTGTGAATGTGTTTTGTTAAAACTTGGGAGGGGGTCGGCATGTTGAATCATCGTTGCGAGTGTATCATATTCACCTTTCGGTAAACCAGCAACTAGTTGAAGCATCATCTTGGTTTCTGACACAGAAGTCCCTACGTTGGAAAATTGGTCGGTTATGAGTTTCAGTTGTTTACAATATTCGGACATGTTATTAAAATTCTCGAGACGTGTATTATTGAACTACTCTTACAAATACACGGCCCGAGTATTTTTATTATCCTGAAAGATTTCTTCTAGCCCGACCCAAAGTTCACGTGTCGTAGCACCTGTTTTCATGATAGTGCACAACAAGTCTTTAGAGATGGTGTCGTAGATCCATTGTTTGACGATAGCGTCAAGGCGACGCTAGGTTGAGTCTGCAACATCGGTTGAACGAGGAACAGAATCATCAATATGGTCGAGCACATTGTATGCACATGCATGAATGTAGAACAGTTCTATCCACGTGGAATATTGACAGTTTTTTTGGTCAAGAATTATAGGGATAAAATTCTTGATGTTGTTAACGGCGAATGCCGGATGAAAAGAAGACAATGAACGTTGAGGGGGGTTGTCAAGTGTGCCAGTGGATGAACCAGAATTAGTGGGGGAAGTGGGGCGAGACATGGTGGCAACCTTGTTACCGCCGGCCAAGAGGAAGGGAATTTTGGGTGGTGGTCGGCCGAGAAAGAGAGTAGAGAAGGGTAGGGATTAGGGTTTGGCTCTTGATACCATGTAAGATTGGAATAGTTTCCCTTAGGGATTCATTAATGACAATATATATAGTTGTACAGAGGTTGATTCCTAATACAATAAGAATCCTAACTTACCTTAAATGGTTGATTCCTAATACAATAAGAATCCTAAATTACCTTAAATTTATATTTATCATAATTACAAAATATACGGTGAATATTCGCTAATAAATTTGAGTAAGACTTAGAAAAAGAGGTTGTGTCCACCATGTTATATGCTTATTCACACCAGAAATTAATTATGGTCTAATATGACATGGAATGAATATACACGGATGACATACCAAAAGACAAAATTACCCTTTATATTTTCTTCAAACCTATCCTTAACCATTTTCAGTTCTATAAATTTTAGAAAAATAATATTTGCTATGTATAACTTATTTCCCTAGAAAAGGGTCCTAAGCCTATGAAGAGTCACAGGTAAGCACTTTATATTGATATAAAAAAAATTACGGCACCTTCATAAATTAAATTTAAGTTTTATGTATTAATATATGGTGTAAAACTATTTATAAAATGATATCACTTATTAAGTAGTTATAAATAAATCTCCTAAAAAGTATTGACTAGTAATCTAGTAAAAATGATAATGTTACCATAAATTAAATTTTATTGATAATATAAAAATATCTTTGTATGATTGATGTATAGACTTATATCCTTAATTCAAACATGTTACGGAGAACGTACATGCATATTGTTAAAAGTCTCACGTCGGATATGGAATAGGAACATAGACTTCTTATATAATATTAGGAGTTAAAACGTAAATCCTATTCTTTTTCTTTTTTCGTCATTACCCGAGGAACATCATTACTTTTCCTCTACTTTCGTTTTGTCAGAAAAATCTTGGCCTTTGTGCCAAGAACCATAAGAGCTTCACGCCATTGTCATACTTTTCCTCTGTTCCTTTTCCTTTTATGTCAGAGCACTCTTCCTTGTCTTTTCTTTTCTATTAACGTGTAGTGTTAAATTTTCTGTGACTTTTTCCCAAGAAAACAATAAAAAAAAATTGTTTCATCTCCTCTTGTCCTTTACCCGAGAACAAAATACATGGCTTCCTTGATCAGTCAACAGCCCGATAATGTGTGGTATATGGACACGGACGCCGCGTCTCATCTCACCCATAATTCTAGTAATCTTCTTCAACTGCACAAGCTACAAATTCCGCAGTCTATTATGGTCGGTAACGGTCATCGCATCCCGATTCAAGGATTTGGCCACACCCTTACCCCACCACTGCATCCACACTTCTCTCTTCAAAACATCCTTTATGCCCCAAACATTATCAAAAATCTAATTTATGTAAGAAAATTTGTCGATAGAGAGCTCATAGTAGAGGTATCCCCTATGGTTTGACGGGAAACCTAGAAAGGCGCACAGAGTAGATCTGGGTGCCAATTTGTGGGGGGAGTGGATGTCAGATTAGGGTAACACAAACAACCGAAAATTCTAAGATGGTCATAGGTAAGGATCCGACGGTAGAGAATTTTGGTGGGTGTCCTATTTTGAATCGCACGGGTATGTAAAATATTGAGAATGTGTTCTATCATTTTTAGTGGATATACCCAAAAAGTTGGAGGGAGAGACGCATGAAAAAGGAGGGTACGAATCATATTATTAATGGTTCGAATAATTCTTTCGGCTTTATCATTTTGAGGGGAGGTATATGGACACGAGAAACGAAGAACCATGTCGTTAGCCGCACATAATTTATGAAAGAATGAATTATTAAACTCACGACAATTATCACATTCAAACGATGTTATGTCTTTTTCAAATTGTGTTTTAACCAGTGTACGAAACTCAACAAATTTGGAGAACACTTGAGATTTGAGTTTGAGTGGATAGACACAAAGAAAGTGAGAGAAATCATCCAAAAATATCAGATAGTATTTGTGGCCTAAGTTGTTGGTTATGGAAGATGTCCATATATCAGCGTGAATAATATCAAAGGGAGAGAAAGCAGTATTCATAGACGCCATAAATGATAGTCGAACGTGTTTCCCTAACTGACACGAAAGGCAACAATGAGAAAGATTCCCTTTGTTGCATTGGTTTAAATTTCGATTTCTAAGAGAATAAAAAATGTGAGAACCCGGATGACCAAGTCTATTATGCCACGTAGAGGGAGATATGGTTGTTAAAATGGTTGGAGGAGTGACACCATCAACGGGTGTGGTTAGGAACGGATATAGGTCCCCCTCACTATTGCATCTCGTAAGTAGTTTTTCGGTACGGGGGTCCGTTACGAAAAATTCAAATGGGTCAAAATTAATTGAGACAGAATTATTGGTGGCAAATTTTCTTACATAAATTAGATTTTTGATAATGTTTGGGGCATAAAGGACGTTTTGAAGAGAGAAGTGTGGATGCAATGGTGGGGTAAGGGTGTGGCCAAATATTTGAATTGGAATGTGATGACAACTACCAACCATAATAGATTATGGAGTTGGTAACTGGCGTAGTTGAGAAAGATTACCTGAATTGTTGGTGAGATAAGACGTGACGTCCGTATTCATATATCACACATTATCAGATCGTTGACGGATCAAGAAAGTCATTGATTTATTCTTAGATAAAGAACAAATTTTAATTATTTTCAGATAAAGTACAAAAAGAGAGCAAAGTTTTCTTGGCAAAGGAAAGTAGGAGACAGGAAAGACCCCAAAGCTGGAAAACAGAGAAGTGCCGTCACGAAGTGCAGAATCAAAAAACTTTGATTTTTAAATATCACTAAAACAGAAAAAAAAAAAAGTAAAAAACAAAGGAAAGAACTATAGGAAACAGCAAGAGTCTGTCAACAGAGAAGTGCCGTCACGAAGTGCAGAATCAAAAAACTTTGATTTTTAAATATCACTAAAAATAGAAAAAACAACGGAAAGAACTATAGGAAACAGTTGACGTGCCTATAGGCCCTATACTGTTTGTTGGAAAAAGAAAGAATTGCAGCCGTCGACCGATTGGATGGGGGCAGCGGCGAAAAAGAAATAGGGTTTAGATGTTTTATGATTTGGCTTTTTGATATAATGTAAGATCTTGTTTGGAGAGTCTTTTTCATTAATATATAAGTGTACAATGTAAAAATTTTATATAATAGGGATCCTAATTTTATTATAATTACATAATATTAAATATGATAAAATACAAAGTAGTTCACGTGCTAATATTTTCAAAGCTTGCCTTGTTATACTAAAGTCTGCATTCACTAAAATACTTTAATACTTGTAATTTGGTGTTTTTCAAAGAAGGTGATCTTGTGACCCAACAACTTACAAGTTACAGCTATTATATTAAATTTATGTCGTGTAAGTTGTGGAAATAAAATTTGATTGGCATGTATAGGGTAGTCATAGAGACCTAGATATAGTACGACTACGACGTATATGTTAAATATACATCCGATATACACAATATACATATGTATATTTGGTATATGAAGCCTCGGGTATGTATAGTTGGCAGGCCACGGTTTGGGCTGTGTTGTAATAAATATTGTTGTAGTATTTTAGGCTAAATATTATATTAATAAGTGTTGTACACTTACCATAATGATAGGAGTCTTGTACTACTAGAATAAGATTTTGGTATTAGAATAGGAATAAGTTTCCTATGATGGAAAATTGTATATTGTATATATTCTCTTTCATTAATGAAAATAATCAAGGGATTATTTATTTCATGATATCAAGAGACTAGGTCTAAATTGCTTCCGCCTTTGTTCTCCAAATATTGCTCTCGGTTTTTGTGCCATTTCTCGGCCAAACCTGCCTCGATTTCCGTCCCCCTTCACCGGAATTCGTGTTAAAAGTTTACCTTCACTCTTCCCAAATTTTCCCTCCAATCCCTTTGTTCTTTCGTTATGTCAAGGAACGCGTTTCATCCTGCCCTCACTGTTTCTAACATCAAGAACAACATCTCTATTGTTCTTGAGATGGAAAACGTCCAATATGCGACGTGGACAGAATTGTTTAAAATTCACGCTATCTCCCATCAAATCATCCATCACATAATTCCTTCCACTGCCCCTATTCCCGCGGAGGATCCTCAGTTATCGATTACTCTTGATGCTACCATTCTCTAGTGGAGTTATTCCACTATTTCAGTCGACCTCTTACAGACGATCATTGAGCCGGACACTACGGATATGGCAACTTGGAATAGATTGTGTGATATATTCCAAGATAGTCAACATTCACATGTTGTCACCTTCGAGCAAGAATTCTCTCATGTCTGCATGGAAGAATTCCTGAACGTTTCTGCATATTGCAAGAGACTCAAGGAGTTGGCAGACTAACTCCGTAACGTTGACGCACCTGTGACAAATAATCGTCTGGTTCTACAATTGGTTGCCGGCCTGTCTGAGGCCTATAATGGCGTTGGGACTCTTCTTCGTCAAAGTAACCCGCTTCCCGTTTTTTATCAAGCCTGCTCCATGCTTACTTTGGAAGAGACCGATTTGGCTAAGAAGGCGGCTACCGGTGCGAGTCGCGTAGTCATGATGACGTCCTCCACAAATTCTTCGGGGGTTGTTGATAATTCGGGCCAAAATCGTGCTCACGGTGGCAGCAAAAATAATCGTAAAAAATCGTGGCGGCAAACACCATGGTTCCGGCGGTGTTAACGGCGGTAGCGGGTCCAACTCCAGCAGCAGTGGGCCATGGCCCAACTGGTCCCAGCCTTGGGGCCAACTGGCCGTGGGCAGTGGCCCAACAGCCACTGGTCCCCAGTTCCACCGTATCCAGTAGCAGGCCAGTGGGATGGTCAGCCCATCTCTCGGCCCAACATGCAGAGGCCACCTTTCGGTAACCCCTCTGGGCCGAGGCAACAAGTAGGAGTGCTTGGGCCTCGGCCTCCGCAAACCCATCATGCAGCAAGCCTCACTCCTACCGACATCGAAGTCGCGATGCACACACTTGGATTGAATCCTCCAGACTCAAACTGGTACATGGACTCTGGCGCCACTACACACATGACATCCGACCAAGGTACTCTCTCGTCTTATTCCAATTTGAGCAGTATTCGTGGTATAATTGTTGGTAATGGTAATTCAATTCCAATTCGTGGTTATGGTCATACAACTTTGTCTACCCCCACCCACCACTTGTCTTGAAAAATACCCTTCATGCTCCTAAATTGATTAAAAATTTGGTGTCTGTCCATAAATTCACCACTGATAACTCCGTTTATATTTAATTTGATCCATTTGGGTTTTCTGTGAAGGATTTCAAGACGGGGATCCCACTCATGAGGTGTGATAGTAGGGGAGATCTTTATCATATCACACCACGTTCCGATTTCTCAAGTCAAGCTGTGCCATCAACTTTTGCAACCCTTGCTCCTTCCTTGTGGCATGCTCGTCTAGGTCATCCGGGGTCGTATATTTTTACTTCTTTGGATACAAATAAATTTATTTCATGTAAGGGTACGAATAGTACTCCGAATTGTCAATCTTGTTCGTTAGGAAAATTTGTTAAGTTGCCATTTGTAGACTCTAATTCTCATACTTCAATGTCATTTGATATTATTCATAGTGATTTATGGACGTCTCCTGTACTTAGTTCTTTGGGTCATCGGTATTACGTTCTCTTTTTGGATGATTATTCTAAAAGTTTATGGACTTTTCCAATAGCAAAAAAATCTCATATTTTTTCCATCTTCTTGAAATTTAGAGTACTCATTAGAACCCAATTCGAATGACAAATAAAAAATATCCAATGTGATAATGGCAAAGAATATGACAATGAGGTGTTTCGAGAATTTTGTGCAAATACTGAGATCAATTTTCATTTTTCTTGCCCTCATACGTCTTTACAAATTGGGAAAGCCGAACGCAAAATTCGTACAATTAATAACATTGTCCGCACTTTATTGATTCATGCTTTCATACCCCGTCCTTTTGGCATCATGCTCTACAAATGGCTACATATCTCCTTAACATTCTTCCTTCCAAAGGTTTGACAGATGCGTCCCCCTTCAAATTTTATATAATAAGACTCATTCGTATTCACATCTTAGGGTCTTTGGGTGCTTGTGTTATCCACTCTTTCCATCCACCGCCATTAACAAACTTTAGGCCAGGTCTACCCCGTGTGTGTTCTTGGGTTATCCGTCAAATTATCATGGTTACAAATGTTTTGATTTATCTTCTAATAAAATCATCATTAGTATCCATGTAATTTTTTATGAATCCCAATTTCCATTTTCTAAGGTTCATACTCCCGTGCCTAGTTCGTATCATTTTTTGGATGATGATATATCCCCGTATATTATTCACTAGTTTTTGGACGTATCCCGCCCCCAAATCCACCAATGGCCCATCGCCCGGGTCCTCCCGCATCATCCTCGTCTTGATTCAGGTCCGTAAACCGGGCTGCCTATTCGCCCAATTCTCCTAGTTCCACCATCGCTTTAGTGCTCTGGCCCAGTTCAAGCCCTAGTTCTCGATATGGGCCAGCAGGCCCACTGCCTGCTGGCCAGTTCGTACCGTGTCCCGAAATATCCCAAAATCCTCCCAATTCTCAACCGAGTCAAAGACGAGTCACTCATAGTCAACAGAGTATTTTTAAACCAAAAAGATATTTTAATTTAAATTCTAATATTCTTAAATCTCCTCTACCCCGTAACCCCGTGTGGCTTTAAATGACCCGAATTGGAAAATTGCTATGACCGACGAATATAATGCTCTTATTGATAATAAGACATGGGAGTTGGTGCCCCGTCCATCTGGTGTGAATATTATTCGATCCATGTGGATTTTTGCTCACAAGGATAATTCTGACGGTTCGTTTGCGAGACATAAGGCTCGTCTTGTAGGTGATGGTAAGACTCAGCGATTTGGTGTGGATTGTGGGGAGACATTTAGTCTGGTGGTCAAGCCGGCTACCATTCGCACAGTGCTCAGCTTGGCTCTTTCGAAAGCATTCTTCAGTTAGATGTGAAGAATGTTTTCTTACATGGTGATCTCAAGGAGACAGTTTACATGTATCAGCCCTTGGGGTTTAGGGATCCTAGATATCCTCATCATGTTTGTTTATTGAAGAAGTCCTTATATGGGCTTAAGCAGTCCCCACGCGCTTGGTATAAGAGGTTTGCATATTATGTTTCGACTATTGGGTTCTCTCACAGCAGGTCTGATAATTCATTATTCATATATCGTCATGGTTCTTCCTTGGCTTATACACTATTATATGTGGGTGATATTATCTTGATTGCCTCTTCTGATGCATTACGCCAGTCTATCATGACACTGCTCAGTTCTGAGTTTGCTATGAAAAACTTGGGGCCCTTGAGTTACTTTTTGGGGATTATTATTACTCGTCATGCAGGTGGGTTGTTCTTATCACAAATGAAGTATGCAGCTGAGATCATTGAGAGGGTTGGTGTTACACCTCGTAAGATTAAGACGATAATTAAGAACGTCATTAAGGAAGTAAGATTCGGATATTGAATATAAGGAACGCTTACATATGTTAATACGGGAAATTAGTGTATAAACGAATGTTATCCCGGAATAGTTTTTCTTTAGTGCTATACACGTGACGATGAGAATTAATCCTAGTAGTTGAATTTATTCCAATGGAGTTATGGAATAGTATTGTATTATAAAATTATGGCATTGAGGATACGAGGCTTTATGAAATTCTCGAGAATTAAAAGAAGTGAGTTTGAGATTTATTAATTAAAGAACTTGGGGGCCAAAGTGAAAAAAAGAAAATTCA
The DNA here is from genome assembly GCA_029783415.1 of Anisodus acutangulus. NCBI lineage: Eukaryota > Viridiplantae > Streptophyta > Magnoliopsida > Solanales > Solanaceae > Anisodus > Anisodus acutangulus. Next base: position 8,596,330 of record CM056509.1, read on the forward strand.
GATTTTTTTTTATATAACCTACACTCTTCATCTTTCATCTTCTTCATTCCAAACTTAACACAAACTCTCATCTCCTCCCCATACCCTAGCCGAGAACCCCCCCAACCCCATAGCTAAATTTGAGGTTTTTATCTTCTCTTCCTAGACTACATTTTTCACCAAAAATTAGAAGCAAAACAACACCAAAAACAGTGGCAAAACAGCCACTGCTTGGCCGAAAATCTGCCCAGAAATTTGAGATTTTTAGGATGAAATTTTGGAAGAAAAATGTGTAGGGATAATGGCTTAACATTGTAGAACACTTGCATGTCAATTGGAGTTGAAGAAGTGAACAAAAAAAGGAGAAAAATTACAAAACAGTGGGGATTTTCGGACAAGCAGTGGGCAGAAAATTGCGGACTGTTTTAGGACGAATTTGAGGTATAAAATTCTTCTTTCTATGATATAATTGGAATGCATGTTGTTAGAATTAAGGTAATGAATTTGTGTTAAGGAAGAATTGAAATTTTAGCATTGCATGTGACAATTTTGGGCTAGTTGCCAATTTGGAACAGATTTTGGTGTTGTTGGATTCGTTGGTTGTTGTTGTTATTATTATCACTAATTGCATGATGAAATTGAAAGGAAACATTGAGATTTAGTTGAAATTAGTTATATGGAAGTATTGAAATCCGAAATTGGATTATAAGAATTAAGACAAGAGTTATGGAATTATGACATGTTGTGGCCAAGAACTTGCATCAAATTGTTGGACATGTTGTGATGTATATGGACTGTTTTAGGGACTCTTTTGTGGTGTTATAATTCTGAAAATTTAGTCACCATTATACATGTTTAAGTGTGGTAATTTCTAAGGTAAGTCCTAAAGGAATAAGGGTGTAGAAATGCATAGAAAGGCTTCACATTCTACCCTCGTTGTTGTTGGAACATGGATTGTTTTGTGGGCTGTTTTTAAGGTGGATTAAGAGGCTAAATTTACATGAGAAGTGGGTGTGTAAATTCCATTTATTGTTGTTTTAGTTGTGCCCTTAATTGGTGCTTGTTTATTGATGTTATTAGCCTCGTTTGGAAGTTGTGGAAACATGTATAAACAGGGGAAGTGCTGCCCGAATTTTTATAGAATAAGAAGTCGTTATTCGATATAAAGTATGCTAGTGATCATAGAATTGACGAACGTATTACCATTATTATAGGTTGAAGTTCTAAATCGAGACGTACTCTAATATAGAGTTGATTAGTTCGTCTAAGAGGTATTTGAACTATTCCTTCTTTCTTTGGCATGATTTTTATTTAATGAAGGTACGGCGGACGTACTTGATTCTTATACAGTTTAATTCCTAAAGAGGATTGTTATGAGAAGTGTCTATGATTTTTCAGCAAAGAGTTTATTATGACATTATTACAATGATTTTATTGAGAGTCAGATGATAATTTTTACTTGCATATGGTTACTCATGATATCTACTCGTGCTAAGTGTTACTACTTCACCTCACTGAGTCCCGGGCCGGGTTACGTTCGTGCACAACCTTGTATTTTTCACCGAGACCCTCACTAGAGGGTCGGGTTACGTAGGATGGATCCATAGATGAGATATGACTTTTCCGAGTCCCAGTATGGGCCAGGTTATGATATGATTCCACCGAGTCTCGCACTAGTGGGTCGGGTTACGTTACAGATATATATATATATATATATATATATATATATATATATGTATATGGACAGGCACTCATGTGTTTCTTGACTTGACTCTCATTTTTATAAGGCAATTGACTTCTATTGTTATGGCACAGTTAGTTTTGAATACTGATATTTTTTATAATGATCTCTTGTTATTCATTGGCTACTTATGATCTCATTTGAAGTATTTCATGTTTATATACTCAGTACATTATTTCGTACTGACCCCCCTTTCCTCGGGGGGCTGCGTTCATGCCCGCAGGTACAAGTGCTCAGTTTGGTGATCCTCCGATTTAGCTTCCTGCGCAGCTGTTTGGGAAGCTCCTTTGATCCAGAGCTTTACCATTTTTGTACGGAACCCTATCTTTTTTATTTATGTATATTTAAGGGCACGACGGGGCCCTGTCCCATCATATGTCGTTATCCTTCTTGTAGAGGTCTGTAGACAGTTGTGGGTTGCACGGGTGTAAGGATCAGAAATCTGTTTCGGTCAGCCATATTATTGTACTCTATGTTGGGGTGTTTTCGTGTATATGTGATATTATTTGTTGGCAGCCTTGTCGGCTTTCCTGTTATATTGTGTTGGCTAGTTGTGACTCCTCATGAGGCATGTACATTCGGGGGTAAAGGCGGCCTTGTCGGCTTGCCTACCCTAGCATATGTTGTTATTGCAGCGTTATGCTGCCGAATTTCAGACTCATTAAGTGTTAGTTGGATTATGTGTGACAGGTTAGTATAATGACGTCATTAGGGTGGTTAGTCGCGGCCCGTCGGGTCGGATCTTGACAAAAGTGATATCAGAGCAGTTAGTCCTCGGAATGTCTACAGACCGTGTCTAGTAGAGTCTTGCGTATGGGTATGTTGTGCATCATACTTATACGCAGGAGGCTGCAGGGCATCTAGGATTGGTTTCTATTCTTTCATCTCTTAGATCGTGCAATAGAGCTATGTTATTAGGATAATTCCTTTCTGACGACTTACTATGTTTACAGATATGCCTCCGGGTTAAGGCGACAATGGCCCGTGGCGGCAGTGTCTACAAATGGGGATACCAAATTGATTCAGAGAGTTACTAGGTCCCGCACCCGGTCTATGCCGGAGACTATGACCCGGCCGACGAGCTCGCTTCATCGCCACCACCAGAGGCTCCATTCAGGGCAACATCACCCGCCTTAAGGCCCAAAGACTGAGCCTCCAGTTCACCGGGGCGGAAGGACAGAGCTATGAGAGATGCAGTTCAGCTGCTGACTAGCTTGGTGGCAGGGCAGAACCACAGACAGGGACCAGGAGTCGACCCTAGGTCTGACAGTTTGAGGGTTCGTGATTTCTTGAGTTGTAACCCTCCAGAGTTTTTCGGGTCTCAGCCTGAGAAGGACTCGCAGGAGTTTATCCGACAGATGCAGCGTACCTTGAGGGTAATTAGGGCTTCAGAGACTGAGTCTGTGGAGTTGGCTTCGTATAGGATGCGGGATATAGCTACAAACTGGTATGAGTCTTGGGAGTTGTCCAGGGGAGAGGATGTTCCTCCAGCTACACGGGATGAGTTTACAGAGGCCTTCCTTGGTCACTTCTTGCCTCCAGAGATGAGGAGAGCTAGAGTGGACAGATTCTTACAGTTGAGACAGAGTGCCAGGACCATTCGTGAGTATAGCCTGGAGTTTGATTCATTGGCCAGATATGCACCCACTATTATAGCAGATATGGCGGACAGGGGGTGCATCGTTTTGTGATGGGGCTGGACCATTATCTGATCGATGGTTGTATGGCGGTAGCTCTTTAGCCGGGTATGGATATTGCTCGTGTCCAGGTATATGCACAGGGGGTTGAGGACCGACATAGAGGGCGACAGCCAGACAGAGGTCATGACAGGACCAAAGATAAGAGGGCTAGGTCGCCAGCCTTATTCCGGTGAGTCTCGAGGCGCATGGCCCAAAGAAGCAGTCGATATTCATTTCAGCCAGCAGAGAGTGCTCCTCTATAGTCTACGGGCATGAGGTTCGACCACCCAGGGTATTCAGGAGCCGGACAGAGCTCCAGGGCTTCGGGTTCTCAGGGGAACAGGGGCTCTAGTCAGTTGAGACCACCTTATCCTCGGTGCTCTCAGTGTGGTAAGTTTCATATTGGAGAATGTCGTTCGACCACAGGTGCTTGCTTCTCTTGCGGTCGTCAGGGCCATATGATGAGAGAGTGTCCCAACATAGGTGGTTCAGGTTGGATGGCTCGGCCTACGGGGTCGGGTGCTGGTTCGTCGTCATCTATAGTTATGCGCCCCACCGAGTGGGGTATTCAGACGCCAGCAGGCCATGGTAGAGGTCGTGGCAGAGTTTCTAGTTCCGGCGGTCCTTCGAACCACATCTATGCTTTGGCCAGTAGACGTGATCAGGAGGCGTCACCAGATGTTGTTACAAGTATACTAACAGTCTTTTTCTGTAATGTATATGCTTTGATAGATCCAGGTTCCACCTTGTCCTACATATCCCCTCTTGTTGCTAATAGAATAAGGATAGAATCTGAGCCGATAGAACCATTCGAGGTAGCTACACCGGTAGGAGATTCGGTTATAGCTGAGCGTGTGTATAAAAATTATTCGGTAGTGATATATAGCCGTCAAACCTTAGCAGGTTTGATAGAGTTGGATATGGCCGACTTTGATGTCATTATGGGCATGGATTGGTTGGTTTCTTATTTTGCCAACGCTGATTGTAGACAGAAGTTGGTTCGATTTCATTTCCCAGGTGAGCCAGTTATAGAATGGAAAGGGAATGCAGCATCGCCGAGGGGTAAGTTTATTTCATACCTCAAGGCAAGGAAGATGGTCAGAAAAGGTTGTATCTATCATTTGGTTCGGGTGCATGATACGTGGCGGAGGTACCGCTCTTCACCGATTCCGGTAGTTAGTGAGTTTTTGGATGTATTCCCGGATGATCTTCCAGGTCTCCCTCCAGAGCGGAAGGTAGATTTCAGTATAGATGTATTGCCAGGTACCCAACTTATATCCATTCCTCCTTATAGAATGGCACCTGCAGAGCTGAAGAAGTTGAAGGAGCAGCTGAGAGACTTGTTGGAGAAAGGTTTTATTAGGCCAAGTACATCTCCATGGGGAGCACCAGTGTTATTTGTGAGGAAGAAAGATGGATCACTGCGGATGTGTATGGATTATAGGCAGCTGAACAAGGTAACCATCAAGAACAGGTACCCCCTTCCCAGGATTGATGATTTATTTGACCAGTTGCAGGGTGCTAAGTGCTTCTCAAAGATAGACTTGCGGTCAGGTTATCATCAGGTGAGGGTAAGGGAGGCAGGGAGGCAGATATTCCAAAGACATCATTCAGAACCCGATATGGACATTATGAGTTTAGGGTGATGTCTTTTGGATTGACCAATGCTCCAGCAGTGTTTATGGATTTGATGAACCGGGTATTCAGGCCGTTCTTAGACATGTTCGTCATTGTATTCATTGATGATATCCTGGTTTATTCCCGTTCAGAGCAGGAGCATGCCGACCATTTGAGGACGGTACTTAGGGTCCTCCAGCACCAGCAGTTGTATGCCAAGTTTTCCAAGTGTGAGTTCTAGTTGACTTCGGTGGCATTCTTGGGGCATATTATTGGGGCTAATAGTATTCAGGTGGATACACAGAAGATTGAGGCGGTGAAGACTTGGCCCAAACCTACGACACCTACTGAGGTACGCAGTTTTCTAGGGCTAGCAGGGTATTACAGAAGGTTTGTGGAGAAGTTTGCCTCAATCTCAGCGCCTTTGACTAGGCTAACCTAGAAGGTAGTTAAGTTTCAGTGGACGGATGCTTGTGAGCACAGTTTTCAGTTGTTGAAGGATAAGTTGACTACGGCTCCAGTTCTGACTCTTCCTGAGGGACCGGATAGTTATGTCATTTATTGTGATGCTTCAGGCATTGGGCTAGGTTGTGTGTTGATGCAGCATGGCAAAATTATAGCTTATGCCTCCCGACAGCTCAGAAAGCATGAAAAGAATTATCCCACTCATGATTTGGAGCTAGCAGCGGTGATTCATGCCTTGAAGATTTGGAGACATTATTTGTATGGGATTCATGTTGATATTTATACGGATCACAAGAGTCTCCAATATATCTTTAAGCAGAAGGAGTTGAACCTACGGCAGAGGCGGTGGTTAGAGTTACTAAAGGACTATGATGTTGATATCTTGTACCACCCGGGAAAAGCCAATGTCGTGGCAGATGCTCTTAGCCGTAGATCCATGGGTAGCTTGACGGATGTGCAGCCAGACAGAAGGAAGATGGTTCGTGAGATACATAGGCTAGCGAGTCTTGGAGTCCGGTTGGCGGATTCGGGAGATAGCGGGATTCTTATTCGGGATGTTGCGGAGTCCTCTATCGTGGAAGAGGTAAAGAGACGTCAGTATGAGGATCCTGTTCTGGCCAGGTATAGAGATGCAGCTCTCCGAAAGGGAAAGACTCTATTTGAGGTTACACCTGATGATGTGCTGAGGTATGAAGGCAGATTATGTGTACCTGATGTTGTAGGGCTACGACAGCAGGTTATTGGAGAGGCACACAATGCTCGTTATTCCATTCATCCAGGATCGACGAAGATGTACCATGACCTTAGATGTTTGTATTGGTGGGATGGCATGAAAAGAGACATAGCAGAATTTGTTGCCCAAAGGTGCGAATTATCGCGAGTTAAGGTTGAACATCGTAAGCCTGGTGGATTATTACAGAGATTGAGATCCCGGCTTGGAAGTGGGAAATGATCAATATGGACTTCATTACGAGCTTACCTCGCACTCACGAAGTGTGATTCCATATGGGTTATCGTGGATAGGCCGACGAAATCAGCCCATTTTCTTCCAATGAGGACTACTTACTCACCGAGGACTATGCTAGGTCGCACATCGTGAGATAGTGAGACTGCACGGGGTTCCCACATCTATTATATCGCAGGCCAGGAGCTCGGTTTACATGCCTAACTTCCTGGAGATCATTCCGTAAGGGATTGGGACACAAGTGAGTCTCAAAGACAAAGATTTCACCCTCAGACGGACGGGCAGGCAGAGCGTACTATCCAGACATCAGAGGATATACTGAGGGCATGTATTATTGACTTCAGAGGTAGTTGGGATGACCATTTACCACTCATTGAGTTTGCTTATAACAACAGCTACCATTCTAGCATCCAGATGGCACCGTATGAAGCTTTATATGGGAGGAAGTGCAGGTCACCTATTGGTTGGTTTGATGTAGGTGAGACTAAGTTGATCGGCCCAGACATGGTTCAGCAAGTTGTTGATAAGGTGAAACTCATTCAGGAGAGGTTATTAGCAGCACGGAGTCGACAAAAGTCATATGCTGATAATCGACGTCGACACTTAGAGTTTCAGGTTGATGATTGGGTGTTCCTAAAGGTGTCACCCATGAAGGGTGTGATGAGGTTTGGCAAGAAAGGGAAGCTTAGCCCAAGGTACATTGGGCCTTACCAGATCATTCGTAGGATAGGCAAGATTGCCTATGAGTTGGATCTACCGCCTGATTTGGAAGCAGTACATCCAGTCTTCCATGTATCTATGTTGCGTAAGTGTATTGGTGATCCTTCCAAAGTCTTCCCAATAGATGACGTCCAGGTGACAGAGGAGTTGTCCTATGAGGAAAGCCCCGTAGCCATACTTGATCACCAGGTCAGGAGATTACGGACGAAGGATGTGGCTTCCGTCAAGGTATTGTGGAGGAACCACAATAGGGAGGAAATGACTTGGGAGGCAGAGGATGAGATGAAGAAGAAGTATCCTCATTTGTTCCCTGTGCCTCCAGGTAATTCAATTCAACTCCCCATTTGATTATTGTAATTGGTGAATTGCATATGTGTGATATTTTGTTGCCCTGTGTGGCATCTGTTGGTTGGCTGAATATAGGCAGATAGGCATAGTTATAAAGGAGACTCTGCCAAAAATTTTCTAGCATTAGACTAATTATGAACATTCGAGGATGAATGTTTCTGAGGAGGGAAGTATGTCACACCTCGTAAGATTAAGACGATGATTAAGAACGTCATTAAGGTAGTAAGATTCAGTTATTGAATATAAGGAACGCTTACATATGTTAATGCGGGAAATTAGTGTATAAACGGATGTTATCCCGGAATAGTTTTTCTTTAGTGCTATACACGTGACGACGAGAATTAATCCTAGTAGTTGAATTTATTCTAATGGAGTTATGGAATACTATTGTATTATAAAATTATGACATTGAGGATCCGAGGCTTTATGAAATTCTCGGGAATTAAAAGAAGTGGATTTGAGATTTATTCATTGAAGAACTTGGGGGCCAAAGTGAAAAAAAGAAATTTCAGATTTTTTTTATATAACCTACACTCTTCATCTTTCATCTTCTTCATTCCAAACTTAACACAAACTCTCCTCTCCTCCCCATACCCTAGCAGAGACCCCCCCCCCCCCACTCCATAGCCAAATTTGAGGTTTTTAACTTCTCTTTCTAGACTACATTTTTCACCAAATATTAGAAGCAAAACAACACCAAAAACAGTGGCAAAACAGCCACTGCTTGGCCGAAAATCTACCCATAAATTTGAGATTTTTGGGATGAAATTTTGGAAGAAAAACGTGTAGGGATGATGGCTTAACATTGTAGAACACTTGCATGTCAATTGGAGTTGAAGAAGTGAACAAAAAAGAGGAGAAAAATTACAAAACAGTGGGGATTTTTGGACAAACAGTGGGCAGAAAATTGCGGACTGTTTTGGACGAATTTGAGGTATAAAAATTCTTCTTTCTATGATATAATTGGAATGCATGTTGTTAGAATTAAGGTAATGAATTTGTGTTAAGGAAGAATTGGAATTTAAGCATTGCATGTGACAATTTTGGGCTAGTTGCCAATTTGAGACAGATTTTGGTGTTGTTGGATTCGTTGGTTATTGTTGTTATTATTATCAATAATTGCATGATGAAATTGAAAGGAAATATTGAGATTTAGTTGGAATTAGTTATATGGAAGTATTGAAATCCGAAATTGGATTATAGGAATTAAGATAAGAGTTATGGAATTATGACATGTTGTGGCCAAGAACTTGCATGAAATTGTTGGACATGTTGTGATGTATATGGACTATTTTAGGGACTCTTTTGTGGTGTTATAATTCTGAAAATTTAGTCACCATTATGCATGTTTAAGTGTGGTAATTGCTAAGGTAAGTCCTAAAGGAATAAGGGTGTAGAAAGGCATAAAAAGGCTTCACATTCTACAATCGTTGTTGTTGGAACATGGATTGTTTTGTGGGCTATTTTTAAGGTGGATTAAGAGGCTAAATTTACATGAGAAGTGGGTGTGTAAATTCCCTTTATTGTTGTTTTGGTTGTGCACTTAATTGGTGCTTGTTTATTGATGTTATTAGCCTCGTTTGGAAGTTGTGGAAACATGTATAAACAGGGGAAGTGCTGCCCGAATTTTTATAGAATAAGAAGTCGTTATTCGATATAAAGTATGCTAGTGATCATAGAATTGACGAACGTATTACCATTATTATAGGTTGAAGTTCTAAATCGAGACATACTCTAATATAGAGTTGATTAGTTCGTCTAAGAGGTATTTGAACTATTCCTTCTTTCTTTGGCATGATTTTTATTTAATGAAGGTACGGCGGACGTACTTGATTCTTATACAGTTTAATTCCTAAAGAGGATTGTTATGAGAAGTGCCTATGATTTTTCAGCAAAGAGTTTATTATGACATTATTACAATGATTTTATTGAGAGTCAGATGATAATTTTTACTTGCATATGGTTACTCATGATATCTACTCGTGCTAAGTGTTACTACTTCACCTCACCGAGTCCCTGACCGGGTTACGTTTGTGCACAGCCTTGCATTTTTCACCGAGACCCTCACTAGAGGGCCGGGTTACGTAGGATGGATCCATAGATGAGATATGACTTTTCCGAGTCCCAGTATGGGCCAGGTTATGATATGATTCCACTGAGTCCCGCACTAGTGGGTCGGGTTACGTTACAAATATAAATATATATGTATATGGACAGGCACTCATGTTTTCTTGACTTGACTCCTATTTTTATAAGGCAACTGACTTCTATTGTTATGGCACAGTTGGATTTGAATCCTGATATTTTTTATAATGATCTCTTGTTATCCATTGGCTACTTATGATCTCATTTGCAGTATTTCATGTTTATATACTCATTACATTATTTCGTACTGACCCCCCTTTCCTCGGGGGGCTGCGTTCATGCCCGCAGGTACAGGTGCTCAGTTTGGTGATCCTCCGGTTTAGGTTCCTGCGCAGCTGTTTAGGAAGCTCCTTTGATCCAGAGCTTTACCATTTTTGTACGAAACCCTATCTTTTTTATTTATGTATATTTAGGGGCACGACAGGGCCCTGTCCCGTCATATGTCGTTATCCTTCTTGTAGAGGTCTGTAGACAGTTGTGGGTTGCACTGGTGTAAGGGTCAGAAATCTGTTTCGGTCAGCCATATTATTGTACTCTATGTTGGGGGTGTTCCCGTGTATATGTGATATTATTTGTTGGCAGCCTTGTCGGCTTGCCTGTTATATTGTGTTGGCTAGTTGTGACTCCTCAGGAGGCAGGTACATTCGGGGGTAAAGGCAGCCTTGTCGGCTTGCCTACCCTAGCATATGTTGTTATTGCAGCGTTATGCTGCCGGATTTCAGACTCATTAAGTGTTAGTTGGATTATGTGTGACATGTTAGTATAATGACGTCATTAGGGCGGTTAGTCGCGGCCCGTCGGGTCGGGACAGTTGGGATGTCATCCTGTAAGTCCACTTCCACTTTGGTTGATACTAAACCCAAGTTGGATGATGCAGCTGGCTCACCTTATGAGGATCTGACCCGCTATCGCAGTCTTGCAAGGGCCCTTCAGTATCTTACATTCACGAGACTAGATATTACGTATGTCGTACAGCAGGTGTGTTTGTTTATGCATGATCCCAGGGTTGAGCACATGAATGCACTCAAACGCATTATTAGGTATATCCAAGGGACACTTGACTATGACTTACATTTATATCTGTCGTCGACATCTACTCTTGTCTCGTACACAGATGCTGATTAGGACGGTTGTCCGGACACCAGGCGATCTACGTCTGGGTATTGTATGTTTCTTGGTAGTAACTTAGTCTCATGGTCTGCAAAGCGTCAATCGACATTGTCACGCTCTAGTGCAGATGCCGAGTATCGAAGGGTAGCCAATGTGGTCTCTAAATCGTGTTGGTTGCACAATCTTCTTTTAGAGCTTCATTGTCCTATTCAGAAAGATACCTTGATTTACTGTGATAATGTTAGTGCTATCTATCTATCTCAGAATCCGGTTCAGCACCAGCGCACTAAACATATAGAGATGAACATTCATTTTGTTCACGAAAAGGTAGCCCGTGGACAAGTACGCGTCTTCCATTTCCCTTCCACATATCATATTGCAGACATCTTTACAAAGGGTCTTCCCTCGGTCTTTTTTGAAGATTTTAGGGACAATCTCAGCGTTCGAAGACCGCCCGCTATTACTGCGGAGGTGTGTTAAATATACATACACAATATACATGTGTATATCAGATGTATATTTGGTATATGAAGCCTCAGGTTTGTATAGTTGACAGCCCACAGTTTGGGTTGTGTTGTAATAAATATTGTTGTAGTATTTTAGGATAAATATTATATTAATTAGTGTTGTACACTAACCATAATGATAAAAGTCTTGTACTACTAGAATAGAGTTTTGATATTAAAATAAGAACAGGTTTTTTATGATGGAAAATTGTATATATTTTTTTTTATTAATAAAAATAATGAAGTTTAAGAATTATTTCTTTCATTATAGTTTAATGCATGCACGCCATTCAATGTTTTATTGCGTTCAATTTGCCACTAGCTCTTCTCACTGTGAGGAAATAAAGTACTAGGTCCCAGGCTCGTCAATTTGGTAGACTATTCTAATGATGTTTTACTTTTATTTTTATTTTTATTTTTCTTTGTAGTGGTCTATATATCAACATTTTCTGGACCACTAATAGCAAATGAATTAAGTATATAAACGCTGATAGTATAAACAAAATATACATTATTAGTATTATTCAACTTATTATAGCAGGTTATGTACGTTCGCCGTGCCTAATTATCACTTATTATAAATAAGTATATGTACGTTGTTATCTATAACTGCATGACTTGATGGGAAAAATAATTAAGCAATATAAATTAATAATCTATTCCAAATTGAGAAATCGAGTTAGACCAACAAAAATGAAAGACTTATGGTTTGACTTAGAATTGATTGGAAGCAACGTACTTTCAGCTGAATTGGTTCATCAATTTCTCATTGTTACTTTCATTTTGTGATAATTTCTCTGCCTCTTCCGAATCCCTCCCAAGACAAACTTGTTTGACTTGGAGATTAAAGGTTGACTGAATTGTTAACTTTGGGTGGGCATTTCCATAGATTACGATCGATAAGGGGCGATTTCTAGTACATACGTAAGTTAAAGAAGAGTTCAACTTTTTTGTGTGCAAGCGTTATCTTTGCTTATTTTAATTGTAAATATTATTTTCTGTGATTTGACAAAATAACTTTTTAAAGGTTTTCAGTGTATAAAAATAAAATTTATTAAGATTGACATAAAAGAGATTAAAAATATAAATTAGTTAATAAAGAACCTATTCTTGATTTTCCTGTATTAATTCATATGGGTCAAGTCCAGAAGTGTCCGACAGTTCTATATTTCAAGGCTCCAAATGAACACCTTTTAATTACTAAGGTCTATTTGTAGACCAAACTGATCCATTATATTGTTCTATATTAATGTCGTTTCCAAAACTAACCCAAATTAAAAGAATATTTTTCTTTTGACATTAAATAAAATAGAAAGGATTTTATCAAATTTGTGATAATTAAACTAGAAACACCGTTGACTAGAACATCCATTGGTCAACCCAGAGAGCAATAGAAGAGCAAGTTCTTCCTCAAATATAGTAAACGTTAGTCCTTCATCCTCAACTTTCCGGTGAACTTCCACCATATTTTCCGGTATAATTACGCTCCGGCAAAGCGGACACGTGGCTTTTCCCTTGCCATGCATCAGCCATTTATCGAAGCAATTTTCATGGAAAATATGATTGCAGCTTTCAATTTTCCTCCCTTTATCTCCGTGCTCGAAATCCGATAAACAAATCGAACAATCAAGTGGTTCAGTAGCAGCAAATCCATGTAATTTCCTCTTTTTGTACACAAATTTAGTGCTCTTCTTGTTTATAATTTTCCTGCACTTGTGTTTTTCTTGTCTCTGTACGTATGCACTGATTGTAACAAAAATTACAAGCATTAGAAACCTTAGTGCTTGAGGAAGCCATGAGAAGAAGAGATTGTTGATTAGTTGATTGAAATAAGAGAATACTTTAGTGAAAGCCCGCATTTTCTTTCCCTTTAGGATGTGCTGAAAAGAAATTAAAGCAGACCTCTATTTATAGTTTGGAGTATTATAATTTTAAAATGTCATTGCAAGTGGCGGCTGCTTTATAAACATATTTAATTAAAGTAAAATTTTATAAAATCAATTGATATAATGTGAAAAACAGTAAAGTACATTTCTTCAATCTATAGAACGCCATCTATACGGGACGAAACTCCTACGCAGGTTGCCTTTTCATAACATGATTTATTTTTTTGACTTATTTAAAGTGGTAATTTTGAATTTTAACATGTTTATCGCTAACTTAGAGATTGTATGGAATACTCAAAAAGAATTTTAGGATAGAGTTTAAGTAATATATATATATATATATATAGTTAGTGAAAATAAGTTATGCGCTATCAGATCGTCTTTACTTGTGGCAGCGGGTATCAAATTTCACTTTTAAGATTTTAAATTCCATTTTTTAAGAAAGTTTACCAGTAGATATCATGCATTTGAATGATTGACAGTATAAAAAATTATTTACAATACTATATAGAACTTAAAATCTTTAGGATATATTAGCGAATATTCACAGTATATTTTGTAATTATGATAGATGTATATTTAAGGTAACTTAGAATTCTTATTGTATTAGGAATCAACCTCTGTACAACTATATATATTGTGATTAATGAAAGGAATCTCTAAGGAAGATTATTTCAATCTTACGTGGTATCAAGAGCCAAATCCTAATCCCTACTCTTCTCCTCCCAAAGCCGCCGACCACCACCCTATCTCTTCTTTCTTCTCGGTCGACGGCCACCATGTCTCGTCCCTCGTCCCCCACTAATTCTGGTTCCTCCACTGGTACTTTTGACAACCCTCCACCACGTTCAACGTATTCTTTTCATCCGGCTTTCGTCATTACCAACATCAAGAATTTTATCCCTATAATTCTTGACCAAGAAGACTGTCAATATTCCATGTGGACAGAACTGTTCTATATTCATGCATGTGAGTACAATGTGCTAGACCATATTGATGATTATGCTCCTCGTCCCACCGATATTGCCGACTCGACATGGCGTCGCCTTGACGCTATCGTCAAACAGTGGATATATGACACCATCTCAAAAGACTTGGTGTGTACTATCATGAAAACATGTGCTACGGCACGTGCCATTTGGGTATGGCTAGAAGAAATTTTTTGGGATAATAAAAATACTCGGGCCGTGTATTTGGAAGAGCAGTTCAACAATACGCGTCTCGAGAATTTTAACAACATGTCGGAATATTGCAAACAAGTAAAACTCATAGCCGACCAACTTTCCAACGTCGGGACATCTATTTCAGAAACCAAGATGGTACTTCAATTCGTTGCTGGTTTACCGAAAGGTGAATATGATACACTAGCGACAATGATTCAACAGGCCGACCCACTACCAAGTTTCAACAAGGCACATTCACAACTATTGTTGGAAGAAACCCGTCGCGCTAAACAAGAGGAGCACAATCAAAAGGCATTAGTCGTTGACGGCACGGCACCACCGGCGGCCAACACTACCCAGCCACCACCGTAAGACCACCAGCAGCAGCAGTCCCACGACGGAGGGCGTGGCGGCAGAGGCCGCTGTAATAACACTAAAGGAAAGGGCCGCGACAAGGGCCACTGAAACCAGCAGCCATGCCCGACCCCTGCTCCTTATTTTCAGTGAGCTGGGCAGCAACCTTGGCCCAATACCGGGAACTGGGCCTCGCCTATATGCCCTTACCCAACATCAGGAGCCCAGTTCCATCAGGCTTGGTCACCAGGTCTTTTGGGCTCCGTCCCAGCCAACAGGCAGGCCCAGCAACAGCAGCAACAAGCCCACATGGTTTCGGTCCCTGAGCAACCGCAAGTCAGCAACCTGGCCCCCACTGATTTGGGCCAGGCTTTCAACACCTTGAACCTTCAACAACCCAATGAAAATTGATATGTGGACACAGGAGCCACATCTCATCTCACCCGGTCATCAGGTAATTTATCTCAAATATTTCGGTTAAAGTGTCCTCAATTTATTACTGTTGGCAATGGTCACCGTATTCCAATTAAAGGTTACGGTAACTCCCATACCAAACATCCCCACCCGCCTTTCTCCCTATATCATGTCCTCTACACATCTAACATCATTAAAAATTTAATCTCTATTAGAAAATTCACTCGCAATAATTATGTGTCTGTCGAATTTGACACTTTTGGTTTTTCTGTGAAGGATCTCAATAAAGGGAAAAATTTTATGCGCTGCAATAGTGTGGGAGACCTCTACCTCTTCACTCAATCTTCCGCTGCCAGACCACATTCACATATCTCCCTTGATGCTATCTCTCCGTCAACTTGGCATAACATACTCAGACACCCAGGAGACCCTGTTTTTAATATTCTTAGGACTAATAAGCGTATTCAATGTAATAATGGGAAACTTGCCCAACACTGTTTTTCTTGCCCGCTTGGCAAGCATACTCGTCTTCCATTTATATCATCCAACAATGTTACATTTTCTCCGTTTGATATTATTCATGCTGATTTATAGACATTTCCGATTGTTAGTTCCTTAGGTCACAAATTCTATCTAGTATTATTAGATGATTTTTCACATTTTGTATGGATCTACCCGTTGAAATTCAAATGCGATGTTTTTGCCAAGTTCCTTGAATTTCAAAAATTTATTAAAATACAGTTTGAAAAATCTATAAAATCTTTCCAATGTGATAATGGACGTGAATTTAATAATTCGGCATTTCACAATTTCTGCTCCAAACAAGGCATGGTTTTTCGTTTTTCCTGTCCCTACACTTCCTCCCAAAACGGCAAGGCTGAACGAATCATACGTACCATCAATAACATGGTTCGTACCCTTCTATTTCATGCTAGTCTTCCACCACCATTTTGGGTCTATGTTGTTAAAATGGTAGAGTACCTCCTTAATATTTTGCCAACCACACTCTCCAAAATAAGACCCCAACCGAAATCTTATACCGTAGGTTCCTGTCCTATGATCAAATCCGCATTTTCGGTTGCCTATGCTACCCCAACATGGCCTCCACCGCACCTCACAAACTATGCCCACATACCACGTCATGTGTCTTCGTTGGTTTCTCATCTAATCATCGGGGTTACCTGTGCTATGACATAGCAACTTGTAAAATCATTGTCTCACGTCACGTCACATTTGACGAGGCGAACTATCCATTTTCCAATCTCCGAAAATTTCAAACCACGGATTACACATTTCTCGATGAGTCTACTTTGTCCCCTATGGTCTAGTCGTTGTGCCACCAGCAGTCCACTGTCCCAACAGAGACTGCTCCAGCAGCTCCGTCACCTCCAGTACCCGGCGTTGTCTCCGACTAGGCACCACCTAGCTCTCGGTCGAACCTTCCACTGATCGACCCCCCTCTGTCACCTCCTCGACCAGCCATCGACCGGAGCCTAGCCAACACCCCTCCAGACCCTGCAAGCCAGCAGCCACAAACCCCTGACCAACCACTGCTGCCTACCCACCGTATGAAGACTCGTGCCCAACACAGGATTTTCAAATCCAAGGTTCACTTTAATATTAACACACAAACCATATCACCCATTCCAAAAAATTCAAAACTAGCCAAACTGGACCCTAATTGGAATGCGACCATATGCGAGGAATTTAATGTTTTAACCAAGTAGAACACTTGGGATTTGGTACCTAGACCGGACGGTGTGAATGTTATCCGGTGTATGTGGCTATTTCATCACAAGTTCAGAGATAGTGGAGACTTGGAGTGGTATAAGGAAAGACTGGTCGCTAATGACACTAATCAGCAGGAGGGTGTTGATTGTGGTGAGACATTCAGTCCGGTTGTTATACCGGCTACCATTCCGACTGTTCTCAGTATTGCTATTGGCAAGCATTGGCCGATTCATCAACTTGATGTCAAGAATGCATTTCTTCATGGGGATTTGAAAGAAACTGTGTACATGCATCAGCCCCCTGGCTTTGTTCATCCGGCAGTCCCGCAGTATGTATGTCATCTCCGAAAGTCATTGTATGACTTGAAACAGACACCCCACGCTTGGTATGATCGCTTTGCCAGGTATATTATGCAGATCAGATTTATATGTAGCAGGTGTGATAACTCTCTCTTCACTTTTCATCGAGGTAGCAACACTGCTTATTTGTTATTATATGTGGATGCCATTGTTCTTACTGCCTCCTCTGACGGTTTGAAGAATGAAATCATTGCTCTACTCAAAGCTGAATTTGCTATGACTGATTTGGGCAAGCCGAGTTATTTCTTGGGTATATCCGTGACCAGATCTGCAGCCACTATGTTTATGTGTCAGCTCAAATATGCGGAAGAGATAGTGTACAGGGCTAAGATCACAAATTATAAAATTATGCCAACTCAAGTTGACTCGAAATCCAGGTGTAGTACCAATGAGGGTGCGCCAGTGTCTGATCCAACCCTTTATCGGAGTCTTGCAGGTGCACTTCAGTATCTTACATTCACTCGGCCTGATATTGCATATGTCGTTCAGTAGATGTGTCTGTTTATGCACGCCCCTCGAGAATCCCATTTTGTTGCCCTCAAGCGTATTATCAGATACATTAAGGGCACACTTGACTTTGGACTGCATCTCTACCCCTCTGCACCAACCAAGTCACTCTCATACACGAATGCTGATTGGGAAGGATGCCCGGACACACGTCGCTCCACCTCGGGCTAATGTGTATTTCTTGGGGATAATCTTATTTCATGGTCCACCAAGCGGCAGGCCACGCTATCCCGTTCGAGTGCTGAAGCAGAGTATCGCGGAGTTACTAATGCCGTTGCTGAGATATGTTGGCTCTGAAATCTTCTTTTGGAGCTCCAGTGTCCACTGCGAAAGGCGTATATAGTTTACTATGACAACATATCTTCCATTTACATGTCTCACAATCCGGTCCAACATCAGCGGACCAAGCATATCGAGATGGATATTCACTTTATGCGTGAGAAGGTCGCCCTTGGTCAGGTCAAAATATTACACGTGCCTATCTCGTATCAGTATGCAGAGATTTTCACAAAGGGAATACCGAGACAACTCTTCACCGACTTCCGATCCAGCCTTAGTGTTCGGCCTCCTCCCGCTCCGACTGAGGGGGAGTAGTAGCGAATATTCTTCGAATATTCACAGTATATTTTATAATTATGATAGATGTATATTTAAAGTAACTTATGATTCTTATTGTATTAGAAATAAATCTCTGTACAACTATATATATTGTGATTAATAAAAGAAGTTCCTAAGGAACATGATATATAAAGTGACAGGGTAACGACTTTTTATACAAGTAAATATTATATACACTGTTATTGCATGAAATCTGGGGCAACAGTAAATTACCGATGGTGCTAATTCTTTAAGTTTTGATTCTTTAGACAAATACAATACAATATATATAAACAACTATTGT
The DNA here is from genome assembly GCA_029783415.1 of Anisodus acutangulus. Taxonomy (NCBI): domain Eukaryota; kingdom Viridiplantae; phylum Streptophyta; class Magnoliopsida; order Solanales; family Solanaceae; genus Anisodus; species Anisodus acutangulus. Next base: position 8,614,919 of record CM056509.1, read on the forward strand.
CGACTTCTTCAACTGAACGGGAAGTGATTTAAGAATAAGAAAGGATTGACGGTGGATAATAAGATCCTTTTTCTTATCTTTATAGGAGGGGCAAAGTATGTATATATATATATATATATATATATTAAGAGAAAATATTTACGAAACGTGACGATAGTTTTCTATTTACAAAACATAATATTATAAATTTTATATAAATATAGTTTATGATTTTTTAAAAATATATTTTTTAATTAATTAATTAATTTTAAAAAAATATATATTATAAAAAAATCATTTTAAAAAGATTATTTTTAAATTTTAAAAAATATTATTTAAAAATTATTTTTAAAATTTTTTAAGTATATTTTTTATAAAATAAAAATTATTTTTTATGTCTAAGACTTAAAAATTCGCTCAAAATTTTGTGTATGAAATGTGTATATCTCACTCAAGACTTGAAAAGTTCGCACAAAATTTAGTGTATAAATGTATATATCTCGTTCAAGGCTTAAAAATTAGCTCAAAATTTTGTATATGAAATTTGTATCTCGCTGAGGCTTAGAATTTCGCTCACATTTTCGTGTATAAAGTTCATGTTAGGTTTCTGTAAAATTAATACAACTACAACAACATTGTATACAACTTTCATACAACATTGTATACAACTTTCATACAACATTGTATACAACTTTCATACAACATTCAAGACTTAAAATAATCGCTCGAAATTTTGTGTATGAAAAATGTATGATATTTATATCTTTCTAGAGGCTTAAAAAGTTCGCTCAAATTTTGTGTATGAAAAATGTATGAAATTGTATATCTCGTTCAACGCTTAAAAATTACGCTCAAAATTATATGTATGAAAAATATATATCTCGCTCAAAACATAGAATTTCGCTCACATTTTTCGTGTATAAAAATACAACTACAACAACATTGTATGCAACTTTTATACAAGATTCAAGACTAAAACATTTCGCTCACAATTTGTGTATGAAAACTATATTGAAAATTTCGCTCACATATACATTTTATACATTTTTCATACACAAAACATTGAGTTAATTTTGTAAATCTTGAGCAAATTTATTTTTTAATAAAATAATAATTTTTAAAACTATTTAAAAAAATTGTTTTCAAAAATAAAAAAATACATTTTCAAAAATATAATTTTTTAAAAAAATTAAAAATTTGTTTTCTAAAAAAATTAAAATTATATTTTTAAAACGATATTTTTTTAAAATTAAAAATTATTTTTAGAAAAAATTAAATAAATTAAATAAAAAATAAATTTAAAAAAGAACGAAAAAAGATACAGATCCATCCTGTTTCGCAATATATCGTTATGTTTTGTAAATAAGTTAAACTATCTATATATTTTGTAATAACGAGTTTTAAATAGGTATCCCATGTCATTTTCCCTTATAGGAAAGTCTAGAATTCATTACTAATTTACTACTATTTGGTAGGAATCTAGTAGTTCAGTTGGTTGCCTGAACTTTCACCTTGTTGGTGAGCATTCAAATCGCCACATTATAATCCCCTCCCTATTTTCCCTTCCCCTACTCCTTTGTAATAAAAACAATTTACTATATATAATATATAGTCATAGTAGTCCCAGATGCGTATCTAACCTTATAGAATGGGGTTCAATTGAACCCCTAACTTCCGACGCGTAGCATAAATTTATATATAAAAAATTATTAAAATTATAAGAAATAATAAATATGAACTCATAACTTTAAAAATATAATGGGTACAACGTAGATATGAACCCATAACGCGTAGCATCTCACCCTAGCTTTGGTTGGTTTGACGGTGATGAAATTATTTTCTCAGCTTAAAAGAATTCATTAAAAATTTGATAGAATCCTGCAATTTTATTATTATCTATAATATAATATAAAGGAAAAGGAAAGCATATATTAAAAGAGAAAAAAGAACTTGTATCATATTCTTTTAGCATCAGTAGCAAGTTTTAACGGGTATATATAATCAAAGCCAAATACTTCAGACTTTTGGTCATCACTTTGTTACATATCCATAGGATATACACGTGTATAACCTATGTATATTGGGCCTCGGTTTTGTATATATGACTGTGTATATGGTCTAGATTTTAGGTAATGTTTTAGTCTCCTAGTTTAGGTAATGTTGTGGTGTAATTAGTATTGTACACTTACCATAATTCCAAGTAGAATAAAGTTTTAGGAGTAGAATAGGAATAGGATTTTCCTATTATGGAAATATGTAAATTGTATATATACTCTTTCAATTAATGAAAATAATCAAGGGATTATTTCTTTCATGGTATCAGAAGTCTAGGTCTTAAAATCCTCTCCAAATTTCTTGCAATTTCGTCCGTCCTAAGCCTAAAAAACCGAGCCCTTCTTCTCGGGTTTTGTGCCGACGGTTCATCCTTTCTCCCAACGTTTTTTACAAATCTCTCAATCACATATTTTCTATCAGTATGTCTACATCAAAGAACACGTTTCATCCAGCCCTTGCAGTTTCTAACATCAAGAATAACATCTCTCTTGTTCTTGAAATAGAAAACGTCCAATATGTGACGTGGGCCGAACTGTTCAAAATTCACGCACGCTCACATCTAGTCATCCATCAGATAATACCCGCGACTCCTGAGGATACGGAGGTGCCAAAACGCAAGGATGATCCTAAGTTGTGGACGACTCTTGATGCCACTGTCCTTCAGTGGATATACTCCACGATTTCTACCAACCTTTTGCAAACGATTATTGAGCCTGACGCTACGGCGCAGGCAACTTGGGATAGACTACGTGATATATTCCAAGATAATCAAAATTCTAGAGCTGTTACTCTTGAGCAGGAATTCTCCCACGTCAACATGGAAGATTTTCCTAACGTTTTGGCTTATTGCAAAAGATTGAAGGAATTGGCGGACCAACTCCGCAACGTTGGCGCGCCGGTTTTGAATGATCGTTTGGTCCTCCAAATGGTTTCAGGCCTCTCCTAGGCCTATAGTGGTGTTGGCACGCTTCTTCGTCAAAGCAATCATTTTCTGCAATTTTATCAGGCTCGTTCTATGCTTACACTCGAAGAAGTAGGCATGGCGAAAAAGGCGGCTACATGTGCTAGTCCCATAGTCATGATGACTGAGTCCACTTTTCATCCTATCGGTTCCAACCACTCGAACCAAAACCGCAACAATGGTGGCGGCAAAAAGGGACAAATTAAGAAAAATAATGGCAAGAATCGCGGCGGCAGCTGGAACAGTGGTGGTGGCGGTGGTGGCCCTCGGGGCGGTCAGCAGCATCAACAGTTTTGGGCCCCACAGTAGGCCCCTATGTAGTGGCAGTGGACATCACAGTTTGGGCCAAACAATAGTAGTCCAACGTTTTCAACTCACTGGTAGTGGGTTGGCCAGCCCTAGTCTCGGCCCAACATGCAGTGGCCCAATTTTAGTAATCCCTCTGGGCCGAGGCAGCAAGCAGGGGTACTTGGGCCTAGGCCCCCGCAGGTCCATCACGCAGTGGCCCCCACTTCTACCGACATCGAAGCCGTAATGCACACACTTGGATTAAATCCTCCGGACCCAAATTGGTACATGAACATCGGAGCCACTACCCACATGACATCCGACCAAGGTACTCTCTCGTCTTATTCCAATTTGAGCAACCCCCGGGGTATAATTGTTGGTAATGGTAATTTATTCCGATTCGCGGTTATGGTCATAAAGTTTTGCCCCCACCCCTTCCACCACTTATCTTGAAAAATACCCTTCATGCCTCTAAAATGATTAAAAATTTAGTGTATGTCCGTAAATTCTGGCTGATAGTGCATTTTACTGTTGAATTTGATCCGTTTGGATTTTCTGTGAAGGATTTCAAGACGGGGAGTCCTCTCATGAGGTGTGATAGTAGGGGAGATCTTTATCCGATCACACCATGTTTCGTTATTTCAAGTCAAGTCTTGCCATCTACGTTTGCTGCCCTTGCTCCTTCCTTGTGGCATGCGCGTCTAGGTCATCCGGGATCGTCTATTTTGTCTTCCTTAGATAAAAATAAATTCATTTCTTGTAAGGGTACACATAGTACTCTGAATTGTCAATCTTGTTCTTTAGGAAAAATTATTAGATTGTCGTTTCTAGACTCTAATTCGCATACTCTAATGACATTCGATATTATTCATAGCGATCTATGGACGTCTGATCTTCTCAGTTCTTTGGGTCATCGTTATTATATTCTCTTTTTGGATGATTATTCAAATTTTTTATGGACTTTTTCAATAGCGATAAATCTCAAGTTTTTCCACCTTCTTAAAATTTAGAGCATTCATTAAAACCCAATTCGAAGGGAAAATTAAGAATATCCAATGTGATAATGGCAAAGAATATGATAATGGGGTATTTCGGAAATTTTGTGTTAATAACGGGATTAATTTTCATTTTTCTTGCCCTCATACGTCTTCACAAAATGGGAAAATCGAACGAAAAATTCATACCATTAACAATATTGTCCGAACTCTATTGATTCATGCTTCTGTACCCCCTTATTTTTGGCATCATACTCTACAAATGGCTACATATATTCTTAACATTCTTCCTTCCAAAGGTTTGACATATTCGTCCCATCTTTAAATTTTATATAATAAGACTCTTTCGTATTCTCATCTTAGAGTCTTTGGGTGCTTGTGTTATCCACTATTTTCGTCCACAACAATTAACAAACTTCAGGCCCGGTCTACACCTTGTGTATTTTTGGATTTTCCGTCAAATCACCGTGGTTACAAATGTTTTGACTTATCATCTAATAAAATCATCATTAATCGACATGTCATTTTTTATGAATCCCAATTTCCGTTTGCTACTGTTAGTTATGCCGTGCCTAGTCCGTATAATTTTTTGGATGATGATATATCCCCATATATTATTCACCATTTTACGGACGTGTCCCGCACCTCAAATCCACCAGTAGGCCTTGCCACGGACCTCTGGTCCCATCTCTCCACCTTTATTTCGATCTTGTATTTGGGCCATCATTCGGTTTCGTAATTGGGGACGGTTGCCCGACCTAATCCGAGCTGGTCGATTTTCGACTTGAGGCGATTACTCTAGTTCCCTTACGGGCAGCCAGGCCCCTTGCTGCTGCCGTCATCCGCGTGTCGATATTTCCCAAAGTTCACTCAATTCTCCCCCGAGTCATCGACCGATCACTCGTAGTCAACGGGGTATTTTTAAACCAAAAAGATATTTTAATTTAAATTCTAATGTTCTTAAATCACCCTTACCCCGTAATCCTGTGTCTGCTTTAAATGACCCGAATTAGAAAATTGTTATGACCGATGAAATATAATGCTCTTATTGATAATAAGACGTAGGGGTTGGTGCCCCGTCCATCTGGTGTTAATATTATTAGGTCTATGTAGATTTTTACTCATAAGGAAAATTCAGACGGTTCATTTGCAAGGCATAAGGCTCGGCTTGTGGGTGATGGTAATACTCAGCATGTTGGTGTGGACTGTGGTGAAACGTTTAGTCCGGTGGTCAAGCCGGCTACCATTCACACTGTGCTCAGCTTGGCTCTTTCGTAAGCATGTCCCATTCATCAGTTAGATGTGAAGAATGCTTTCTTACATGGTGATCTCATGGAAACAGTCTATATGCATCAGCCTTTGGGGATTAGGGATCCCAAATATCCTCATCATGTATGTTTGTTGAAAAAGTCCTTATATGGGCTTAAGCAGTCTCCACGGGCCTGGTATAAAAGGTTTGCAGACTATGTTTCGACTATTGGGTTCACTCACAACAGGTCGGATAATTCCTTGTTCATATATCGTCGTGGTTCTTCTTTGGCTTATATACTATTATATGTGGATGATATTATCTTGACTGCCTTGTCCGATGCTTTACACTAGTCTATCATGACAATGCTCAGTTCTGAGTTTGCTATGAAAGACTTAGAGCCCTTGAGTTATTTTTTGGGGATTGCTGTCACTCGCCATACAGATGGGATGTTCTTATTCCAAAGGACGTATGCAGCTGAGATCATTGAGAGGGCTGGGATGTCATCCTGTAAGTTCACTTTCACTCCAGTTGATACTAAGCCCAAGCTTGGTGTTGCGGCCGGTGCACCATACGAGGATCCGACCCGCTATAGCAGTCTTGCAGAGGCCCTTCAGTATCTTACATTCACGAGATCAGATATTACGTAAGTTGTACAACATGTGTGTTTGTTTATGCATTATCCCAGGGTTGAGCACATGAATGCGCTCAAACGCATCATTCGGTATATTCAGAGGACACTTGACTATGGCTTGCATTTATATCCTTCATCAACGTCCACACTTGTCTCGTATACAAATGCTGATTGGGGAGGCTGTCCAGACACCAGACGGTCTACGTCTGGCTATTGTATGTTTCTTGGTAATAACTTGGTCTCCGTAGTGCAGGAAGCGTCGTCGGCGTTGTCGCTCGATCTTGGTCAGTATCGAGGGGTAGCTAATGTGGTCTCTGAATCATGTTGGTTACGTAATTTATTGTTGGAGCTTCATTGTCCTATTCAGAAAGAGACTTTGGTTTATTATGATAATGTTAGTGTCATCTGCCTTTCTGGGAATCCGGTTCAACACCAGCACACTAAACATATCGAGATGGACATTCACTTTGTTCGTGAAAAGGTAGCTCGTGGACAAGTACACGTCTTTACAAAGGGTCTTCCCTCGGTCCTTTTTGAAGATTTTAGGGACAGTCTCAGCGTACGAAGACCGCCCGCTATGACTGCGGGGGTGTGTTAAATATCCATAGGATATACACGGTATACACGTGCATATCCTATGTATATTGGGCCTCGGTTTTGTATATATGACCGTGTATATGGTCTAAATTTTAGGTAATATTTTAGTCTCCTACTTTAGGTAATGTTGTGGTGTAATTAGTATTGTACACTTACCATAATATTTGTATTACCATAATTCCAAGTAGAATAGAAATATGATTTTCCTATTATGGAATATGTAAATTGTATATATACTCTTTCAATTAATGAAAATAATGAAGAAATTATCACTTTAAAGCGCTGAAACAATTAACTCTATTGTTCAAAAATGTTTATCGTTTTGCGCTCCCATAAAGTTTAATAAAATGTGTTATTTCATTATTAATTTAGCTTCTTCTTTGTTTTGAGAGAAGTTATGTTACTAATTGTTTTTGGAAGTTCTAAATATTTAAATCAATATCAAAGGACAAGTTTTTCATTCTTTCTTCTTTGTGTTACCTTTAATCTGTAGGTTAATATCATACTGTAATTGTTCTTCTCTGATAAAATTTAGTTAGACTAACATTGTCGTATGACAAAATAATGTAATTGTTAAATATACACGTGATATACACTTACCATAAGTAGTGTATATCACGATTTTGTAACTATATTGTACCCGTGATATACACTTGCCATAATTAGTGTATATCACAATTTTGTGGCTGATTTGTAGTGTAAATAATTGTATTAATTAGTATTGTACACTTACCATAATTATATGATTCTTGTATTACTAGAATAGGGTTTTGGGAGTAGAATAGGATTATGATTTTCCTATTATAGAAAATTGTAAATTGTATATACACTCTTTCATTAATAAAAATAATCAAGGGATTATTTCTTTCATGGTATAGAAGTCTAGGTTATATTTTCCTTTCCTAAATCTCCCTTCTCGTGGCATGGTTTTCGAGGACATACTCTCGGTTCTGACCACTTATCCTCTCCCAAACTACCTAAATTTTCTTCTAAATCCCTACATAACGTCTTGCTTTGCTATTATGGCTAAGAACACATTTCACCCTGCCCTTACTGTTTCTAACATCAAGAATCATATCCCTATTATTCTTGAAATAGAAAACGTCCAATACGTGACATGGGCCGAACTGTTCAAAGTTCACGCACGCTCGCATCAAGTCATCCATCACATTATCCCCGCGGCTCCCGCGGAAATGGGGGTTCCTAAACCCGAGGATGATCCTAAATTATGGTCGACCCTTGATGCTACCGTTCTTCAATGGATTTACTCCACTATTTCTACTGACCTATTGCAAATGATTATTGAGCCCGACGCTACAACAAAGGCTATTTAGGATAGAATACGTGATATATTTCAAGACAATCAAAATTCTCGCGATATTACCCTTGAGCAGGAATTCTCCCACGTCAACATGAAAGATTTTCCAAACGTTTCAGCGTATTGCAAAAGGTTGAAAGAATTGGCGGACCAACTACACAACGTTGGCATGCCCGTTACAAATGACCGTCTTGTCCTTCAGATGGTTGCAGGCCTTTCTGAGGCCTATAATGGCATTGGTACGCTTCTTCGTCAAAGCAGTCCTCTTCTGCAGTTCTATCAGGCCTGATCCATGCTCACGCTTGAAGAAGCAGGCTTGGCTAAGAAGGTGGCCACTAGGGCCCCTTCTGTTGTCATGGTGACCGAGTCCAATTTTTCTTCATCTGTCTCCAACAATTTCGGCCAAAATCGTAACATCGGTGGCGGCAAAAAGGGTCAGAATCGCAAGAATAATGGTAAAAATTGTAGCGGAAACCGAGGTGGCAATGGGCCTCGGGATAGTGGGCCGCAAGACAACTGGCCGCAATCCTGGGGCCTATGGTCGTGGAACTGAGCCTAGGCCCAACAACCCATTTTCCCATCGCAACAACACCCTGGTTCTTTGGTCCAATATCTCGCCAACAACAGGCCCATATTTTTTGGTCAGCAGTGGTACCCGAGAGGCAATTCTGGACCGGGGCAGCAAGCGGGTGTTCTTGGGCCCGGCCTCCACAGGCCCATCATGCAGCGGGCCCCACCCCTACCGATATTGAAGCAGCGATGCACACTCTTGGATTAAATCTTGCGGACGCAAATTGGTACATGGACACCAGAACCATTACTCACATGACGTTCGACCTAGGTACTCTCTCGTCTTATTTCAATTTGAGCAACAATCGTGGCATAATTATTGGTAATGACAATTCAATTCCAATTCGTGGTTACCGTCATAAACCTTTTTCTCCCCCCCCCCCCCATCCACCTCTTGTCTTGAAAAATGTCCTTTCATGCCCCTAACTTAATTAAAAATTTGGTGTCTCTCCGCAAATTCACCACTGATAAATAAGTTTCTGTTGATTTTGATCCTTTTGGGTTTTCTGTGAAGGATTTCAAGACGGGGATTCCTCTCATGAGATGTGATAGTAAGGGATATCTTTATCCTATCACGCCTACATCCGATCTCTCGAGTCAAGCCTTGTCATCTACTTTTGTAGCTCTCGCTCCTTCCTTATGACATGCACGTTTGGGTCACCTTGGGTCGTCTATTGTTTCTTCTTTACATAAAAACAATTTTATTTCTTGTAAGGGTACACGTAGTATCCAATTTGTCAATCTTGTTCTCTAGGAAAACTTGTTAGATTACCATTTGTAGACTCTACTTCTCGTACTTTAATGCCATTTGATATTATTCATAACGATTTATGGACGTCTCATGTTCTTAGTTCTTTGGACCATCGTTATTATGTTTTATTTTTGAATGACTATTCTAATTTTTATGGACTTTTCCGTTAGCAAAAATATCGCAAGTGTTTCCCACCTTTTTAAAATTTAGAGCATTCATCCGTACCCAGTTCGATCGAAAAATAAAAAATATTCAATGTGATAATGGCAAAGAATATGAAAATGGGGTGTTTCGGGATTTCTGTGCTACTAATGGGATAAGTTTCCGTTTCTCTTGTCCTCATACGTCCTCACAAAATGGGAAAGCAGAGCGCAAAATTCGTATCATTAATAACATTGTCCGAACTTTATTGTCCATGCTTTCGTACCCCCTTCCTTTTGGCATCACGCTCTACAAATGACTACTTATTTTCTTAAAGTAATTCCTATCAAAGATTTGGCATCTTCATCCCCTCTTCAAATCTTATATAATAAAACTCGTTCGTATTCACATCTTAGGGTTTTTGGGTGCTTGTATTATCCACTCTTTCCGTCCACAATTAACAAAATTCAGGCCCGTTCTACCCCTTATGTGTTTTTGGATTTTCCGTTTAATCATCGTGGTTACAAATTTTTTGATTTATCGTCTAATAAAATCATCATTAGTCGTCATGTTATTTTTTATGAAACCCAATTTCCGTTTGCTAAAGTGAGTAGTCCCATGCCTAGTTCGTATAATGTTTTGGATGACGATGTCTCTACATATCTTATCCACCATTTATCAAACTTGTCCAGCACCCAAAATCAGCCAGCGGGCCCACTGCCTGTTGGACCTATTGTTCCGCCATATCCACCGGTTCCAAGTGTTGTTTCTACCCTAGTTTCAGATATTGGGCCAGATGCCCAGCCCAATACCTAAATTGTTCCTGCTCCAGTGCCCGCGTCTACTACTGTTTCTCATGTTGGGCCAGCAAGCCTACTGCCTGCTGGCCAATGCGTCACCCAACCCAATTTTTCCCAAAATCCACAAAATTCTCCGCCAAGTCATAGACCTTTACTCGTAGTCAGCGGGGTATTCTTAAACTAAAATGACATTGTAATCTCAATTCTAATGTCCTTAAATCACCCCTACCCCGTAACCCAGTTTCAACTTTAAATGACCCGAATTGGAAAATTGCTATGACCGACGAATATTATGCTTTTATTGATAATAAGACGTGGGAGTTGGTACCCCGTTCTTCTGGTGTTAATATTATTCGGTCTATGTGGATTTTTCGTCATAAGGATAATTCTGATGGCTCTTTTGCGAGGCATAAGGCTCGTCTTGTAGGTGATGGTAAGACTCAGCAGGTTGGCGTGGATTATGGTGAGACATTTAGTCCGCTGGTCAAGCCGGCTACCATTCACACTATGTTCAGCTTGGCTCTTTCGAAAGCATGTCCCATTCATCATTAGATGTGAAGAATACTTTCTTACATGGTGATCTTAAGGAGATAATTTATATGCATCAACCCTTGGATTTTAGAGATCTCAAATATCTTCATCATGTCTGTTTATTGAAAAAGTCCTTGTATGGGCTTAAGCAGGCCCCACGGGGTTGGTATAAGAGATTTGCAAACTATGTTTCGACTATTGGGTTTTCTCACAGCAGGTCTGATAATTCATTGTTCATCTATCGTCGTGGTAGTTCTCTGGCTTACATACTGTTATATGTGGAGATATTATCTTGACTGCCTCTACTGATGCTCTGCGCCAGTTTATCATAACAATGCTCAGTTCTGAGTTTGCTATGAAAGGCTTGGGGTCCTTGAGTTACTTTTTGGGGATTGTTGTCACTCGTCATGCATGTGGACTATTCTTATCACAACGGAAGTATGCAACTGAGATCATTGAGCGAGCTGGTATGTCCTCATGCAAGTCTACTTCCACTCCAGTTGATACTAAATCCAGTCTTGTAGGGGCTCTTCAGTATCTTACATTCACGAGACCAGACATTACATATGTCGTACAACAGATGTGTTAGTTTATGCATGATCCCAGGGTTGAGTACATGAATGCGCTCAAACTCATTATTCGATACATCCATGGGACATTTTACTATGACTTACATTTATATCCTTCATCGACGTCTACGCTTGTCTCGTATACAGATGCTTATTGGGGTGACTGTCTAGACACCAGACGCTCTACGTCTGGCTATTGTATATTTTTTTGTAATAATTTGGTCTCCTGGTCTGCCAAGAGTCAGTCGACTTTATCACGCTCTAGTGCATAGGCCGAGTCTCGAGGGGTAGCCAATGTGGTCTCTGAATCCTCCTGGTTACGTAATATTCTTTTAGAGCTACCTTGGCTTATTGTGATAATATTAGTGTCATCTACCTTTCTAGTAATCCGCTTCAACACCAGCGCACTAAATATATAAAGGTGAATATCCACTTTGTTCGTGAAAAGGTAGCTCGTGGCAAGTACGCGTTTGTCATGTCCTTTCCATGTATCAAATTGCAGACATCTTTATCAAAGGTCATCTCTCGGTCCTTTTTGAAGATTTTAGTGACAGTCTCAGCATACGAAAATCGCCCGCTGTGACTGCGGATGTGTGTTAAATATACACGTGATATACACTTACCATAAGTAGTGTATATCACGATTTTGTAGCTATATTGTACCCGTGATATACACTTATCATAATTAGTGTATATCACGGTTTTGTGACTGATTTGTAGTGTAAATAATTGTATTAATTAATATTGTACACTTACCATGATTATAAGATTCTTGTACTACTAGAATATGATTTTCGGAGTAGAATATGATTAGGATTTTCCTATTATGGAAAATTGTAAATTATATATATACGCTTTCATTAATGAAAATAATTAAAAGATTATTTATTTCAGTAATCTTTCCTCCATATTATAAAAATGATATCATTATCTCACTCTGGCAAGATAAAGCAGAGCTTGGTACCCACGCTTGACTTTTCCGCGAAGTATCAACTTTATAAGAATTGAATATTTTTTGTCCAATTATACCAATAACTAATGATATTATGGATTAATCGTCAATCGATCGGTAGCGTGTTAATTTTCAAAGCTTGATTGTACAATTAAAGTCTCCATTCACTAAGCTCTATTTATAATTTAGATTGAAATTATGTAAAATGTTTAGGAAGTGGCGTTGTTGTAGAGGTGGCAAACTTAACCTATGAAATTATAACTCGTCCAACCCATTAAGGTTGGGCGAGTTATTGACACGCCCATTTGCTAATTCAACTCATTTCAGTTCTACCCATTTCAACCCATCAACATTTGGGTTGATATCAACCCAAATTGATCCATGAGAAATAGATCAAAATATGTTCAAAATTTTTATTTTTATTTGATATGTTATATATCGCCATAATAAAGAAAAATAATAATTTTTTAGTCGTACTAAAAAATTATTAAAAAATAAATAAGACTATTAAAGCTTAGTAAGAATTGGACGAGTTGTGTTTTGACCCGCTTTTTAGCTCATTTCAACCCAACACATTGCAGCCCAAGCAACATTGGGGCGGGTTAATAACTTGCTCATTTATTAACTCAACTCATTTTGACCCGCCAAATTCAACTCAACCCGCCCATTTACAACCCCTACACTGTTGTATAAACACATTAATTAATGTAAAATATTTAATTAAATCAATTGGTAACAACAACCCAGTGAAATCCCACAGAGTGGGGGTCTGGAAAGGGTAGATTATACGCAGACCTTACCCCTAGCTTGGGAGGTAGGAAGACTATTTCCGATAATTAAATCAATTGGTATTTTAAATAAGTACAATTTTTCGATCTATAGAACGCCATCTATACAGTGTATGCTAATTATACATACATATATATATATATATATATATATATATATATATATATATATATATATATATATATATATTTATTTATATATATATATTTATTTATATAAAGCACTATCGAAAGTAGAGCGTGCGTAATTTTAAAGCGTTACAACGAAGTTTTCTTTATTTTTCTTTTTTGGTGAAAAACTAAACTGAGTTTATGTTGAAGAGTTCACATCGGATGAAAAATGAATAAGTAGTCTCATTATATAGTCTTGCACAATTTTCCTCATTAACTAGCTTTTGGAGTTGAGGTAGGTCCAAGATCTATTTTTTTACATTTTTATTTTCAGAAGATTTATTTTTTCGACTTATTTAAGGTGCGTATTTGGAAATTTTAACCTATTTAGAGGTTGTACAGTTACAAAACTGTGCTAACATTAGATCCTCCAATATGTGCAAAGATCTCGAAAATGATTTTTTCGTTGGCGGACAGTTCACAGAATTTCGTGTTCATCAAGAATTTAAATGACCTTTCTATTATTTCCATCGGAAAATCTAATATAGAGGCATTGATGTGGATATTCCGATAAAAATGAATTAGATGTAACATTCCCACGGAAAGTGCTATGTTATGGAAGGTCACTGATATATATATATATATATGGGCAGCCCGGTGCATTAAGCTTTCGCTATGCGCGGGATTCGAGGAAGGGCCGGACCACAAGGGTCTGTTGTACGCAGTCTTACCTTGCATTTCTGTCAGAGGCTAGCGGGTTGCGCTTGTCATTTTTTGTAAAGTTTGTAAAACAAAATAGCAATAAATATTTATTAAATAAAATTATCTGCAATTATATTTTAAATAATCTAAGTGCATAAAAATCCAAACTAGATAGAGTTGAATAAGAGTTGGTAATTAAATATTTAAATTACAGATGGTGCTAAATTCTTTATGTTTAAACTTTAGAGTCTTTAAAGAACTACTTCTATAAGCAACTATTGTCAACTTCTAGAACTGTGGATAATAAGATTCTTTTTCCCATATTTATAGGAAAGTCTAGAGGATTTATATACTAATACTATTAATTATTTGGTCAGAGTAATCCCACTGTATTATCTAAGGGGAACTACATTTAAATATTTAAAAGGAAAAAACGCGTGCATGAAGATAAAAACTTACTGTATTACAGTATATTATTATCTTCTAGAATAAAATAGCAAAATTTGGCATGGATATAAAAATAAAACTAGGGGAAAGTTGCAGATAACCTCTTTAACTTTGCGATTTAGAGCAAATATATTATTCGTTAAATAAGTGGTGCATATATATCCTTATCGTTAACAAATAATGTAAATATACCCCTGCTATTACACAAATACTATATATCCTTTTCACTGACAATTTTTTTTTTAAAAAAAGACAATTAGCTTAGTTTTTAATTAAAGAAAATGTCATGTGGCTTTAAAAAAATAAGTCTACCCATATTAATTTAAACGAATCAGATTCAATCCATCAGAAATAAAAATTACCACGTGGCTTAGAAAAAAGTCTACTAAAAGAAATGGATAGACTTTTTTAAAGTCACGTGGTAATTTTTTATTAAAAAAATAACTAAATATTTTTTCTAAAATATTTTATCAGCAAAAAAGTATATTTACACCATTTATGTAACGATAAAGTATATATATACCACTTTATAACAAAGGATAATCTATTACATTATACAGTTAAGGGATATTAGTGCAGCCTACTGTTTGTGATTTAATTTGTGATTCGCAACACATTTGAACACAAACATTTCACAATAATGGCTAAAATTCACAAATAGCCCGTAACCCAGCATCACCTACATCAATGGGTAAAAATTGCAACTAGTACTTATCATTCCTTAAATAAAAAATATTATTATCATGAAATTTTAAATTTCACAGATGAAATTTCGGATAATCATAGAATTTCGCTTATGAGTTTTGAAACTCAATAATATTAAATAAAATTATTTCTTAGACATAATATAAAAATGACTTATTGTTGTGATATCCAACTTGGGAGATAATATAAAAAATGACTTATTGTTGGGACTCCCAATCTATCAACTATTGAAAAGAAATTCAAACTTTACTTCCTCTTAAGGGTTCCTGAAATTTTGAAAAGAAAAATTCCATATATGAGAAACAGAATTGTGTCATAATCAGCAATAAGTCCAAAATTTCAACAGCCCATTTGATTTGATGGATTGGATGAAATAATTACGGTATAAAGTTTGGTACTACAATATTTTATTTGGAATTTAATTTGACTTATGAATTCCGCATAACCAATCTTGATATAATTTGATGCACCAATTGTTGTACTATTTTGAATAAGACTTAGGAAAAAAAGGTTGTATCCACCATATTAAATGCTTATTTTTCACACCAATAATTAATTATGGTCTAATATGACATGGAATAAAAGACGCATGGATTAATCAATAGATGAATTACACACCAAAAGATAAATTACCTTTTATCTTTTCTTCAAACCCGACCATCATTAACCCATATTAGTTCTATTAATTCTTAAACAACAACAACAACAGTGAAATCCCACAACGTGGAGTCTGGGGAGAGTAGAATATACACAGATATTACCTTCACCTTGATAGGTAGAAATTCATGGCATTAGCAATACAAGAATTTTAATACACGCATAAGTATTATTAAAGACATAATTGTCTCTTAGTCTCTCTCATAGTATAGCGGAGGATATTTTTATAAATAATATTCTTATAGAAATTATGCAATACATGTTATTTCTAACCAAACGGTAAACAAAAAAAAAATCTCACCATAACTAATATCAGCATAACTAATCTTAACATTACTAATACACTCAATTCAATATTATTTTTATACACCTTACCAAACGATCCCTAATTAAAACATGTTAAGGAAAAGGTTAAGGTGCATGCGTGATTTTGAGGCTTAAATCTCTCATAAGCTTCCTCTGTCAGATCATGATTTCTTCTTTTTTCCTTCTAGACTTATTCAAGGTGTTTTGTTTGGATTCATTTTTTAAAAAATTAGTCAAGTTTTGTTAGTCAACGTAGAGTGTTAGTCCCACGTCATGCAGTCCTTTTTGGCTTTTTTATTCCATGACTTCTTGACGGTCGATTTTTTTTTTATTTTTTATTTCAATACCAGCTATTAGGTTTGATTAATTAAATTCGCAATGCATAAGACCAATTAAAGGAGAAAGTACTTTTTATTAGAATTTTTTTTCATTCTTATAACTCAAACCCTAAATTTATAATCAAGGATAAAGTAATTTTATTCATCTCACCCTAGATTTGGTTGGTTTGACGGTGATGATAAAATTATTTTCTCAACTTAAAAGGGAAAACAGACGTGCATATATTAAAGAGAAAAAGAACTTGTATCATATTCTTTTAGCATCAGTAGCAAGTTTTAACGGGTATATATAGTCAAAGCCAAATACTTCAGACTTTTGGTCATAACTTTAAAGCAAAGAAACAATTAACTCTATTGTTCAAAAATGTGTATCGTTTTGCGCTCCCAAAAAGTTTAATAAAATATGTTATTTCATTGTTAATTTAGCTTCTTCTTTGTTTTGAGAGAAGTTATGTTACTAATTGTTTTTGGAAATTCTAAATAATTAAATCAATAACAAAGGACAAGTTATTCATTCTTTCTTCTTTGTGTTACCTTCAATCTGTAGGTTAATATCATACTGTAATTGTTCTTCTCTGATAAAATTTAGTTAGACTAACATTGTCGTATGACAAAGTAATGTAATCTTTCCTCCCTATTATAAAAATGATATCATTATCTCACTCTTGCAAGATAAAGCAGAGCTTGGTAGCCACGCTTAACTTTTCCGCTAAGTATCAACTTTATAAGAATTGGATATTTTTTGTCCAATTATACCAATAACTAATGATATTATGGATTAATCTTTTATCGATGGGTAGCATGTTACTTTTCAAAGCTTTCTTGTACTCCATTCACTAAGCTCTATTTATAATTTGGATTGGAATTGTGTCAAATGTTTAGAAAGTGGGGTTGTTGTAGAGGTAGCAAACTTAACCTATGAAATCATAACCCATCCAACTCATTTAAGTTTAGGCGAGTTATTGACCTTCCTATTTGTTAATTCAACTCATTTCAGTTCAACCCATTTCAATCCATCAAAATTTGGGTTGATATCTAACCCAAATTGATCCATGAGAAATCTATCATAATATGTTCAAAAAAAATATTTTTTTATTTGATATGTTATATATCACCATAATAAAGAAAAAAATAATTTATTAGGTACTAAAATATTATAAAAAATAAATAGAACAATTAAAGCTAAGTAAGAATTGGGCGGGTTGGGTTTTGACCCGCCTAAATTCAACTCAACCCGCCCATTTACCACCCCTACACTGTTGTAAAAACACATTAATTAATGTAAAATATATAATTAAATCAATTGGTAACAACAACCCACTGAAATCACATAGAGTGGGGTCTAGGGAGGATAGATTATACGCAGACCTTATCCCTAGCTTGGAAGGTAGAGAGGTTATTTTCGATAATTAAATCAATTGGTATTTGAAATAAGTACAATTTTTCGATCTATAGAACGCCATCTATACGGTGTATACTAATTAATGAGATTATACAAAGCACTATCGAAAGCAGAGCGTGCGTAATTTTAACGCTTTACAACGAAGTTTTCTTTATTTTTCTTTTTTGTGAAAACCAAAATTGAGTTTCTGTTGAAGAGTTCACATCAGATAAAAAATGAATAAGTAGTCTCCTTGTATAGTCTTGGACAATTTTCCTCATGAGCTACCTTTTGGAGTTGAGCTAGGCTCAAGATCCATTTCTTTACATTTTTATTTTCAGAAGATTTATTTTTTCGACTTATTTAAGGTGCGTATTTGGAATTTTTAACCTATTTAGAGGTTGTATAGTTACAAAAATGTACTAACATTAGATCCTCCAATATGTGCAAACATCTCGAAAATGATTTTTTCATTGGCGGACAATTCACAGAGTTTCGTGTTCATCAAGAATTTAAATGACCTTTCTATTATTACCATCGGAAAATTTAATATAGAGGCATTGATGTGGATATTCCGATAAAAATGAATTAGATGTAACATTCCGATGGAAAGTGCTATGTTATCGAAGGTCACTGAATATATATATATATATATATATATATAAATGGCAGTCCGGTGTACTAAGCTCCACTATGCACGGGATCTGAGAAAGGATCGGACTATAAGGGTCTGTTGTATACAGTCTTACCTTATATTTATGCCAAAGGATGTTTACAAAGATTTTTAATGCACGCATAAGCATGATTAAAGACATAATTGTCCCGTAGTCTCACTCATAGTATAGCGGAGGTTATTTTTGTAAATAATATTTTTATTGAAATTATGCAATACATGTTATTTTTAACCAAAAGGTGAGCAAAAAAAATTCACCATAACTAATATCAACATAACAAATCTTAACATTATTAATATAAACATTACTAATACACTCAATTTAATATTATTCTTATACATCTTACCAAACGACCCTAATTGAAACATGTTAAGGAAAAGGTTAAGGTGCATGCGTGATTTTGAGGCGTGAAATCTCTCATAAGCTTCCTCTGTCAGATCATGATTTCTTCTTTTTTCCTTCTAGACTTAATCAAGGTGTTTTTGTTTGGATTCTTTATTAAAAAAATAGTCAAGTTTTGTTAGTCAACGTAGAGTGTTAGTCCAAATAATGGTCAAGTTTTGTTATCTCGTACTATAGTCTATATATGATTGCTCCGGTGGCCAGTTTTCTGAGAGCGTACAACTGATTAATGAGACAAGGTCAAATTCCCCAACATGCAGAGTTTCTTCGTGCTTACGGGAAATCGAACCCACGCTGTCCCATGCCAGAGCGCCTTATAGCTCCCAGGCTTTGCCACTGGATTATGTCCCGGAGGACTTTTTTTTTTTTTTTGGCTCTTTTTTCTTCCATGACTTCTTGACGTTGGATATATTTTCTTTATTCTTTTATCCGTTGTTCAATACCAGCTATTAGGTTTGATTAATTAAATTTGCAATGCATAATACCAATTAAAGGAAAAAGTACTTTTTATTAGAATTTTTTTTTCATTCTTATCACTCAAATCCTAAATTTATAATCAAGGATAAAGTAATTTTATTCATCTCCCCCTAGCTTTGGTTGGTTTGACGGTGATGATAAAATTATTTCTCAACTTAAAAGAATTCATTAATTTGATAGAATCCTGCAATTTTATTATTATCTATAATATAATATAAAGGCAAAGGAAATCATATATTAAAGAGAAAAAGAACTTGTATCATATTCTGTTAGCATCAGTAGCAAGTTTTAACGGATATATATAATCAAAGCCAAATACTTCAGACTTTTGGTCATCACTTTAAAGCAGAGAAACAATTAACTCTATTGTTCAAAAATGTTTATCGTTTTGCGCTCTCAAAAAGTTTAATAAAACCTGTTATTTCATTGTTAATTTAGCTTCTTCTTTGTTTTGAGAGAAGTTATGGTACTAATTGTTTTTGGAAATTTAAATATTTAAATCAAAACAAAGGACAAGTTTTTCATTCTTTCTTCTTTGTGTTACCTTCAATCTGTAGGTTAATATCATACTGTAATTGTTCTTCTCTGATAAAATTTAGTTAGACTAACATTGTCGTATGACAGTAATATAATTGTTAAATATACACGTGATATACATTTACCATAAGTAGTGTATATCACGATTTTGTAGCTATATTGTACCCGTGATATACACTTACCATAATTAGTGTATATCACGGTTTTGTGGCTGATTTGTAGTGTAAATAATTGTATTAATTTGTATTGTGCACTTACCATAATTATAGGATTCTTGTACTACTAGAATAGGGTTTTGAGAGTAGAATAAGATTATGATTTTCCTATTATGGAAAATTGTATATTGTATATATACTCTTTCATTAATAAAATAATCAAGGGATTATTTCTTTCATGGTATCAGAAGTCTAGGTTATATTTTCCTCTCCAAAATCTCCCTTCTCGTGGCATGGTTTCCGAGGACATACTCTCGGTTCCGACCACTTCTCCTCTCCCAAACTACCTAAATTTTCTTCCAAATCCCTACATCACGTCTTGCGTTGCTATTATGGCTAAGAACATGTTTCACCCTGCCCTTACTGTTTCTAACATCAAGAATCACATCCCTATTATTCTTGAAATAGAAAACGTCCAATACGCGACGCCGGCCGAACTGTTCAAAGTTCACGCACGCTCGCATCAAGTCATCCATCACATTTTCCCCGCGGCACCCGCAGAAACGGGGGTGCCTAAACCCGAAGGTGATCCTAAATTATGGTCGACCTTTGATGCTACCGTTCTTCAGTGGATTTACTCCACTATTTCTACCGACCTATTGCAAATGATTATTGAGCCCGACGCTACGGCAAAGGCTACTTGGGATAGAATACGTGATATATTCCAAGACAATCAAAATTCTCGCGATGTTACCCTTGAGCAGGAATTCTCTCACGTCAACATGAAAGATTTCCCAAACGTTTCAGCGTATTGCAAAAGGTTGAAAGAATTGGCGGACCAACTACACAACGTTGGCGCGCCTGTTACAAATGGTCGTCTTGTCCTTCAGATGGTTGCAGGCCTTTCGTAGGCCTATAATGGCATTGGTACGCTTCTTCATCAGAGCAGTCCTCTTCCGCAGTTCTATCAGGCCCGATCCATGCTCACGCTCGAAGAAGCAGATTTGGCTAAGAAGGCGGCCACTAGGGCCCCTTCTATCGTCATGGTGACAGAGTCCAATTTTTCTCCATCCGTCTCCAACAATTCCGGCCAAAATTGCAACATCGGTGGCGGTGGCGGCAAAAAGGGTCAGAATCGCAAAAATAATGGTAAAAATTATGGCGGAAACCGAGGTGGCAATGGGCCTCGGGGCAGTGGGTCGCAAGCCAACTGGCTGCAGCCCTGGGCCCATGGTCGTAGAACTAGGCCCAACAGCCCCTTTTTCCCATCGCAACAACACCCTGGTTCTTGAGCCCAAAATCCCGCCAACAACAGGCCTACATTTTTGAGTCAGCAGTGGTACCCGAGAGGCAACTCTGGGCCAGGGCAGCAACCAGGTGTTCTTGGGCCCGGCCTCCGTAGGCCCATCATGCAGGGGGCCCCACCCCTACAGACATTGAAGCAGCGATGCACACGCTTGAATTAAATCCTCCGGGCGCAAATTGGTACATGGACACCGGAGCCACTACTCACATGACGTCCGACCAAGGTACTCTCTCATCTTATTCCAATTTGAGCAACAATCGTGGCATAATTGTTGGTAATGGCAATTCAATTCCAATTCGTGGTTATGGTCATAAAATTTTGTCTCCCCCTCCCCCACCATCCACCTCTTGTCTTGAAAAATGCCTTTCATGCCCCTAACTTAATTTAAAATTTGGTGTTTGTCCATAAATGCACCACTGATAATTGGGTTTCTATTGATTTTGATCCTTTTGGATTTTTTGTGAATGATTTCAAGACGGGGATTCCTCTCATGAGATGTAATAGTAGGGGAGATATTTATCCTATCACGCCCACATCTGGTCTCTCGAGTCAAGTCTTGCCATCTACTTTTGCAGATCTCGCTCCTTCCTTATGGCATGCACATTTCGGTAACCCTGGGTCGTCTATTGTTTCTTCTTTACATAAAAACAATTTTATTTCTTGTAAAGGTACGCGTAGTACTCCAATTTGTCAATCTTGTTCTCTAGGAAAACTTGTTAGATTACCATTTGTAGACTCTACTTCTCATACTTTAATGTCATTTGATATTATTCATACCGATTTATGGATGTCTCCTGTTCTCAATTCTTTGGGAAGTCGTTATTATGTTTTATTTTTGGATGACTATTCTAATTTTTATGGACTTTTCCGCTAGCGAAAAAATTGCAAGTGTTTTCCACCTTTTTAAAATTTAGAGCATTCATCCATACCCAGTTCGATCGGGATATAAAATATATCCAATGTGATAATGGAAAAGAATATGATAATAGGGTGTTTCGGGACTTTTGTGCTACTAATGGGATAAATTTTCGTTTCTCGTGTCCTCATACATCCTCACAAAATGGGAAAGTCGAGCGCAAAATTTGTACCATTAATAACATTGTCCGAACTTTATTGGTTCATGTTTTCGTACCCCTTTCCTTTTGGCATCACGCTCTACAAATGACTACTTATTTTCTTAACATAATTCCTATAAAAAATTTGGCATCTTCATCCCCTCTTCAAATCTTATATAATAAGACTCATTCGTATTTCCATCTTAGGGTTTTTGGGTGCTTGTGTTATCCACTCTTTCCGTCAACCACAATTAACAAACTTCAGACCCGTTCTACCCCTTGTGTGTTTTTGGGTTTTCCGTCTAATCACCGTGGTTACAAATGTTTTAATTTATCGTCTAATAAAATCATCATTAGTGGCCATGTTATTTTTTATGAAACCCAATTTTCGTTTGCTAAACTAAGTAGTCCCGTGCCTAGTTCGTATAATTTTTTGGATGACAATGTCTCCTTATATCTTATCCACCATTTATCAAACTTGTCCCGCACCCAAAATCAGCCAGCGGGCCCACTGCCCGCTGGACCCATTGTTCCGCCACATCCACCGGTTCCAAGTGTTGTTTCTACCCCAGTTTCAGATATTAGGCCAAATGCCCAGCCCAATTCCGAAATTGTTCCTACTCCAGTCCCCGCGTCTACTACTGTTTCTCATGTTGGGCCAGCAGGCCCACTGCCTGCTGGCCAATCCGTCACCCAGCCCAGTTTTTCCCAAAATTTACAAAATTCTCCCCCAATTCATAGATCTATTACGCATAGCCAGCGGGGTATTCTTAAACTAAAATGATATTTTAATCTCAATTCCAATGTCCTTAAATCACCCCTACCCCGTAACCCAGTTTCAGCTTTAAATGACCCGAATTGGAAAATTGCTATGACCGACGAATATTATGCTCTTATTGATAATAAGACGTGGGAGTTGGTATCCCGTCCTTCTGTGTTAATATTATTCGGTCTATGTGGATTTTTCATCATAAGGATAATTCTGATGGCTCTTTTGCGAAGCATAAGGCTCGTCTTGTAGGTGATGGTAAGACTCAGCAGGTTGGCGTGGATTGTGGTGAGACATTTAGTCCGGTGGTCAAGCCGACTACCATTCGCACTGTGCTCAGCTTGGATCTTTCGAAAGCATGGCCTATTCATCAGTTAGATGTGAATAATGCTTTCTTACATAGTGATCTTAAAGAGACAGATTATATGCATCAACTCTTGGATTTTAGAGATCCCAGATATCCTCATCATGTCTGTTTATTGAAGAAGTCTTTGTATGGTATTAAGCAGGCCCCACGGGCTTGGTATAAGAGATTTGCAGACTATATTTCGACTATTGGATTTTCTCACAGCAGGTCCGATAATTCATTGTTCATCTGTCGTCGTGGTACTTCTCTGACTTACATACTGTTATATATGGATGATATTATCTTGACTGCCTCTACTGATGCTCTGCACCAGTCTATCATGACAATGCTCCGTTCTGAGTTTTCTATGAAAGACTTGGGGCCCTTGAGTTACTTTTTGGGGATTGTTGTCACTCGTCATGCATGTGGACTATTCTTATCAAAAAGGAAGTATGCAACTGAGATCATTGAGCGAGCTGACATGTCCTCATGCAAGTCCACTTCCACTCGAGTTGATACTAAACCCAAGCTAGGGGTTGCGGCTGGCTCGCCTTATGAGGATTTAACCTGTTATCACAGTCTTGCACGCACTCTTCAGTATCTTACATTCACAAGACCATACATTACATAGTTGTACAGTAGGTATGATTGTTTATGTATGGTCCCAGGGTTGAGCACATGAATGCACTCAAACGTATTTTCGATACATCCAGGGGACACTTGACTATGTCTTACATTTATATCCTTCATCGACCTCTACGCTTGTCTCGTATACAGATGTTGATTGGGGTGGCTGTCTAGACACCAGACGCTCTACGTCTGGCTATTATATATTTCTTGGTAATAACTTGGTCTCTTGGTATGCCAAGCGTCAGTCGACTTTATCACACTCTAGTATAGAGGCCGAGTATCGAGGGGTAGCCAATGTGGTCATTGAATCCTGTTGGTTACGTAATCTTCTTTAAGAGCTTCATTGTCATATTCAGAAAGATACCTTGGTTTATAGTGATAATATTAGTGTCATCTACCTTTTTAGTAATCCGATTCAACACCAGTGCACTAAACATATAGAGATGGATATCCACTGTGTTCGTGAAAAGGTAGCTCGTGGACAAGTACGTATTTGTCATGTCCCTTCCCAGTATCAAATTGCAGACATATTTACCAAAGGACTTCCCTCGGTCCTTTTTGAAGATTTTAGGGACAGTCTCAACATACGAAGACCGCCCGCTATGATTGCGGGGTGTGTTAAATATACACGTGATATAAACTTACCATAAGTAGTGTATATCACGGTTTTGTAGCTATATTGTACCCGTGATATACACTTACCATAATTAGTGTATATCACGGTTTTGTGACTGATTTGAAATGTAAATAATTGTATTAATTAGTATTGTACACTTACTATAATTATAGGATTCTTGTACTATTAGAATAAGGTTTTCGGAGTAGAATAGAATTAGAATTGTCTTATTATGAAAAATTATAAATTATATATAATCTTTCATTAATAAAAATAATCAAGAATAATTTATTTCAGTAATCTTTCCTCCATATTATAAAATGATATCATTATCTCACTCTTGCAAGATAAAGCAGAGCTTGGTAGCCACGCTTGACTTTTCCGCGAAGTATCAACTTTATAAGAATTGGATATTTTTTGTCCAATTATACCAATAACTAATGATATTATGGATTAATCGTCAATCGATGGGTAGCGTGTTACTTTTCAAAGCTTGATTGTACAATTAAAGTCTTCATTCACTAAGCTCTATTTATAATTTAGATTGGAATTGTGTAAAATGTTTAGGAAGTGGCGTTGTTGTATAGGTGGCAAACTTAACTTATGAAATCATAACTCGTCCAACCCATTAAGTTTGGGCGAGTTATTGACCCGCCCATTTGTTAATTAAACTCATTTCAGTTCAACCCATCAAAATTTGGGTTGATATCAACCCAAATTGATCAATGAGAAATCTATCAAAATATGTTCAAAAATTTTATTTTTATTTGATATGTTATATATCGTC
The DNA here is from genome assembly GCA_029783415.1 of Anisodus acutangulus. Classification (NCBI taxonomy): domain Eukaryota; kingdom Viridiplantae; phylum Streptophyta; class Magnoliopsida; order Solanales; family Solanaceae; genus Anisodus; species Anisodus acutangulus. The sequence goes on from CM056509.1 coordinate 8,640,498, forward strand.
ATAATAAAGAAGAACAAAAATTTATTAGGTACCAAAATATTATTAAAAAATAAATAAGACAAATAAAGCTTAGTAAGAATAGGGAGGGTCGTGTTTTGACCCGCTTTTTAGCTCATTTCAACCCAATCCATTGCAGCCCAAGCAACATTGGGGCGGGTTGTGTTTTGACCCGATGTTGTATAAACACATTAATTAATGTAAAATATTTAATTAAATCAATTGGTAACAACAACCCAGTGGGTCTGGGGAGGGTAGATTATACGCAGATCTTACCCCTAGCTTGGGAGGTAGGGAGACTGTTTCCTATAATAAAATCAATTAGTATTTGAAATAAGTACAATTTTTTTATCTATAGAACGCCATCTATACGGTGTATGCTAATTATATATATATATATATATATATATATATATAAAGCACTATCGAAAGCAGAGCGTGCGTAATTTTAACGCGTTACAACGAAATTTTCTTTATTATTCTTTTTTGGTGAAAAACAAAACTGAGTTTATGTTGAAGAGTTCACATCAGATAAAAAATGAATAAGTAGTCTCCTTATATAGTCTTGGACAATTTTCCTCATAAATTAGCTTTTGGTGTTGAGCTAAGTCCAAAGATCTATTTTTTTACATTTTCATTTTCAGAAGATTTATTTTTTTGACTTATTTAAGGTGCGTATTTGGAAATTTTAACCTATTTAGAGGTTGTACAGTTACAAAAATGTACTAACATTAGATCCAATATGTGCAAAGATCTCGAAAAAGATTTTTTCGTTGGCGAACAATTCACAGAATTTTGTGTTCATCAAGAATTTAAATGACCTTTCTATTATTTCCATCGGAAAATCTAATATATAGGCATTGATGTGGATGTTCCGATAAAAATGAATTAGATGTAACATTCCCACGGAAAGTGCTATGTTATGGAAGGTCACTGATATATATATATATATATATATATATATATATATATATATATATATATATATATTTATATATATATATATATTTATATATGGGCAACCCGGTGCACTAAGCTCCCGCTATGCGCGGAGTTCGGGGAAGGGCCGGACCACAAGGGTCTGTTGTACGCAGTCTTACCTTGCATTTCTGCCAGAGGCTATTTTCACGGTTTGAACTCATGACCTCTTGGTCACTGAATATATATATATATATATATATATATATATATATGTGTGTGTGTGTGTGTGTGTGTGTGTGTGTGTGTGTGTGTAAATATATGTATATATGTGTGTGTGTGTGTGTTTTCTTGTTATTTGACCCCAAAAATGAATTGAACGGAAATAACTTTCTGAAACATTTTAAAAGGAATTTAAGTTATATACACTGACTTTAATATGTACATAATGTTGGTGGATATATAAAGCAGTACGAGAAGTAAATAAATATTACAAGTGTTCGAAAGGATAAATAGTAGGCCAATGTTCAGAATTGCCGCAAGGTTGTTGAGTCTTGAATCTTGATAACCTGAAATCAAGAAACACTAAATCTGGATCATTACAACTGTGTGCTGAGTCGAATGATGACACTCTGTCCTTAAAACAAGATTGCCCCGTATATATGCTTTTACATTAACGGACAATAGTCTTCCAAGATAAAACAACACTTTAATCAATACTACAAAGTAAATAGGTTGACCCTGACGAATAAAACAAATACGAATCGACTTGCTGAAGAAATAGAAAAGGAAGGAAGAGTTTTATGTTTTCGTCCAAACGTTATTGCTCACGTTTTGGACTGTGTTTTACTCTTCTGTTTGTCTCTGTGTATATATTTTTGTCTCTCTTTACTGTGTCATCTTCTGTATTTTCGTGTTACACAATTGAGCCATAAGGCATCAATATATAGCATGATGGAGGGACTCCTCAACTGCCAAAACATGGCTGTTAATGGCCATTAGTGAGGTTGTTTATGGTCATTGAAGGAGGGCTGATTATGGAGGAGTTAATCAGCCAAGTAATGGCTGGTTAATGCACACTAACGTCCCCAAAAATCAACTCCAACGGTAGGCAGAAACTTTATGCCTTCCGTCGTCCCCAAATTCATCTTTCCAGAAACTCTAGGGACCAAACTGTAAATATTAAGCAATTTGGGGGTCCAAATAGATAATATCATAAAGTCCCACGACCCGTGACCCGTGACCCGAGCCCGAGCGGCGCGCGTGTGGGCTTAGCCTTGAACCCAATCACATCTAGGTCCTCCCTCCTTTAAACACATGGAATACCCCTTGGGGTCCCAAACCCTTAGCCAATTTAGAGACTTATAAAGAGAGAAATTCTTCATTTTCCCACTGATGAGGTAGATTTGTCCCACACCATATTTCCATGCCTCAAACACCTTACTTTGTAGACCAATATCTCTTTCATTTTTCAACGAAATTTGACGATTCTTGGCCCTACGGTCATCTACTCACTTAGTAGATTATGCATGTGTGAAGAGACAAAGCCTCCAACATGCGGAACCCTAATGTTTAATTCATTAAATATGGGTGGACGCACCTCCCCATCAAAGGCAAATTTCCAACAATCCCCTCTATGAAAGAGAGATTTGGGCGCACACACATGGTGCCTACTTTCAACAATATTTCAGCGAAAATATATTGCATCAAGAGAGGTAGATTTCGCTTTGAACCTTCCTTAGTTGAATACCACCGGACTTACTTACTGCGCGGTGAACGTGATGTCTTGAACCGTCAGTGTTTAATGTAAGCCAAGACAATGATACCAACACAATAACTCTCCTTATTCGTTTTCTTCTTATGGTTTTTTCCGTTGTGGATGTGGACACACTTGGATTCTTAAGTGCATTCATTTGAGGCGGCCTGTCCTCGCACTTAAATAGGTGATCTCCTACAAGGTATCCTGCTATACCCCACTTCACAAGTGTTAGGAATCATTAAAAGTTTCTCTAACCTTAACCTCAACCGTGTGAGGATCGTTTAAAGGTTTGGAAACTTAACCTTTACCCACCATGAATGTAGCACTTTAATGTCTATCGCGGGAATAACTTTGGATTCATGTTTCCCTACAGAAATCATCATCCGAAGTGCTCTTGCTTTCACCGTAGCGCTCAACTAAACCTTTTTACAGCTTAGTTTTCCCATTGAACCAAATTCTTGGGATCTCCAATCAGTATGGTTGGGTTACCACCGCAAAGGTTCGTATTGTTTGGGTTTTAAGCCCATTCCCCTAGACAGGCAGAACACTTGATCTCCGGGTAGTCCCTTAGTTAAAGGGTCCGCTATATCCTTTGATTAGTAATTAAGGAAGTGACACCCGTGATGATCAACTGCCATACGGTCTTATGTCTCCGAGAAATCATGACAAATATGTCCAGACGCCATCATCCATGTCTTTCCTGAAGCCGACCGGCTAGCCACAGTGTATAACTGCTGAAGGCACACGTTTCTCCCAATAAGGGACGTCCTCTAAGGAGTCGTGAAGTTACTCAACTTCTTTCATGCTTTGTATAAAGTGATAAACTCCTATTCCATCATGAATCGGCCGATGCAAGTTTGCTTAGAGGATTTTCCAAGACCCACCATACACATTTACTTGTGGCTTTGGTGTTCTTCATATCTGATGTCCAGTTTGCATCACTATATTCTCCCAGAACTGTTGGACATCCAGAATACTACAATCCGTAGATAAGCGAATATTTCAGATATCATCATATCCGACTTAACGCCTTCTACCGATTATGTATTAAAATCATCAGTGAACCTTAGTTCAACTGATCTGCTTTGTAGGCCGATACCAGGTCGGTTGTAGTGTGTAACATACGTTAAACTATATGTGACCTGCGCATATCGCTCCTTGTATATGGGTGACCATAATTTCAATCAGCTATATGATTCATATTCATTGGTGGCTTCAACGAGACTGTCAACTATCTCACAACTGAGTTTGGTGTTAGACCAGTCTGTTATATGTCTTAGAAATCCAATTCCTAAGATATCATCTGTGATACCCATATCTTTCATATCAAGACTTTGTTTCAATATGACTTCCATTCTCAGACTGTTGGTTTTCCAACTGTTATCTTTCTAACTTCAGAGTCAATATTTCTGTGGTCAGATTCATTGTTTCTATTTTATCTGAAACTTTCAGGACCAAAATGTAAACATTTCAGGGACCAAAATGAAAGTTTAGGAAGAAGCCCAACAGTCCAGCAAACCAACTCTGATTCTCCCCTTCCAACTCTCCGGTTTGGAAGGTTGTTTCAATATCCATGCCACGCAAGACTGCAATGGCCCTGGATGTTAAGCTATTCACAGGGAAGCACAAGTACAAGTAGCCGAGGCCTTATACTCGTAAGTAGATCCATCTATTTTGTACTCACTTTTGAGTATCCACTTTTACAACCCAAAGATTCTTTTTCCGGAGGAAGATCAACCATTACACAAGTATGGTTCTATATGATGAAATCTATTTCTCTCTTTGTAGCTTCTTTCCAAAGCAGCGCTTTTGGAGATGACAATTCTTTGTTAATTGTCCATGGTTCGTTCTCAACCATACAATCTAGAGGGCCTGGAACAAGTCTTTGTCCCCTCTTTGCTCCGTCTCGGTTCAACATCTAGAATCTCTGAGTTCTGTAGATCTGGAATAGTAATTTCCGGATAGACAGCAACTTCCGAGTCCTGTAGATACGGAACGTCTAGTTTCGGACAGTCAGGCCCTCGCGGGTTCTTGTTAACCTCGAGTAATTACTCATTTTTCCTTTTTCAACACAGGTCATCTTTAAAGAATTCAATATTCTTTGACACCAAGAGGCGATAAGCACTACTGTTATTTGCAGATCCAGTGGATATGCAATCTACAGTCTTAGGTCCAACTTGACCTATTTCGGTAGTCCAACTTCTACCAAGATACCCCACATCACAACATTTGTATGTGAGATCCTTTTCATGTCTCACACGGATAGTTATCCTTATCCTTATGCGCATTTCTGTTGAGAATCGCATTAGCGGTAAGGATCGTCTTGCCCCACATATTTTAGGTGTACAGCTTTGCGTTTGGCTAACACCGTTAGACTGAGGTGAGTAATGAGAAGTCGTTTAATGAACGATGCTTCACATTCTTCCCCTCTATCACTACGAATTCCTCAATCCGTAGGCTTAGTTGATTTTAAACTTCTGCTTTTTAGCACTTATCCGCTTCAACACTTCATTTTTGTTTTTCAACAAACAAAGGATACAATACGTTGTACCATCACCAATGAAGGTCACAAAGTACTTGTCTCCCCTCTCTATTTTGTATAAACTTCAAATCACCCATGTAGGTGTGACTGAGTTCTAGAGGAGCCATGTTTCTTTCGCTATTCCTTTGACGGAATTTGGAAAGGTGATTTTGCCTCTTCGCCTACCTCACATTTATTTTGAGGGTTTATGTCGAAAGAAGGCAACAATCTCAATTTCATTAGCTTTTGAATGACTTCCTATTTAATGTGTCTTAATCTATGATGTCATAGATGCACGGATTACAAATATATCATTCATTTGTCTACAGCCATACTGTATCATTCTTAGTTATTACAGACCTGTTGGACTAGTCTCAAACCAGCTTGACTAACAACGTCCCTTAACCAAGTTTGGGATATGTATCACATCATCTGAGAGTGATCTCATTCCCCGAAGTCCTATTGAGGACAACCTCTCCAACCCCTTTTACTTTAGAGGTGGCGTTGCTTTACATGAACAACCTCTTGCCCGTGGTTAGGGCGTAACCGAATCATATGTGATCTGGATACTCTGGCCCACTCCAGTTGCTTTGGCAGACTGAGTGTCCAATTTCTTTTCTGCCTTTCTTTAGGCCTTCAGATCATTTAAGACATGGAAACTCTGGCCCAGCACACTAGGTGTCCATTACTTTTCCTATGAAATGAATTATGGCCCCACTCCAGTCGCCCGTATGCTTTGTATGACTGAGTGTCCATTATCATCCTATCAAATGAATTTTGGCCCCACTTCAGTCGCCCGGAGGCTTTGTATGACTGAGTGTCCAATATCATCCTATGAAGGATCTTCTGTCAAATAGTGTGACATACTCAACGTCTTTAGCTTTTAGTCTTCTTCCCTTATGATTGGTGCCCAGACAATTCTTGGCGCTTACTTAAGAGTGGTAACAGTTTTCGCACAGTCAGTGGATCTTTCTCCCTCGTATGTGCGAACATACTTTACACACTTTTAATAATTACACTTAAAAGAACATATCTTTTTAAGTCTTTTATAAAATCCAATCTTTAAACGGGAAGGAAGAAGAGATTAAACTTCTGAATTTAAAGCGTAAGAAATATAAATTATTTCGGAAAACATTTTCATATTCCTCCTTACTTTAAGCCATTTTTAATCAAAAATTATTTAATCTTATTTTTGACAAGGAAGGAAAATTACTTATCCCAATTTCAGATTCTGGCCCACTTCATTCACTTCATCGGACTGAGTGTCCATTTCCTCCTTACCATAATTCGGATCCTTTGTCTGGGACAGATATAGGCATGCTGCTACAAGATAGAACCACATCTTCAGCCTTCTTCTCTTGTCCCAGTTGACATCCTCAGCCTCTCGTGGGCGCTTGTTCCCACCACTCTCAGGAGCGGAGACACCATGAACACGTTGACCTTCAACATCATAATCAAAAGAAGTCTCTTCTACCAGAAAACCTCAACCATATCCAGATTTGGTCACACAACTTTTGACCGACATCTTTCGAACACTAATACAAATCTTGTCTTAAATTGTTGGTGGATATGTAAAGTAGTACGGGAAGTAAATAAATATTACAAGTGTTCGAAAGGATAAACAAGTAGGCCAATGTTCAGAACAGCCGCAAGGTTGTTGAGTCTTGAATCTTAATAACCTGAAATCAAGAAACACTAAATCTGGATCGTTACAACTGTGTGCTGAGTCGAGTGATGTCACTCTGTCCTTAAGACAAGATTGCCCCGTATATATGCTTTTACTTTAACGGGCAATAGTCTCCCAAGATAAAACAACACTTTAATCAACACTACAAAGCAAATAGGTTGACCCTGACGAAGAAAACAAATACGAATCGACTTCGCGCGTGTGGGCTTAGCCTTGAACCCAAGCACATCTAGGTCCTCCCTCCTTTAAACACATGGGATACCCCTTGGGGTCTCAAACCCTTAGCCAATTTAGAGACTTATAAAGAGAGCAATTCTTCATTTTCCCATCGATGTGGTAGATTTGTCCCACCATATTTCCATGCCTCAAACACCTTACTTTGTGGACCAATATCTCTTTCATTTCTCAACGAAATTTGACGATTCTTGGCCCTACGGTCATCTACTCACTTAGTAGATTATGCATGTGTGAAGAGGCAAAGCATCCAACATGCGGAACCCTAGTGTTTAATTCATTAAATATGGGTGGACGCACCTCCCCATCAAAGGCAAATTTCCAACACATCGTTTATATAATATATACTTGTTATAGCGGGTTGCTCTTGTCATTTTTTGTAAAACAAAATAGCAATAAATATTTATTAAATAAAATTATCTGCAATTATATTTTAAATAATATAACTGCATAAATACCTGTGTCGTAAAAATCCAAACTAGATAGAGTTGAATAAGAGTTGGTAATTAAATATTTAAATTACAGATGGTGCTAAATTCTTTATGTTTAGAGTCTTTAAAGAACTACTTCTATAAGCAATTATTGTCAACTTCTAGAACGGTCAGTTTTCTGTTTACAGAATTAAATTCTTTTTGTAAGTTCATTTGTAATTCTTCGATTCCGCGCGATCGACTTTCTATTAATAATTTTGGGAATCCCATAAAGATTATGACCTGGATCAGATCGATTCTTTTTTGAATCTCTATACGTGCAATTCCCTCGACGCCAAAGAACGTTCTCATATTCTTTTGTACATAATTCTTGATACAATCTCTTATTTTTTTATATTCTTGTAAACCTTGAGAATAATTTTTATTGGAAAGTCTAGAGGATTTATATACTAATACTATTAATTATTTGGTCAGAGTAATCCCACTGTATTATCTAAGGGGAACTACATTTAAATATTTAAAAGGAAAAAACACGTGCATAAAGATAAAAACTTACTGTATTACAGTATATTATTATCTTCTAGAATTAAAATAGCAAAATTTGCCATGGATATAAAAATAAAACTAGGGCAAAGTTGCAGATAACCTCTTTAACTTTGCGATTTAGAGCAAATATATTATTTGTTAAATAAGTGGTACATATATACCCTTATTATTAACAAATAGTGTAAATATACTCCTGCTATTACACAAATGATATATATCCTTTTCACTGACAGTTTTTTTTAACAGAACAATTAGCTTAGTTTTTAATTAAAGAAAAATGTCATGTGGCTTTAAAAAAATAAGTCTACCCATATTGTTTTAAACGAATCAGATTCAATCCACCAGAAATAAAAATTACCACGTGGCTTAGAAAAAAATCTACTAAGAAATGGAGACTTTTTTAAAGTCACGTGGTAATTTTTTTATTAAAAAACGAGCTAAATATTTTAAAAAATATTTTAGCAAATATATACCACTTTATAACAAAGGATATCTATTACATTATAAAGTTAAGGGATATTAGTGCAGCTTACTGTTTGTGATTTAATTTGTGATTCGCAACACATTTGAACACAAACATTTCACAATAATGGCTAAAATTCACAAATAACCCGTAACCCAGCATCACCTACATTAATGGGTAAAAATTACAACTAGCACTTATCATTCCTTAAATAAAAAATGTTATTATCATGAAATTTTAAATTTCACATATGAAATTCCGGATAATCATAGAATTTCGCTTATGAGTTTTGAAATTCAATAATATTAAATAAAATTATTTCTTAGACATAATATTAAAATGACTTATTGTTATGATATCCAACTTGGGAGATAATATAAAAAGTGACTTATTGTTGGGACTCCCAATCTATCAACCATTGAAAAGAAATTCAAACTTTACTTCCTCTTAAGGGTTCCTGAAATTTTGAAAAGAAAAATTCCATATATGAGAAACAGAATTGTGTCATAATCAGCAATAAGTCCAAAATTTTAACAACCCATTTGATTTGATGGATTTGATGAAATAATTACGGTATAAAGTTTGGTACTACAATATTTTATTTGGAATTTAATTTGTCTTATGAATTCCGCATAACCAATCTTGATATAATTTGATGCACCAATTGTTGTACTATTTTGAATAAGACTTAGGAAAAAAAGGTTGTATCCACCATATTAAATGCTTATTTTTCACACCAATAATTAATTATGGTCTAATATGACAATGGAATAAAATAAGCATGGATTAATCAATAGATGAATTACATACCAAAAGATAAATTACCTTTTATCTTTTCTTGAAACCCGGCCATCATTAACCCATATTAGTTCTATTAATTCTTAAACAACAACATACCCAGTGAAATTCCAAAACGTGGGGTCTGGTGAGGGTAGAATATAGACAGACCTTACCTCCACCTTGGTAGGTAGAGCGGCTACCCTCGGCTCAAGACAAAACATAATCATGCAAATCAAGCAAAGCAAAACTAAATATGAGAAACGGTCAGATTCAGATGAGAACTTAAAGAATTGTGAACATGCATATAGTAAAATCAAATACGCAATGGTAGCGCATTCTAACAACAGGAAGCAGTAGCTAACACAACTAAATAAGATAACGAAGATGAAGCCCCCGATATTCTTTGGCATACCGAATGAGGATGCTTATGAATTCATTATTGACTGTCATGATAGACTTTACAAGCTTGGGGTGGTAGAGAGTTTCGAAGTTGATTATATGGCTTTCCAGATTTTGGGTGAAGCGAAGTTGCGGTGGAGATCATATGTGGATTGTATGCCAGCTGGGTCACCTCCTCTTACGTGGACCAGGTTTTACCAGATTTTCTTGAAGAAGTACGTTCCACGTACTCTAAGATATAGGAGACGTGATGAGTTTAGTCACTTGGAGCAGGGCAGGTCTTCTGTTGCTGAGTATGAGGCCCGTTTCCATTCCCTGGCTAGTTGTTCAGTTGATTCCTACAGAGACAGAGAGGATTAGGAGGTTTGTTCATGGGTTGTACCTTCCGTTGAAGATTTTGGCTCTACACTTAGTAGCTACAGTAGCGAGTTTTTAGGATGTAGTGTATTATGTTACAGAGATTGAGTCAATACGGGCGCAGGCCAATGATAGCAGAGTAGATCGTTAGAAGGCCCGCACTGGAGGCACATTCAGTGTTTACCATCTAGAGGGTCGGGCCAGTATAGGCAGAGCTTCCAACATCATTTATGTCACCCTTATCAGTCAGTTATCCAGACATCAGCTAGGGGTTGTTCAGGTCCCAGCGGGTATTCCTCAGGGACAGACCAATATTCTTCGGGGTTCGGTGGCTATTCTTTAGGACGACCATCTCAGGGTTCTTATTCCCGATTCTCATACCATGGAAGGTATTTGTGTTCATCAACTTTCGTCCATCGGGTCATTTCTGGTAGAGGGTGTTACGAGTGTGCCGACCTGGGGCATTTTAAGAGCCATTTTCCCCGTCTTAGATAGAGTGGAGGCCAACAGACTTCTTAGTACCAGACTCTTAGGACTTCGGTGTCATCTTTTAGAGGGGTATCTTCTGGTTGTGGTAACTCTCAGCCTTGACGATATGGTCATACTTCGGGTAGAGGTGGTTCTCAGTATAATAGGTGTGGACATCATCCCAGCAGAGGTGGGGCACAGTCTGGTCATGAAGGTCATGGCAGTTCACAGTCTGATGGAGGATGTGCACACTTCTATGCTTTTCTGGGTGAACTTGAGGTTGAGGCTTCTGATGCGGTGATCACATATATTATTTCAGTTTGTCATCGGCCAGCTTCGATATTATTTAATTTGGGGTCCACTTTCTCTTATGTGTTTACTTATTTCTCTGCCGGATTTGATATGTTATGTGATGTTCTTGCCGGGCCTTTACGTGTTTTTACTCCGATTGGAGATTGTGTGGTGGTAGATTGAGTATATAGGTCTTGTGTTGCTACTTTTATGGGGTACGACACCTGGGTAGATTTGATTATTCTTGATATGGTGGACTTCGATATTATTTTGGGTATGGACTGACTTTATCCATACCACGTGATTTTGGACTATCACGCCAAGACAATCACTTTAGCCGAAGATTTCCAAAAAGTTAGTTGATAGAGGGTGTCGAGTAAACTTAGCCCATATTCATGATACTAGTGTCGACACTTCATCTATTGAGTTTGTTCCGGTAGTGTGTGAGTTTGTGTATGTGTTTCCTATAGGCTTGTCGGGTATGCCACCTAACCGTGACATTGCTTTCTATATCAACCTTAAGCTGGGTACTCGTCCTATTTCTATTTTGTCATATCGAATGGCACTGACTAATCTGAGAGAGTTAAAGGAACAGTTACAAGATCTTTTGAGCAAGAGGTTTATTAGATAGAGTGTTTCTCCCTAGGGTGCTCCAGTATTATTTGTAAAGAAGAAGTATGGATCGATGCGTATGTGTATTGACTACCGCCAGCTTAACAATGTTACCATTCGGAACAAGTATCATATTTCCCACATCGATGATTTATTTGACTATCTTCAGGGAGCCTTAATCTTTTCAAAGATTGATTTGAGATAGGGCTATCATCAGTTGAAGGTCCGGGCAAAAAATATTTTGAAGACATCTTTCAGGACTCGTTATGGCCACTATGAGTTCTTTGTTATGACTTTCGGGCTTACAAATGCCCTGGCAGCTTATATGGATCTAATGAATGGCATTTTCAAGCCTTACTTAGACTCTTTCATCATCGTCTTCATTGATGATATATTGGTGTATTCACATAGCAAAGAATACTATGACAGGCACTAGAGGATCGTCTTGAGATTGCTAAAGAAAAAGTAGCTATATGCAAAGTTTTTGAAGTGTGAGTTTTGGCTTAGTTCTGTTACTTTCTTGGGACACGTGGTGTCCAAGGAATGCATTACGGTTGATCCAAAGAAGATAGAAGCTGTTAGAGATTGGGCTAGGCCTACTTCAGTGACAGAGATTCGAAGTTTCGTGGGACTTGCGAGCTATTATCGTCGGTTTGTGAAAATGTTTTCCTCGATTTCTTCCCACTTGACCCATTTGACTCAGAAGGGGTGTCATTCCGGTGGTCCGATGAATGTGAAGAGATCTTTTAAAATCTCAAGACTTTGTTGACTACAACTCCTATCTTGTCACTTTCGGTTGAGGGTAAGGATTTCAACGTTTATTGTAATGTTTCGAGGACAGGTTTGGGTTGTGTTTTGATCTGGAGGGGAAGGTGATTGCCTATGCTTCGAGACAGCTGAAGGTTCATGAGAAGAATTATCCCACGCATGATTTAGAGTTAGCAGCAGTAGTTTTTGTCTTGAATATTTAGAGGCACTACTTGTACGGAGTTCGTTGTGAGGTTTTCACTAATCATTGTAGCCTTTAGTATATATTTAAGTAAAGAGATCTTAATTCTAGGCAGCGTATGTGGATGGAGTTACTGAAAGACTATGATATGACCATTCTATACCAGTCGGGGAAAGCTAACGTTGTGGCAGATGCATTAAGCCGAAAGGCAGTGAGTATGGGGAGTCTGGCCAGGTCGGTAGTGGAAGAGAGACCATTTCCTAGAGAGGTTCAAAGTTTAGCAAACCAGATGGTGAGACTCGATATCTCATATTTGGGCAGGATTTTAGCTAGTGTAGAGGCGAGGTCGTCTCTTTTGAACCAGATTAAGGCATATCAATTTGGTAATGAGAAGTTATGCAAAATCCAAAATAAAGTATTGAGTGGAGAGGCCAAGGAGGCAATTCTTAATAGTGAGGGAGTTTTGAGAATTAAAGGACGAGTTTGCGTTCCTCATGTGGGTGATTTGATCAAGTTGATTTTTGAGGAAGCTCATAGTTCTAGATATTCTATTCATCTTGGGGCAATGAAGATGTATCGTGATTTGAGGCAACATTACTGGTGGGGCAGAATGAAGCGGGATATCGTAGAGTTCGTTTCTCAGCGTTTGAACTGCCAGCAGGTTAAGTATGAGTACCAGAGGCCTGGTGGTATGAATTAGAGGATGCCCATTTACGAGTGGAAGTGGGAGAGAATAGCTATGGACTTTGTAGTTGGTTTACCGAAGACTTTGGGTAAGTTTGATTGCATTTGGGTTATCGTGGATAGGTTGACTAAGTCTGCGCACTTCATTCTAGTCCAGACTACTTATAACGTAGAGAAGTTGGCCAGAATCAACATTAGAGAGGTGGTGCGATTGCATGGGGTGCCCATTTTCATTATTTTGGACAAAGGTACTCAGTTTACTTCCCATTTTTGGAGGACCGTGCATAATCAGATGGGGACTAAGTTGGATCTTAGCACCGCTTTTCACCCTTAAACGGATGGCCAGTTTGAGCGGACCATTCAAGTGTTAGAGGATATGCTCCGAGCTTGCGTGATCGACTTTGGTGGTCATTGGGATCAGTTTTTTTCCTTTAGCAGAGTTTGCATATAACAATAGTTACCATTCAAGTATTGATATGGCTCCATTCGAGGCTTTATATGTGAGGAGATGCCGATCTCCGATTAGTTGGTTTGATGCATTTGAGGTGAGGCCTTGGGGTACTAATCTTTTGAGAGAGTCTTTAGAAAGGTGAAGTTGATTCAGGAAAAGCTTTTAGCGGCTCAGAGTAGGCAGAAAAAGTATGTATATCGAAAGGTTTGGGATTTGGAGTTCATGGTTGGTGGTCAGGTTCTGTTGAAGGTTTCACCATGAAGGGTGTAATGAGGTTTGGGAAGAAAGGGAAACTTAGTCTGAGGTTAATTGGGCCATTTGAGGTTCTTCGGCGTATTGGAGAGGTGACTTATGAGTTAGCTCTACCTTCAAGGTTAGCGGGTGTTCACCCGGTGTTTCATGTGTCTATACTGAAGAAATACTATTCTGATGGTTCTTATATCATCCATTGGTACTCAGTGTTATTTGATCAGAAACTGTCTTATGAGGAGGAGCCGATAACCATTTTAGACCTGCAGGTTAGAAAGTTGAGATCAAAAGATATGACTTCAGCTAAGGTATAGTGAAAGCATCGTCCAGTTGAGGAGGCCACTTGGGAGACTGAGTCCAATATGTGAAGTAGATATTCCCAGATTTTTGTTGAGTCAAGTACCCTCTTTTCATTCCCTTCTGCATTCGAGAACGAACACTTGTTTAATTGGTATATGATGTAATGACTTATTTAGTCATTTATCTTATTCTAGTCTCTTTTTTTTCAAATACCCTTCTCTGTGGTCCTATTTGAGCATTTATAAGTTGCGAGGATGGGTCATACGTTCCCATAGTAGTCGAGCGGGTTTGGTTTGATTTTGAGAAATTTTAGAGCTTTTAAGTTGAATAAGTGGAAAAGGGTTGACTAAAGTCAACATCGGGTGTATCATTTTCTTTTTTTTTAGTTCCACCGGTTCCATTAGGTTTGGAATGACATTTATGACTTAGTCGAATCTTTGGTTCGGATTTCGAGACCCAAGGTGATGATTTGAGTATTTCATCGTGAAGTTTGAGTCTTAGAGGTTTTTCTAGAAAAATGTACATTTGGGTTGTGGGATGAGTGTTTTGAATACGCGAGCAAGCTTATAGCATTGATTATAGGTTGTCTGCATATTTGGTTTGTGTCCGGAAGGTTCCTGGGTGATTTCGAGTGTCAAAACCAAGTTCGAAAAATACCAGAAAAATCTGGTGTTCAGTTCTGGTTTCCTTCTTCGTGATCGCGAAGAAGGACTTGCGATCGCGAAGGCATGGGCCTGTTTGTCTTCACGTTCGCAAAGGGAGCCTCGTGATCGCATGTATATGTGTCGGGATAGGGGAATCGCGCTGCTTCACGAACACGAGCTAGGCCTCGCGATCGCGAAGCATTAGGGTCCATTTGTTCTTTGCGTTTGAAAGATGCCCCTCGCGTTCGCGAAGAATGCGTTGTAGCCAAGAAATAGTGGGTTTTAAGCACAAAAACCGAGACTCAAATCCTTATTTCACATTATAAGTTCTAGGGCAAGTTTTGGAGAGTTAGCAAGGAGAAAGCTTTCACATAGACCTTGGGGTAAGTTTCTAACCTAGTTTTCATTGTTCTCAATTAATTTCTATCATCTTTTAGTTGTTGTAAACTTTAGAAGGTTGAAAATTGATGAGTTAAGAACCCTAAGCCTAAATTGAGAAAAGATGAAATTGAAGGTCTTGTGATGAGTAAAATTCCATGAAATTAAGATTGAAGGTTAACTAGACTCTGGTAGTATAATTGTGCCTTGAATTTCTGATTTTACCATCGTGGTCCCGAAGTCTTATTGTAGAGGTATTTTGAGTATTTTTCTGAAAGTATATTAATATGGATATCGTTAGTTGTGTATTCTAATGTAGAATAATTATGTGAATAGACTTTGAACATTCGGAAGCCGCTCGGAAAGGAAAATCTCAAGTTTGAAAAATTCGGGACGCGATTTCGGCATTGAGATAGGCTATGACTTTGCTTTTGCTAGACTACGATTATCGAATCATATGTATGTGTAGAATTGATGGAAGAAAGCATGATAGGCCTTCGGGCATGGTGATTGGAGGATAATTTCATTTATGTTAGAATGACTCCTGATTATTTGGATTTGGCGTCGTGTTTCCCGCATTAGTGATGATCTTGTAAATGTGAATTTGGTTATTGTATATGAGATGATTTGTCATGATACTATGATTGCATAATGAAAAAGGAGAGGAGGTTATGAAATTCCCACATATGGTTTTTGGCATTGTTATTTCTTGACTTGTGCATGCATTCATACATTCATTCTAGACTGGTTAGCTGATGATTATTATGATATTTGGAACCACGTGTCGACCGGATGATATTATGGGCTCAGTGTTAGCAGGTTATGATATTTGGATCCACGTGTCGATCGGATGATATTTCGAGCTCAGTGTTCGCATGTTATGATATTTGGGCCACGTGTCGATCGAATGATACTCCGGGCTCAATTTTGGCAGATATATGGATTTAGCTAATCCCACGGGTCATGACTAGTGGTAGCAAAAATCTCTGCCACAACATGCGTGTACATATTTGACAGAGAGATTTTGGATCTTGACATTGCATTGCATTACATTCATATCTTATATTATTATCCGTATTGACTTAGTGATTTGAAGAGAACTTCAGAATTTCTCTGCTCTTAAAATGGATACTCTGATATATGATATATAACTTGCTGATTGTCTTATCTGCTCAATTTGTTTAATTTTACTTCATGTATATGTTAACTAATTGTGGTCGGTCTATGATGCTTACTGAATCCCGTGATTTTTGTACTCATACTACTCTTGTTGCACTTTTTCTGAATGCAGAGTTCGAGCACAAATCTAGTTCGAGGCATGGTGAGTAGTCCGAGGCTTATTTGCTGAGATTCCAAGAGTGAGCTACTACCCGACCTGCAACCCTGGATCCCTTCCTTTCTATTGTCTATCATTCTATCTTAGACAATATTTTTATATTTCAGACTTAGTAGTATTTTTCCAGACTTGTAATAGTTAGATGTTCTTGTACGGTGACTCTAATATTTGGGAAGAATTTTAATGGGTATTAATTTCGCACTTTATTTAATTATGGTTTAAGACTTAATATTGTTTTCTTGATTTAAACTTCCGCATGTTTTATAGAAATCTAAATAGTTTGAGAGGTTTGTAAGGGAAACGGTTCGCCCACCGGAGGGATAGTGTGGGTGCCACCATGATCCGTGATTTGAGTTGTGACAAGACTCGACTTCACGCAAAGTCAATAATTATCCACATGTTATATATAGACCAAGGACAATATTTGTCTAAGAAGACATAAATAAATAAATAAAATAAAATAAATAAAAGGACATTCCACTATTTAAATATTATAATAACACTTTAATACATCATATGAGAGTCGGCATCCATCGAACACATGATCAAAAGAGTTTTAGGACAAGTAACAGTACTTAAAAGGTCAATATTTGTCTAAAAAGACATATATAAATGAAATGGAATGAAATAAAAAAGGATATACCACTAATTAAACATTATAGTAACACTGTAATACATCATATGAGAGTTCACATCCATTGAGTTGGACGGGTTAAAATAATTGTTGAGCAAATTTGACCCTCTTCCCTTTAATAAAATGTATGATTTCACCACTGATTACAGCCCTCCAACTTATCCAAGTCCCTTCCAATACCAACCCTTTAAGTAATAAAAAAATGTACCATGAGATTTTAGGATTAAATTTTAATAATTAAAAAATATTAAGTGATTTTTCTCATACGTTTAAATTTTACGAGTAAACTATTACGAATCCCACAATTATAAAAAAGAATTGTAGCAAAATTTGATAATTAGAAAAACCTTTGACTAGAACATCCACTAGTCAACCCAGAGAGAAATAGCAGAGCAAGTTCTTCTTCAAATAGATTAAACGCCAGTCCGTCGTCTCCAACTTTCCGGTGAACTTCCACCATGTTTTCCGGTATAACCACGCTCCGGCAAAGCGGACACGTGGTTTGTCCCTTGCCGTGCATCAGCCATTTATCGAAGCAATTTTCATGGAAAATATGATTGCAGCTTTCAATTTTCCTCCCATAATCTCCGTGCTCGAAATCCGATATACAAATCGAACAATCAAGTGGTTCAGTAGCAGCAAATCCAAGTAATTTCCTCTTTTTGTACACGAATTTAGTGCTCTTCTTGTTTATTAGTATTTCCTTGCACTTGTGTTTTTCTTGTCTCTGAACGTATGCACTGATTGTAACAAGTGACAAAAGCATTAGAATGCTTAATGTTTGAGGAAGCCATGAGAAGAAGAAAATGTTGATAAGTTGATTGAAATAAGAGATTAATTTAGTGAAAGCCGCCATTTTTCTTTTCATTAGGATTTGGTAAAAAGAAGTGAAATCTGAGCTCTATTTAAAGTTTGGAGTATTGGAATTGTAAAATGTATTATATTGGAGGTGGCGGCCGCTTTATTATATATAAATAAACATATTTAGCAATGTCACATTTTATCAAATCAATTGGTATTTTAAAAGAAGATAGTACTCTCTGGTTCATTTTAACTTGTCTACTCTATTAAATTTTATTTATTTACTTTAACATATTAAGAAAAAAATATTTTATCATTTATATTAATTATTCTCCAAATCATTTCACAAGTAAAAACATACCATAGTTAATATAACATTATAGTAAAATATATACTTTATTTATAATTAAGAAATGCAAAGTATAATGAACAAGTAAAAGTGAGGGGACATCTTTTTCAATCCAAGAGAGCGCCATCTATATGGAATGAAACTCCAACTAAGTTCCATTTTTTGGTGAAAAAAACAAAACGAAGTTTGCTTTTTCAGGAAAAAAACAAAATATATACGAAGTTTGCTTTTTCAGCTTATTTGGAATTAAAATTACCGATGCTGCTGCATTACTTTATGTTTAGTCTTTTAACAATAGTACTTATATATTATAAGCAACTGTTGTCAACTTCTAGAACTGTGGACAATAAGATTCTTTTTTCTATCTTTTTAATAGGGAGGTATAGAGTTTATCACTACTAATTATTTGGTCAGAGTATTTCCACTGTATTATTTTGGCAACTATGTACGTTTTAAGTTTTTAAAGAAAAATAATACACTTGCATAAATATAAAAACTTAATTATATATTAAGGCGGAAATGATTTCCTATGACTACTTATAATTTTGAATAGAAGAAATGACATTTTCATATGTTTTGTGTTATTTTCATATCTCTTTTTATGTAAAAATGAAGATCTCACGTTAAAAAAATATATATATTAAAACTAAAAGTAATGGACTACAAAACTAATTGACCTACCTACCGTTTGATTACAACAGCTTTGAACACAAACACTCCACATTAAATTTTTCGAAGACCACATTAAATTTTATTCCATTTCATAAGAGAACTGTTTCTTTCAAGCAAGTTCGGATGGTCCCAATATATCTATCAACCATTCAGAAGAAATTCTACTGTCCAAAAAAAAAATATAAAAAATAAAAATTCTACTGTCCCAAAAAAATTAGAAGAAATTCTAACTTTACTACTCCGATCGTCTCTAAAGGGTTCTTGAAATATTGAAAAGAAACAAAGAGATTTGTATCATCATTACCATGGATTCGAAACTTTGACCAATTATATTTGGTTTGACGGACTACACGTGAAATAATCAATATTAATCATGATATAAATTTTAATATTATTTCATTCAGAGTTTGATTTTGTCTTTTGAATCCTGTAGAATTAATCTTGATACGATTCAAAACACTAAATTGTTGTATTATTTTGAATAAGATAAGACATAGGAAGAGGTTGTATCCACCGTATGTATGATAGAAATCATCGTGTATTCCACACGGACAAAGTATATATTTGAGATATTTAGGTTTTTTACCATATTTTGTAGAATTTTTGTACAAGTGTAATTATGATATTAGTATTATAGTAGGAATAAGATTTTTCATAATTAGAGATTGTATATTGTATATATAGACCTCTTCATTAATAAAAATAATCAAGGGATTATTTCTTTCATGGTATCAGAAGTAGAGGGCAAAAATACCTTCTCCCAAAAACCTTCTATTGCCCTTCTTCATCGGAATCAGAATCAAGGCCGCCGCCTATAGTTTTTTTTTTTCGCTTTCTCCCAAATTATTTCTTACAAATCCCTAATTCTCCTCTTGTTCTTTCGTCATGTCTACATCAAAGAACATGTTTCATCCTCGCCTTACAGCCTCAACATCAAGAACCACATCCCTATTGTTCTTGAGATGGAAAACGCCCAATACGCGACGTGGCGGAATTATTTAAAGTTCACGCACGCCTCATCAATTCCTTCATCACATCATTCCTCAAGAATGTGCAAGGAGAAGGTGCCTACCCCTCGAGGATGACCTTGTGTTATGACAACCCTTGATGCTACCGTTCTCCGGTTGATTTATTCTACTATCTCTACGCACCTCTTGCAGGCGATTATTGAACACAACGCCACTGGCGATGGAAACTTGAAATAGGGTGCGTGATATATTTCAAGATAACAAAAATTTCCGTGATGTCACTCTTGAGCGTGAATTTTCCCATGTCAACATAGAGGATTTTTCGAATATCTCCATCTATTGTAAAAGGCTTAAGGAATTGGCGGATCAACTCAAAAACGTTGGTGCGCCCGTCATCAATGATCGTCTTGTTCTGCAGATGGTTGCAGGCCTATCCGAGGCCTATAATGGTGTTGGGACGCTTCTTCGTCAAAGTAATCATCTCTCACCGTTCTACCAGGATCCTTCCATACTCACATTAGAAGATGCCGGTTTGGCTAAAAAGGCGGCTATCGGAGCAAATTATGTCATGATGATGGCCTCATCCGATGACCCTCACTCATTCTCGAATATTTCTAGCCAAAACCGTAACAACGACGGCGGCAAAGTGGTCGGAACAACGGCGGCGGCGCGACGATGGCGATGGGTTGGTTGGGCCACAAAGACCATCGCCGCAGCCTGGGGCCCAAGACAACCGGTCGCGGCGGCTCGGCCAAGGCGATGGCCTAACACGGTCTATGCTCCATTTCCAAGTTCTCTAATGAACTTGGCCAGTGGCCAGCAGAGGCCCAATTCACCATTCTAATCGGCAAGACCTAAGCAGTCGGGCTCGCTGGGCCTCGGCCTCAAGAAGTCTTCACCGCCACCACCAATTCTCAGTCCGACACCTACGGATATTGAGGCCGCAATGCATACACTTGGAATAAATCTCCCGAACGCAAATTGGTACATGGGCACCGGAGCCACGTCTCATATAATGTTCGCACAAGGTAATCTCTCGTCTTATTTCAATTTGAGGAATAATCATGGCATAGTTGTTGGTAATGGTAATTCGATTCCAATTCGTTATTATGGTCACACAAGTTTTCCCCCACCACACCCACCTTTTGTCCTTAAAAATGTCCTTCATGCCCCTCACTTAATTAAAAATTTGGTGTATGTCTGAAAATTCATAACTAATAATTGGGTGTCTGTTAACTTTGACTCTTTTGGATTTTATGTGAAGGATTTCAAGACGGGGATACCTATAATGCTATGTAATAGTCGGGGAGAGCTTTATCCAATCACTACCACCATCATTTCCACGAGTCAAGTCACACCTTCAACATTTGTCACTCTTGCTCCTTCTTTGTGGCATGCATATTTAGGACATCAGGGGTCGTCTGTTATTTCTTCTCTTAAAAATAATAATTTTATTGATTGTAAGAGTACACGTAGTACTCATATTTTTTCCTCTTGTCCTCTACGGAAATATGTTAGATTACCGTTTGTAGCCTCTATTTCTAGTATGTCGATGTCTTTTGATATTATTCATAGTGATTTATAGACATCTCTCGTTTTGAGTTCTTTGGTCCATCGTTATTATGTTTTATTTTTGAATGATTATTCTAACTTTTTGTGTTCCTTTCCTTTGTCTAAAAAAACTCAAGTGTTTTTCACATTCTTAACCTTTAGAGCTTTCATCCATACCCAATTTGAACGGGACATTAAAATATTCAATGTGATAATGGGAGAGAATATGATAATGGGCCATTTTGGGAATTTTGTGACACTCATGGCGTATCTTTTTGGTTTTCTTGTCCTTATACGTCCTCACAAAATGGGAAGGCTGAAAGGAAAATTCGTACCATTAATAATATTTTCCGAACCTTGCTAGCCCATGCTTCATTACCCCATCTTTTTGGCATCATGCGTTACAATGACTACCTACCCCCTTAACATTCTCCCTAGCAAAGGTTTAACATATCAATCCCCACTTAAAATTATTTACAATAAAGATCCTTTGTATTCTCATCTTAGGGTGTTTATGTTATCCACTTTTTCCGTCAAATACAATTAACAAACTTCAAGCTAGTTCTACCAGTTGTGTGTTTTTGGGTTATCCATCAAACCATCGTGGTTACAAATATTTTGATTTATCCTCTAACAAAATCATAATTAGTCGTCATGTTATTTTTTATGAAATCCAATTTCCGTTTGCTAAATTGCATAGTTTTGTGTCTAGTTCATATAATTTTTTGGATGATGGGCTATCACTGTATATTATCCACCATTTATCTGATATATCCCATGACCAAAATCCGCCAGCAGGCCCACTGCTTGCTGGCCCAAATATGACAGATGCAATCCCTGGCCCAAATTCTGCTGGCCCGGGTAGTGGCATTGTTTCCGTGTCTCGGTCCAGCCCCGCCTCGGGATCGCTCCCGAAGTCACTACCAATGCCCTAGCGGCCCAGCTTCTGCTTCCGGTCTGGGTCCAATTTCTGGCCCACTTAATTCTGACAATTCTTTTGAGCGACATACGGCCCGTCTTGTAGGTGATGATAAAACGCAACAGGTTGGCGTGGATTGTGGGAGAGACACTTAGTCCGGTGTTCAAACCAGCGACTATTTGCACTGATTTTAGTTTGGCTCTCTCGAGAGCATGACCCATTCATCACCTGGATGTGAAAAATACTTTCTTACACAGTGATCTTAAGGAGACAGTATACATACATCAGCCCTTGGGTTTTAAGGATCCCAATTATCCCCATCATGTCTGTTTTCTGAAGATGTCCTTATATAGGCTTAAGCAAGCCTCACGTGCTTGGTATAAGATGTTTGCAGATTATGTGTCTACTATTAGGTTTTTTCACAGCAGGTCTGATCATTCTTTGTTCACCTATCGTCGTGGTACTTCTTTAGCATACATTCTGTTATATGTGGATGATATTATTTTGATTGCCTCATTTGATAATTTGTGCAAGTCTATCATGACCCTTATCAGTTTAGAATTTGATATGAAAGACTTAGGGCCCTTGAGTTATTTTTTGGGAATAATTGTCACTCGTCGTACATGTGGTCTATTTTTATCACAAAGAAGTATGCGGCTGAGATTATTGAGAGAGCTCATCGTCTACTCCGGTTGATACCAAACCGAAGCTGAGTGCTACGTCTAGCACACCATATGATGATCATACCCACTATCGTAGTCTTGCAGTGACTCTTCAGTATCTTACATTCACAAGACCAGCTATTACTTATTCAGTTCAGCATGTGTGTTTATTTATGCATGATCCGCGGATTGAGCACATGCATGCGCTCAAACGCATTATACGATACATACAGGGCACGCTTGATTATGGGTTGCATTTATATCCAGCCTCAGTCTCTACTCTCGTCTCTTATACAAATGTTGATTGGGGTGGATGTCCAGATACCAGACGTTCAACCTCTGATTATTGTATGTTTCTTGGTGATAACTTTGTCTCTTGGTCGGAAAAACGCCAGGCTACTTTATCGTGATCCAGTACGGAGGTCGAGTATCGAGGAGTAGCCAATGTGTTGTCTGAGTCATGTTGGCTGCGTAACCTTTTATTAGAGCTTCACTTTCCTGTTCAGAAAGCTACCTTGGTCTACTGTGATAATGTTAGTGCAGTCTATCTCTCTGGGAATCCGATCCAACATCAGCGCACTAAACATATGATCCATCATCAATTTTAATTTTTTAATTTAAAAAATAAACCAATATTTTAAAGTGTAATGTATATATTCCCCTTTTAGTACGAAAATGTTGGGATCGAAATAATCAGTCGTGCGGAAGCTAATAATTGCAAACCTTGAACAACGATAAATCAAACAACACGAAAACTATACTAAAAGAAAGCATAATATTTAATATGATTTGGTCAAGTGACCTACATTGAAAACTAATATAATAATCATAATACCTGAGAGAGAAATTTCCCATAAACAAAACTCTCTAAAAGACTACATTGTGGATTCTATTGTGTTGTGTATGAGAAGAAAAAATCTTCTATATATAGAAGTCCAAAACTTCTCCTCCAATAAAAAGATAAATATGGTAGAGTCCTTTTCCACAAAGAAAACATTTTCTATCAAGAAATTCTTTATGAAATAAAACAAAATTATGATAGAATCCAAATAAAATAGAAAATTCAGGGAAAACCCTAACAAAAAAATAAAATACTCCATAAAGAAAGATCATACATGGCAAGTTTAAAACTATAAGATTTAAAGGACATTTTAGTACATTATATACATCTTTAATTTATGACCATATGATTGAATGAAATTGAGGAAATATCATTTTTTGCTCCCAACTTTTTTTTAATTTTTTTTTTAATTCGCTGTTAATTTACCATTTATTTGAGAGATGTTATGTACCTAACTGTACTTGGAAATTCTGAATGTTTAAATTTATATCAAAGGATAAGTTCTCTCTTTCTTTCTTTTTTGTGTGGACCTTGATCTTTAGGTCAATGTTACACTGTAGCTCTTAATTCCTCTTACAATTTTGAGTTAGATGAACACTGTTGTACGATGAAGTAATCTTTTTGGCTTGTTATAAAAATCGTCATCTCACTCTTAAGTAGAGTTAGCTAGCCACACTAGATTTTTCAGTGAAATATTAATTTTATAAGAAATTGGATAATTTTTCTCCAATTGTACCACTAACTAACGATATTATGAATTGAATGATAAGAGGCTCCATTTTGGGTGCTTTCAAAGAAGGTTATTGTGAGCCAAATTACAAGTCTTATACTACTTCCTCGGTTCTAATTTACGTATTTTTAGTCCGTTTAAAAAAAAAATTTATTTTATAATAATTTAATTTTAAATTTTATAATTTACTATTAATGAAATAATCTATAACCACACAAATATATTTGACTTGTTTTAGACCATAATATTCAAAAGTCTTTTCCTTATTTTTTAAACTCAATATCGAATTAAATTATATCATATAAATTAAGACGGAGGGAGTTTCAAGTTTGTGTCGCGTCATTTGTGGAACATGGAAATAATATAATTTGATTGGCATGTATAGGGGTCTGATAGAGAACCTATAGTACGACGTACCGTGTGTGCATGCATTAAAAAAATTCAAATTCAATGTTTTGTTTATGGCTGGCCAGTGGGCCGGATCGGCTCGGTCCCGTCCTGAACCCGAATATTTTTAAAAAAAAATTACGGTATCGGGACTCGAACCGGGACGGGACAAGGTCTCGTCCCGACCAGTCCCGACCCGATCCCGCCCGAAACCCCCTTTTGCAAAAATAGTCGTTGCATCAACGACCATTTTACATTTTGGCCATTGTGCAACGGCCATTTTTGGCCTCCCCCCTCCCCCAACCCCCTACCCCCTTAATATTTATTTTAACCCATAAGTTATTTTATTTACACTTTAACCCAATTTTTCAACTATAAATATCTCATTTTCTCTTCATTTTTCTCACAAATCTTCCTACAATCTCTCTAATCTCTCAATTTATCTCTCTACAAGTCTACATTGTCTACTAAATATTCAATTTTATTTATTCATTTGGGAATTGGGAGTGAAGTTGGCAACTAGCTTGAGGATTTTCCATCGAGCAAAGTTTCAATTTTCAACCTCTCGATTACACGTCGATGTTACGTCAGCGTTTGATACATTCGTTCCTTCATTAAATTATTATTGTCTGTTTATTTTATTTAGCGCACTTAATTTCATTTACTTTAATTATTTATTAGTATAATTATAAATTTATAATTGAAGGATTTAAACGTATGCTTACGGGTAGGGGTCATGCTTCTTCTAGTAGGGGCAACAGGGGAAAAGGTCATATTTCTAGACGGAATCCTATTCATACACAGGATGATTTTTTTCATACTGAACATTTTCCTACAATACCATTAGATTTAGACGAGGAGCTATTTTCTGAAACTCAAGAAGACTTTAATTTAGATGATGATCTAGATGATACACCCACTAATGTAGATGACAACACACCTACTAGTGCACCTTCAACTGAAATGCCTCCTATTCCCCCTAGTATGAGACGAGGTCCAGCAAAACGACCATTAAAATCAGATGCATGGATATTTTTTGATAGGGACGTAGAGAATCAAGTAGCTAGATGTAAAATTTGTAAAAATGTTTTAAAATTTAAAACTGGAAAAGGTCACGGTGGGACGGGGGGTTTAATTAGACACGTAGTAAGTGCTCATCCAGCTAGGTATACCTAATACCAGGCTTCAAAACTGGGTGCGCAAACGTCCGCTCTATCAAAACAAGGTTCACATATTGTCCCGGACCAAGTACAAGGTCAAATTAACCCCACAACGGGGGGAATTGTAGGCCCTAAATACAATAAACATAGAGATAGGGAAGCAATATCAAAATTAGTTGTTGTGGAGGGTTTGCCTTTTTCATTTCCTTCATCTCCCGGTTTTATTCATTACATTAGAGATAAATATAATTCTGCTTTTAACGGTTTTCCTAGATCAACTGTCAAGAGAGATGTATTTAAATTCGCACATGAATATCAACAATATTTACGTTATTCATTATATCATTTTAATGACAAAGTATCTATCACGTCTGATATAGGTCGTAGTACTAACGGCCATGATTATTTAACGGTAACTTGTCATTGGATAGATTATAAATGGTCTATGCAAAAATGTATTTTAGCGTATAGATATATAGATGATAGGCACACTGGTACTTTTATTGCAAATAATATTTATCAAGTGTGCCATTATTATGGAATAACCGATAAAATTATGACTATTACATTATCTATTAGATAACGCTTTTTCTAACAATTACGCTATTACAATTTTAAAAAAATAGTTTAACTCCATCTTTTCAGATCATTTTCATATAAAATGCGTGTGCCATATATATAACTTAATTGTAAAGGATGGTCTATCACTTTTTCAAGACATTCTTAGTAAAATATAATTTGCTATAAACTTTATTTTTAAAAGTAATAGAGTACAACGAAGAAAAGAATATAAAAAAACTTGTCACGATTATGGACTACCTTATAGAAAAATTTCAGAAGAAGTATCCACTAGGTGGAATTCTTTATACGAGCAACTACTTGTTGCTTATGACTATAGAAAACCTATAACTTTATTTTTTAACTCTCATAATCAAAATCCAGCTGATATGATTGTAGATAGTGATTGGGTAAAAATTTCCGAACTTATTGTATTTTTAGAGAAATTTTTTCAAGCAACAAAAGAATTTTCCGGTATATATTATCCTACTATTTCAACTATGTTGTTTTATATAACTCTAATATTTTTATTACTTAGTGAATATATGAAAAAACCAGCTTATATGGCAGCTATTAAAAAAATGTTTATCAAATAAAAAAATATTTTATTTCTATTCCCACTATTTATATTATTGGTGTTGTATTAAATCCGACTATTAAAATAGACGGTACTAAATCACTAATTGAAACTATTTACGATTGTATAGAAGTACTACCACCTCCAAGTCCAAAAAATCTAAATCATCCACCACCTATTGAACAAACTAAAGAAGAAGTGTTGTCTAGCGTAGAAGACCAATGCAAAAAAATATATAGGTTTTACCAACAAAAAAATACTAGTAACTTACCGGCTTCCATACCATCTTCTTCATCTTCAACACAACCTCACAAAAGACATGTTGTTTCTGCGGCTAGTATTGAAAGCCTCAGAAATAGAATGTGCGGCCGTACCGCTACTAACCAAATTAGCGAGTTGGATATTTTTGTTTTGCGTGGTTCAGCATCGTACCAAGAAGTTATCAATGAAGATGGACATGAAGACTTGCTGAAATACTGAAGGGGGAATGAGAAGACCTTTCCGACACTTTCAATGATGGCCCGAGATGTTTTGAACATTCAAGCGTCATCAACTGCGTCTGAAAGCGCTTTATCTGCAGGCAAATATCAAATAGGAGACCACAGACACTCATTAGCCGGAGACAGCTTGGAAATTGCAGTATTATTCAGAGATTGGATACGAGCGGAGCGGAGAAGGTGCGGTCAACCGGAGATCAACGAAGAAGAAGACGAAAACTACAACGAAATCTTATCCGGAGGTATTGGAAGCGACATGTGTCACGACCCGACCCGACGGGCCGCGACTAACCGCCCTAATGATGTCATTAAACTAACCTGTCACACATAATCCAACTAACACTTAATGAGTCTGAAATCCGGCAGCATAACACTGCAATAACCACATATGCCAGGGTAGGCAAGCCGACAAGGCTGCCTTTACCCCCGAATGTACCTGTCTCATGAGGAGTCACAACTAGCCAATATAACATAACAAGCAAGTCGACAAGGCTGCCACCAGATAGTAACGTATATACATGAGAACACCCCAACACAGAATACAATAACATGACGGACCAAAACAGAGTCATAACCCTTACATAAGTACAACCCACCACTGTCTACAGACCTCTATAAGAAGAACAATGACATATGACGGGACAGGGCCCCGTCGTGCCCCTAAATACAAACATAAGTCTAAAAGAGGTTCGGTACCAAAATGACAAAGCTCTGGATCAAAGGAGCTTTCCAACCTGCTGAGTAGGAACCTAGGCACGAGGTTCACCAAATCGAAAACATGTACTGCGGGCATGAACGCAGCCTCGAGGAGTGGGGTCGATTAAATAATGTACTGAGTATGTAAAACATGAAGCTGTAAAAGAGATCATAAGTATCCAACAGAAACAGGAGATCAGTATAAAAGTCAGGATCCAAATCCAACTGTGCCATAAACCATAAAAGTCAGTGGTGCCTTATAAAAATGAGAGTCAAGTCAAGAAAACATGAGTGCATGTCCATATACATATATATATATATATATATATATATATATATATATATCTGTAACGTAATCCGACCCACTAGTGCGGGACTCGGTGGAATCATATCATAACCCGGCCCATGTTGGGACTCGGTAAAGTCATATCGTAACCCGACCCATGCTGGGACTCGGTAAAGTCATATCTCATCTATGGATTCATCCTACGTAACCCGACCCTCTAGTGAGGGTCTCGGTGAAGTAATGCAAGGCTGTGCACGAACATAACCCGGCCCGGGACTCGGTGAAGTAATGTAAGGTTGTGCACGAACATAACCCGGCCCGGGACTCGGTGAGGTGAAGTAGTAACACTTAGCACGAATAGATATCATGAGTAACCATATGCAAGTAAAAATTATCATTTGATTCTCAATAAAATCATCATAATAAACTCTTTGCTGAAAAATCATAGGCACTTCTCATAACAATCCTCTTTAGGAATTAAACTGTATAAGAATCAAGTACGTCCGCCGTACTTTCATTAAATCATGCAAAAAGAAAGAAGTAAGGGTTTCACATACCTCTTAGACGAACTAATCAACTCAATATTAGAGTACGCCTCGTTTTAGAACTTCAACCTTGTTGTCGAATTTATCTAAGTTCCACGGGTCCTTATAAGCTCTATGAATGATTATCTACATCATACAGACGAATTTCATCACAATCGAACCAACACATTAAAAACAGATTCTTAGGGACATTCTAACGAACACCTTGAACGCGTAGAACCTATATTCCTTCTACATCGAAATCTAAACATAAAACGAAACATCCAGTCCCCTTAATCCTTCTTCTTATACTACTACAATCTTCAAAATAGTACAACAATTTCACATGCAATTTCCAGCAACTCTCAGTAACGGCAGTCCCAACAACACCCAACCCAAATTTGCATTTTCGACAATCGTCTTTAGAACTAATAGCAAGAAATGACTTCTGCAAATTGTACAAATTATTAAAAACAAGGAAGGTTACCTCTCTGTTAGACGCAGTGACGAGAATCGCCGAAAAACCTTACGCTTGCACCGGATTCCGACAAACAGAAATAGAACCAAAAATCGATTCGCGCCAGAATCCTTTCGTACTCAAGGTTCTTGTACAAACACGAGTTTCTAAGCTTGTTAATGGTTCGGTTCTACTGGAATTTTAAACCCAGAATACCAAGAATTCTCCCTCGTTTTGGTTATATGGAAGCTCCCGAAAACCCCCAATTTCGACCGCAACTTCTCAGAAAACCCATCAACCGAGACTTACCTCCACCCGCTAGAAATGTGACCCTTTAATTCCTCACAGATTCTTGATGAAGATGAAGGTTGAAGAAATGGAATTGAAGAAATGAATTATGGAGAAAGAAGGGCTTATGGTTGCTGATATCGGTCGGTCGATTTGGGGCTTAGCCACCCCCAAATTGATTAAGAACACACGTACCAAATCCCACAATTAATTAATTATACACACAATTAAATTTCCGATCTCCAATTATTTAAATCCCGACGATTACTAAAATCCTCTTATGTCAATATCATATTTCCCGTAATAAAATACCAGCCTATACTCTCTTCAGGGATACACAATTATTATTAAACTCCATCGTCACACTTACTAAATCCCAAAATTATTTCGGGATCACGCCCTTTTATATAACGATCTACTTATTAATATACACAAGTACAACGAAAATTTTCCTGAGTCCGGGTCTACTCACCTACGTTATGAGTTCAACCGCTATCCGAAAATACGGGGCGTTACATCCTCCCCCCTTAGAAACATTCGTCCTCGAATGTCAGTACGACATTTCTACACTTTTGACACCATACCAAAACAAAAAAAATAAAAAAAATAAACATAAAACACTCAATTTTGTCATTCCAATTCATCAAAAAAAAAAGATAAAACACTCATGGATTAATTCAGACTATCTTTTAAACTGTGAGGAGATACATATCAATTTATGACTACTTCTAAAGAATAGACTCAAGTTTCATAAGCAAACCAAAATAAACACATGGTGACTACATTCTTTAAACTCAAACAATAGGTAAATGAGGTAGAAGGTCCTAATATCTAATTTTAGAGTTCTATACGCAACATAGTTATTTAAAACAATTCACACACCAATACAATTAGACATGTAGCTATTTTATACTATTGCAGTTGTTTCTTTTGTTGCACTGGTTTTGGGCTAGAGTGCAGCAACACAGCTGCTGATTTTTCACTCTGCTCCCGCCTGCACTTAGGAAATTTCACAATTTGCCTCAAAATAAAGGCAGCAACATGTTTTTGTGCATAGCACAATTTCCACCAAAATGCAAAGAAGTTGATTACAGAGCAAATAACAAAGAAACAAGCAGCCCAAATAGCAATCAACTGGTAGCCAACCAACAAAGAAGCAAGTGAGCTCAACAACAATGTAATATTAGCGAATAACAACTAAAACAAAGAAATAATAAAGAACTAAACAACAACATGAACATAG
The DNA here is from genome assembly GCA_029783415.1 of Anisodus acutangulus. NCBI lineage: Eukaryota > Viridiplantae > Streptophyta > Magnoliopsida > Solanales > Solanaceae > Anisodus > Anisodus acutangulus. The sequence continues at coordinate 8,671,752 of CM056509.1, forward strand.
TAGCTAAGTACATCAGAAACTAACCAATATGTACAGCAACCAGCTCAATATAACAATGCCATTAAACTATGCAGCACCTAGTGGAGAACAGGCATCAGAAATCAGAAATTGGAATCACAGATGCTAGGAACCAAAGCCTCCCCTCACCAAAAGCAGAATCACCCCCTTTGGAACAACAACCACAAATTTTAAAGCATAACCAAACAAATTCTAACAAAGAACTATAAATGAGGCAGAATGCAAAGAATGACTTGCACTAAAGCACAAGAGATCAAAGAACCTTTCAAAGATAGCGAGCAGTCCTATAGGGCTATATGTGTAGCAAAAATAACAACCACACATAACCACAAGTTACCTCAAAAACACAACAGCCCTTCCCAATTTTTCAGCAGTCCAGGGCATCAAGACAACAGATAGCAGCAATCAGTAAACAAGCAGCAATTATAACTCAGAATCCAGTAATTTAAGAGTCACACAAGTCTTAACAAAGAATGTAGATAACTAGGAGAGCACAACATGCTTGAAAACAGGACATTTGAGACTGAAAAATAGCAACAATATCTGTCACAACTGAGGCAACAACATATGTTTAAAGTGCCATAGGGACGGTAGTAGCAGCAACAAAACAATAGTTAATCAGCAGCAACAAGACTAGTTTAAACATGCTAGACATTTCATAAACAAGCTGATCCTTAGGCAACATAAAAACAAGTAACTAAATGCAACCTACTCTGGTAAGGTATACAGAAATAGGGCTTAACCATGCTGAGTTTAACAACATTTGAGGCATGAAGTTAACTGACACTGTATGTGTACAAGTCTGAAATTAGCACATCATGCTTTGTTTTAACTGCACGTGTTAACTTTAAACTACCACAACACCTTCATCCACACATATATTCACTTAGGTCAGTTTTATCTAATTAAACAGGCTCCCAAACTATCATATTACCACTACTTTAAGCATAAACAGTCTGCATAACCAGGGGTCAAAACAGATGCATTAAGAGGTCAGATACCAACAAATTCCACGTAAGCAAAATACAGGATCCAGGGGAACTTTCTGAATCATCTCTTCAAGACTAGCATGCTGAAATTATCCTAAGCCTATCATTTTAACTTGTTGGGAACATATGTCAACTAGCATAGTGGTCCTAAGCTTTTATTCCTAACTTACACATGCACTTAAACTAGGTGGATTGGTTTACACATTGGCAATGATAACATGGATACATGAATGGGTGCAGAAATACTCTTTTCTAGGTATTCATAACATAACTTCAAAGTTCAAACCACATAAAGTTTAAGTTACAAGAACATAGATACAACAAGTACATACCTAAGAAAATAAATTAGGAACTAAACTTCCCTTTGGACATATCACAACCTCTTGGATTAGTGTTAAGCTCATAAAGTCCAACAATAAACTAAAATAAGTCCTTTGGTTTAAAAAAAAAATTCCAGTTTATATCACAGTATGCATCCATAGAAGTAACAAGATATTAATAGCACATACAGGACATCATGTAGTCATAATTGAAGCTAAACATGTCATTGGAGACCACATGTAGGCTACATCATTTCAAATTATTGGATACCACATGGAAAAACCAAAAACAGTAAGCCGACATATTCTCTAAGCTTATACTCAACCAGTGTTACTATTGTAATTATATGAAAAATGTGATAGAAGCCACCCCGGTCTTTTTACTATAACCAATAAGTTATAGGTTTCTCCTAACTTTAGGTTAGATTCATATCAAGTCGAAATTGTCTCTAACAACACTAATCACTCCAAGATCGATACAAACAAGGTTATTATTGCTTAACTTATGCATACAATAGTTTAAAAGTTATTTCATGATTCAACTAAAATTACACCAGACTATACAACAACATGTTCAATCAACATGCAAAATCCACATATTCCTTTTGATTAATCCAAACATATAACCATTTATTTAGGCATGCTTAGTCATATCTTCTAACATACCCCCAAATCAGTAAAGCAGGCTCGGAATTTAGGTAATATTCATAATTCACAATCATCACATAGGCTACCCTTTATCAATTCCCATCATAAATAACATCATATAACCTCAACCATATCAACCCACTTAACTCATTCTCTTCTAGTTTTACATTATCATATCAGACGATATAAGACAAGTTTTGTTAAAAAGGACAACTAATCTTGTTCTTAATTAGTGGCGCTTGTTTTAGGTAGATAATATGACCAAACGACTTACAGATAGCCAAACGAGTTTCCAAAATAATATATTGGTCATCACATTAATTTAAATAATCCATACATGCTAAACTCAACTTCAATCCAATCTGCCAATCCATTTAAATCAAATCTAGGCGTTTCATATATCATTAATATCTTTAAATTAGCAATATTAAGTATTAAATTAACTAGGTAGCCCATACACGACTAGACAAATCTAAAATTAACCTGTGTAGTTGAGTCATGGATTAATCGAACATAGTGTCTAAGAGGTTTAATATACTTCTCAAGCCACTATAGCAACATACCGAAATAATTTGTTCAGTTAACCAGGGGAACCAACCTCATGTTCATGTATTAAGCATACTAAATTAGTACATGTGCTAATGATGGTTTGACCTAACATACTATGGACACCGCAGGACTTAAACAATCCAAGAGGGGTTACCATGGACTAAAACTAGTATACCAATTACTTCAAAGTCATTTAAACGGATCATACAAGGTCAAATAACCCTTAAACTTAACAAGACAACCACTTAACACACAAATAATCGTCACACAATACTCTAATAGTGTTTTCATCAACTGAACATGCTAGACATTAATAGAGTAGTCACAAATAGCCACAATATTCACATATATTACATAATGCTTGGCATAATATATTCACGGTTTTATAGTTAACTTAAATAAGTAAACTGTTTATTGCAGCAACAAGTCATTCCTGGAATTATGTAAATACTCAATTTTTCACTCCCTTAAGCAACTATTGACAACATGTTTAGCATACGAATCTATTCCCTATTTAAGAGATAAAACGCAGGCTTGGGTTATTAGAACATTTTGCATTCTACATTATGATACGCAAAGACAATTACGAGGGAAATTTTAATCAAACATAAAAGATATCTAGGCAAGTCTAATTAACTGTTTAGATGTAGTCCCACTGAGCAAAATTGGCAAAGATAGGTCCTAACACAAGTGATTTATACTCAACCCACATACTGTACAGGGACATTAACAGACCACACTGTTCCGAAAGAAGTATGACCAAGACAGAATACATTTATACATAACATGGATAACATAACTCATAAGAAAAACTGGAACACGTCAACTTAAACAGGGTAATATTACAACATGTAGAGGACCAACTACTCCTAAGCCCCATCCACAAGTAGGACAACCCGTTAACGACTATCAACTACCTGTTGAACTAATTTCAAGGACTTATCTAGACAACTTGCTCCAGAGACAACAAACCTTATATGTACAACAGTAGCAATTCTAGTTTTTTTTTTTGGCATATCTCATATCCCTTTTCATATAAACATAAGCATACCAAGGAGTCATCACAACTAATAGACTTCACATATACCATGTACTTTAACCCAGATCAAACATAAAATATTTTACTCAAGAAGGCCTTGTATATCTAAGGTCTCAACGATTATCTAATATTCTAAGAGTCTCAATTATTCCATGTCCCAAGCTTACATTATTTCTTCCCGTATACGAGTAAGATAGTTTCTCATAACCTAGAATTCGTATTGCCCTTCTGGCGGCTGTCGCTTTCTTTGGAGGCATAGCTGTAACACATTAATACGTCAGAGAAGGAATAACCTAATAACATAGCTCTATCGCACGATCTTAGAGTAAGAAGAATAGAAACCAATCCTAAATGTCCGGCAGCCTCCTGCGTATAAGTATGGTGCACATCATACCCATACGCAAGACTCTACTAGACACGGTCTGTAGACATTCCGAGGACTAACTGCTTTGATACCACTTTTGTCACAACCCGACCCGACGAGCCGCGACTAACCGCCCTAATGACGTCATTATACTAACATGTCACACATAATCCAACTAACACTTAATGAGTCTGAAATCCGGCAGCATAACACTGCAATAACCACATATGCCAGGGTAGGCAAGCCGACAAGGCTGCCTTTACCCCCGAATGTACCTGTCTCATGAGGAGTCACAACTAGCCAATATAACATAACAAGTAAGTCGACAAGGCTGCCACCAGATAGTAACGTATATACATGAGAACACCCCAACACAGAATACAATAACATGATGGACCAAAACAGAGTCATAACCCTTACATAAGTACAACCCACTACTGTCTACAGACCTCTATAAGAAGAACAATGACATATGACGGGACAGGGCCCCGTCGTGCCCCTAAATACAAACATAAGTCTAAAAGAGGTTCAGTACCAAAATGACAAAGCTCTGGATCAAAGGAGCTTTCCAACCTGCTGAGTAGGAACCTAGGCCTGAGGTTCACCAAACTGAAAACATGTACCTGCGGGCATGAAACGCAGCCCCCCGGAGGAAAGGGGGTCAGTACGAAATAATGTACTGAGTATGTAAAACATGAAGCTGTAAAAGAGATCATAAGTAGCCAACAGAAACAGGAGATCAGTATAAAAGTCAGGATCTAAATCCAACTGTGCCATAAACCATAAAAGTCAGATGTGCCTTATAAAAATGAGAGTCAAGTCAAGAAAACATGAGTGCCTGTCCATATACATATATATATATATATCTGTAACGTAACCCGGCCCACTAGTGCGGGACTCGGTGGAATCATATCATAACCCGGCCCATGCTGGGACTCGGTAAAGTCATATCTCATCTATAGATCCATCCTACGTAACCCGGCCCTCTAGTGAGGGTCTCGATGAAGTAATGCAAGGTTGTGCATGAACATAACCCGGCCCGGGACTCGGTGAGGTGAAGTAGTAACACTTAGCACGAATAGATATCATGAGTAACCATATGCAAGTAAAAATTATCATTTGATTCTCAATAAAATCATCATAATAAACTCTTTGCTGAAAAATCATAGGCACTTCTCATAACAATCCTCTTTAGGAATTAAACTGTATAAGAATCAAGTACGTCCGCCGTACTTTCATTAAATCATGCAAAAAGAAAGAAGTAAGGGTTTCACATACATCTTAGACGAACTAATCAACTCAATATTAGAGTACGCCTCGTTTTAGAACTTCAACCTTGTTGTCGAATTTATCTAAGTTCCACGGGTCCTTATAAGCTCTATGAATGATTATCTACATCATACGGACGAATTTCATCACAATCGAACCAACACATTAAAAACAGATTCTTAGGGACATTCTAACGAACACCTTGAACGCGTAGAACCTATATTCCTTCTACATCGAAATCTAAACATAAAGCGAAACATCCAGTCCCCTTAATCCTTCTTCTTATACTACTACAATCTTCAAAATAGTACAACAATTTCACATGCAATTTCCAGCAACTCTCAGTAACGGCAGTCCCAACAACACCCAACCCAAATTTGCATTTTCGACAATCGTCTTTAGAACTAATAGCAAGAAATGACTTCTGCAAATTGTACAAACTATTAAAAACAAGGAAGGTTACCTCTCTGTTAGACGCAGTGACGAGAATCGCCGAAAAACCTTACGCTTGCACCGGATTCCGACAAACAGAAATAGAACCAAAAATCGATTCGCGCCAGAATCCTTTCGTACTCAAGGTTCTTGTACAGCTTCTGAGTTTCTAAGCTTGTTAATGGTTCGGTTCTACTGGAATTTTAAACCCAGAATACCAAGAATTCTCCCTCGTTTTGGTTATATGGAAGCTCCCGAAAACCCCCAATTTCGACCGCAACTTCTCAGAAAACCCATCAACCGAGACTTACCTCCACCCGCTAGAAATGTGACCCTTTAATTCCTCACAGATTCTTGATGAAGATGAAGGTTGAAGAAATGGAATTGAAGAAATGAATTATGGAGAAAGAAGGGCTTATGGTTGCTGATATCGGTCGGTCGATTTGGGGCTTAGCCACCCCCAAATTGATTAAGAACACACATACCAAATCCCACTATAAATTGTCCCCTCCCTAATTAATTAATCCCACAATTAATTAATTATACACACAATTAAATTTCCGGTCTCCAATTATTTAAATTCCGACGATTACTAAAATCCTCTTATGTCAATATCATACTTCCCGTAATAAAATACCAGCCTATACTCTCTTCGGGGATACACAATTATTATTAAACTCCGTCGTCACACTTACTAAATCCCAAAATTATTTTGGGATCACGCCCTTTTATATAACGATCTACTTATTAATATACACAAGTACAACAAAAATTTTCCCAGATCCGGGTCTACTCACCTACGTTATGAGTTCAACTGCTACCCGAAAATACGGGGCGTTACAACATGGATCAATTTGACCAACAAATACCAATTTCAACTGAAGAACCACTGGAAATTATCAAGCAATTAGAACATGTTTTTTTGAGAATGTAATTTTTTTAATTGCAATTTTATTATGTAATTTGCAACTTTTGGACAACACCACAAAGTTGCAATTTAGACAATTGTATTTGTATTACAAAAAAATCATATGTCTATTAAATAATATAAGAGGCACAAAAACAGTCTTGGGATGTTTTTATTACACTATCTTGTCTTGTTTATTGAGTTTTTTTTATACATTTGTTATTAAAAAAAAAAAAAAAGGAAAACCCGCCGGAACCCACCCCGACCCGATTCCGACGGGATCGGGATCGGGACGGGAATGGAGCAAGTCCCGCCAAACCCGACCCCGCTCCCTTTGCCCGTCCCGCCCCGACCCTGCCAAACCCGGCCCGCCAGATCCGAGCCCGGCCCACTGGCCAGGCCTAGGTAAGACTGTGGCCAAATCCTTGAATTGGAATGCGATGACAATTATCAATCATAATAGATTGTGGAGTTGGTAACTGACGCAGTTGAGAAAGATTACCTGAATTATTTGTGAAATAAGATGTGGCGTCTGTATTCATATACCACGCATTATCGAGTCGTTGACGGATCAAGAAAGTCATTGATTTATTTTCGGATAAAAAATAAAATTTTAATTATTTTCGGGTAAAGAACAAGAAGAGAGCAAAGTTTTCTGGGTAAAGGAAAGTAGGAGACAGGAAAGACCCCAAAGCTGGAAAACAGAGAAGTGCCGTCACGAAGTACAGAATAAAAAAACTTTGATTTTTAAATATCACTAAAACAGAAAAAAGCAAAGGAAAGAACTATAGGAAACAGTAAGGGTCTGTCAACAGAGAAGTGCCGTCACGAAGTGCAGAATAAAAAAAATTTTGATTTTTAAATATCACTAAAAACAGAAAAAAGCAAAGGAAAGAACTATAGGAAACAGTAAGGGTCTCTCTTTTTCGTCTTTGGAGGACGTGCCTATAGGCACTATACTGTTTGTTGGAAAAAGAAAGAATTGATGCCGTCGACCGATTGGGTGGGAGCGGCGGAAAAAAATAAAATTTGGGTATTTTGAATTTAGCTCTTGATATTATGTAAAATCTTTTTTGGAGAATCTTTTTTATTAATACAAAATACACATATCAGTGTACAATGTAAAAATCTTATACAATAAGAATCTTAATTTTATCATAATTACATAACACTAAATATGATAAAATATAAAACAGTACACGTGATAATATTTTCAAAGCTTGCCTTGTTATACTAAAGTCTCCATTCACTAAAATACTTTAATACTTGTAATTTGGTGTTTTTCAAAGAAGGTGATCTTGTGACCCAACAACTTATTATATTAAATTTATGTCGTGTAAGTTGTGGAAATAAAATTTGATTGGCATGTATAGGGTGATCATAGAGACCTAGATATAGTATGACTACGACGTATAGTTGTATGCATGCACGCCATTCAATGTTTTGTTGCGTTCAATTTGCCACTAGCTCCTTCTCACTGTGAGGAAATAAAGTACTAGGTCCCAGGCTCGTCAATTTGGTAGACTATTCTAATGATGTTTTACTTTTATTTTTATTTTTCTTTTTCTTTGTAGTGGTCTATATATCAACATTTTCTGGACCACTAATAGCAAATGAATTAAGTATATAAACGCTGATAGTATAAACAAAATATACATTATTAGTATTATTCAACTTATTATAGCAGGTTATGTACGTTCGCCGTGCCTAATTATCACTTATTATAAATAAGTATATGTACGTTGTTATCTATAACTGCATGACTTGATGGGAAAAATAATTAAGCAATATAAATTAATAATCTATTCCAAATTTCTCATTGTTACTTTCATTTTGTGATAATTTCTCTGCCTCTTCCCAATCCCTCCCAAGACAAACTTGTTTGACTTGGAGATTAAAGGTTGGCTGAATTGTTAACTTTGGGTGGGCATTTCCATAGATTACGATCGATAAGGGGCGATTTCTAGTACATACGTAAGTTAAAGAAGAGTTCAACTTTTTTGTGTGCAAGCGTTACCTTTGCTTATTTTAATTGTAAATATTATTTTATGTGATTTGACAAAATAACTTTTTTAAAGGTTTTCAGTGTATAAAAATAAAATTTATTAAGATTGACATAAAAGAGATTAAAAATATAAATTAGTTAATAAAGAACCTATTCTTGATTTTCCGGTATAATTACGCTCCGGCAAAGCGGACACGTGGCTTTTCCCTTGCCATGCATCAGCCATTTATCGAAGCAATTTTCATGGAAAATATGATTGCAGCTTTTGTTGGGTATTGATATTTGTGAATGGTAAATGATTGGAAAGAAAAGTGGGAGTTGTCCCACATCGGTAGTGGAAAGAAAAGTGGGAGTTCCCTCTTGCTTTATAAAATAAGCATTTGTCCCACATCGGTAGTGGAAAGAAAAGTTCTTCTGCTTATAAGTAGAATTACTCCTTCTTGTCAGTAAAAGGGTTGAGGGGGCAAGGACCCCTCGCGCCGTCGTCGTCGCTCGCTCGACTTGGCTTCAGCTTCGGCTTTTGATTCGGATTTGGACCTGACCCGTTAGTGACCCTGACCCGCGACCCGGCCGGATCCGCGTGTCTGACCCGCGACCCGGTTTCTTTTCCATATTTAAATTTCCCACCGATTTTGATGGTTGTTCGTAAAGGTTGCAAACCTTCGAAGCTTGATACTTCCATGGCTATAAATTCGTTTGACTCCTCAGAATTTTACTTACGAATTTTCTAAACAATACAAACTTCTTCTTCTTCTGCACAAATAAATTCTGTGTGATATAGTGTCGTTGAGTGGTTCGCCGCTACTGAATTTGGAGTACTACTATTCTGGTAAGATAATCGTTCTATCATGGGAGGGGATATTCCATCAACCTCGAAATCTTTGTGAGGGGAATAATTTCCTTAAGGACACACTTTGAACTAAGTGGGCTCGATTATATTCTGAAAAATTATTCTTATTTTTCAACACTGATTCATTTATTTTCAGGTGTTTATTATTTATCTTAGTTTTGGAATACAGATTTATAACAATCTTAAGGAAATTATATTTTTAGATTAATCTGTATTCTGTTTTGGAGACTAAAACATGTGTGGTTTTCTACTCCGTATGAAATTTCATATTCTGACTTGAAGACATAAAAATTTCATTGGAATATTAAAGTTCATACTTGTACAACGATTTGAAGAACATAAAAACTTCATCGTTGTTGTATTCTGGTTTGGAGATTAAAACTTGTGTAGTTTTCTACTCCATATGAATATTAGTATTCTGACTCAAAGATATAAAAACTTCGTTGGAATACTAAAGTTTCATAATATACTGCGATTTGAAGAAATAAAATCTTCATCGTTTAAGTCTGTGATTGAATTGTTATTCTGGTTTTATTAACTAAAGCAGTTTGTCAATTTGACGGTGACAAGCGAATAATGGCAATTGAGACTGAACTACCTCTGCGAATCTGCACCAGTGATTTACTCCTACAACCCGTGCATCATTGTGCCACCCGAGAAACCTGCGAAGTTCACCTGCCAACTTTAAAGGATGGCAGCAAAGAATGTTCTTTTGGCTTACCACCCTTGGTATGCAAAAGTTCACCAATGAGGACCCTCCCGTGCCTGCCGCCGACATGCCTGACAACCAACAGTTCATAGTTACTGAGGCTTGGAAACAGGCTGATTTTTTATGCAAATGCTACATTTTGAGTGCCTTAGAAGATGACTTGTACAACGTCTACAGTGCAGTAGAGACCTCCAAAGAACTATGGAGTGTACTTGAAAAGAAGTACAAAACTGAAAATGCTTGCTTGAAGAAGTTTGTGGTTGCCAAATTCCTAGACTACAAAATGGTGGATGGAAAAACCGTTGGAACCCAAGTTCAAGAGCTTCAACTTATCTTCTATGACCTTATTGCTGAAGGTATGGTAGTAAATGAAGCGTTCCAAGTGGCTGCAATGATTGAGAAGTTGCCGCCCTCATGGAAAGATTTCAAGAATTATCTTAAGCACAAAAGAAAGGAAATGAAGTTGGAAGATCTTGTGATTCGTCTCAAGATCGAGGAAGATAACAAAACCGCTGAAAAGAGGTACCGTAAGACTTCACCAATTGAAGGGGCAAACATCGTTGAAAATGCTGCTCTGAAAAAGAACAAGAAAAGGAAGAGGCCTTCTGGAAAGGAGAAGGATTCCAACAAGAAAAAGTTCAAGGGAAACTGCTTTAATTGTGGGAAAGCTGGCCACAAAGCCCCATATGGTTGTCTCCCGAAAAAGAACAAGGGAAAAGGACAAGCCAATATGGTGGAAAAGAATGATGATATGGATGATCTGTGTGCAATGCTATCGGAGTGCAATTTGGTTGGAAACCCAAATGAGTGGTGGCTTGATTCTGGTGCCACTCGACATGTTTGCGCTACAAAAGAAGCATTTGCAACCTATGCTCCCGCTCGACCCGAAGAGGTACTGTTTATGGGAAATACTGCAACAACCAAGGTTGAAGGATATGGGAAGATACTTCTGAAGATGACTTCCGGCAAGGTCCTGACTCTCAACAATGTTATGCATGTTCCAACAATTCGGAAGAAATTAGTTTCAGCCGGACTACTCGTCAAAAACGGGTTTAAATGTGTGTTGGTTAGTGAGAAAATTGTAATAAGTAAGAATGATTTGTTCATAGGAAAGGGCTACCTCTCCGAGGGCCTTTTCAAACTCAATGTAATGGTTGTTGGCAGTATTAATAAGAATTCAGCTTCGTCTTACTTATTGGAGTCAAATAATTTATGGCATGTTCGTTTAGGACATGTCAACTACAAAACCTTGCGAAAATTGATTAATTTAGAAGTATTGCCTAAATTCGAGTGTAATAAATCTAAATGTGAAATCTGTGTTGAATATAAGTTTGTTAAACATCCATATAAGTCTATTGATAGGAATTCAAATCCTTTAGACTTAATTCACAAAGATATATGTGATATGAAGTCAATACCATCTCGCGGTGGGAATAAGTATTTTATAACTTTTATTGACGATTGCACTCGATATTGTTATGTGTATTTGCTTAATAGTAAGGATGAAGCAATTGATGCATTTAAGCAATACAAAAACGAAGTGGAAAATCAATTGAATAAAAAGATAAAAATGATTAGAAGTGATAGGGGTGGAGAGTACGAATCTCCTTTTGCAGAGATATGTTTAGAATATGGAATTATTCATCAAACTACTGCCCCTTACACACCACAATCAAATGGAATTGTGGAAAGGAAAAACCGAACATTAAAGAAAATGATGAATGCCTTACTAATAAGTTTCGATTTACCGCAAAGCTTGTGGGGGGAAGCTATCCTTACAGCTAACCGAATACTCAACAGGGTGCCCCACAGCAAAACACAATCTATTCCATATGAACTATGGAAATGAAGAAAATCCAACTTGAAATATTTCAAAGTGTGGGGGTGTTTAGCGAAGGTCCAAGTTCCTTTGCCCAAAAGGGTAAAAATCGAACCAAAAAACTGTGGATTGTATTTTTATTGGCTATGCTACAAACAGCAAAGCTTGTCGGTTTTTGGTTCACAAATCGGACAATCCCGAAATTCATGTTAATACGGTAATTGAATCAGATAATGCTGAATTCTTTGAAAACATTTATCCGTATAAAACTGAATGTGAGTCGTCAAGTGAAAGATCTAAACGACCGCGGAAAGAACCAAAGAAAAATACACCAAGTAAAGCGGATGCAAGGCGTAGCAAACGTCAAAGGACATCTACTTCCTTTGGACCAGATTTTGTGACATTCTTGCTTGAAAATGAGCCTCAAATATTTAAAACAGCGATGTCTTCTTCTGATTCAGCATTTTGGAAAGAGGCAGTCAATAGTGAGATTGAGTCAATTTTGAACAACCATACATGGGAATTGGTTGATCTTCCTCCTGGAAATAAACCTTTAGGATCAAAATGGATTTTTAAAAGGAAAATGAAAGCTGATGGCACTATTGACAAATATAAGGCAAGACTTGTGGTAAAAGGTTATAGACAAAAAGAAGGCCTTGATTACTTTGACACATACTCGCCGGTAACAAGAATAACATCTATTCGGGTGTTAGTAGCATCAATGCCAGATACGGTCTTGAAATCCATCAAATGAATGTCAAGACAGCTTTCTTAAATGGTGAATTGGAGGAAGAAATTTACATGGAACAACCTGAGGGCTTTGTGGTTCCTGGTAAAGAAAGGAAAGTGTGCAAACTTGTTAAGTCACTTTATGGACTTAAACAAGCACCCAAACAATGGCATGCGAAATTTGACCAAACAATGTTGGCAAATGAATTTAAGATTAATGAGTGTGACAAATGTGTTTACATTAAAAATACTCCAAATCATGAAGTCATTGTTTGTTTATATGTTGATAACATGTTGATAATGAGTAGAGATATTACCGATGTAAATGCTACGAAGTGTATGCTGGCTAGCAAATTTGATATGAAAGACTTAGGAGTTACTGATTTGATCTTAGGCATCAGAATTCATAAAACTCTACAAGGTCTAGCATTATCGCAGTCTTATTATATTGAAAGAGTACTTGACAAGTTTAAGTATTTAAATTTCAATGTTGTAAAGACTCCAATTGATGTAAGTTTTGCACTTCAAAAGAATAAATGTGAAAGTGACTCACAATTGGACTATGCACGAGTTTTGGAAAGTTTGATGTATATTATGAATTGTACACGACCAGATATAGCATGTGCTATAAGCAAACTGAGTCGATTCACGAGTAATCCCAATCAAACTCATTGGATGGCAATGAAACGAGTCTTGGGGTATTTAAAACACACCCAAGACTATGCTTTGCATTATAACAAATATCCCGCCGTGATCGAAGGATATAGTGATGCAAATTGGATCACCGGATCATCTGAAGTTAAATCCACGAGTGGTTATGTTTCCACAATTGGGGGTGGATCAGTGTCTTGGAAATCATCAAAACAGACATGCATCGCCTGCTCTACAATGGAATCTGAATTTATAGCTTTAGACAAGGCCGGTGAAGAAGCTGAATGACTCCGAAATTTCTTAGAAGATATTCCATTCTGGCCCAAACCTTTGACTCCTATATGTATACATTGTGACAGTCAAGCAGCAATAGGTAGGGCAGGGAGCGTAATGTACAACGGAAAATCTCGTCACATACGACGAAGACACAATACCGTTAGACAACTCCTCTCTAGTGGCGTTATCACGATTGACTATGTAAAGTCAAGAGATAATGTGACGGATCCGCTTACAAAAGGCTTATCTAGAGAGGGAGTTAGTAGATCATCAATAGGAATGGGGTTAAGGACGAGGACAAGTCATCATGGCGGTAACTCTACCTAGCAGACTGGAGATCCCAAGAGCTAGGTTCAAGGAGATCAAACAAAGTTGTGACTGACGGTTCAACGTTGTCAAATAACTCAACCCATTCTCGGATGAAGACAATGTTCAGAAATAAGGATAAAACCTTATGGCTTGTTAATGAGTTAATAAAGCATTAATGTTCTTTAATGATTATCTAAATCTGGCAGTGTATGACCAGATAATGTGGCTATAGGACCACATGCTTAAAAATCACCTATGTGAGTGTTAAGTGTAAGCCGCTTTAAAGGGGAATGACAGTGAAGGCCCATTCTCTACGTACTCATGAAATCAGGATGTGTTCATGGTTGAAACGAACACAATCGTGAGAACCATAAACGGTTGAGGGTTGATTATGTGACTTATGTTGTCTAGGTATACAACAAAGTTCGACAGTTCAAAGATATCAAATCTACCGATTGATCGAGTATATCCGATATAAGTTCACTACGGAAAGTTCAAAGGGAAACCTACTTATCCAGATGCAGTCAATTCTCGCTTGTATATCACACTTGTCCGCGCTTTTATATTATAGTCATTCCCCATTCATGTGGGGGATTGTTGGGTATTGATATTGGTGAATGGGAAATGATTGGAAAGAAAAGTGGGAGTTGTCCCACATCGGTAGTGGAAAGAAAAGTGGGAGTTCCCTCTTGCTTTATAAAATAAGCATTTGTCCCACATCGGTAGTGGAAAGAAAAGTTCTTCTACTTATAAGTAGAATTACTCCTTCTTGTCAGTAAAAGGGTTGAGGGGGCAAGGACCCCTCGCGCCGTCGTCGTCGCTCGCTCGGCTCGGCCGACTTGACCGGCCGGCTTTTGATTCGGATTTGAACGACCGTTAGTGACCACGACCGCGACCGGCCGGATCCGCGTGTCGACCCGCGACCGGTTTCTTTTCATATTTAAATTTCCCACCGATTTTGATGGTCGTTGAAAAGGTTGCAAACCTTCGTAAACTTGATACTTCCATGGCTATAAATTTGTTTGATTTCTCAGAATTTTACTTACGAATTTTCTGAACAATACAAACTTCTTCTTCTTCTGCACAAATAAATTCTGTGTGATATACTGCCGTTGAGTGGTTCGCCGCTACCTGAATTTGGAGTACTACTATTCTGGTAAGATAATCGTTCTATCCTGGGAGGGGATATTCCATCAACCTCGAGTACTGTGAGGGGAATAATTTCCTTAATGACACACTTTGAACTAAGTGGGCTCGATTATATTCTGAAAAATTATTCTTATTTTTTCAACACTAATTCTGTTTATTTTCAGTGTTTATTATTTACTGGTTTTTTGGAATACAGATTAATAACAGCTTTCAATTTTCCTCCCTTTATCTCCGTGCTCGAAATCCGATAAACAAATCGAACAATCAAGTGGTTCAGTAGCAGCAAATCCATGTAATTTCCTCTTTTTGTACACAAATTTAGTGCTCTTCTTGTTTATAATTTTCCTGCACTTGTGTTTTTCTTGTCTCTGTACGTATGCACTGATTGTAACAAAAATTACAAGCATTAGAAACCTTAGTGCTTGAGGAAGCCATGAGAAGAAGAGATTGTTGATTAGTTGATTGAAATAAGAGAATACTTTAGTGAAAGCCCGCATTTTCTTTCCCTTTAGGATGTGCTGAAAAGAAATTAAAGCAGACCTCTATTTATAGTTTGGAGTATTATAATTTTAAAATGTCATTGCAAGTGGCGGCTGCTTTATAAACCTATTTAATTAAAGTAAAATTTTATAAAATCAATTGATATAATCTGAAAAACAGTAAAGTACATTTCTTCAATCTATAGAACGCCGTCTATACGGGACGAAACTCCTACGCAGGTTGCCTTTTCATAACATGATTTATTTTTTTTGACTTATTTAAAGTGGTAATTTTGAATTTTAACCTGTTTATCGCTAACTTAGAGGTTGTATGGAATACTCAAAAAGAATTTTAGGATAGAGTTTAAGTAATATATATATATATAGTTAGTGAAAATAAGTTATGCCCTATCAGATCGTCTTGTTGCAGCGGTATCAAATTTCACTTTTAAGATTTTAAATTCCATTTTTAAGAAAATTTACCAGTAGATATCATGCATTTGAATGATTGACAGTATAAAAAATTATTTACAGTACGAACTTAAAATCTTTAGGATATATTAGCGAATAATTTTTGAATATTCACAGTATATTTTATAATTGTAATAGATGTATATTTAAGGTAACTTAGGATTCTTATTGTATTAGGAATCAACATCTGTACAACTATATATATTGTGATTAATGAAAGGAATTCCTAAGGGAGATTATTCCAATCTTACATGGTATCAAGAGTCAAACCCTAATCCATACTCTTCTCTTCCCAAAGCCGCCGACCACCACCCTATCTCTTCTTTCTTCTCGGTCGACGGCCACCATGTCTCGTCCCTCGTCCCCCACTAATTCCGATTCCTCCACTGGTACTTTTGACAACCCCCCACCACGTTCATCGTCTTCTTTTCATCTGGCTTTCGCCGTTACCAACATCAAGAATTCTATTCCTATAATTCGAGTGCGTACAATGTGCTAGACCATATTGATGATTCTGTTCCTCATCCCATCGATATTGATGACTCGACATGGCGACGCCTTGACGCCATCGTCAAACAGTGGATATACGACACCATCTCAAAAGACTTGTTGTGTACTATCATGAAAACAGGTGCTACGGCACGTGCCCTTTGGGTACGACTAGAAGAAAATTTTTCAAGATAATAAAAATACTCGGGCCATGTATTTGAAGAGCAGTTCAACAATATGCGTCTCGAGAATTTTACAAACATGTCCGAATATTGCAAACAACTGAAACTCATAGCCGACCAACTTTCCAACGTCGGGACATCTGTTTCAGAAACCAAGATGGTACTTCAATTGGTTGCTGGTTTACCGAAAGATGAATATGATACACTTGCGACAATGATTCAACAGGCCGACCCACTACCAAGTTTCAACAGGGCACGTTCACAACTATTGTTGGAAGAAACCCGCCGCGCTAAACAAGAAGAGCACAATCAAAAGGCATTAGCCGTTGATGGCACGACACCACCGGCGGCCAACACCACCCAGCTACCACCGCAAGACCACCACCAGCAGCAGTCCCGCGACGGAGGACGTGGCGGAAGAGGCCGCAGTAATAACACCAATGGAAAGGGCCGCAGCAAGGGCCACCAAAACCAGCAGCCAGGCCCAACCCCTGCTCCCTCATCTCACCCGGTTATCAGGTAATTTATCTCAAATGCTTCGATTAAAGTGTCCTCAATTTATTACTGTTGGCAATAGTCACCGCATTCCAATTGAAGGTTACGGTTACGCCCATACCAAACATCCCACCCACCTTTCTCCCTAAATCATGTCCTCTACACACCTAACATCATTAAAAATTTAATCTATGATAGAAAATTCACTCGCAATAATTCTGTATCTATCGAATTTGACCCTTTTGGTTTTTCTGTGAAGGATCTCAATACGGGGAAAATTCTTATGCGTTGCAATAGTGTGGGAGACCTCTACCCCTTCACTCAATCTTCCGCTGCCAGACCACATTCACCTATCTCCTCTGTCAACTTGGCATAACAGACTCGGACACCAGGAGACCCTGTTTTTAATATTCTTAGGACTAATAAGCGTATTCAATGTAATAATAGGAAACTTGCCCAACACTGTTTTTCTTGCCCGCTTGGCAAGCATACTCGTCTTCCATTTATATCATCCAACAGTGTTACATTTTCTCCATTTGATATTGTTCATGCTGATTTATAGACATCTCCGGTTGTTAGGTCCTTAGGTCACAAATTCTATCTAGTATTATTAGATGATTTTTCACATTTTGTATGAATCTACCCGTTGAAATTCAAATCCGAAGCTTTTGCCAAGTTCCTTGAATTTCAGAAATTCATTAAAATACAGTTTGAAAAATCTATAAAATCTTTCCAATGTGATAATGGACGTGAATTTAATAATTCGGCATTTCACAATTTCTGCTCTAAACAAGACACCGTTTTTCCTGTCCCTACACTTCCTCCCAAAACGACAAGGCTGAACGAATCATATGTACCATCAATAACATGGTTCGTACCCTTCTATTTCATGCCAGTCTTCCACCACCATTATGGGTCTATGCTGTTAAAATGGTAGAGTACCTCCTTAATATTTTACCAACCAACACTCTCCAAAATAAGACCCCAATCGAAATCTTATACCGTGGGTTTCCGTCCTATGACCAACTCCGCATTTTCGGTTGCCTATGCTACCCCAACCTGGCCTCCACCGCACCTCACAAACTAGCCCCACGTACCACGCCCTGTGTCTTCGTTGGTTTCTCATCTAATCATCGGGGTTACCTGTGCTATGACATAGCCACTCGTAAAATCATTGTCTCACGCACGTCACATTTGACGAGGTGAACTATCCATTTTCCAATCTCCAAAAATTTCAAACCACAGATTACACATTTTTCGATGAGTCTACTTTGTCCCCTATGGTCCAGTCGTTGTGCCACCAGCAGTCCACTATCCCGACATAGACTGCTCCAGCAGCTCCGTCACCTCCAGTGCCCGGCGTCGTCTCCGACCAGGCACTACTTAGCTCTCGGTCGAACCTTCCACTGATCGATCCCCCTCTGTCACCTCCTAGATCAGCCATCGATCGGAGCCTAGCCAACACCCCTCCAGACCCTGCAAGACAGCAACCACAAACCCTTGACCAACCACTGCTGCCTACCCACCGCATGAAGACTCGTGCCCAACACGGGATTTTCAAATCCAAGGTTCACTTCAATTTTTCCACACAAACCATATCACTCATTCCAAAAAATCCAAAACTAGCCAAATTGGACCATAATTGGAATGAGGCCATGTGCGAGGAATTTAATGCTTTAACCAAGCACAACACTTGGGATTTGGTACCTAGACCGGACGGTGTGAATGTTATCCGATGTATGTGGCTATTTCATCACAAGTTCAGAGACAGTGGAAATTTGGAGCGGTATAAGGCAAGACTGGTCGCTAATGGCACTAATCAGCAGGATGGTATTGATTTTGGTGAGACATTCAGTCCGGTTGTTAAACCGACTACCATTCAGATTGTTCTCAGTATTGCTATAGGCAAGCATTGGCCGATTCATCAGCTTGATGTCAAGAATGCATTTCTTCATGAGGATTTGAAAGAAACTGTGTACATGCATCAGCCCCTTGGCTTTGTTCATCCGACAGTCCCGCCGTATATATGTCATCTCCGGAAGTCATTGTATGGCTTGAAACAGGCACCCCGCGATTGGTATGATCCTTTTGCCAGGTATATTATGCAGATCAGATTTATATGTAGCAGGTGTGATAACTTTCTCTTAACTTTTCATCGAGGTAGCAGCACTGCTTATTTGCTATTATATGTGGATGACATTGTTCTTACTGCCTGCTCTAACGATTTGAAGAATGAAATCATTGCTCTACTCAAAATTGAATTTGCTATGACTGATTTGGGCAAGCTGAGTTATTTCTTGGGTATATCCGTGACCAGATCTGCAATCACTATGTTTCTGTGTCAGCGCAATATGCGGAAGAGATAGTGTACATGGCTAAGATGGCAAATTGTACAATTATGCCAACTCCGGTTGACTCGAAATCCAAGCTTTGTGCCAATGAGGGTACGCCAGTGTCTGATCCCACCATATATTGGAGTCTTGCAGGTGCCCTTTAGTATATTACATTCACTCGGTCTGATATTGCATATGTCGTTCAGCAGGTGTGTCTGGTTATGCACGCCCCTCGAGAATCCCATTTTGGTGCCCTCATGCATATTATCAGATACATTAAGGGCACACTTGACTTTGGACTGCATCTCTACCCCTCTGCACCAACCAAGTTACTCTCATACACGGATGCAGATTAGGCAGGATGTCCGGACACAAGTCGCTCCACTTCGGGCTACTGTGTATTTCTTGGGGATAATCTTATTTCATGGTCCACCAAGCGGCAGACCACGCTATCCCGTTCGAGTGCTGTAGCAGAGTATCACGGAGTTGCTAGTGTCGTTGATGAGATCTGTTGGCTTCGAAATTTTTTTTTGGAGCTCCAGTGTCCACTGCGAAAGGTATCTATAGTCTACTGTGACAACATATCTGCCATCTACATGTCTCACAATCCGGTCCAACTTCAGCGGACCAAGCATATCGAGATGAATATTCACTTTGTGCGTGAGAAGGTCGTCCTTGATCAGGTCAAAATATTACACGTGCCTATTTCCTATCAGTATGCAAATATTTTCACAAAGGGACTACCGAGACAACTCTTCACCGACTTCCGATCCAGCCTTAGCGTTCGGCGTCCTCCCGCTCTGACTGAGGGGGAGTATTAGCGAATATTCACCGAATATTCACAGTATATTTTGTAATTATGATAAATGTATATTTAAGGTAACTTAGGATTCTTATTGTATTAGAATCAACCTCTGTACAACTATATATATTGTGATTAATGAAAGAAATCCCTAAGAGATATTATTTCAATCTTACGGGATATATAAACTGACACGGTAACGACTTTTTATACAAGTAAATATTATATACACTGTTATTGCATGAAATCTGGGGCAACAGTAAAGTACCGATGGTGCTAATTCTTTAAGTTTTGAGTCTTTAGACAAATACAATACAATATATATAAACAACTATTGTCGACTTCTTAAAACTGTGGATAATAAGATTCTTTTTCTTATCTTTATAGGAGGGGCAAAGTATGTATATATACATATTAAGAGAAAATATTTACGAAACGTGACGATAGTTTTCTATTTACAAAACATAACATTATAAATTTTATATAAATATAGCTTTTGATTTTTTAAAAATAAAATTTTAATTAATTAATTATTTTTAAAAAAAAATTTAAAAAATCATTTAAAAAAAATTATTTTTAAATTTTAAAAAATATTATTTAAAAATTATTTTTAAATTTTAAAAAATATTATTTAAAAATTATTTTTAAAATTTTTTAAATATATTTTTTACAAAATAAAAATTATTTTTTTCTGCCTAAGGCTTAAAAATTCGCTCAAATTTTTGTGTATGAAATGTGTATATCTCAATCAAGACTTAAAAAGTTCGCACAAAATTTAGTGTATGAAATGCATATATATCGTTCAAGGCTTAAAAATTCGCTCAAAATTTTGTGTATGAAATTTGTATCTCACTCAAGGCTTAAAATTTCGCTCACATTTTCGTGTATAAAGTTCATGTTAGGTTTCTGTAAAATTAATACAACTACAACAACATTGTATACAACTTTCATACAACATTCAAGACTTAAAATAATCGCTCGAAATTTTGTGTATGAAAAATGTATGATATTTATATCTTGCTAGAGGCTTAAAAAGTTCGCTCAAATTTTGTGTATGAAAAATGTATGAAAGTGTATATCTCGTTCAATGCTTAAAAATTATGCTCAAAATTATATGTATGAAAAATATATATCTCTCTCAAAACTTAGAATTTCGCACACATTTTTCGTGTATAAAAATACAACTACAACAACATTGTATGCAACTTTTATACAAGATTCAAGACTAAAAATTTCGCTCACAATTTGTGTATGAAAACTATATTGAAAATTTCGCTCACATATACACATTTCATACATTTTTCATACACAAAAAATTGAGTTAATTTTGTAAGTCTTGCGCAAAAAAAACTTTTATTTTTTAATAAAATAATAATTTTTAAAACTATTTTAAAAAAAATTGTTTTCAAAAATAAAAAATTATATTTTAAAAATGTTATTTTTAAAAAATTAAAAATTATTTTTAGAAAAAATTAAATAAATTTAAAAAAAAACGAAAAAAGATGCAGATCCATCATGTTTCGCAATATATCGTTATGTTTTGTACATAAGGAAAACTATCTATATATTTTGTAATAACGAGTTTTAAATAGGTACCTCATGTCATTTTCCCTTATAGGAAAGTCTAGAATTCATTACTAATATACTACTATTTGATAGGGATCTAGTAGTTCAGTTGGTTGTTAACCTAAACTTTCACCTTGTTGGTGAGGATTCAAATCGCCACATTGTAATCCCCTCCCTATTTTTCCTTCCCCTACTCCTTTGTAATAAAAACAATCTACTATATATAATATATAGTCATAGTAGTCCCAAAGGCGTATCTAACCTTATAGAATGGGGTTCAATTGAACCCTTAACTTTCGACGCGGAGCATAAATTTATATGTAAAAAATTATTAAAATTATAAGAAATAATAGATCTGAACCCATAACTTTAAAAATATAATGGGTACAACGTAGATATGAACCCATAACGCGTAGCATCTCACCTTAGCTTTGGTTGGTTTGACGGTGATGAAATTATTTTCTCAACTTAAAAGAATTCATTAAAAATTTGATAGAATCCTGCAATTTTATTATTATCTATAATATAATATAATATAATATAATATAATATAATATAATATAATATAATATAATATAATATAATATAATATAATATAATATAATATAATATAATATAATATAATATAATATAATATAATATAAAGGCAAAGGAAAGCATATATTAAAAGAGAAAAAGAACTTGTATCATATTCTTTTAGCATCAGTAGCAAGTTTTAACGGGTATATATAATCAAAACCAAATACTTCAGACTTTTGGTCATCACTTTATGTTAAATATCCATAGGATATACACGATATACATGTGTATATCCTATGTATATTGAGCCTTGGTTTTGTATAAATGACTGTGTATATGGTCTAGATTTTAGGTAATGTTTTAGTCTCCTAATTTAGGTAATCCTGTGGTGTATTTAGTATTGTACACTTACCATAATATTTGTATTACCATAATTTCAAGTAGAATAAAGTTTTAGGAGTAGAATAGGAATATGATTTTCCTATTATGAAAATATATAAATTGTATATATACTCTTTCAATAAATGAAAATAATCAAAGGATTATTTCTTTCATGGTATCAGAAGTCTATGTCTTAAAATCCTCTCCAAATTTCTTGCAATTTCGTCTGTCCTAAGCCTAAAAAACCGAACCCTTCTTCTCGTGTTTTGTGCCGACGGTTCATCCTTTCTCCCAACGTTTTTTACAAATCCCTCAATCACATATTGTTCTATCAGTATATCTACATCAAAGAACACGTTTCATCCAGCCCTTGCAGTTTCTAACATCAAGAATAACATCTCTCTTATTCTTGAAATAGAAACGTCCAACATGCGACGTGGGCCGAACTGTTCAAAATTCACGCACGCTCGCATCAAGTCATCCATCACATAATCCCCGCGGCTCCTGAGGATACGGATGTGCCAAAACGCAAGGATGATCCTAAGTTGTGGACGACTCATGATGCCACTGTCCTTTAGTGGATATACTCCACGATTTCTACCAACCTTTTGCAAACGATTATTGAGCCTGACGCTACGGCGCATGCAACTTGGGATAGACTACGTGATATATTCCGAGATAATCAAAATTCTAGAGTTGTTACTCTTGAGCAGGAACTCTTCCACGTCAACATGGAAGATTTCCCTAACGTTTTGGTTTATTGCAAAAGATTGAAGGAATTGGCGGACTAACTCCGCAACGTTGGCGCGCTAGTTTCGAATGATCGTTTGGTCCTCCAAATGGTTTCAGGCCTCTCCGAGGCCTATAGTGGTATTGGCACGCTTCTTCGTCAAAGCAATCATCTTCTGCAATTTTATCAAGCTCGTTCTATGCTTACACTCGAAGAAGAAGGCATGGATAAAATGGCGGCTACCTGTGCTAGTCCCACAGTCATGATGACCGAGTCCACTTTTCATCCTATCGATTCCAACCACTCGAGCCAAAATCGCAACAACGGTGGCGGCAAAAAGGGACAAAATAAGAAAAATAATGGCAAGAATCACGACGGCAACACTGGCGGCAGCCGGAACAGTGGTGGTGGCGGTGGTGGCCCTCGGGGCGGTCAGCAGCAGCAGTTTTGGGGCCAGTAGTGGGCCCCACAGTTTGGGCCAAACAGTAGCAGTCCAGCGTTTCCAGCTCACTGGCAGTGGGCTGGCCAGCCCCAGTCTCGGCCCAACATGCAGTGGCCCAATTTCAGTAATCCCTCTAGGCCGAGGCAGCAAGCAGGGGTGCTTGGGCCTCGGCCCCCGCAGGCCCATCACGCAGTGGCCCCCACTTCTACCGACATCGAAGCCGTAATGCACACACTTGGATTAAATCTTCCGGACTCAAATTGGTACATGAACACCGGAGCCACTACCCACATGACATTCGACCAAGGTACTCTCTCGTCTTATTCCAATTTGAGCAACCCCCGGGGTATAATTGTTGGTACTGGTAATTTTATTCCGATTCGCGGTAATGATCATAAAGTTTTCCCCACCCCTTCCACCACTTATCTTGAAAAATACCCTTCATGCGAAAATTGTTATGGATTAAATTATAAGAAATTTTTGAAATCCAAAATGAATATTTGTGAACAATGTGGATATCATTTGAAAATGAATAGTTCGGATAGAATTGAACTTTTGATTGATCCGGGTACTTGGGATCCTATGGATGAAGACATGGTCTCTCTGGATCCCATTGAATTTCATTCGGATGAGGAGCCTTATAAAGATCGTATTGATTCTTATCAAAGAAAGACAGGATTAACCGAGGCTGTTCAAACATGCATAGGCCAACTAAACGGCATTCCCGTAGCAATTGGGGTTATGGATTTTCAATTTATGGGGGGTAGTATGGGATCCACCCCTAAATTGATTAAAAATTTATTGTCTGTCCGTAAATTCACAACTGATAATTCTGTTTCTGTTGAATTTGATCCGTTTCGATTTTCTGTGAAGGATTTCAAGACGGGGAGTCCTCTCATGAGGTGTGATAGTAGGGGAGATATTTATCCGATCACACCAAGTTTCGGTATTTCAAGTCAAGTCTTTCCATCTACGTTTGCCGCCCTTGCTCCTTCCTTGTGACATGCGCGTCTAGGTCATCTGGGATCGTCTATTTTGTCTTCCTTAGATAAAAATAAATTCATTTCTTGTAAGGGTAGGCATAGTACTCTGAATTATCAATCTTGTTCTTTAGGAAAAATTGTTAGATTGCCGTTTGTAGACTCTAATTCGCATACTTTAATGCCATTCGATATTATTCATAGCGAACTATGGACGTCTCCTGTTCTCAGTTCTTTGGGTCGTCGTTATTATATTCTCTTTTTGGATGATTATTCTAATTTTTATGGACTTTTCCAATAGCGAAAAAATCTCAAGTTTTTCCACCTTCTTAAAATTTAGAGCATTCATTAAAACTCAATTCGAACGGGAAATTAAAAATATCCAATGTGATAATGGCAAAGAATATGATAATGAGTTATTCCGGAAATTTTGTGCTAATAATGGGATTAATTTTCATTTTTCTTGCCCTCATACATCTTCACAAAATGGGAAAGCCGAACAAAAAATTCGTACTATTAACAATATTGTCCGAACTCTATTGATTCATTCTTCCGTACCCCCTTATTTTTGGCATCATGCTCTACAAATGGCTACATATCTTCTTAACGTTTTTCCTTTCAAAGGTTTGACATATTCGTCCCCTCTTCAAATTTTATATAATAAGACTAATTTGTATTCCCATCTTAGGGTCTTTGGGTGCTTGTGTTATCCACTATTTTCGTCCACCACAATTAACAAACTTCAGGCCCGGTCTACACCTTGTGTGTTTTTGGATTTTCCGTCAAATCACCGTGGTTACAAATGTTTTGACTTATCATCTAATAAAATCATCATTAGTTGACATGTCATTTTTTATGAATCTCAATTTCTGTTTGCTAAAGTTAGTTATATCGTGCCTAGTTCGTATAATTTTTTGAATGATGATATATCCCCATATATTATTAACCATTTTTCGGACCTGTCCCGCACCTCAAATCCACCAGTAGGCCCACTGCCCGCTGGACCTACAGTCCCATCTCTCCCCACTATTTCCAGTACCGTATTTGGGCCATCATCTGTTCCAGTTTCCGTAATTGGGACAGTTGCCAACAATCTAGAAGCTGGTCGATTTGACCAGGAAGTGCTACTGGTTCATTACGGGCGTGAAGCTCATTGCTGCCGCCCGTCTGTCACGTGTCCCGATATTTCCCAAAATTCACTCAATTCTCCTCTGAGTCATCGATCGGTCACTCGTAGTCAAATGGTGTTTTTAAACCAAAAAGACATTTTAATTTAAATTCTAATGTTATTAAATCACCCTTACCCCGTAATCATGTGTTTGCGTTAAATGACCCGAATTGGAAAAATTGCTATGACCAATGAATATAATGCTCTTATTGGTAATAAGACGTGGGGGTTGGTGCCCCATCCATCTGGTGTTAATATTATTAGGTCTATGTAGATTTTTACTCATAAGGACAATTCAGACTGTTCGTTTGCAAGGCATAAGGCTCGGCTTATGGGTGATGGTAAGACTCAGCATGTTGGTATGGACTGTGGTGAGACGTTTAGTCCGGTGGTCAATCCGCCTACCATTCACACTGTGCTCAGCTTGGCTCTTTCGAAAGCATGGCCCATTCATCAGTTAGATGTGAAGAATGGTTTCTTACATGGTGATCTCAAGAAAACAGTCTATATGTGGATGATATTATCTTGACAGCCTCGTCTGATGCTTTACGCTAGTCTATCATGACAATGGTCAGTTCTGAGTTTGCTATGAAAGACTTGGGGCCCTTGAGTTATTTTTTTGGGATTGCTGTCACTCGCCATGCACGTGGGTTGTTCTTATCCCAAAGGAAGTATGCAGCTGAGATCATTGAGAGGGCTGGGATGTCATCCTGTAAGTCCACTTCCAGTCCAGTTGATACAAAGCCCAAGCTTGGTGTTGCGGCTAGTGCACCATACGAGGATCCGACCCGCTATCGCAGTCTTGCACGGGCCATTCAGTAGCTTACATTCATGAGGCCAGATATTACGTACGTCGTACAACATGTGTGTTTGTTTATGCATGATCCCAGGGTTGAGCACATGAATGCGCTCAAACGCATCATTCGGTATATTAAGGGGACACTTGACTATAGCTTGCATTTATATCCTTTATCAACGTCCACACTTGTCTCGTATACAGATGTTGATTGGGGTGGTTGTCCGGACACCAGACGGTCTACGTCTGGCTATTGTATGTTTCTTGGTAATAACTTGGTCTCATGGTCTGTGAAACGTCAGTCGACGTTGTCCCGCTCCAGTGCAGATGTCGAGTATCGAGGGGTAGCTAATGTGGTCTCTGAATCATGTTGGTTACATAATTTGTTGTTGGAGTTTCATTGTCCTATTCAGAAAGCGACCTTGGTTTATTGTGATAATGTTAGTGCCATCTACCTTTCTGGTAATCCAGTTCAGCACCAGCGCACTAAACATATCGAGATGGACATTCACTTTGTTCGCGAAAAGGTAGCTCGTGGACAAGTACGTGTCTGCCATGTCCCTCCAGGTATCAAATTGCAGACATCTTTACTAAGGGTCTTCCCTCGGTCCTTTTTGAGATTTTAGGGACAGTCTCAAATAAGATTTAAGATCGCCTCTCTCGCTATGATCAAGTGTGTGTTAAATATCCATAGGATATACACGATATACACATGCATATCCTATGTATATTGGGCCTCGGTTTTGTATATATGATCGTATATATGGTCTAGATTTTAGGTAATGTTTTAGTCTTCTAGTTTAGGTAATGTTGTGGTGTAATTAGTATTGTACACTTACCATAATATTTGTATTATCATAATTCTAAGTAGAAAATAATGAAGGAATTATTTCTATCACTTTAAAGCAGAGAACCAATTAACTCTATTGTTAAAAAATGTTTATCGTTTTGTGCTCCCAAAAAGTTTAATAAAATGTGTTATTTCATTGTTAATTTAGCTTCTTCTTTGTTTTGAGAGAAGTTATGTTACTAATTGTTTTTGGAAATTCTAAATATTTAAATCAATATCAAAGGACAAGTTTTTCATTCTTTCTTCTTTGTGTTACCTTTAATCTGTAGGTTAATATCATACTGTAATTGTTCTTCTCTGATAAAATTTAGTTGGACTAACATTGTCGTATGACAAAGTAATGTAATTGTTAAATATACACGTGATAAACACTTACCATAAATAGTGTATATCACGATTTTGTACCCGTGATATACACTTACCATAATTAGTGTATATCACGGTTTTGTGGCTGATTTATAGTGTAAATAATTGCATTAATTAATATTGTACACTTATCATATTCTTTACATAAAAATAATTTTATTTCTTGTAAGGGTACACGTAGTACTCCAATTTGTCAATCTTGTTCTCTAGGAAAACTTGTTAGATTTCCATTTGTAGACTCTACTTCTCGTACTTTAATGCCATTTGATATTATTCATAGTGATTTACGGACGTCTCCTGTTCTTAGTTCTTTAGGCCATCATTATTATGTTTTATTTTTGGATGACTATTCTAATTTTTATGGACTTTTCCGTTAGAGAAAATATCGCAAGTGTTTTCCACCTATTTAAAATTTAGAGCATTCATCCGTGCCCAGTTCAATCGAAAAATAAAAAATATTCAATGTGATAATGACAAAGAATATGATAATGGAGTGTTTCAGGATTTTTGTGCTACTAATGGGATAAATTTTTGTTTCTCTTGACCTCATACGTCCTCACAAAATGGGAAAGCCGATCGCAAAATTCATACCATTAATAACATTGTCCAAACTTTATTGGTCCATGCTTCCGTACCCCCTTCCTTTTGGCATCACGCTCTACAAATGACTACTTATTTTCTTAACATAATTCCTATCAAAGATTTGGCATCTTCATCCCCTCTTCAAATCTTATATAATAAGACTCGTTCGTATTCCCATCTTAGGGTTTTTGGGTGCTTGTGTTATCCACTATTTCTGTCAACCACAATTAACAAAATTCAGGCCCGTTCTACCCCTTGTGTGTTTTTGGGTTTTCCGTCTAATCATCGTGGTTACAAATATTTTGATTTATCATTTAATAAAATCATCATTAGTTGCCATGTTATTTTGTATGAAACCCAATTTCCGTTTGCTAAAGTGAGTACTCCCGTGCCTAGTTCGTATAAGTTTTTGGATGACGATGACTCCCCATATCTTATCCACCATTTATCGGACTTTCCCGCACCCAAAATCAGCCAGCGAGCCCACTGCATGCTAAACCCATTGTTCCGCCACATCCACCGGTTCCAAGTGTTGTTTCTGCCCCAGTTTCGGATATTGGGCCAGATGCCCAGCCCAATACCAAAATTGTTCCTGCTACAGTCCCCGCGTCTACTACTGCTTCTCATGTTGGGCCAGCAGGCCCACTGCCTGCTGGCCAATCCGTCACCCATCCCAGTTTTTCCCAAAATCCACAAAATTCTCCCCGAAAGTCATAGACCTTTTACTCGTAGTCAGCGGGGTATTCTTAAACTAAAATGACATTTGAATCTCAATTCATGTCCTTAAATCACCCCTACCCCGTAACCCAGTTTCAACTTTAAATGATCCGAATTAGAAAATTGCTATGATCGATGAATATTATGCTCTTGTTGATAATAAGACGTGGGAGTTGGTACCCCGACCTTCTGGTGTTAATATTATTCGGTCTATGTGGATTTTTCGTCATAAGGATAATTTTGATGGCTCTTTTGCGAGGCATAAGGCTCGTCTTGTAGGTGATGGTAAGATTCAGCAGGTTGGCGTGGATTGTGGTGAGACATTTAGTCTGGTGGTCAAGCCGGCTACCATTCGCACTGTGCTCAGCTTGGCTCTTTCAAAAGCATGACACATTCATCAGTTAGATGTGAAGAATGCTTTCTTACATGGTGATCTTAAGGAGACAATTTATATGCATCAACCCTTGAGTTTAAGAGATCTCAAATATCCTCATCATGTCTGTTTATTTGAAGAAGTCCTTGTATGGGCTTAAGCAGGCCCTACGGGCTTGGTATAAGATATTTGCAAACTATGTTTCGACTATTGGATTTTCTCACAGCAGGTTTGATAATTCGTTGTTCATCTATCGTCGTGGTACTTCTCTAGCTTACAAACTGTTATATATGGATGATATTATCTTGACTGCCTCTACTGATGCTCTGCGCCAGTTTATCATGACAATGCTCAGTTCTGAGTTTGCTATGAAAGACTTGGGACCCTTGAGTTACTTTTTGGGGATTATTGTCACTCGTCATGCAAGTGGACTATTCTTATCACAACGGAAGTATGCAACTGAGATCATTGAGCGAGCTGGTATGTCCTCATGCAAGTCCACTTCCACTCCAGTTGATACTAAACCCAGTCTTGCAGGGGCTCTTCAGTATCTTACATTCACGAGACCAGACATTACATATGTCGTACAACATGTGTGTTTGTTTATGCATGATCCCAGGGTTGAGTACATGAATGCGCTCAAATACATTATTCGATACATCCAAGGGACACTTGACTACGACTTACATTTATATCATTCATCGACGTCTACGCGTGACTCGTTTACAGATGCTGATTGTGGTGACTGTCTAGACACCATACGCTCTACGTCTGGCTATTGTATGTTTCTTGGTAATAACTTGGTCTCCTGGTCTGCCAAGCGTCAGTCGACTTTATCATGCTCTAGTGCATAGGCCGAGTCTCGAGGGGTAGCCAATGTGGTCTCTGAATCCTGTTGGTTACGTAATCTTCTTTTAGAGCTTCATTGTCCTATTTAGAAAGCTACCTTGATTTATTGTGATAATATTAGTGTCATCTACCTTTCTAGTAATCCGCTTCAACACCAGCGCACTAAACATATAGAGATGGATATCCACTTTGTTCGTGAAAAGGTAGCTCGTGGACAAGTACGCGTTTGTCATGTCCCTTCCAGGTATCAAATTGCAGACATCTTTACCAAAGGTCTTCCCTCGGTCCTTTTTGAAGATTTTAGGGACAATCTCAGCGTACGAAGACCGCCCGCTATGACTGCGGGTATGTGTTAAATATACACGTGATATACACTTACCATAAGTAATGTATATCATGGTTTTGTAGCTATATTGTACCCGTGATATACACTTACCATAATTAGTGTATATCATAGTTTTGTGATTGATTTGTAGTGTAAATAATTGTATTAATTAGTATAGTACACTTATCATAATTATAAGATTCTTGTACTACTAGAATATGATTTTCAGAGTAGAATAGGATTAGGATTTTCCTATTATGAAAAATTATAAATTATATATATACTCTTTCATTAATGAAAATAATCAAGTGATTATTTACTTAGTAATCTTTCCTCCATATTATAAAAAAGATATCATTATCTCACTCTTGCAAGATAATGCAGAGCTTGGTAGCCACGCTTGACTTTTCCGCGAAGTATCAAGTTTATAAGAATTGGATATTTTTTGTCCAATTATACCAATAATTAATGATATTATGGATTAATCGTCAATCGATGGGTAGCGTGTTACTTTTCAAAGCTTGATTGTACAATTAAAGTCTCCATTCACTAAGCTCTATTGATGATTTAGATTGGAATTATGTAAAATGTTTAGGAAGTGGCGCTGTTGTAGAGGTGGCAAACTTAACCTATGAAAACATAACTGTCCAACCCATTAAGGTTGGGCGAGTTATTGACCCGCCCATTTGTTAATTCAACTCATTTCAGTTCAACCCATCAAAATTTGGGTTGATATCCACCCAAATTGATCCATGAGAATTCAATCAAAATATGTTCAAAAAATTTGTTTTTATTTGATATGTTATATATCACCATAATAAAGAAAAATAATAATTTATTAGGTACTAAAAATTATTAAAAAATAAATAAGACTATTAAAGCTTAGTAAGAATTGGGCGGTGTGTGTTTTGACCCGCTTTTTATCTCATTTCAACCCAACCCATTGCAGCCCCAACAACATTGGGGCGGGTTAATAACTCGCCCATTTATTAACTCAACTCATTTTGACCCGCCAAATTCAACTCAACCCGCCCATTTACAACCCCTACACTGTTGTATAAACACATTAATTAATGTAAAATATTTAATTAAATCAATTGGTAACAACAACACAGAGAAATCCACAGTGGTCCTGGAAGAGGTAGATTATACGCAGACCTTACCCCTAGCTTGGGAAGTAGGAAGACTATTTCCGATAATTAAATCAATTGGTATTTGGAATAAGTACAATTTTTCGATCTATAGAACGCCATCTAACAGTGTATGCTAATTATATATATATATATATATATATATATATATATATACACACACACATTATATAAAGCACTATCGAAAGCAGAGCATGAGTAATTTTAACGCGTTACAACGAAGTTTTCTTTATTTTTCTTTTTTGGTGAAAAACTAAACTGAGTTTATGTTGAAGAGTTCACATCAGATAAAAAAATGAATAAGTAGTCTCCTTATATAGTCTTGAACAATTTTCCTCATTAACTAGTTTTTGTAGTTGAGCTAGGACTAAAATCAATTTTTTTTACATTTTCATTTTCAGAAGATTTATTTTTTCGACTTATTTAAGGTGCGTATTTGGAAATTTTAACCTATTTAGAGGTTGTACAGTTACAAAAATGTACTAACATTAGATCCTCCAATATGTGCAAAGATCTCGAAAATGATTTTTTCGTTGGCGGACAATTCACGGAATTTCGTGTTCATCAAGAATTTAAATGACCTTTCTATTATTTCCATCGGAAAATCTAATATAGAGGCATTGATGTGGATATTCAATGAATTATATATATATATATATATATATATATATATATATATATATATATATATATATATATATATATATATATGTGTGTGTGTGTGTGTGTGGGCAGCCTGATGCATTAAGCTTCCGCTATGCGCGGTGTTCGAGAAAGGGTCGAACCACAAGGATCTGTTGTACGCTGTCTTACCTTGCATTTCTGCCAGAGGGTGTTTTCACGGCTTGAACCCATGAATACATGTGTCGTAAAAATCCAAACTAGATAAAGTTGAATAAGAGTTGGTAATTAAATATTTAAATTACAGATGGTGCTAAATTCTTTATATTTAGAGTCTTTAAAGAACTACTTCTATAAGCAACTATTGTCAACTTCTAGAACTGTGGATAATAAGATTCTTTCTAGAGGATTTATATACTAATACTATTAATTATTTGGTCAGAGTAATCCCAATGTATTATCTAAGGGGAACTACATTTAAATATTTAAAAGGAAAAAACACGTGCATAAAGATAAAAACTTACTGTATTACAGTATATTATTATCTTCTAGAATTAAAATAGCAAAATTTGTCATGGGTATAAAAATAAAACTGGGGCAAAGTTCCATATAACCTCTTTAACTTTGCGATTTAGAACAAATATAGTATTCGTTAAATAAGTGGTGCATATATACCCTTATCGTTAACAAATAATGTAAATATACCCCTGCTCTTACACAAATGGTATATATCCTTTTCACCGACATTTTTTTTTTAAACAATTAGCTTAGTTTTTAATTAAAAAAAATGTCATGTGGCTTTAAAAAAATAAGTCTACCCATATTGTTTTAAATGAATCAGATTCAATCCACCAGAAATAAAAATTACCACGTGGCTTAGAAAAAAGTCTACTAAAAGAAATGGATAGAGTTTTTTAAAGTCATGTGGTAATTTTTTATTAAAAAATGAGCTAAATATTTTTTTTAAAATATTTTATCAGCAAAAAAATATATTTACACTATGTAACGATAAAATATATATATACCACTTTATAACAAAGGATATCTATTACATTATAAAGTTAAGGGATATTAGTGCAGCCTACTGTTTGTGATTTAATTTGTGATTCGCAACACATTTGAACACAACTAGCACTTATCATTCCTTAAATAAAAAATGTTATTATCATGAAATTTTAAATTTCACAGATGAAATTCCGGATAATCATAGAATTTCGCTTATGAGTATTAAATAAAATTATTTCTTAGACATAATATAAAAATGACTTATTGTTGTGATATCCAACTTGGGACATAATATAAAAAATGACTTATTGTTGGGACTCCCAATCTATCAACCATTGAAAAGAAATTCAAACTTTACTTCCTCTTAAGGGTTCCTGAAATTTTGAAAAGAAAAATTCCATATATGAGAAACAGAATTGTGTCATAATCAGCAATAAGTCCAAAATTTTAACAACCCATTTGATTTGTAGGATTGGATGAAATAATTACGGTATAAAGTTTGGTACTACAATATTTTATTTGGAATTTAATTTGTCTTATGAATTCCGCATAACCAATCTTTGATATAATTTAATGCACCAATTGTTGTACTATTTTGAATAAGACTTGGGAAAAAAAGGTTGTATCCACCATATTAAATGCTTATTTTTCACATCAATAATTAATTATGGTCTAATATGACATGGAATAAAATATCGCATGGATTAATCAATAGATGAATTACACACCAAAAGATAAATTACCTTTTATCTTTTCTTCAAACCCGGCCATCATTAACCCATATTAGTTCTATTAATTCTTAAACAACAATAACAACAACAACATACCCAGTGAAATCCCACAACGTGAGGTCTGAGGAGGATAACATATACACAGACTTTACCTCCACCTTGATAGGTAGAAATTCATGGCATTAGCAATACAAGGATTTTAATACACGCATAAGCATAATTAAAGACATAATTGTCCCTTAGTCTCTCTCATAGTATAGCAGAGGATATTTTTATAAATAATATTTTTATAGAAATTATGCAATACATGTTATTTCTAACCAAACGGTAAATAAAAAAATTCACCATAACAAATCTTAATATTATTAATATAAGCATTATTAATATAAGCATTATTAATACACTCAATTCAATATTATTCTTATACACCTTACCAAACGATCCCTAAATGAAACATGTTAAGGAAAAGGTTAAGGTGCATGCATGATTTTTCCTTCTAGACTTATTCAAGGTGTTTTGTTTGGATTCTTTTTCAAAAAATTAGTCAAGATTTGTTAGTCAACGTAGAGTGTTAGTCCCACGTCATGCAGTCCTTTTTGGCTTTTTTATTCCATGACTTCTTGACGGTGATATATTTTTTTTATTTCAATACCAGCTATTAGGTTTGATTAATTAAATTCGCAATACATAAGACCAATTAAAGGAGAAATTACTTTTTATTAGATTTTTTTTTTATTCTTATGACTCAAATCCTAAATTTATAATAAGGATAAAGTAATTTTATTCATCTCACCCTAGATTTGGTTGGTTTGACGGTGATGATAAGATTATTTTCTCAACTTAAAAGAATTCATTAAATTTGATAGAATCCTGCAATTTTATTATTATCTATAATATAATATAAAGGCAAAGAAAAACAGACGTGCATATATTAAAGAGAAAAAGAACTTGTATCATATTCTTTTAGCATCAGTAGCAAGTTTTAACGGGTATATATAATCAAAGCCAAATACTTCAGACTTTTGGTCATCACTTTAAAGCAGAGAAACAATTAACTCTATTGTTAAAAAATGTTTATCGTTTTGCGCTCCCAAAAAGTTTAATAAAATATGTTATTTCATTGTTAATTTAGCTTCCTCTTTGTTTTGAGAGAAGTTATGTTACTAATTGTTTTTGGAAATTCTAAATATTTAAATCAATATCAAAGGACAAGTTTTTCATTCTTTCTTCTTTGTGTTACCTTCAATCTGTAGGTTAATATTATACTGTAATTGTTCTTCTCTGATAAAATTTAGTTAGACTAACATTATCGTATGACAAAGTAATGTAATGGTTAAATATACACTTATCATAAGTAGTGTATATCATGATTTTGTAGCTATATTGTATCCGTGATATACACTTACCATAATTAGTGTATATCACGGTTTTGTGGCTGATTTGTAGTGTAAATAATTGTATTAATTATTATTGTACATTTACCATAATTATAGGATTCTTGTACTACTAGAATAGAGTTTTGGGAGTAGAATAGGATTATGATTTTCCTATTATAGAAAATTATAAATTGTATATACACTCTTTCATTAATAAAAATAATCAAGGGATTATTTCTTTCATGGTATCAGAATCTATGTTATATTTTCCTCTCCTAAATCTCCCTTCTTGTGGCACGGTTTCTGAGGACATACTCTCGGTTCCGACCACTTCTCCTCTCCCAAATTACCTAAACTTTCTTCC
This sequence comes from Anisodus acutangulus, assembly GCA_029783415.1. NCBI lineage: Eukaryota > Viridiplantae > Streptophyta > Magnoliopsida > Solanales > Solanaceae > Anisodus > Anisodus acutangulus. Next base: position 8,707,927 of record CM056509.1, read on the forward strand.
AAATCCCTACATCACGTCTTGCGTTGCTATTATGGATAAGAACACGTTTCACCCTGCCCTTACTGTTTCTAACATCAAAAATCACATCCCTATTATTCTTGAAATAGAAAACGTCCAATATGCGACGTGGGTCGAACTATTCAAAGTTCACGCATGCTCGCATCAAGTCATCCATCACATTATCCCCGCGGCTCCCGCGAAAACGGGGGTGCCTAAACCCGAGGATGATCCTAAATTATGGTCGACCCTTGATGCTACCGTTCTTCAGTGGATTTACTCCACTAGTTCTACCGACCTATTGCAACCGATTATTGACGCTACGGCAAAGGTTACTTGGGATAGAATAGGTGATATATTCCACGACAATAAAAATTCTCGCAATGTTACCCTTGAGCAGGAATTCTCCTACGTCAACATGAAAGATTTCCCAAACTTTTCAGCATATTGCAAAAGATTGAAAGAATTGGCGGACCAACTACACAACATTGGCGCGCCCGTTACAAATGATCGTCTTGTCCTTCAGATGGTTGCAGGCCATTCTGAGGCCTATAATGGCATTGGTACGCTTCTTCGTTAGAGCAGTCCTCTTCCACAGTTCTATTAGGCCCGATCCATGCTCACGCTCGAAGAAGCAGGCTTGGATAAGAAGACGACCACTGGGTCCCCTTCTGTCATCATGGTGACCGAGTCTAATTTTTCTCCATCCGTCTTCAACAATTCCGGCCAAAACAGCAACATCGGTGGCGGCAAAAAGGGTCAGAATCGTAAGAATAATGGTAAAAAGTGTGGCGGAAACTGAGGTGGCAATGGGCCTCGGGGAAGTGGGTCGCAAGCCAACTGGCCGTGGAACTGGGCCCAACAACCCCTTTTTCCTGTCGGAACAACACCCTGGTTCTTGGGCCCAATATCCCGCCAACAACAGGCCCACATTTTCGGGTCATCAGTGGTACCTGAGAGGCAATTCTGGGCTGGGGCAGCAAGCGGGTGTTCTTGGGCCCGACCTCCACAGGCCCATCATGCAGCTGGCCCCACCCCTACCGACATTGAAGCAGCGATGCACACGCTTGGAATAAATCCTCCGAACGCAAATTGGTACATGGACACCGGAGCCACTACTCACATGACGTCCGACCAAGGTACTCTATCGTCTTATTCCAATTTGAGAAACAATCATGGCATAATTATTGTTAATGGCAATTCAATTTCAAATCGTGGTTACGGTCATAAAACGTTGTCTCCCCCCATCCACCTCTTGTCTTGAAAAATGCCCTTCATGCTCCTAACTTAATTAAAAATTTGTTGTCTGTCCGTAAATTCACCACTGATAATTGGGTTTCTATTGATTTTGATCCTTTTGGTTTTTTTGTGAAGGATTTAAAGACGGGGATTCCTCTCATGAGATGTGATAGTAGGGGAGATCTTTATCCTATTACGCCCACATCCGGTCTCTCGAGTCAAGCCTTGCCATCTACTTTTGCGGCTCTCGCTCCTTCCTTATGGCATGCACGTTTGGGTCACCCTGGGTCGTCTATTGCTTCTTCTTTACATAAAAACAATTTTATTTCTTGTAAGGGTACGCGTAGTACTCCAATTTGTCAATCTTGTTCTCCAGGAAAATTTGTTAGATTACCATTTGTAGACTCTACTTCTCGTACTTTAATGCCATTTGATATTATTCATAGCGATTTATGGACGTCTCATGTTCTTAGTTCTTTGGGCCATCGTTATTATGTTTTATTTTTCGATGACTATTCTAATTTTTATGGACTTTTCCGTTAGCGAAAAAATCACAAGTGTTTTTCACCTTTTTAAAATTTAAAGGATTCACAATCGGGAAATAAAAAATATTCAATGTGATAATGGCAGAGAATATGATAATGGGGTGTTTCGGGATTTTTGTGCTACTAATGGGATAAATTTTCCTTTCTCTTGTCCGCATACGTCCTCACAAAATGGAAAAGCCGAGCGCAAAATTCATACCATTAATAACATTGTCTGAACTTTATTGGTACATCCGTACCCCCTTCCTTTTGCCATCACCTCTACAAATGGCTACTTATTTTCTTAACATAATTCCTATCAAAGATTTGGCATCTTCATCCCCTCTTCAAATCTTATATAATAAGACTCGTTCGTATTTCCATCTTAGGGTCTTTGGGTGCTTGTGTTATCCACTCTTTTCGTCAACCACAATTAACAAACTTCAGGCCCGTTCTACCCTTTGTGTATTTTTGGGGTTTTCAACTAATCATCGTGGTTACAAATGTTTTGATTTATCGCCTAATAAAATAATCATTAGTCACCATGTTATTTTTTATGAAACCCAATTTCCGTTTGCTAAAGTGAGTAGTCCCGTGCCTAGTTCGTATAATTTTTTGGATGACGATGTCTCCCCATATCTTATCCACCATTTATCGAACTTGTCCCGCACCCAAAATCATCCAGCGGGCCCACTGCCTGCTGAACCCATTGTTCCGCCACATCCACTGGTTCCAAGTGTTGTTTCTGCCCCAGTTTTGGATATTGGGCCAGATGCCTAGCCCAATATCAAAATTGTTTCTGCTCCAGTCCCTGCGTCTACTACTGTTTCTCATGTTGGGCCAGCAGGCCCACTGCCTGCTGGCCAATACGTCACCCAACCCAGTTTTTCCTAAAATCCACAAAATTCTCGTAGTTAGCGGGGTATTCTTAAACTAAAATGACATTTTAATCTCAATTCTAATTTCCTTAAATCACCCCTACCCCATAACCCAGTTTCAACTTTAAATGACCCAAATTGGAAAAATTTTATGACCGACGAATATTATGCTCTTATTGATAATAAGACGTGGGAGTTGGTACCCCGTCCATCTGGTGTTAATATTATTCGATCTATGTGGATTTTTCGTCATAAGGATAATTATGATGGCTCTTTTGCGAGGCATAAGGCTCGTCTTGTAGGTGATGGTAAGACTCAACAGGTTGGCGTGGATTGTGGTGAGATATTTAGTCCGGTGGTCAAGACGGCTACCATTCGCACTATGCTCAGCTTGACTCTTTCGAAAGCATGGCTCATTCATCAGTTAGATGTGAATAATGCTTTGTTACATGGTGATCTTAAGGAGACAGTTTATATGTATCAACCCTTTGGTTTTAGAGATCCCAAATATCCTCATCATGTCTGTTTATTGAAGAAGTCCTTGTATAGACTTAAGCAGGCCCCGACTATTGGGGTTTCTTACAGCAGGTCTGATAATTCGTTGTTCATCTATCATCGTGGTACTTATCTGGCTTACATACTGTTATATGTGGATGATATTATCTTAACTGCCTCTACTGATGCTTTGCGCCAGTCTATCATGACAATGCTCAGTTCTGAGTTTGCTATGAAAGACTTGGAGCCCTTGAGTTACTTTTTGGGGATTGATGTCACTCGTCATGCAGGTGGACTATTCTTATCACAACGGAAGTATGAAACTGAGATCATTGAGTGAGATGGTATGTCCTCATGCAAGTCCACTTCCACTCTAGTTTATACTAAACTCAAGCTAGGGGTTGCGGCTCGCTAACCTTACGAGGATCCGACCTGCTATCGTAGTCTTGCACGGGCTCTTCAGTATCTTAGATTCACGAGACCAGACATTACAGATCTAACCTGCTAACTTTTATTTATTCATGATCCCAGGGTTGAGCACATGAATGCGCTCAAACGCAATATTCGATACATCCAGGGGACACTTGACTATGGCTTACATTTATATCATTCATCGACGTCTACGCTTGTCTTGTATACAGATGCTGATTGGGGTGGCTGTCTACACTAGACGCTCTACGACTGGCTATTGTATGTTTCTTGGTAATAACTTGGTCTCCAAGTCTGCCAAGCGTCAGTCGACTTTATCACCCTCTAGTGCAGAGGCCGAGTATCGAGGGGTAGCCAATGTGGTCTCTGAATCCTGTTGGTTACATAATCTTCTTTTAGAGATTCATTGTCCTATTCAGAAAGCTACCTTGGTTTATTGTAATAATATTAGTGTCATCTACCTTTCTAGTAATCTGCTTCAACACCAGCGCACTAAACATATACAGATGGATATCCACTCTGTTCGCGAAAAGGTAGCTCGTGGACAAGTACGCGTTTGTCATGTCCCTTTCAGGTATCAAATTGCAGACATCTTTACCAAAGGTCTTCCCTCGGTCCTTTTTGAAGATTTTAGGGACAGTCTCAGCGTACGAAGATCGTCCGCTATGACTGCGGAGGTGTGTTAAATATACACGCGATATACACTTACCATAAATAGTGTATATCACGATTTGTAGCTATATTGTACCCATGATATACACTTATCATAATTAGTGTATATCACGGTTTTGTGACTGATTTGTAGTGTAAATAATTGTATTAATTAGTATAGTACACTTATCATAATTATAAGATTCTTGTACTACTAGAATAGGGTTTTCGGAGTAGAATAGGATTAAAATTTTCCTATTATGAAAATTTGTAAATTATATATATACTCTTTCATTAATGAAAATAATCAAGTGATTATTTACTTAGTAATCTTTCCTCCATATTATAAAAATAATATCATTATCTCACTCTTGCAAGATAAAGTAGAGCTTGGTAGCCACGCTTGACTTTTCCGCGAAGTATCAACTTTATAAGAATTGGATATTTTTTGTCCAATTATACCAATAATTAATGATATTATGGATTAATCGTCAATCGATGGGTAGCGTGTTACTTTTCAAAGCTTGATTGTACAATTAAAGTCTCCATTCACTAAGCTCTATTGATAATTTAGATTGGAATTATGTAAAATGTTTAGGAAGTGGCGCTGTTGTAGAGGTGACAAACTTAACCTATGAAATCATAACTCGTCCAACCCATTAAGTTTGGGCTAGTTATTGACCCGCCCATTTGTTAATTCAACTCATTTCAACCCATCAAATTTGGGTTGATATCAACCCAAATTGATCCATGAGAAATCTATCAAAATATGTTTAAAAAAATTATTTTTATTTGATATGTTATATATCGCTATAATAAAGAAAAATAATAATTTATTAGGTACTAAAAAATTATTAAAAATAAATAAGACAATTAAAACTTAGTAAGAATTAGGCGGGTTGTGTTTTGATTCGCTTTTTAGCTCATTTCAACCCAAATCATTGCAGCCCAAGCAACATTGGAGCGGGTTAATCACTCACCCATTTATTAACTCAACTCATTTTGACCCGCCTAAATTCAACTCAACCCGCCCATTTACCACCCCTACACTGTTGTATAAACACATTAATTAATGTAAAATATTTAATTAAATCAATTGGTAACAACAACCCACTGAAATCACATAGAGAGGGTCTGGGAGGATAGATTATACACAGACCTTATCCCTAGCTTTGAAGGCAGAGAGGCTATTTTCGATAATTAAATCAATTGGTATTTGAAATACGTACAATTTTTTGATCTATAGAACGCCATCTATACGGTGTATACTAATTAATGAGATTATACAAAGCACTATCGAAAGCAGAGCGTGCGTAATTTTAACGCGTTACAACGAAGTTTTCTTTATTTTTCTTTTTTGGTGAAAAACAAAACTGAGTTTCTGTTAAAGAGTTCACATCAGATAAAAAATGAATAAGTAGTCTCCTTGTATAGTCTTGGACAATTTTCTCTTGAGCTAGCTTTTGGAGTTGAACTAGGCCCAAGATTCATTTCTTTACATTTTTATTTCAGAAGATTTATTTTTTGACTTATTTAAGGTGCGTATTTGGAAATTTTAACCTATTTAGAGGTTGTACAATTACAAAAATTTACTAACATTAGATCCTCCAATATGTGCAAAGATCTCGAAAATGATTTTTTCGTTGGCGGACAATTCACAGAATTTCGTGTTCATCAAGAATTTAAATGACCTTTCTATTATTTCCATCTGGAAATCTAATATAGAGGCATTGATGTGGTTATTCCGATAAAAATGAATTAGATGTAACATTCCCATGGAAAGTGCTATGTTATATATATATATATATATATATATATATATATATATATATATATATATATATATATATATATATATATATATGGGCAGCCCGGTGCACTAAGCTCCGGCTATGTGCGGGGTTCAGGGAAGGGCTGGACCACAAGGGTCTGTTGTATGCAGTCTTACCTTGCATTTCTGACAGAGGCTATTTTCACAGCTTGAACTCATGACCTCCTGGTCACTGAATATATATATATATATATATATATATATGTGTGTGTGTGTGTGTGTGTGTGTGTGTGTGTATATATGTGTGCATTTTTTTTTCTTGTTATTTGGCCCCAAAAATTAATTGAACGGAAATAACTTTCTGAAACATTTAAAAAAAATTTAAGTTATATACACTGTCTTTAATATGTACATCATTTATATAATATATACTTGTTATAGCGGGTTGCTCTTGTCATTTTTTGTAAAACAAAATAGCAATAAATATTTATTAAATAAAATTATCTGCAATTATATTTTAAATAATCTAACTGCATAAAAATCCAAACTAGATAGAGTTGAATAAGAGTTGGTAATTAAATATTTAAATTACAGATGGTGCTAAATTCTTTATGTTTAGAGTCTTTAAAGAACTACTTCTATATGCAACTATTGTCAGCTTCTAGAACTGTGGATAATAAGATTCTTTTTCCCATCTTTATAGGAAAGTCTAGAGGATTTATATACTAATACTATTAATTATTTGGTCAGAGTAATCCCACTGTATTATCTAAGGGGAACAACACGTGCATAAAGATAAAAACTTACTGTATTACAGTATATTATTATCTTCTAGAATTAAAATAGCAAAATTTGTCATGGGTATAAAAATAAAACTAGGGCAAAGGTGCAGATAACCTCTTTAACTTTGCGATTTAGAGAAAATATATTATTCATTAAACAAGTGGTGTATATATGAAAGTATGTATGTCCTAGAGACAATCATTATTAGGGACAAATGTACTTGAACACATTCGTATTATTAATAAGATTAATATTTATGGCATTTGCGATTATTGAATTATTATTTGATTGTTTGTAATTATTCATTAATATGCATCCCTTGAGCTTACGTTGTCATTAATAGAGTGAGATATTGATGATACAGCGTAACTCTAAAATAGCCTCGACTAATGATCATCGAGAATGAGATATCGATGATATATTATAAGTCGACATGTGGTCTGCATCACATCCTTAGAGGATGTAGTATGTCTCACCTGCTACGAGTAATGACTACTCGCTATGGACACATGGATACTTTGGAAGTATTGGTATACCCTGCTGATATACTGTTTGTTATACTTGTCTAAAGTATGATCAGCGTGTGGAAGATAGAAGTCCTTAGACTTGAGGTCAATACGCACTTTGTCTACAAAGTAATGTACTTTGATCCAGTCCTAAGCTCAAATGCCTTATAGGTTGAGATATAGCTTGTATTGGGTACATTACGATGTGGGTTAAATGTGGTAGTTGAGCCAAGATTAGGATTCATTCCTCGAATGTATATTCGAGAGAACACTCAGATTCTCAGTGATATTAGGTTGACTAAGCCGTTGGCCAACACAATGGACATATTTAGAATATGGTCTAGTCGTCAACTAATATAGATGAGATACAATGATTAAGCCATTTGGATAGACACTTGATAAATCCTAAGCTTGATTGGGTGTGTCGTGAATGAAAGGATTTTATCTTACCACATAAAGGTTAAGTTTACTGGATTCATTTAAGCGTACTTCACATATTGAGTTCGTCTTGCGGAGCCGTCTAGGAGTTCCACGTAGACCTTAATTTGATTAATGTCGATATGTGAAGGCATGTAGGGTCACACTTAGTCGATTGTTCTTTCGATCTAAGGATGTATTGAGAGAGTATTAAATATTCGATATAGAATCGAGATATTTAAACGAATAATAATTATTTTAATTAAGTCAAAATTGGATTTTGGATTTAATTAAGAATGTATAGAAAATAAATCGAGACAGTGTAGGAACACGTCAAGCGCCGCGACGCCCATACCCTAGTGTCGCGGCGCTTCTGCCTCGATTAAATACCAATTTTCAGATTATCATTCTAAGTCTTAGAGACTTAGAATCAAAACTCTCTCGAACCTCTGTCGAATTTTCTAGCTTTCCGAAAGAGAAGTACATTGAAGCTTGGAGCTTGCAATCGAAAGCGCAACCGCGTGTAATCCCTATAGTAGATAAAGATTCCAGATACTATCACATGTAAGTTTTATGCTTTATGTTACAAGTTTCGATTGTTGTATGATCATAGCAGAATAAGTTGTTGGGGTAAGTAAGAAACAAAATTTTAAACTTCCGATGTGCCTTACTTATGTGTTTTGAACCCAATAAAATTCTATAGTGGCATCAGAGCCCAGGCTGGTTCAATGGTTATATAACAATTGAATAAAGTAATAATATGGGTTAAACATAAAATTGGATTAAAATGAGGTTTCTTGAAATCCTACATGTCTTGACCGAATGTTAACCTTTTGATATCACTCTAAATTATCTCATACGCTAACTCGAGGAAGTCATTCTACTCTAACTCGAACTCAGCCAAAAGTGCGTTGTCTGGCTCATTGCACGGTGCACGACTAAGAATGGGTAAGAACGGATGATGGTCGATATGGGCGTTATTGATAATGTGGGTGATGATAAAAGGATCTGTGATTTGATCCCTAAATTGAATTTTGGGCTCGAACAATTTTGAAAAATCAACAAAGAAACGTTTGTCAAGACATCGGCGTCGTGGCCCTATGGTAGGGCGTCACGGCACTTGCTAGGGTTTCAAGGAGGCGGCACGGCGCTAATGCTTCATTTCAAAACATAGACTCACTAGACAATAGGCGTCGCGGCTCTATGGTGGAGCACCGCGGCGCAAATGCATTTGCAAAAGCAGAAATGTTTCTGCCCTTGCAGTGCCGCAGCTCCATGGTGGAGCGCCGTGACGTTAATGCATTTGCAGAAGCTGAAAGGCTTCCGGCTCAGTAGCGCCGCGACACTAAGGATTAGCGTCGCGGCCCCACCTGTCCCGAAACAAAAAAAAAATTAGAGTTCAGAATGTTTAACCCAAGATTATTATTATACAGTATAATTGACAAGTATATTATTTATGTGCTAAATGTCAAAATGTTTATCATTTACATTTCTAGAATAGCGTCCGCTATAACTGTAAGGACAGACAGCGCCCAGTATTTGATTAAACCATCTTATATCATGCATATTGGGTTGACGGTTCCCAACTATATGTGTCATTGGTTTTGCACGATGTTAAGATGTCATATTCGATATGGCGTAAAAGAGATGATCTTGGTTAAAACTCTGAATTAAAATATCCCTCGAAATTTTAATACAAGTCTCATATTAAATGAACGCGTCGTCCGTTATAATTGATTGTAGTGCAAAATCTTTTTCGGCGAGATGAGTATTTATGCCACAACATTTGTTCTAAGTCTACGAGGACTCAGACTCTTTCATAGATGCATGTTAAATGTAGAAGTGGGTGATAAACCTTCATGAGTATTTACACTACAGTGTTTGCTTTATAAGACAAAACTCACTTAGATACATAATTGCAGTCGCATAACGGGGTTGACTTGCTAGGCTGTCTTGGCGCTACAGCGTCGGACAAGCCGAGGGACGCAGATCGATTGTTTAGAACACTCGGTCAAACATGAATTACAAATTGTTTGTAATTGGTTTAGAGACCTACCAGGTTGTGCTGTTGAAGTTATCAGCCACAACAAACGCGGAGATAGCATGAACCTGGATCATGGCCCATTATGACCATATTTGATATAAGTTCGTATTCTTCCATGGGTCGAAGAGTATGTTAAAATAGTGGGAGCTAACTAAACTAAAGGTCATGTTAATTAGTTAACGAATGTGTTCAATATAAATTATATTAGAGTTTAATTTCAAGTCTATTTGTTTCTTCAGTCGTATAAAATATCGAATATATCACTAAAAATGTTGGTTGAGACAAACAAGTTGACTGGATCAAATTACCTTGACTGGTTAATAAATATGTGATTGGTGTTAAGACTTGAGAGAATTGAGTATGTGTTAGACACAGTGTTCCCCACAGTCCATGCTGAAGATTCTGCTGAGTATGCCCTGTTTGACAAGGTGGCTTATCAGAAACATCTAGACGATGCTACCTCGACACAATGTGTAATGTTGTCCTCCATGACGTTGGAGTTATAGAGGCAACATGAAAACATGGGCCCCAACGAGATGCTAGAACACTTGAAAAGTCTCTATGACTCACAGTCTCAGACAATGGAGTATGAACTGTTGAGGGACCTTTTCAAGTGTAAGCTGAATGATAGAGGTCAAGTGTCAGCACATGTTGTGAAGATGATTGGGTTAACAGAAAGGTTGGCTTCGATTGGAACGAAGCTGCCTATAAATGTCTCTGTCAACTTGATCCTGAATTTACTTCCTGGTTCATTTGAGAATTTCATTATGAACTTCAACATGAATGGGACCAAGGAAAGTCTTCCAGAGCTTCACAATATGTTAAAGACCTTTGAATCATCTACCTATAAAGGTAAAGATGGGCTCATGGTGGGCTCTTTTAGCAAGTTCAAACCCAAGGGTAAGAACATGCAGACGAAGAAGAAGGGTAAGCCAGTTGCGGCACATACAGTTATGAAACCTAGTGGAGGTGTTCAGAAGAAAGTAAAGGTAGCTTCGTATGTGTGCCTCAACTGTAAGAAAAAGGGGCACTGGAAGAAGGACTGCACAGCTCCAGGAGGAGGCAAAACACTAGGTGCTCCTAGCTCTGCTGGACAAGGTATGTTTGTCATTGAAATAAATATGTCTATAAGTAACTCTCACTGCTGGGTATTAGATACCGCTTGTGGCTCAGACATTTATAATAATGTGCAGGGTCTGATTGACAGCAGAAAGGTTGGACCTTAGGAGGTAGACATGCGCGTTGTAAATAGAGCACGAGTGGATGCTGAACGCGTGAGAACTTATAGACTAGATTTGCCTTCAGGCTTTTGTTTAGAACTGAATAATTGTTATTTTGTTCCCTCATTGACGTGGAATATTTTTTCCATCCCAGTGTTAGACATTAAGAGGTTTTTCTCATTTATTGCCAATGACAGATTTGTACTGTCTTTTAATGGTTTTGTTTGTGGAAATGCTCTGCTTGTGGATGGTTTGTATGTTCTAAACTGTAGTCGTGAAATTTTCAATATGCAAAACAAACGAGCTAAAATAAGTAATCCAAGCAACCCCACCTACCTATGACACTGTAGACTTGGTCACATCAATGAATCAAGGATAGCAAGATTGAGAAAGTTAGACTACCTGGAACCATTTGACTTGTAGTCCTATGGTAACTGTGAATCTTGCTTGATAGGAAAGATGACCAACAAGCCACTTTCTGGGAAAGGGGTGCGAGCCAAAGAGGTACTTGAGTTGGTCCATATTGACGTATGTGGGCCATTTTCAACTCAAGCTAAGGGAGGCTTCCCTTACTTCATCACTTTTACAGACGATTTCACAAGGTTTGGGCATGTGTATCTTATGAAACATAAGTCCGAAGTCTTTGAGAAATTCAAGAAGTACAAGTCAGAAGTAGAAAAGCAACTTGAAACAAGTATCAAGACACTTCGATCAGATCGAGGAGGTGAATACTTAAGTAAAGAATTTCTAGATTATTTGAAGCTTCATGGAGTCCAATCACAACGGACACCTCTAGGAACGCCACAGATGAATGGTGTAGCTGAAAGGAGAAATCGAACCCAATTAGATATGGTTAGATCCATGATGAGTTTCTCAGCTCTACCAACATACCTTTGGGGCTATGCATTGCAAAGCTCAATTTATATTCTGAACAGAGTTCCTTCAAAGTCAGTAGAGAAAACTTCATATGAGATATGGAATGGCAAGAAGCCAACACTTAAACACATGCGACCCTGGGGGTGCCCTGCATATGTAAAGAAGGTGCTTACTGACAAGTTGGAATCTAAAAGTGATAAATATTATTTTGTGGGGTATCCAAAGGAAACTAAAGGATGCTATTTCTATCTTCTTGGAGAACATAAGGTCATTGTTTCCAAAAATGCAACTTTCCTTAAAGAAGATTATGTCTACAAGGAACGGAGCTGCAATAAGATAGAACTTGAAGAAATTCAAGAACCACAAGATAACATAGAAGTTGAACCCTTGTCAAAAGACCTAGACAAGGATTCAGTGGGAGTATTTGTTGAAGATTGGATACTTAGAGTACGCCCTTCAGCCAATGGGAGTGTTGTGAGAGATAGTGCCGAAATGCAAGGCTCTCATACACATCCAATGAAAGATGATACAATGGTTTTACATCATTCCATTCAGGAAATACATGAAAATGACATTCCTGAAAGCTCTCAAGGTGATGGATTGCCCAACACACAAAGATCTTCTCACAATCTGAATGTAATAAACACTGAAACACAGAATGATCAACCACATAGGACCACTAGGACTCATCGTTCGCCTGAAAGACTTAATCTCATTGTTGAAACACATAATGAGATAGATATTCCTGATGACGATGAACCTACAACCTACAGCGAAGCTATGTTAGACATTAATTCGCAAAGATGGCAAGAAGCCATGAAATCTGAGATGGACTCGATGTACATAAATCAAATTTGGAACTTGGTTGATTTGCCAACAGGGGTTAGACCCATAGGATGCAAATAGGTCTTTAAGAAGAAGATTGATGTATATGGCAAGGTACAAACTTATAAGCCAATATTGGTGGCTATATGTTATAATCAACGGCCTGGGGTCGATTATGATGAAACATTTTCACCTATTGCGAAAATTAAGTCTATTCGGATTTTGCTTGCAATAGCTGCATATTATGACTATGACATTTGACAGATGGATGTCAAAACTGCTTTCCACAATGGTAATCTAGTTGAAGAGGTGTATATGAAACAACCTGAGGGTTTTTCGCTTGAGTCCAAACCAAATGATGTATGCAAGCTACAAAAGTCCATTTATGGGCTTAAGCAAGCCTCGAGGAGTTGGAACATTTGCTTTGACAAGGCTATCAAATCATTTGATTTAGTCAGAAGCAAAGAGGATTCATGTGTTTATTGTAAACGCAAGGAAGGGAGTATTGTCTTCATTGTTATATATGTAGATGGCATATTAATAATGGGAGATAATAAGACTCTCATGCAATCAGCCAAGGAATGGTTATCCAGCACCTTCATGATAAAAGACTTGGGTGAAGCCTGCTACATTCTTGGAATTAAGATCTATAGAGATAGACCTAATAGATTGTTGGGGCTGTCACAGTCCACATACATAGACAAAATGCTAAGACGATTCTTTATGAAAAACTCCAAGAAGGGAAATCTTTCTATGGGTTAAGGGATCAAGTTATCAAAGAAGGATAATCCTTCTACTGTTACAGAACTTGAACGCATGAAAAGGATCTCATATGCTTCATCTATAGGATCTATCATGTATGCCATGACCTGTACGAGGCCAGATGTGGCCTATGCAATTAGTATGACTTGCAAATTCCAGCAGAATCCTGGGGAAGAACACTGGAAGCAGTCAAGAGTATTCTTAAGTATCTTAGACGAACTAAAGAATATTTCTTAGTTTATGGTGGACAAGAGAAGCTGGTATGTACTGGGTACACTGATGCTAGCTTCCAGACATATTTTGATGACTTCAAATCTCAATCTGGATATGCCTTCATTTTCAATAGTGGGATAGTGAGTTGGAAAAGTTCCAAGCAAGCTACAACTGCTGATTCGACAACAAAAGCTGAGTACATTGCTGGATCGGAAGCTGGTAAAGAAGCTGTCGCGATATCTGAGTTCCTGAAAGAACTAGGGGTTGTTCCAAGTTCCACTTATCCAATAAAGATTTGTTGTGACAACACTGGTGTGATTGCGCAAGCTAAGGAATCAAGATCAACAAACAGAAACAAGCATGTACCAAGAAAGTACCACATACTCAGGGAGATAGTGGAGACTTAAGAGATCAGATTACACTATGTTCCCATATATGAAAATCTAACTGACATGTTTACTAAATCATTAAATTTAGTTAAGCATAATGGTCATTTTGAAAACATGGGTATTAGATACATCGGAGATTGGCTCTAGGCCAAATAGGAGATTGAAAGTATGTATGTCCTAGAGACAATCATTATTAGGGAAAATGTACTTGAACACATTTGTATTGTTAATAAGATTAATATTTATGGCATTTGCGATTATTGAATTATTATTTGATTGTTTGTAATTATTCATTAATGTGCATCCCTTGAGCTTACGTTGTCATTAATAGAGTGAGATATTTATGATACATCGTAACTCTAAAATAGCCTCAACTAATGATCATTAAAAATGGGATATCGATGATATGTTATAAGTCGACATGTGGTCTGCATCACATCCTTAGAGGATGTAGTATGTCTCACTTGCTACGAGTAATGGCTACTCGTGATGTACACATGGATACTTTGGAAGTATTGGTATACCCTACTGATATACTATTTGTTATACTTGTCTAAAGTATAATTAGCGTGTGGGAGATAGAAGTCCTTAGACTTGAGGTCAATACGCACCTTGTCTACAAAGTAATGTACTTTGATCCAGTCCTAAGCTCAAATGCCTTATAGGTTGAGATACGGCTTATATTGGGTACATTACGATGTGGGTTAAATGTGATAGTTGAGCCAAGATTAGGATTCATTCCTCGAATGTATATTCGAGAGAACACTCAGATTCTCAGTGATATTAGGTTGACTAAGTCATTGGCAAATGCAATGGACATATTTAAAATATGGTCTAGTCGTCAACTAATATAGATGAGATAGAATGATTAAGCCATTTGGACAGACACTTGATAAATCCTAAGCTTGATCGGGTGTGTCGTGAATGAAAAGATTTTATCTTACCACATAGAGGTTAAGTTTACTGGATTCATGTAAATGTACTTCACATATTGAGTTCGTCTTGCGGCGCCGTCTAGGAGTTCCATGTAGACCTTAATTTGATTAATGTCGATATGAGAAGGCATGTAGGGTCACACTATGTCGATTGTTCTTTCGATCTAAGGATGTATTGAGAGAGTATTAAATATTCAATTAAGAATCAAGATATTTAAATAAATAATGATTATTTTAATTAAGTCAAAATTGGATTTTGGATTTAATTAAGAATGTACAGAAAATAAATCGAGACTGTGCAGGAACACGTCAAGGGCCGCGGCGCTTCTGCCTCAATTTTTGGGTAAGGCCCAAGGTCAAATCCTAATCTGGTTTGACCTAATTTTCACCTATAAATAGTGGCATTCTCTTCATTATTTAAATACTAATTTTCAGATTATCATTCTAAGCCTTAGAGACTTAGAATCAAAACTCTCTCGAACCTCTGTCGAATTTCCTAGCTTTTCGAAAGAGAAGTACATTGAAGCTTGGAGCTTGCAATCGAAAGCGCAACCGCGTGTAATCCCTATAGTAGATAAAGATTTCAGATACTATAACCTATAAGTTTTATGCTTTATGTTACAGGTTTCGATTGTTGTATAACCATACCAGAATAAGTTGTTGGGGTAAGTAAGAAACAAAATTTTAAACTTTCGCTGTGCCTTACCTATGTGTTTTGAACCCAACAAAATCCTACAGTGGTATCATAGCCCAGGCTGGTTCAATGGTTATATAATAATTGAATAAAATAATACTATGGGTTAAACATAAAATTGGATTAAAACGAGGTTTCTTGAAATCCTACATGTCTTGACCGAATGTTAACCTTTTGATATCACCCTAAATTATCTCCTACTTCTACTATAACTCGAACTAAGCCAAAAGTGCGTTGTCCGACTCATTGCACGGTGCACGGCTAAGAACGGGTAAGAACGGATGATGGTCGATAAGAGCGTTATTGATAATGGTGGGTGATGATAAAAGGATCTGTGATTTGATCCCTAAATTGGATTTAAGGCTCGAACGATTTTGAAAAATCAACACATAAACGTGTGTCAGGACATCGGCGCTGCGACCCTATGGTAGGGCGCAGCGGCTCTTGCTAGGGTTTCAAGGTGGCGGCGCGACACTAATGCTTCGTTTCAAAACTTGGACTCACTACATAATAGGCGCCGCGGCTCCATGGTGGAGTGCTGCGACACTAATACATTTGCAGAAACCTCTGCAGCGGCCAAGGCTAATGCATTTGCGGCGAAATGTTTACGCCCTTGCGCCATGGCTCCATGGTGGGCCAGCGCCCCTAATGATTAGTGCCGCGGCCCCACCTGTCCAGAGAAAAAAATAAAAAAAATCAGAGTTTAGAATATTTAATCCAAGATTATTATTATACAGTATAATTGACAAGTATACTATTTATGTGCTAAATGTCAAAATGTTTGTCATTTACATTTCTAGAATAAAGTCCGCTATAACTGTCTGGGCAGGCGGCTCCCAGTATTTGATTAAACCATCTTATATCATGCATATTGGGTTGACGGTTTTCAACTATATGTGTCATTGGTTTTGCATGATGTTAATTGTCATATTGTATATGGCGTAAAAGAGATGATCTTGGTTAAAACCCTGAATTAAAATGTTTCCCGGAATTTTAATACAAGTCTCATTTGAAATGAACGCGTCGTCCGTTATAATTGATTGTAGTGCAAAATCCTTTTCGGCGAAATGAGTATTTATGCCACATCATTTGCTCTAAGTCTACGAGGACTCAGACTTTTTCATATATGCATGTTAAATGTAGAAGTGGGTGATAAACCTTCAGGAGTGTTTACACCACTGTGTTTTCTCTATAAGGCAAAACTCACTTAGATACATAATTGCAGTCGCATAACAGGATTGACTTGCTAGGCTGTCTTGGCGCCACAGTGTCGGACAAGCCGAGGGACGCAGATCGATTGTATTGAACATTCGGTCAAACATGAATTACAAATTGTTTGTAATTGGTTTAAAGACCTACCAGGTTGTGCTATTGAAGTTATCAGCCACAACAAACGCGGAGATAACATGAACCTGGATCATGGCCCATTATGACCATATTTGATATGAATTCGTATTCTTTCATGGAGTCGAAGAGTATGTTAAAATAGTGGGAGCTAATTAAACTAAAAGACATGTTAATTAGTTAACGAATGTGTTCAATAGAAATTATATTAGAGTTTAATTTCAAGTCTATTTGTTTCTTCAGTCGTATAAAATGTCGAATCTATCACTGAAAATGTTGGTCGAGACAAACAAGTTAACTGGATCAAATTACCCTGACTGGTTAAGAAATCTGCGATTGGTGTTAAGACTTGAGAGAATTGAATATGTGTTAGACACAGTGTTCCCCACAGTCCCTGCTGAAGATTCTGCTGAGTATGCCCTGTTTGACATGGTGGCTTATCAGAAACATTTAGACGATGCTACCTCAGCACAATGTGTAATGTTGTCCTCCATGACGTTGGAGTTATAGAGGCAACATGAAAACATGAGCCCCAACGAGATGCTAGAATACTTAAAGAGTCTCTATGACTCACAGTCTCAGACAATGGAGTATGAACTGTTGAGGGACCTTTTCAAGTGTAAGCTGAACAATGGAGGTCAAGTGTCAGCACATGTTGTGAAGATGATTGGGCTAATAGAAAGGTTGGCTTCGATTGGAACGTAGTTGCCTATAAATGTCTCTGTCAACCTGATCCTGAATTCATTTTCTGGTTCATTTGAGAATTTGATTGTGAACTTCAACTTGAATGGGACCAAGGCAAGTCTTCCAGAGCTTCACAGCATGCTAAAGACCTTTGAATCATCTACCTCTAAAGGTAAAGTTGTGCTCATGGTGGGCTCTTCTAGCAAGTTCAAACCCAATGGTAAGTAAGGCTTTTCACAAATGGTATATATCCTTTTCACTGACAGGCTTTTTAAAAAAAAAAACAATTAGCTTAGTTTTTAATTAAAGAAAAATGTCATGTGACTTTAAAAAAATAAGTCTACCCATATTGTTTTAAACGAATCAGATTCAATCCACCAGAAATAAAAATTACCACGTGGCTTAGAAAAAAGTCTACCAAAAGAAATGGATAGACTTTTTTAAAGTCATGTGGTAATTTTTTTATTAAAAAACGAGCTAAATGTTTTTTTTAAAATATTTTATCAGCAAAAAAAAATATTTACACAATTTATATAACAATAAAGTATATATATACCCCTTTATAACAATGGATATCTATTACATTATAAAGTTAAGGAATATTAGTGCAGCCTACTGTTTGTGATTTAATTTGTGATTCGCAACACATTTGAAGTTTTGAACACAAACATTTCACAATAATGGATAAAATTCACAAATAACCCGTAACCCAGCATCACCTACATTAATGGGTAAAAATTACAATTAACACCTATCATTCTTTAAATAAAAAATGTTATTATCATGAAATTTTAAATTTCACAGATCAAATTCAGGATAATCATAAGAATTTCGCTTATGAGTTTTGAAACTCAATAATATTAAATAAAATTATTTCTTAGACATAATATAAAAATGACTTATTGTTGGGATATCCAACTTGGGAGATAATATAAAAAATGACTTATTGTTGGGACTCCCAATCTATCAACCATTGAAAAGAAATTCAAACTTTACTTCCTCTTAAGGGTTCCTGAAATTTTGAAAAGAAAAATTCCATATATGAGAAACAGAATTGTGTCATAATCAGCAATAAGTCCAAAATTTTAACAACCCATTTGATTTGTAGGATTGGATGAAATAATTACGGTATAAAGTTTGGTACTACAATATTTTATTTGGAATTTAATTTGTCTTATGAATTCCGCATAACCAATCTTGATATAATTTAATGCACCAATTGTTGTACTATTTTGAATAAGACTTGGGAAAAAAAGGTTGTATCGACCATATTAAATGCTTATTTTTCACACCAATAGTTAATTATGGTCTAATATGACATGGAATAAAATACGCCTGGATTAATCAATAGACCTTTTATCTTTTCTTCAAACCCGGCCATCATTAACCCATATTAGTTCTATTAATTCTTAAACAACAATAACAACAACATACCCAGTGAAATCCCACAACGTAGGGTCTGGGGAGGGTAGAATATACACAAACCTTCCTCCACCGGTAGGTAGAGCGGCTATTTTCGGAAGACCCTCGGCTCAAGACAAAGCATAATTAGACAAATCAAGCAAAGCAAAACAAAATATGAGAAACAGTCAGACTCAGACGAGAAATTAAAGCATTGTGAATGTCGCGCCCGTTTTTTACCACCCGGGGGTCAAAGCGGGGTGCAACGTATCGGGTGATTCCTGGGTATTGAAATAAGGAGTCGCCACCTAATTATTTTTCGGTGAATTAGGGCACCTAAATATTAACTAAATGCTGTAATGTAACTCCAATTTTAAAGTCTGCGAAACTAATGAAATTCTAGGTAAGGATTATTTATTATCCTAAAGGGAAGGGGTTAGGCATCCTTTAAGATCCGCTAACTTACGATTATCCGGTCAAACTCAAGTTAATTATTGTGTAAAGAAAATACATGTTTAAAACTATATAAAGTTAAAAAGATGTTTGAAAATAAAAGAGGTGCATTTGATGATGTAGGGTCATTAAGATCCTATCTCGAACAAACACTGCAAGAAACGAAAGGCGTCTGTTTTTTGCCATTTTTAGCTAGAGAGACGAAGAGAAGGGTGGCGGCTAGGGATGCACTTTGCGAAAACGAGAGGAGATAGGGCGTAATGCCCTTTAAACATGGTTTGGGTCGGGTCAAGTCGATTTGCATTTTTATGCAACTATATGTACAATAGATTTTTTGAGATAGAAGACATGCATTTGTAGCATTACTTATAACAGTACATATAGAGTTGAGAAAGTAAGCATTTTATACGACATTACATGAAAATAGATATAAAGTTTATTCGTTTACAGAAATATGTATTTGACGATTTAATAATAAAAGAAGCAAATTTTATGAAAATCTTTCAATGTTGCAAATCGGATAAAAATGCAAACCTTATTTTTCGGATTAAAGAAAGTGAATAATAGATAGCCAAATTATTTTTGAAAGAGATTAAAGTATGCATAACGAGCCTAAAAAATAGAATAACGTAACTAGCGGCTAAATTCTGAACCTACAAGACGGCCCTAAACAAATAAAGCTAGCGATGGGTTTCCAATTCAAATGAGCCTAAGAAATAAACTAACGGTAGTTAGACTATCCTATTCATTCATCTATTCGTGGCCTAATTATTCTAAGCATTCTAATGACAGTACATAATTAAATAATTATTACAACCCGAATAATAATGAAAGACAGATTAGACAATAAATAAAAGCAGCGACTAGGGCGGATGACGATATCATCGCACCCTATTTGTTTTGAAATCCCGAGGTTGGAGAATGCAAGGAAGATGGATGCGGGTCTTCGTTAGACACTATCCATGATGAGTCTCATGACGAGACTCTTCGTTGCTCTCGATGCATTTCATGTAAAACGAAAGAAAAGAAAAGGATTAGTCTACGGAACGTGAAAATATACATAAGAAATTGTAAATAAATGATTCATGAAAAGTAATATATATATAAATATATATGTATATCAGCTCGTATTAATTGAAGTAGTCCGAGAATAGATTATCAAACCCAAACAAATTACAGCCCAAAGACATTCAATTAAGTAATGGGTCTCAGGATGCAAAAAGTATGAGAACAAAAGTATAAAACAGGTCCAAAATATAATTTTCAGATATAAAAAAAAAGCAGATCGGCCCAGATGCACAATGGGCCCAATTAACACATTCATAAATATTCAATCCCACATTTGATATCCACTTAAACATATAAGGGCAGGTATACATGATATATTCATAATATAACTGATATATATGATGATATACAAGGATATACAATCTTGATATAAACCCGGTGTATATATAAAGTATATACACCTTGTATATTTTGAAATATATCCTCACAAATTCAGCATTAACAAAATAGAGGAGGGATAAATAAGCTATAGACATATCCAGATCAGATAAGAGAATGGAAAGCACAAGCCATCCTATATGATCTACGCAAGAAAACAGGCCATACGATAAGCAAAAATGAGCATGCTCAGATTCAATTAAGAGAGGAAAATCAAACATTCATATCGGACCGACATAGGCGTACACATAGCTTCACATTTACTAACTTAAACTCATCCATACATGTTTTATAGGCATACTAGTTAATATTCAAAACTGATCTACCATATACTATTTCTAAATCATAGAAGACATGCGAATAGATCAAACAAACATGTATCCAAGTGTAGAAAGCGATTAAAACTTTGTCACTACTTAACAAGAGATTTCAGACATGTCAAAAACCAAACTATAATCACACATTTAAAATTTAACAATTTCAGAACATGATTCTTGAAGCAGAAACAAACATATTATTTAATGACATATATCATAATATTTACTAAACAAGTATTAAGATAGTATACACATCACATAAGCACTAAGTAAATACCCAACATAGGACACTTAGCTTATTAAGTCCACTAAACAAGCAAATATCACAAGGCATTTAGCCTAATCAATATCACAGTTCTTTAAAATAAGTTGTTAACAACATTTTTACATATTACAATAAATATAATAAATAATATCTTAGTAAACTAGGTTGCTTAGATCAGTTACCAAACATATTAACCAAACATCATACTTACACATTTAAGAACACAACCATATTTCACTAATCAAAATCTGATGCAACACATTAATCAGAAGTCTAGCAAAACATATCTAAACCATTTAACATAATCAAACAAGCTATCATACACAATATAACTTAGACACTTAAGAACACGACAACAGGAATAGCTAAACTAAATCAATAGTAAAGCACACAAACATAGAGCTAAACTAAATCAATAGTAAAGCACACGAACACAGAAAATGAAAAAAAAAGACTAAGAGGAGTTTGAGTTTACGGACCTTCTCCGGGTAGCGAACCGAGGCGTTGTTTTGAATCGTCGAATCCACCCGAAAATGTTTAGAATTCTGATTTTTTTTTGGATTTTGAATTCTGATTTTCTCTGAAACAGGATTCTGTTTTTGTAAGTCTGTTTCTGAAATTTGACCCGACCCGGAAGTGACCCGACCCGGAATCAAATCAAACCCGAATTGAGCGAAAATATGAGGAATGAAAATGGAATTTTCAGATTGCAAAATTGGAGGCTAAAAGTAGTGTTTTGGATTCGGAAATCTAGGAACAAAAAGGGGTATTTTCGGATTTGGGAATTAAGAAACCAAAGAGATGATTCTTAACCAAAATTAGGAACAAAAAAACTTGGATTTAGAATCTTCAAACCCAGACTGGAAATCCGACTTTTTGGCCCGATTTCGACCCGACCCGGAACCCGAAAAACAGTGGGAAAATAGTAAAATTTCAGATTCTTCAACACCAAAAACCAATAATTTCGACCTATATTTTTGGAATCTTTAAGTTGAAGAACACATGCAACAAGAACAAGTACTCTTAAGAAAACCTAAAATAAACTGCTCTCCAAAACCCGAAAACCCTAAAATCCGACCAAACACTCGACCCAAAAACCCTAAAATCCGCCCCCTAAAATAGTGAGCAAAGGGGGGTTTTTATAGATACCCACCCCAACGTTCACCCCCCCCCCATATCCCTTACAAAAAATCAAATTCGAATTTCAAAATAAAGGGGAGGACAAAATCTGATTTTTGGGGCGATTTCTTGGGGCATGTGTTGCGGATTTTGGGGGTGTGTTGGTGAGGTGATGGGTTCGGCGGTGTCAGGGAAGGGTGGTGGCAGTGGTGAAGTGACGGGGGTAGGGGTGCGGCGCCGATTTGGGAGAGAAGAAGAGAGAGTTTGGTTTGAATTTTTGGTTTGGGTTTTGTTAGGTTTAGGGTTAGTGGGTATAAGAGGTGCGGGTTTGGGTCATTGGGTTGGCGTAAATTGGGGGTTGGGGTCATTGCCGGGTGGGCTTGCGATTTGAGTTGAAATTTGGAGTGGCCGGTTGGGCTTGGTAAGGGGATTTCGGTTGGGCCGAAAAAATAAAAAGGGGGAGTTGAATTGTTGGGTCTGGGCGAAATGGGTTTTGGGTGAAATGGGTTTTGGGTGAAATTAGTTTGGGTAGAAATTGTTTTGGGTTGGTAAAATAAAAAGTGGATTAAAAATAAGAGGGAGTTTATTATAAAAAGATGTAAGTTATTTAAAATAACATAACGATGTGATAATAAAAAAATATAACATTTGCGAAATGCTTAATGCTTAATAAAAACTGGAAATGCGATGCAATTTTGTGAAAATAAAATAACATAGAATATTAGGGTAAAATTATGCTTGTGATATTAAAAGGTAAATGGTTGTAGAAAATATGAATAATAATAATAATAATAATGATATTGAGAATAATATATATATATATATATATATATGTATACACATGCCTATATGTATATATATTAAAAATGTTTTGAGATAGTAAAATCAAATACGCAATGGTAGCGCATTCTAACAACAGGAAACAGTAGCTAACACAACTAAATAAGATAAATAAATTACACTAAAGAATACATAGCAGCATGAATCAAACTACAGGGTACTATAGAGCAATAATGCGCCTATAAGTGTGATAGGCTAATCGAGCCTACAGTAATAACACTACACTATCATTTTGTAAGCGTAAGTAGGACTACGCTCGACTACTTGCTACCCTTCTACCCTAATCCTTATCCTCCAAAACCCTCTATCTAAGGTCATGTTCTCAGTAAGTTGCACTTGCGCCATATCCCATCTAATCACCTCTCCTCAATACTTCTTTGGCCTACCTCTACTCCTCCTGAACCCGTCCATAGCCAACCTCTCACACCTCCGCAATGGGGCATCCGTGTCTCTCTTCTGCACATGCCCGAACCATCTCAACCTCGCTTCCCGCATCTTATCCTCCACCGAGGCCACTCCCACTTTATACCGGATATCATCATTCCTAATCATATCTCTCCTTGTATGCCCACACATCCATTTCAGCATCCTCATCTCTGCAACTCTCATCTTTTATATGTGCGAAGTCTTGACTGGGCAACACTCTGCCCCATACAACATAGTCGGTCTAACCACCGCCCTATAGAACTTGCCTTTAAGTTTAGTTGGCACCTTTTTGTCGCACAAGACTCCAGATGCGAGCCTCTATTTCATCCACCCTGCCCCAATACAATGTGTGACATCATCATTAATCTCTCTATTCTCTTGGATAATAGACCCTAGGTATTTGAAACCTCCTTTCTTCGGAATGATCTAAGTATTAAGCCCCACCTCCACGCTTGTCTCAGGGTCGCTCTCATTGCTGAACTTGCACTTTAAATATTATGTCTTGGTCCTACTCAACTTGAACCATTTACTCCAGGGTCTGTCTCCAAACCTCCAGTTTGGCGTTCACTCCGCTGCGAGTCTCATCAATCAGGACTATGTCGTCTGCGAATAACATACACTATGGTATCTCGCCTTGGATTTGTCGCGTCATTCCGTCCATGACCAAGGCAAATAGGAATGGGCTAAGAGTTGATCCCTGGTGCAGCCACATTGTCACTGGGAAGTGCTCCGAGTCTCCTCCTACTAACCGTACCCTAGTCTTGGCTCTGTCATACATATCCTTGATCGCCCTAGTGTATGCCACAAGTACACATCTAACCTCCAAATATCTCCATAAAACCTCCCTAGGGACTCTGTCTTATGCTTTCTCGAGGTCGATGAAAACCATATGTAAATCTTTCTTCCTCTCCCTATACTGCTCCACCAACCTTCTAATAAGATGAATGACTTCGGTAGTTGAACGCCCCGGCATGAATCCAAAATGGTTCTCAGAAATAGACACGTATTTCCTCACCCTCATCTCCATGACCCTTTTCCAAACTTTCATAGTGTGGTTCAGCAGCTTGATACCCCTATAGTTGTTGTAATTCTAGATATCCCCTTTGTTTTTGTACAAGGGAATCATTGTACTACACCTCCATTCTTCGGGCATTCTTGTTGTCTTAAAACTGGCGTTAAATAACTCAGTCAGCCACTTCAAACCTGCAATGCCTGCGCTCTTCCAAAATTCATCTGGGATCTCATTAGGCCTGGTCGCTCGTCCCCTACGCATTGTGCGAATAGCACCCTTAACCTCCTCAACCTTAATGTTTCTACAATACTCAAAATCTCGATACCTACCAGAATGCTCCAGATCTCCCAGCACAATGTCTCCATCTCCTTTTTCGTTCAAGAGTCTATGGAAGTAAGACTGCCACCACCGCCTAATATGCGCTTCCTCCACCAGTACTTTGACGTCCTCGTCCTTGATGCACCTCACGTGATCCAAGTCACATGCCCTTCTTTCCCTTGCCTTGGCTAGTCCGTACAACTTTTTATCCCCGCCTTTCTCCTCTAATTCCATATACAGGCGTTCTATTAATTCTTAAAAATAAACAAATATTCGAAATTTCTTTTATGTATCCCTTTTGTAGTACAAAGAAACCAAACACTTCATAAATATAATATCTACATTATAGTTCATGTATAACTTGTTTCCCTAACAAAAAAAACCCTAAGCCTGTGAAGTTTTAGGTAAGCACTTTATATTGATATAAAAAAAATTACAGCACCTTTTAAATTAAATTTAAGTTCTACCTATCGATAATGTAAAACTATTTATAAAACCATATCACTTATTGTTGGGATATCCAACTCTACCAAAACTCACTCATCTCTCAATTGTTCACTAAGCTCACATCACAAAGAAGGAGACACTAAGCTGACATCAAGAAGTGAAGCACAGATGAGCTCTCGATGAAAACGAACTCTTTTGGTCCAAATTGTTCATGACTAATATCAAGTAACGGGCCTTAGCTGATGTGGGCTTGTCAACGGGTCACAAGCCCAAGTTGATAACTTTTGGAACACTGAATACGTGTATAGGATGTGTATAGCATACAACTTTCTTTTATTCCTTTTATTTGTCTTATAATACTAGTTGGTTAAAGTTTGTTAGGGATAGCTAATAGGATTAATGAAAGTGTACGTGTAGGAGTAGATTTTTTTATTCGTTCTACTTCTATATACGGAATGTATAGTGCACAATTCAATACACAGAAAATTCTACAATCTTGAATATTTTTTCCTTCATTCTTCCAACACTTGTTAAATAATTATAAATAAATCTCTTAAAAGGTATTCATGAGTAATCTAGTAAAGTTGATAACTATATGTTTACATAAATTAATATTTATTAATAACATAAAAATATCTTTATACTATTGATGTATATATTTATATCCTGAATCGAAATATGTTATGACGAAGGTGCATGCACGACTTTGATACGGTTAACTAAGTTTCTCTGGCAAGTTTGATGGTAGGGCCCCTAGCTAGTTTTTTTTTAGGAATTTAGGCTATGAGTTTTAATTATAAAGTGGGAGGACCCATTTAGGATTAAGGCTAATTAAGTGGAGAAAGTTATTGAGGCGTCAAAATAAGCCTTCAAGTTTAAAAAATATACAGTTTAGTCCAATAATTTAAAAAAAATTATAACTATTTCAAACTTTCAACCCAATCCACAAATTTTAAAAAATATAATTTGATCCAAAGTAAGAAATAATAAAATAAATCAAAATAAAAATATAAAAATATATCTTTTACCTTATAAAAAAAGAAATATAAAATTATATTCCCCTCTCTCAATTCATTCCCACGTTTTTATTGCTACATCTGAAATATGCTCCATTGACAGCCATTGTTGGAGCTTGAGCTTAAAGCTTGAAAACATAGGTTTTTGAAAGGGTACTCATTTTAAGTGAGTGTTATTGAATTTTGTTAGGGATCTTTTGATAAGTTTAAATATCAAATTTTAGAGAATTTTAAGAAGATTTAAGGTGATTTTGGATTAAATTTCAGATTTGAGCTTGAGTATAGCCATTATTAAAGCTTGAGTTTCAAACTTGAAAAATGAATTTTATGAATGAGTGATTTATTTCAAGGGGGTGTTATTGGATTTTGTTGGTGAGGAGTCTAAATCTCAAATTTAAGGGAGCTTGGAGAAGATTGAAGGTGATTTTGCATAAAAATTTCATAATTGAGCTTTCAATACAAGATGAACATTTTAGATTTGAGCTTGAGGTTGAAGATGAACATTTCAGATTTATAATTTTTGTTATAGACGAGACAATGATTATGCATAGACCAACAACAAAAATACATTCACCGTTGATTATGCCTTCATGAATGTCTTGTACCGCTTAGTTTACCTCATATCTTTACCACGAAGAGGCCATTACCATCAAATCCTAGCAATACCTTTTGGCCTACTCAAGAATTGAAGATTGATAGTAGTTGAAACTAATTAATAAGGTGCTTTGAGACATGAGAATAGAGTTCTCAAAGAGCTATGTCACTATACTTCCATACTCTGAGTTATTATAGACCAGCTACGATACATTAGAATCTATAATGTAACACTTGCTTTTGCAACAAAAAATATTTTTTAATAAGTGAACTAATTTTAAATTATAAAACTTATATTTGTAACTAAACAATATGTTATCACCATGAAATTATTGAAACAATACTATAATAATCTAAAATAATGATAATTAATGAGTAATGTTAATAATGTGTTGAGAAAATATTATGATGATCATAGATATATGTAACAACTTGGAATTGGTGACATAACTATATGTGGAAATCACATATTTTTTAGCCACGATGCAAATGGTTACTATACTACATATGATCCATATTAAAATTGATGACATAAACATGTGATCAATGTGAAATATTCTTGCCTTTATTGCAATAGGTGAAATAATTATGCGATCAACTTGTAATGTTTAGATTAATAGCGAAGGACCGTATTATTTCATCTTTTGTAACCATTTTTTTTTTTTTAATAAGAAGTGAACTAATTTTAGATTATAAAACTTATATTTGTAACTAAACAATATGTTATCTCCATGAAATTAGTGAAACAACACTATAATAATCTAAAATAATGATAACTAATGAGTAATGTTAATAATGTGTTGAAAAAAAAGTTACGATGATCATAGCTATATGTAACAACTTGGAATTGGTGACATAACTATATATCAACATCACATATTTTTTAGTCATGTTGCAAATGGTTACTATACTACATATAATCTATATTGAAATTGATGACACAATTATATGTGATCAATGTAAAATGTTCTTGCCTTTATTGCAATAGGTGAAATAATTAAGCGACCAACTTGTAAGGTTTAGATTAATAGCGAATGACTAGTATTATTTCATTGATATTAGTATTCATATTCATAATGACGTTATAATTTTGTTAAAATATTTATTTAAATGCCAATAACGATAAGTTTCAAGAATTAATTCATCAATTTTCAAGATAATTTCATCTAAACCGTTAGTCGCTTCTAATAACTGTAGTCGCTTCTTAGTGGCTAAAATGTGACCCTTTTCAGTTCTCAATGCATATTAACAACTAATAATCGTAGCCGTTTCTAATAACCGTAATTTGTTCTAATAACTGTAGTCGCTTCTTAATGGCTAAAATGTGACCCTTTTCAATTCTCAATGCATAATAACAACTAGTAATCGTAGTCGCTTCTAATAACCGTGATGTGGGCATTGACAACGGCTACATTCCATATAATAACTAATTCTTTCAAGTTATTATTTTATATATATATATATCACGGGCCCAATAATATCGATGAAGTCATTGAGGCTAATGATGGAGTTTTAGTTATAGGAACTAAAACAATGTTTCTGGATGCTATAAAAGGTTTATAACTGCAGTTTAAGTTATAGGAGCACAAACAATGTTGCTGGATGCTATAAAATGTGTATAACTGAGCAAAAACAGTAAATGCAAATTTCTTCTTCCCCAGCCTACAAAAGTATGTTTAAAGAATTGTATGTCTATACATTCACAACACTTGACTCTATGGCCAGTCAATTTAAGTTAAAGTTACAATAACACCACCACCTCAAGCAGACAAACAAGAACAAAAGATTCAATTTCCACAACTTTCATTGAACTATTTAAACTTGTTTTACATAAAGTTGGAAGTAAAAGCTAAAAGAAATCTAGGTTTACAACATGAATGTCATTTTCAGATAAAAGAACATCAGCACACAGCTTCACTTCCGGTCTTGGTGTCTATGATTCGTCTGTTCAAAGTCAGTTCCTCATTCTAAAGTCCGTGTGACTACTCCTCGGACAACATCCTCCAGTTTTAGTCCCACAACAACAATTAAGTCAAGACACTGCAAAATGACGGTGTCATTTGCATAAGAATTTAACATTGTAAAGAAGTCATGGCATATGCGTCCTTAACTCCAAAAATAGTTTAAATTCATCATTTGAGAAGGCATCTAAGGAAAGCTTCTCTTTTGTACTTTTATTGTGTTCGTGCTTTTGTACATTGACTTATGCATTTGAAACTAAGCTAAAACGATAAATGAAACTTAATTTACCTATTATGAAAAGTGGATTGGGCGGGCATGTTAGAGTGAAAGTGTTCAAAAGTCAAAACTATGTCCGAATTTATATATTTCTCGTCCGGTGATCTAGTTCGAGAACGAAATCATCTAGCTAGGTCGCAACCTAGAGGTGGAACTAAAAGAGAAATACTTTATAGATTGAAGAAGGAGCTAGTAACATCTTCTCCTAATTTATTCAATTATCATACTGAAGTGGCAAGTTTTTAGTGGCATGGTAGCATGTAGATATTTTATCAGGCAAATCTATTATTGATTTAGAAACCAACCAGATGAGCAAGCTCTTACTTTCTAGTATGTGTATTCTCTTATTAGTAAAAGGGCACACATGTAATGCAGTATGCAACAAACACATGACCCTGGTGGTAGTTATCTGTCTATCACGTAGTAGACAGGAAAACCATCTTGATACCTTTTTAAGTATGAAAAACAACTTTATTTATAATAAAAGAAAAATGAAAGAGGAGATCTAAGCTGGCAGTGAGATCTGTGGCTTTTACAGAAAATTATTAAAAAGTAAGGTTGACCACCCTTATATGCGCAGAATCATGGTACAAGTCTATTTCTTCAAAAAACACCTACCTCTTTGGCATCAGTGCAGCTCCTGCATGACCTCCATAGCCCCCAAATGTTACTTTGATGCTTGCTGGAGTGACAATTGCAGTAACGGTTAGAATATTAGAATAAAATAATTAGAATAATTATTTATTATAATTAATGATAGTATCATTTTATGCATGGTAAGTAGTACAATGATAATTAGGAATATGTTAATTAGAAAGAAGATTATTAGGGATTGATTATTGATTAGGAAGATTAGAGGCTTGATTTCCTCTTCACATTTATTTGTATATTGTGTATTTATTATTCCCTTAATGTAGGAATACAATTGAGGAAAACATTTTCAAATTATTATATGCTATCAGAAGTTTAACGAAAAGATCCGAAATATTTTTCCGTACCAATTTCGGTTGTCTTCCTCCCAAAAACCCTAACTTGGCCGAAATTTTCTTCCATTTTTTTATTTTCGGTACTACATTAGTGGTCATCCTCCATCCCAACCAAATATGTCTAAATTCAAATCATCCTTTCATCCTGCCCTTGCTGTCTCAAACATCAAAACACATGTTTCTGTCAAACTAGAAATGGAAACTGTTCATTATGCAACTTGGGCGGAATTATTCAAAATATGTTGTCGTTCTCACAAAGTTCTTCATCATATAATTCCTCCAAAAGATGAAAAAGGGAAGGAATTAACATCCGATGCAGACAAGGAATTGTGGGATACACTTGATGCCACAGTCCATGGTTGGATTTATGAAACAATCTCCACTGATTTGTTGCATACAATAATGGAACCGGATTCAACACTCATGGCGGCCTGGGAACGCTTGCGAGATGTCTTTCAAGATAACCAAAACTCTCGCGATATTACATTGGAGCAGGAGTTCTCACCCATTGACATGGCAGATTTCCCTAATGTTTCTGTATATTGTCAATGCCTCAAAGTGTTGGCAGATCAATTAAGAAACGTTGATTCACTGGTTACTAATAATCGGTTAGTCTTACAATTGGTTGTCGGTCTCATCGATGCGTATAGCGGTGTGGGGACACTAATCCGTCAAAGTAATCCTCTATCTTTATTTTATCAAGCACAGTCCATGCTTGTGCTTGAAGAGTCGGGCTTTGAAAAAAAGGCTTCAACTATTTCAAATTCCACCATGATTGCCACCTCCTCAAATGATGGTAATTTTTTTGACCCTTCTCAACAAAATAAGGGACAAAAATGACCTAATAGTAATAAGAATAAGGGTGGAAATCATGGGAATAACAAAGGTGGAGGCCACCGATATTCCGGTGGCGGCGAAAATAGCGGCAACACCAACTCTAGTGGCGGGCAGTGGTAGCAGCCCAGTGGAGCAGGCAACTGGGCCTGGCAGTGGCCTTGGGCTGGAACGCCCAACCCAGTCCCAAAAGGGAATTGGGCCAGGCCGCCCCAATGACCCACTGGCCAGTCCCAACCCACCAACTATTATCCACATAATGGGCAGAATTCCAGAATGGCTCAGCAGGCCCATTTCGCTGGGTCTGTCTCGGCAGGCAGCAACATTGGGCCACCGCCGACCTAGTGGCAGGAGGTCCATTCAGCAGTGGCCCAACCCACAGATATTGAGTCCGCCATGCACACCCTTGGACTCAATCCACCGGATTCAAATTGGTATATAGACTCCGGAGCGACGTCTCATATGATGTTCTCCCAAGGTAATCCCTCATCCTAATTTAATTTGAGTAATGATAATGGTTTAATTGTCAGAAATGGTCATTCAATTCCAATAAAAGGGTATGGTCTAGCAAATTGTCATCACCAAACCCACCACTAATTTTAAAGAATGTCCTTCATGCTCCTAAATTAATCAAAAACTTGGTCTCTTTTAGAAAGTTTACTACTGATAATTGGGTATTTGTTCGTTTTAACCATTTTGGATTTTTCGTGCATGACTTTCAGACGGAGAAGCTTCTCATGAGATGTGATAGCAAGGGGGAGCTCTATCCGATAAGTTTACCCAATCAACAGTCCAAGTTTCCATCTACTTTTGCAGCCTTGGCACCATCTTTATGGCACGAACGTTTGGGACATCCGGGAGAGTCTGTTTTGGCCTCTCTTAAACAAAATAAATTTATTTTTTGTACCCAAACACGGACTCTAAATAAGTATCATTGTTGTGCACTTGGTAAACATGTTAAATTGCCATTTATTTCTTCTACTTCGTGCACTCTTATGCCATTTGACATTTTACATTGTGATATTTGGACTTCACCTGCTTTGAGTTCTTCTGGTCATAGATATTATTTACTCATACTAGATGACTACTCTAATTATTTGTGGACATTCCCTTTGTTGAAAAAATCACAAGTGTTTTCCACTTTTTTCACATTTAGAGCATTCATCCGAACTCAATTTGAACGGGATATAAATAATATTCAATGTGATAATGGGAGAGAGTTTGACAATAATTAGTTTTGGGTTTTTTCAAAACAAATGGTCTAAATTTTCGTCTGTCTTGTCCTCGCATATCATCACAAAATGGGAAGGCGGAACACAAAATTAGAACCATAAACAATATTGTTAGAACATCTCTTGCTCATGCTTCACTACACCCCCATATTTTGGCATCATGCACTCCAAATGACCACTTACCTGTTGAATATTCTTCCTGATAAAAACATGTCTTACCAAGCTCCACTAAAGATGTTTTATTTACGAGAGCCCTCATATCTTTATTTAAGAGTGTTTGGTTGCCTTTGCTATCCCCTCTTTCCATTCACCACAATCACAAAACTCCAACCCCGGTCTACTCCATGTGTCTTCTTGGGATATCCTACAAATCATCACGGTTACAAATGTTATGACATTTCTTCCAAAAGAATAATTATAAGTCGTCACGTATTTTTTTATGAAACAGTTTTTCCTTTTGCCAAGATATATGAAATCGGGACTCATACCTATGATTTTTGGATGATGATAAGCTTTCGTATCTAACACATTTTTTCCACAGCTCGGTACCCACTGGTTGTGTTGGAAATACGAGTTTGGGCCCACTGGACCAAAGAACGATGGCCCAGCCACCTGACAATTCAGTCCAGTAGCTTGGGCCTTCGGTTCTGAGGCCTAGTCATCTCCACTCAATCTCACAATCCACACAGCAACAGCCCACTGGAATCATGGGCCAACTCTCGGCTCCAGGCCCAATCCCAAACCCAGTGGTCACTGTCCCAAACAGGGACGCTCAGCCCAATGAGTTGCCTAACAATTTAAGATCCTCACTCTCAACCAATGGCATCCAGTCCACTGGCCATGCAAATCGACCTACCACCCGTAGTCAACATGAAATTGTCAAACCCAATACCAAATATAGCCTACACACTCAGGTCTCGAAATCACCTTTGCCTCGTAACCCAGTGTCTGTTCTAAAGGACCGAATTGGAAAATGGCTATGGATGATGAATATCACGCTCTAATTAAAAATAGGACGTGGGATTTTGTACATTGTCCATCTAATGGTAATATAATTCGGTCTATGTGGATTTTTAGTCATAAAGAAAAATCTGATGGAACATTAGCGGCATAAGGCCCGTCTTGTAGGTGATGGGAAGATACAGCAGGTCGGTGTAGATTATGGGGAGACGTTCAGTCCAGTGGTCAAACCGACAACTATCAGAACAGTTCTAAGCCTGTGTCTCTCAAAATGATGGTCCATTCATCAATTGAATGTCAAAAATGGCTTCCTTCATGGACAATTCAATAAAAATGTCTACATGCACCAACCGTTGGGATACAGAGATCCCAAATATCCCAATCATGTGTGTTTGCTCAACAAATCATTATATGGACTGAAGCAGGCCCCTAGGCATGGTATAAGCGGTTTGCGAATTTCGTGTCACACATTGGTTTTTCTCACAACCGTTCCGATAACTCTCTATTTATTTATCGTCAGGGTAATAATGTTGCTTATCTTCTTTTATATGTGGATGATATTATCCTAACAACATCATCAGACTCTCTTCGCAAGCTCATCATGTCATAGCTTAGTTCTGAATTTGCTATGAAAGATCTTGGTCCACTACACTACTTTCTAGGAATTGTTGTGACACATCATGCAGGTGGATTATTTCTCTCCCAGAAGAAGTATGCATCTCAGATTGTTAAACGAGCTGGAATGTCATCTTGCAAACCTTCGGCAACTCCGGTAGACACTAAGTCTAAATTGAGTGTCACCTCCAGCAAACCATTTGTCGATCCAACGTTATATCGCAGCCTAGTAGGAGCGTTGCAGTATCTCACGTTCACTAGGCCGGATATTACTTATGCAGTGCAACAAATGTGCTTATTCATGCATAATCCGATGGAGGAACATATGCATGCTCTAAAACGTATTGTGCGATATTTTCAGGGAACTTTGGAGTATGGATTACATCTATATTCATGCTCCGTTTCCAAATTTGTCACTTACACGGAGTTTATTGTGTTTTTCTCGGTGATAATTTGATCTCCTGGTCTTCAAAAAGACAGGCCACAGTATCACGTTCAAGTGCTGAAGCAGAATACCGTGTTGTTGCCAATGTTGTGTCCGACTCATGTTGGATTAGAAATCTGTTACTTGAACTTCATTTCCCAATTCCAAAAGCCACACTGGTATACTGTGATAATGTTAGTGCAATCTATCTCTCAGGGAATCCAATCAATCATCAACGCACTAACACATATTGAGTTAGATATCCAATTTGTTCGTGAGAAGGTGGTTCGCAGACAAGTGCGAGTGTTACATGTCCCGACACGCTATCAAATCGCAAATATCTTCACAAAAGGACTTCCGCTGGTATTATTTGAAGATTTTCGAGACAGCCTCAGCATTCGCCGCCCTCCAGCTTCGACTGAGGGGGAGTGTTAGAATATTAGAATAAAATAATTAGAATAATTATTTATTATAATTAATGATAGTATCATTTTATGTATGATAAGTAGTAAAATGATAATTAGGAATATGTTAATTAGAAAGAAGATTATTAGGGATTGATTATTGATTAGGAAGATTAGAGGCTTGATTTCCTCTTCACATTTATTTGTATATCGTGTATATATTATTCCCTTAATGGAGGAATACAATTGAGGAAAACATTTTCAAATTATTATAGTAACAACCAATGGAACTACCTGCATTGACAGATAAATCAGCTTAGTTATTGATATGACTACAGCTAAAATCGGTCCTCGCATTGGATCATCAAGAGTAGGATAACCATTTAAAAGCAGCCAACCTTTTTTTCCCCTAGAATGGGACCTTGCTCTATGTGCAACTCCACAAAAGCAGAATAACTTTCATTTCTGAGAAAGACTTCATATTTGCGTAACCAACAGACATGGCAGCATCAGAAAAGGAAATATTCGTCCGCTTGGGCAGCTCAATTGGTTTCAAGGGGGATATTTGGAATAAGAGACCAAGGATCGAATCCCGTCAGCGGCAGTGTGGGGGTTTCTTCTTGAAATAAAGGAGGGCCCCTTGTGCGCAGCGTGGTACTGATCTAACCTTTGAAATCAATTGAGTCACCATGATTTACCTCCTTCACAGACCTGTCGGACCGGGGTGTAGGGGCTCCTGGGGTGGGAGATTCCACCTTTTGGAATAAGAAAAGGAAATATTCTAGCTGTCAACAGTTGAGTTCTGCAAGTTGTAGACTTCCTTCCAGCAAATGATTGCAAATATCACGATCAACATATTCTCATAAGGATATGGGACGCATTTAGATACTCCTAAATTGCAACAGAAGCAGTTATAAACCAAATGGAACCCAATAATAAATGTATGTCGTCCATTAGAGGATGCTCTTTGGTGCTAAAGTAAGTGATCAAGCTCCTAACCTTCCTAGACAGCTGATCCCAAACTTCATGGGCTCTTCTGAGGCAAACATAATCTCTTCCAATGACATCTTACGCTTGAAATCCCGACCTATGATAATTTGAGTTTTAAATCAGCAAACAAAGATAGAAGTCGGCAGTCAAACAAAGTAGTAACAAAATGGAAAGTATATCTATAATTGATAGTTTGGCATGAAATTAAAATGTTAGTAATATCTTAAATTTGCTGCTTGCCTAAAAGTTTCACTCTTAAGATCTAATTTCCATGAGGATAGATGTTCTAATCAAAACATGTGTTACTGCGTCATTTGGTGACAGAATGTTCACTGTGTGAATCTTACAGGATGGTAGTAATGTATGTGTAGTTTAGAGGAAGGCATCGAACATTGGTACTTTTGATTAGCTGAATCACAAACCAATTACTCACTAATATATATTTTTCGAGCACGGCTCAATATCAATCTTTAAATTTATTGGTATTTACTTGCCTTTTGTAGGTATTCATCCTAAACTTCTCCATGTGCTGTGGTTTCTGGAATGGTAAAAAGTTGCCTACTAAGCTGATCACTACAGCTCCTGCTCATAGGAAATGGCGAATTCAAATGTGCTTATGATGATAGTTTTGGGTGCTATGCCTAATTAAGATACTTGTGTCTTTTACACATTCTTCTGTAGATAAAAGAATCTTGTTATATATGCATAATGATTGATGTACATAAAAGTGTTTTTGTGATGGTTATATGGAAACTCCTCACGAGATGCAATAGTAAGGGTGACCTCTATCCTTTCCTATTCACGTTCGCTGCCAGTGTCATCCCTCCCACATCTCTCACTGCCGTTGTCTCTCCTCCCACCGCTTTAGCAACAATTTCTCTGTCAACCTGGCACAATAGACTTGGACACCTAAGAGCTCCTGTTTTTAATTTTCTTAGAAACAATAATTTAATTCGTTGTCATAATGGAAAATTTTCCCAACAGTGTCTTTCTTGTCCTTTAGGCAAACATATTCGCCTTCCGTTTCAGTCTTCTTCAAGTGTTACGTATTCCACCTTTGACATGGTTCATACAGATTTATGAACATCTCCCATTACTAATTCACTAGGTCATAAATTTTATCTCGTCTTATTAGATGACTTTTCTCACTTTGTCTGGGTCTATCCGATTAAATTCAAGTCTGAAGTGTTTGCCAAGTTTCTTACATTCCGTGTCTATGTCAAAACACAATTTCGAAAAGACATAAAATCGCTTCAATGTGATAACGGTCGTGAGTTCAATAATTCCGCGTTTCACAATTTTTGCTCTACTAATGGCATAGTTTTTCGGTTCTCGTGTCCCCATACCTCCTCTCAAAATGGCAAGTCCGAACAAATCATTCGCATTATCAATAACATGGATCGTACGATCCTATTTCATGCCTCTCTCCCCCTTCCTTTTGGGTCTATGCTGTGAAAATGGTCGAATATATTCTAAATATTTTGTCCAATCATACTCTCCAAAATAGAACACCCACTAAAATGTTATTTCGTAGGATCCCAACTTATGAGCACATACGAATTTTTGGTTGCCTTTGCTATTCAAATCTTGCCTCCACCGTCCCTCATAAATTAGCACCCCGAATCACTCCGTGTGTCTTCATAGGTTTCCCGTCTAATCATAGGGGTTATTTGTGCTATGACTTGTCCACTCGTCAGATTCACGTCTCTCGTCACGTCACTTTTGACGAGATGATTTTTCCTTTTGCAAATATTCAAAAATTCTGAAACACGGACTACACCTTTCTAGACGAGTCCGACATCTCCCCCGCCATACTTCGCGAACTGCACCAGTCCATCACTACCACCCCGACTGATCAGTCGTCACCGCTCGTCACTGTCACTGCCGGAAAGCGGTCAGACCTCTCGTCGCCGATCGCCGGCACAACCACCAGCTCTCTACCGACATACTTCTCGACCATTATCTCCCCTATCAGCCGGCAAAATAAAAAACAAGTCACTATGTCACCCACCGCCGCTCCTCCAGTCGACACCGACTCCGTTACAACCCCACTCGGACTCCATCACTGCACCGTCACCTCGACAGCCCATCACAGTCCCATCTCTATCCCAGCCATCGTACATATGACCCTACTTACCAAGCGACCCATTCATCATCACCGGTACCACCATCGGACCACCCACACCAAATAGATCTCACTAGATCTTGCTTCCTACCCAACATGCCATTGTCTCCCGTAGTAGCCAATCCAATACCTGGTCCCATCACCTAAACCCCACCTAACACTAGGGATGGCAATTGGGTAGGGCGGGTGCGGGTACCCTCTCCCCCGCACCTGTACCCGTCAGAAAATTTTATACCCATTACCAACCCGCCACCCGTGGCTGGTACATTTTCAACATCTATATCCGCCTAGACGGGTATATTCTTAAATCCACACCCGCTCCACCACCCAAATGGATATACGCCACCCGCTTGTACCCGCTAGCCATATTTTATAATCAATTCATTTGTCATTTTGTCAACCCGCCAATACATGAGAATTATCTACTACTACTATATTGTATCTACTACTACTATAATGTACCAAATTATTTGGGCTTTAGATAAATATAAAGTTGTACAAATCAAATTATAGTTGGCGGGTACAAGGAGGGCGGGTGGATTTGGGGCGGGAGGCGGGGCATGCGGGTATGAGGCGGATATAACTGTAAATCCACCACCAACCCATATCCGCATACTACCCGCCAAAGTTATACCCATATCCACCTACTACATGTCAAAGTTATACCCATATACGCCCCAACTGGGGCGGGTGCGGTACCGAATTTGCAAAATTGTACCCACCTGCCATCCCTACCTGACACCGTCACTGACCCCAGTTACCCGGTTCAGCCCACCCACCAAAACACCCAACATATCCCTGCCCCTTCGCACCATATGGAAACTCATGCCCAACACGGGATTTTCAAACCCAAAGTCCAATTTAATCTATCAACAAAATCCATATTCCCAATTCTCAATTCTCAATTCCGAAAAACCCAAAATTAGCCAAATTAGACCCAAATTGAAATGATGTCATGTGTGAGGAATTTAATGATTTAACAAAACAACACACTTGGGATTTGATTCCTAAATAGGAGGGGGTGAATATGATCCGATGCATGTAGTTTTTTCATCACAAATTCAGAGACAGTGGTGATTTAGAGAGGTACAAGGCAGGACTTGTGGCTAATAACACTAATCAACATAAGGGCATTGATTGTGGTGAGACAGCCAGTCCGGTTGTTAAACCAGCTACCATTCGCACAGTTCTGAGTATTATTATGGGTAAGCATTGGTCGATTCATCAGCTTTATGTGAAGAATGTGTTTCTACATGGGAATCTGAAAGAAACTATTTACATACACCAGTCACCTGGTTTTTTCCATCCAGCAGCCCCTCAGTTTGTTTGTCATCTCCGTAAATCATTTTATGGTTTGAAACAGGCCCCTAGAGCGTGGTATGATCGCTTTGCACAATACATTATGCGGATTGGGTTTGTATGCAGCAAATGTGATAATTCTCTATTTATTTTTCATAGAGGTAGTAGCATTGCTTATTTGTTGTTATATATGGATGACATTGTGCTTACTACCTCCTTTGATTTGTTGAAAAATGGGATCATTGCATTACTTAAAACCGAATTTGCTATGACTGACTTGGGGAAGTTGAGTTACTTTTTGGGAATATCAGTGACTAGATCTGCAAATACTATGTTTTTGTGTCATCGCAAGTATGCAGTGGAGATAGTTTACATGGCTAAAATGGTGAACTGTGAGATAATGTCCACTCCGGTTGACTCAAAATCAAAGCTTAGTGTCGTTGATGGTGATCCATTATCTGATCCAACCCATTACAAGAGTCTTGCAGGTGCACTACAATATCTTACTTTTACCAGGCCTGATATTGCTTATGTTGTTCAGTATGTATACTTATTCATGCATGCCCATGGAGCCTTATTTTACTGCCCTTAAGCGAATCATTCATGTTGATGAGAAGGTTGTCCGGACACGCGACGCTCCACCTCCGGCTACTGTGTGTTCTTAGGGGATAATCTCATCACTTGGTCTGCTAAGAGACAAGTCATATTATCCGTTCGAATGCAGAAACAGAGTATAGAGGCGTCGCAAATATTGTTGCTGAGATCTGCCGACTCCGAAACCTTCTTTTGGAGCTTCAGTGTCCCTTGCGTAAGACGTCTTTGGTTTACTGTGATAACATATCCGCCATATATTTATCTCATAATTCGGTTCAGCATCAACTAACCAAACACATAGAAATGGATGTACAATTTGTTCGTGAGAAGGTTGGTATCGGTCATGTTAAGGTGTTGCATGTGCCTTCTTCGTATCAGTATGCGTATATCTTCACGAAAGGTCTTCCTAGACAGATATTCCTTGACTTCAGATCCAGTCTTCGCGTCCGGCCTCATCCCGCTCCAACTGAGGGGGTGTATTAATGTATGTTACTAAAATATACTCCATATATTTTGTAATATTTAGTGTTGTATAATTATGATAGATATAAGATACTTATTATAATGGGGTTCCACATTGTACACACTATATATATTTGTATTAATGAGAAAGACTCCCCAATGGAGATTAATACAATTCTTCAATGTAAATAATGGATCTTGGGCCTAACTCTACCCAAAAAGCTAGCTTGTAGGGTGAGGATTGTCCAAGTTCATATAAGGAGTCCATATTCCCATTCCATATCCGATGTGGGACTCTTAACACTCCCCCCGCACGCCCAGACCTTGTTAACTGGAGCGTGGAATATAATTTGGGGGCCCAACATCGGTGAACAAAGAATTGGAATGGGTCTGGCTCTAACACCATGTAGAATTGTATTAATCTCTATTGGGGAGTCTTTCTCATTAATACAAATATATATAGTATGTACAATGTGGAACCCTATTACAATAAGGATCTTATATCTATCATAATTACACAATACTAAATATTATAAAATATATGAAGTATATTTTAGTAATATAAGTTAATAGGAAATGTCATGTTCTGTTGTATTAGCACCAAGGCCTTTGGCTAAGTATGGTTCACTTTTTTAGCTGTACTACCTAAAAATAACAGAAAAAGCTGCGGCAAAACCCGCATGTTGGCAATGCCTATCTAGCAAGACTTGGTACTAAAACCAAAACAACCAAAGAAATAAAATAGGAAGCAGATTCCTACCCACCAAAAAAATTCTATGCCT
Source organism: Anisodus acutangulus (assembly GCA_029783415.1). Taxonomy (NCBI): domain Eukaryota; kingdom Viridiplantae; phylum Streptophyta; class Magnoliopsida; order Solanales; family Solanaceae; genus Anisodus; species Anisodus acutangulus. The sequence continues at coordinate 8,749,202 of CM056509.1, forward strand.
CATCGACTTTCAAATGGAACCAAAAGAACATATCACTAACATGTAATGAGAGAGGTATCAAGAAGTACATTTTCAACTCCATGTTTTGGAGAGGAATCTAGGGCGAAATTATTCTATAAAGCAGAATAACGTAAGTTGATGTTTCCAATAATTCAGACCCTGAGAGGAATATCAATGGTTGGAATCTCCATCAGAATCCTTGGAGACCAAACCTAGCTTGCCGCACTTTGCGAATACCTAGACCGCGAAACTCAATTTTCAAATGAAAAAAAAAGTCCCATCGATTGTTGCATTGTAAATCTAAAGAGACAGGGTATATTTAAGAAAAAAGAATAAGTACAGAAAAACTCAGCACAATTATAAAGCATGTACCAAAGACAAAGACTATGGAAACTCACCAAAACTCCAAGCAAAATCAGTATAAGCAGAGTAATCGCCGGCAAAGTCACGTAGAAGCGCAAAAGTGCGCGAGAGAGAAGTTGATTCTCAGATATAAGTTCCCCTACATGTACTGGTTTTCTAGATATCACCCACATGAAATAGAGCTTTAATTGTGGTAATCTAAAATTTTAACAATCTTCTTTAACTTTGAAAATTGCTATAAAATCAATCCAAAATTATATCAAATCTCAACGAAATTGCTTCAAATTTTAGATATGAATTCTCTTGACGTTCCGATTTTTTTGAGGCATGGCAGCTGCTACAATCCAAAATATGTCAAATCTCAATAAAATATCTGTTAGAAATTTACTAATGTGAAATTAAGTTTATCCCATTATTTATGACTCGAACAATTGGGGCCATGCACGTCAGAAACATCGTTTTCACACACGTGCACATGTAGTGCCAAGTATCACAAATTTCATTAGTGAAAGAGATATTGGTACGTAAGTAAAACATTTTAGACATAGAATGTTGGACGGTTATTGGCCAAATGAAAAGTATTCCATGTGGGTAAACGAATGAAGAAGTGTGCGAAGTGTAAGATGAAACGAGTCAGAAAACGCCGCGGAGCCGCAAAGGGCCGCGGCGCAGCCCAGTCGGAGCTGAGGCGCTAGAGCGCCACAGCGCCTCCTAGGAAGAGTCGCGGCGCTAATTGGGAGTTCAGCCACTGGAGCTGAGGCGCTAATTCGTAAAGTCGCATCGCTTCGGAGGCAGAATGCTGCGACGGGAAAATGGAAAGTTCTGACTTTTAGGCTGGTTTTGGAGCATTGAATCTCCATTATTTGGCACATGAATTCAGCCAATATTTGGCTGAATGTAACCCCTCAATAAGTGGCATTACACATATATTGAAGGCCATTAGTTGGCTAGTTGATGGGTCATCTCCTTACACTATAAATTGAGTCATTTGGCTCAATTGTTCAACACACGTAAGATATTTTTCTGAAATCTTCTTCTTCCTCTCTAGCAAGTTTTCTATATTCAAAGTTCTTCAAAAGTAACACTTGAGTTTTCTTTTGCTCATTTGTTAAGTTGCTGTTGTATCTTGGGAGACTATTGCCCGACATCGTAAAATGATATATATGGGGCAATCTTGTTTTAAAGACAGAGTGTCATCACTCGACTCAGTAAATCACAAGGAGTTTGTATCGTTCTTGATTCCAGTTTGTTGTAATTTTTAGTTTATCATTTCTAGCTTTGTAATATTTACTTCTCGTTTCCTGCAATTGTTGTAACCCATAATTTTAAGACAAGATTGTTGTAAGTGCTTAGAGAGATGACTGGAAGAGAACAACTTCTGATTCTGCTGCTGCTACTACTCAAGGAAACTCTTCTGCCTTCCCCACTACTCAAGGAACACCCAATTCCTTTCCAGTTGCTCAAGGGAACGTTAATGTTCCTCCACCTTCCGGTTTCCATAATGAACGCCCAAAGAAGTTTATGGGCTCCAACTTCAAGAGATGGCAGCAGAAGATGTTTTATCTGACTGTTATCAGAATGGCTCGTTTCCTAACAGAAGATCATCCACAAGCTGGAGATGAAGTGGACCCTCAGCCTAATGAAACGGCTGAAGGGGGCCAAGGTATCCATGTCGTCAATGGCATAAAGATGGTTCTTGATGCTTGGAGTCATAGTGACTTCATGTGTAAGAACTATATTCTGAATTGTCTGTCAGACCCACTATACACGGTATTGCATCGTAGGTACCGCCAAAGAGTTATGGGAAAAGTTGCAGAAGAAGTACAAAGCACAAGATGCTGGTACTAAGAAATTCATCGTTGGTTAATTCCAAAAATTTTAAATGGTGGATAGCAAAACTATGATGTCCCAAGTCCAGGAATTTCAAATGATTCTACATCACCTGGATTTGGAAGGTATGAAACCAAATGAGCAGTTTTTTGTTGCATCACTGATTGAGAAGTTACCTCCCTCATGGAATGAGTTACTTAAATCTCAAGACAAAGGAAATGACCTTTGAGGAACTTATTATCAAACTCCAGATTCAGGAAGATAATAAGAAGACCTTGCCTAGGGGAAAACAACCCGCTGAGGCAAAGGAAAATCTGGTTGAGGCCAAAGGGAACCCAAGCAAGAAGTGCAAGTTCAACAAAGACGGCAAGACCCAGGTGGCGGAGATTTTCAAAGAGAACTGTCACCACTATGGGAAACTTGGCCACATGATCAAGGATTACCGCAAGCTCAAGACTGAGCAACAAGAGAAGGCAAAGGCCAAAGGCAAGGCACAGGCTAACATCGTCAAAGACACGCTTCTTGACGACATGATTGAGGAGTTCTCGGCGGTGGTGCTTGAAGAAAACCTTGTTGAGAATCCCATACAATGGTAGATGGACACGGGTGATACTAGACACATTTGTTCCAATAGAGATGCATTCTCCACATATACACCAATTACAAACAAGAAGTTGTTCATGGGTAACAACGTTTCCTTTGACGTGCTGGGGTAGAAAAGGTAGTCCTGAAAATGACTTCTGGAAAGGAGCTCACTCTGAAGGAGGTGATGCATGTCCCTGAGATTATGAGGAATTTAATTTCAGGTCATTTATTGGTTAATGCTGGTTTTAGGCTAGTATTTGAGTCCAATAAGTTTGTAATCACCAAGAATGAAACTTTTGTGGGAAGAAACTTCATCTGTGAAGGCCTCTTCAAAGTTAATGCCACGTTTGTAATACTTGCAGGCAATAATATTGAAGCTTCTTCTTACTTGCTTGAGTTCTCTAATTTATGGCATCATAGATTAGGACATGTTAACTATAAGTCCATCCAAAGATTGGTTAAGTTGGAGTTGTTGCCGTCTATCGACGTAAACCCTCAACATAAGTGTGAGGTGTGTGTAGAGGCAAAACTCACAAAGCTTCTTTTTCAATCCGTCGAAAGGAATACCGCTCCTCTAGAACTTATTCACACAGATATATGTGATTTGAAGTTTGCACGAACTAGGGGGAACAAGTACTTTGTGACATTCATTGATGATAGCACAAGGTATTGTTACCTTTACGTGTTGAAAAGTAAAGACGAAGCCTTTGAAGCGTTCCGAAGCTACAAATCAGAAGTTGAAAACCAACTAAGCGTGCAGATTAAATCCATTCGTAGTGATAGAGGATGAGAATATGTAGCGCCATTTGAGGAATATTATTCGAATCGGGCATTGTTCATCAAATAATGGCTCCTTACTCACCTCAGTCGAACGGTGTTGCTGAATGCAAGAACCGCACATTGAAGGAAATAATGAATGCCTTGCTCATCAATTCTGGTCTTCCCCAAAACCTGTGGGGAGAAGCCGTCCTTACCACTAATACTATTCTTAACAGAGTCCCACATAAGGGTATGGAAAAAACTCTATATGAATCATGGAAGGGAAGGAAACCCACCTATAAATATTTAAAGGTGTGGAGTTGTTTGGCAAAGGTTGAAATGCCCAAGTCAAAGCAGGTCAAGATTGGGCCTAAGACTGTAGATTGCATTTTTATCGGATATGTAAATAATAGTAGTGCTTATCGCTTCGTAGTGCATAAGTCAGATATCCACGGGGGTACAATCATGGAATCAAGGAATGCTCAATTTTTTGAGAATACTTTTTCTAGAAAGGAAAAAGACATAACATCTCGCAAATGAAGTTATGAACATAGCTCTTAGGAACTAGGAGTCATTGACTACCCGGATCTAGATGGTTCAGATCTAGTGGACTTCAAAGTGGCTGAATATTTGGAATCTAGTATTCTAGATTCTCAGAACTTGGAGACTCCAGAGATAGAACCGAGGCGAAGTAAAAGGGCCAGGACGGATACATCCTTCGATCCTGACTTTGTAGCTTATATGGTTGATGACGAACCAAGGACAATTGCTGAAGCATTGTCAACTCCAGAGGCATCGCTCTCGAAAGAAGCTATTGAGAATGAAATAGACTCCATCCTGCATAACCATACTTGGGAGTTGGTTGATCTTCCTCCGGGAAATAAACCGTTGGATTATAAATAGATACTCAAACGGTAGTATAAAGCAGATGGGTCTATAGATAAGTACAAGGCCAGGTTGGTAGTCAAGGGCTATCGGCAGAAGGAAGGCCTTTACTATTTTGACACGTACTCCCCGGTGTTTAGGATGACGTCCATACGAGTATTCATTGCGATCGCAGCATTGCGTGACCTTGAGATACATCAAATGGATATCAAGATAGCCTTCCTAAATGGTGATTTGGAAGAAGAAATCTATATGGAACAACCCGAGGGGTATGTGGTTCCAGGGTAAGAGAAGAAAGTCTGTCGACTTGTCAAATCTCTGTACGGACTGAAATAGGCCCCGAAGTAATGGCATGAAAAAATTGATAGTACTCTACTATCGAAGGGTTTCTCCATTAATGAGTGTGACAAATGTATCTACACGAAAGGTAAATCTGACTCGTTCGTCATGATATGCATGTACGTAGATGACATGTTGATCATAGAGAGCAGTCCTAGCTTGATCCTAGAGACTAAGAACATGTTGAAACAATGCTTCGATATGAAAGATATAGGTATCACAGATGTCATCTTAGGGATAAAGATCTCTAAGACGTCTGACGGACTGGTCTTATCTAAGTCTCACTACATCGCGGATGTGTTGAGAAAGTTTGAGATGTTTGACAGTTCGCCTATGAAGTCACCACTGGATAGAAATCAAAAGCTTGATAAAAATCGTAGTGCACCCGTATGCCAGGAGCAATATGCACATGTGATTGGGAGTCTGATGTACATAACAAACTGCACCCGACCTGATATTGCTTATGCAGTCAATAAGTTAGCTAGGTTTACTCGTAATCCGAGTAATGATCATTGGAAGGCGTTGAATCGGGTACTACGATACCTGAAATACATGCTAATTTATGAGTTACATTATTCGAGATATCCAGTTGTACTAGAGGGGTACAATGATGCAAACTGGATATCTGATATAGAGAACACCAAGTCCACCAGTAGGTATATATTTACAATTGGTGGTGGGGTTGTGTCTTGGAAATCCTCTAAGCAAACTTGCATCGCCCTATCCATGATGGAATCGGAGTTTATCGCTTTAGACAAAGCAGGAAAAGAAGCTGAGTGGCTTCACAACTTCTTAGAGGATGTCCCTTGTTGGGACAAACACGTACCTTATGTAATGATCCACTGCGACAGTCAGTCGTCTCTAGGAAGGGCACGAAATTCTATGTATAACGGTAAGTCTTGTCATATTCGACAGTGACATAAGACCGTTAGGCAGTTAATCACCACGGGTATAATATCTATTGATTACATAAAATCAAAGGATAACATAACGGACCCGCTGACAAAGGGCTTACCCAAAGATCAGATATTCTGCTTGTCTAGGGGAATGGGCTTAAAACTAAAGCTATAAGGACCAATACGGTGGTAACCCAACCTTACTGACTAGAGATCCCAGGAATTAGGTTCAATGGGAAAAATAAGCTGTAAAGGTTCAGTTGAGCGCTTCGGTGGAAGCATGAGCACTTCGGATAGTGATTTATGTAAAGAAACATCAATCCAAGGTCGTTCCCGCGATAGACATTAAGTGCTATCTGCAGTGTGGGTAAAGGTTAGGTTTCCAAAACCTTTAATGATCCTCAACGATTGAGGTTAGGTTTGGGGAAACTTTTAATAGTTCCTAACACTTGTAAAGTGGGGTATAGCAGGAGACCGCCTATTTAAGTATGAGGACAGGCCGCCTCAAATGAACGTACTTAAGAATCTAAGAAGTGTCCACGGCCACAACGAACAAAACAGTACGAAGAACAGAGTAAGGGAAGTTGTTGTATTGGTACCGTTGACTTGGCTTACACTAAACACTGACGGTTCAAGACATCACGTTCACCGCGCAGTAAGTAAGTCCGATCGTATTCAACTATGGAAGGTTCAAAGCGGAAGCTACCTATCCAGATACAACATCGGTCCGCTGAAAGATTGTTGAAAAAGGCACCATGTGAGTGCGTCAAAATCTCTTTCAAGAGGGGATTGTTGGAAATTTACTAATGTGGAATTAAGTTTATCCCATTATTTATGACTCGAACAATTGGGGCCCTGCACGTTGGAAACATCCTTTCCACACACATGCACACGTAGTGCCAAGTATCGCAAATTTCATTAGTGAAAGAGATATTGGTACGTAAGTGAAACGTTTGAGACATAGAATGATGGACGGTTATTGGCCAGCTGACAAGTATTCCACGTTGGTAAACGAAGGAAGAAGTGTGTGAAGTGTAAGATGAAACGAGTCGGAAATCGCAGCGGAGCCGCGAAGGGCCGCGACGCATCCCCGTAGGAGCCAAGGCGCCGGAGCGCCACGGCGCCTCCCAGGCAGAGCCGCGGCGCTAATTGGGAGTTCATCCACTGGAGCCATGGCGCTAATTCATAAAGTCGTGGCGCTTCGGCGGCAGAATGCTGCGACGGGAAGATGAAAAGTTCTAACTTTTGGGCTGGTTTTGGAGCATTGAATCTCCATTATTTGGCACATGAATTCAACCATTATTTGGCTGAATGTAACCCTTCAATAAGTGCCATTACATTTCTATTGAAGGCCATTAGTTGGCTAGTTGAGGGGTCATCTCCTTACACTATAAATTGATGCATTTGGCTCAATTGTTCAACACAGTTAAGATATTTTTCTGAATTCTTCTTCTTCCTCTCTAGCAAGTTTTCTATATTCAAAGTTCTTCAAGAGTAACACTTGAGTTTCCTTTGCTCATTTGTTAAGTTGTTGTTGTATCTTGGGAGACTATTGCCCGACACCGTAAAAAGGATATATACGGGGCAATCTTGTCTTAAAGACAGAGTGTCATCACTCTACTCAGCAAATCACAAGGAGTTTGTATCGTTCTTGATTACAGTTTGTTGTAATTTTTAGTTTATCCTTTCTAGCAATTTGTAATATTTACTTCTCGTTTCCTGCAATTGTTGTAACCTACAATTTCTTCAAATTTCATATATGAATTCTCTTCTATGTTCCAGTTTTTTTTAGATATCACTCACTCAAAACGGAGCTCGTTTGCAGTAACCCACATTTTTTTACTAAAGCTTCGAAGCTTTATTAATGATCGTCAATGGCTTTTAGCTCATTCTTCACGTTTTTCATCAACCAACATGTATATATACTTCAAGTTTAGCTTTCAATGACAATTACACACACAGAAGATGAACGAATGAGAGAATTTGAGAGTAAAAGAATGATTTTCAAGAAGAACATTAGATTTTTTTTTTGAAAAGTTCAAAACTTAAAGGAGGGCCTACCACTTAAAAAGGTTTTGGGGTCCTCTGAACTAAATCATCCAAGTTTCTCATATGCTTCCTTTGTCAGGTCATGATTTTTCCCCTAGACTTATAAATCAAGGTGTTTTGTTTGAATTCTTTTTAACCTACAATGTTAATTACGGCCTACGGTTGGTAAGGAGTAATATTGGATAAGATTGGCAATCAGGTCTTGAAATTCTGACTCCACCTTTAATTAATTAATGTTGCCCTGTAATTGTTATTATCTTTTTCCTATAAAGCTTAATTAGTTAGACGAAGTACACTATTGTATGACGAAGTAATCTTTCTAGCTTATTATAAAAATCATTATCGCACTCCTGAAAGATGGCATACAGTGTTAGTTATAATGCAGTACGGGAAGTAAATAAATATTACAAGTATTTGAAAGGATGAACAAACAGCTAATATTCAGAACTGTCGCAAGCTTGTTGAGTCTTGAATTTTGATAACCTGAAATAAAAAAATATTAAATCTGGATTGTTACAACTGTGGCTGAGTCGAGAGATGGCTCTCTGTCTTTAAAACAAGATTGCCCCATATATATGCTTTTACATTTTTCGGGCAATAGTCTTCCAAGATAAAATAACTAATCAACACTACAAAGCAAATAGGTTGATTCTGACGAAGAAAACTAACACGAAACGACTTGCTGATTCAGAGGGAAAATGAAGGAAAAGTTTATGTTTTTGTTGCTCACTTTTGGACAGATTTTCTCTTGTTTTTCCGTCCTCTCTCTTTCTCTATATTATATACCTCAAATCTGTTTCAGAAGTTTATATAGTGTTTAGGAGGAGGAGAGATGATTAAGAGGCCCTTTAAGAGGTGTAATCATGGGTATTCATGGTTAGTTGGCTTTCTGGCTGCTTCCTGAAACTTCAGGGACCAAACTATAAATACCAAATAGTTTGGGGTCCAAAAAAAAGCCCAGAAGCCCACGACGGGACGGGCGCGCAGCGCGCGTGTGGTGCTAGCCTCGAACCCAAGCACACATAGGTCATCCCTCCTTCAAACACATGGGTTACCCCTTGTGATCCCAAATCCTTATCTATTTTTTAGACTTATAAAGAGAACAATTCTTCATTTTCCCACCAATGTGATAGATTTGTCCCACACCATATTTTCATGTCTCGAACACCTTACTTCGTGGATCAATATCTCTTTCATTTCTTAACGAAATTTGACGATCCTTGGCCCTACGGTCATCTACTCACTTAGTAGATTATGCACGTGTGAAGAGACAAAACCTCCAACATGCGGAACCCTAGTGTTTAAGTCATTAAATATGAGTGGACGCAACCTCCCCACCAAAGATAAATTTTCAACATACAGCTTGTTAGCCGCACTCGACTTTTCCGTGAAATATTAATTTTATAAAAATTGGGTATTTTTTCTCCTATTATACCAATAACTAATGATATTATGAATTAATCGTACATCGGAGCGTGTTACTTTTCAAAGTTTTCCTTGTAACTGCTTTAATAGTGGAAATCTGGGGATTTTCAAAGAAGGTTCTTGTGAGCCACCTTACAGCTTATGTCGTGTCACTCGCACTAGGATACCCTCGATCACTTAAATTAAATGTTTTTCCATTTTCCTTGTTGCTTTCCTAGTGATCATTGTGAGGAAATATATAGAGTACTAGAGTTCGATCAAGGGACGATTTTAGGTGTTAAAATTGGGGCACATGATTTCTCTGTAAAACTAATATTTTATATTTATTTTTTAAAATTAATATTTCATTCGTCCCAATTTATTTGGCACCATTTGACTTTCATTTGACTTGGCACGAAATTTAAGGAAGACTTTTGTTAGTTACCGATGCCCCAACATTCTTGAGTTGGTCTGACAAAACCTTGAGTCGTTGAGAATATGCGGATGCATTGGGGAAATCGCCATGTCAGTGGTGGAGAATTCTTGCTCAAGTGTGACAGCCCGGGAGTTTTTATTATCTTGTAATATATCACGTAATCGATACCAAGCCTCCATTGTCGTGAAGTCGGGTTCAAGAATCGTATGGAACAAATCACTCAAAATTGTGGCATAAATCCACTGGAGGACCGTCGCATCGAGGGTCAACCATAATTACTTTTCATCCTCCATTTTCGGCACCTTCTCCTTGCCTTTTTCCGGCGGAATTATGTGATGGATAACCCGGTGTGACCGACAATGAATTTTGAAAAGTTCCGCCCATATCGCATAATGGACGCTCTCCATCTCAAGAGTGATGGAAACATAGATAGGAACTTTCCCTAGAATTTGATACCATGTAATAAATATCTTTCTTGATTATTTCATTCCAAATGAGTAGTAAATATACCCATAATACAAGCATAATCCTAGGCTAGAATTAAGGTAATAAATGACTAAATATACACCTATCATATACAAAATATACACAATTATGACAAAATATTCTATCATATTCTATCAAGATCGGTATAAATATTTTGGAGATTTATGTAAGGACCAAACCAATGAATGAAAATAATGTATTTCAAATGAGTGATCGACATGGTTATCACATGAATTTATTGGCTCAAAATTATGGATTTGCGATGATCAGTCAACCTCATTTTGCAGAACCAATTATTCAACCATCATTCTATCAATTGCTGATGCACAACAATCCAAATTTCTATAATCAATCTCACACCAATGTGTCATCATATAGTGCAACACCTGATTTCCGTCAATCATTTGGTGCAGGTCCTAGCAGGTATGTTCACCGATCATTTGATGAAGGCTCAAGTAGTCAAAGACACATGGGTAGTAGCCACAGAGAATATGAGGCCAGGTAAATCAACAAATTATATTTTTCTGATAGCTTGGGTTTATATAATTAGTCAAATTATATGTACTCCCCATAAGATGTTTGTACTACTAACTGTTGCACTTTTACATATTTTTAATTGTTGCACTGTTATTTAGTGATAGAACAGGTTTATTAGAAACGTCAAAATTGTTGCATTTTTCAACTTTTAAATGTATTCGTACTCGTTTAAATTTTTTGCTTAGAGAAATAAGTTGCTTATATTCCTACAATCTTACTACAATTTATTAATATGGTGCCTTTCCTTTTCTCCACAGAGAAGCTGAGGCCAGCGTTGATATGTTTAATGATGCAAATGCGGGAATGAGCATGAAAATTCAAGGATGACGAACCTTCAGGAGATGATGAAGAGAGTGAAATAGAAAGTGAACCTGATGAAGATATCAGTGATATTGGAGATTTATTTTAAAATAATATTGGTGTAAATCCTCATAATCAATTTGGCCATGGTTCTGAAATTCCATGTCATGATATACCCTACTTTACGACATTGGAGAACGAAGAAAATATTTTCATCTCTACAAGGGAATCTGAGATGGGATGTTGTCCAGTTTGGTCCGAGGATGCCAAAAAGATTTGGAGAAAAATATGTATTTTAGTAGCAAAGCAAAGTTGAAACGGGCTGTGACGATTTGGAATTTGTGCAAAAATAAAGAGTTCGAGGTGGTAACGTCAAACAGGAGTCTATGGGTTGTGAGATGCAGGTTTTATAATTTATTGGGTTGCCTATGGTTTCTTCGAGGCCGGAAGGTTGGAAATAACCTTTGGATGATAGGAAAGTATGTTGATAATCATAGATGTGAGATTGAAAGACTGAAGGGCTTACGACAGGTCATGCTAACCTAGATACCAATTTGATTGCATCCTTGTTTCTAAATCAAATTCGAGAAAATCCCAAGTTGTTGGTAGTAGATGTCATGACTAAGGTTCATGAGAATTTGGTCATCAAGTGACATACAGGAAAGCGTGGCTTGGACGTCAACGTGCATTTGAATTGGTGTATGGTGACTTTCAAAAATCATTTATTGAGCTTCCTAATTTTTTTGCAGATTTTCAACTCTTTAATCATGGAACAGTTGTGGAATGGAAACACGAAGAGTCTATAAGTTCAACAGAGGTAAAAATTTCAAGTTTATATTTTGGGCTTTCAAGCCATGCATTGATGGATTCCAAACGTGTTGCCCTATTATTTCAGTAGATGGAACTCATATGTATGGAAAATATGACATCACATTATTAATTGATGTTGGAATTGACGAAAATGATAACATTCTTTCTCTAGCATTTGCTATTGTTGACAGGTGATGGATAGATATTTCTCTATTTTTATGAGCTTATTTGATGTATTTTTTTTATGTGAAATTAGAGATTCTACGTGTGAATATTGATAATGGATGTCGTTTCGTGTCTAGGTAAAGGCGAACTTAACTTAAAGACGAAAATGGATGAAACGAGGAAGAAAGAAGGAGATAGTGCACTGCCAGGCTGTGCGCAATCGCGCACCTGACACCTCCTTTACGCAACACTTCGCGTGGAGGAGGCAGTGAAGATGAATTTGTGCCCAACACCTGTGTGAAGTGCCACGTGAAGCAATCATCTGTTGCACGATCGCCCATCACTGCGGACGAAGGATTTTAATTGAGGTAATTTTGTCATTTTACGGGCGGCCCTTGGATTCTATATAACGTTTTAACACACCTAAATTAGGTTATCTTTGGACGACATCATCTTGGGGAGATGGCTTAGAGTTTCAAGGAAGACTTTGCTACTTTTTACGATTGATTCAATACGAAAGTTTGAATCGAGAGTGGTCTGTAATGACTTATAGAATTTCCTCTTCTCTTATTATGTTTACTTTTGCTATTATGGAGTAGTTTTATCTGAGGGTTTTGACGGATATGGTGTTTTAAGACTCATGGATTGATTCCGTTTATTGCTAGAATTCTCTTTTGGAGTTTCGAAGTTTATGCATATGTTTTCCTTATTTTAGTTAATCGAAAGAGAACTATTTTATTGAGCGTGTATGCTAGTATATGAGTGTAGAATTTCAATTCTTGTGACTAATCGTAAGAGCTTTCTTGAATTGTTATTTAGCAAAGAAAGGAAGATATTCAAGGGAAGTTTTTCTTCTATTAAATTCAATTGAGAAGTCTGCATATGTTCTTCAGTTTCAAATTGGTCTATTCTTGATAATATCTAGGTTATTCGAAAGAAGAGTTAGAATATTACATGTAGATTAATTACTCTTTGAAATCGAATGAGTCAACGAACCTTCGAAAGAAGAACCTTGAATGATTAGAAATTCAAAGTTTTTTTAGCACATATCATGTCATGTGCCCTAATTTCTCCTATCAATAGTAACCCTTGATCAATTTCTGCATTTTAATTATTCATTAAGTTTACTAGTAAAATCTGTTACTCGTGATTGATATCACAACCTTCTAAATATTTGATATCTTGAATAATACTCAGCAAGACGTTGTTTGTACTGTTAATCACATCAGTTCATGTGGAGGCGATCTTAAACTATATTACTTTTACTAGTGAAGTGTTTAAAGAAATTATACTGTATTTTGCGCTCGTCAAATTTTGGCACCGTTGTCGGGGATTGACAATAATTAATATTCAAATAGAATATTGTGTATTAATTCTGATTTTTATTTTATTTTACCTACCAAGGTAGAGGTAAGACCTGCGTATACTATACCCTCCCCAGACCCCACGTTGTGGGTTTTCACTGGGTATGTTGTTGTTGTTTATTTTATTTAATTTTTTATTAGTACATTTAACCTGTGAGTTCTTCCTATTGTAGGTAACATATACTATTTTCTGACTCTTGGTGTATGACATGATCTTCGTCACATGAAATCATTCCGTACAATCCAGCGTTAGAGAAATCTTTGCGCCTACTAAGAAAAGAACTTGCAGAAAGAGTATCTGGGCAGTCATCGAATAGAGTGTCGCTGAAGGGGGTGGTGTCAACGATGTCCATCGAATAGACCCACTCAACCTCAATCGTGTCAATGATGAACCACTCGGTAATGAGGATGGTGTCGCTGAAGGGGTTGGGAACCGAGAAATCTTTGCCTTCCAGTTGAAGAAGTGGATCAAAACAACGGAAGAGCGGGGAGATTGCTTGGAGACTATGCTAGGACAAATTACAACGGGATGCAATTCAGTGAAAGATGTCCACTTATTGCGGCCAACTACTTCGAAATTAAGCACAGTGTTCTTCAAGCAATTCAAAACAATTATGTGTTCAGAGAAAAGCTAAATGAAGATCCAAATAGCCACTTGATGGATTTTGATGAAATCATGAACACGTTTCACTACAATAGGGCATCTGACGATGCAATCTACTTGAGGGCATTCCTTTTTCTCTGAAAGACTATGCAAAATTTTGGTTGAGAAGTTTACTGTCGGGATCAATTCGCACCTGGGAGGAGATGACTGATGTGCAGTGAAATTACACCTTTTGTATACCATTTCCTTAAGCTTTTCTAGCCCTTCAAGTAGGTTTTAATGTCATTTCTTGTGTTTATTTTGGTTTTTGTAGGATTTTTGCCTCGGGAAACCAAAAATGAGAAAAAATGCATAAACATGGACCAAAGTACTGAAAAAAGAAAGAAGTACAACAAAAGCCATTTTCGCGGACCGCAGAACCAGAATACGAGCCGCAGTTTTGGAGGCTCAGCCGCAATTTGTAAAAGTGAATAGAAGAATTTGGAGCCCCAAAATTGATCTCGCCCAAATTACACCTTTACTGTAAACAACACCAAAATTGATGACGTTCAAATCCACTCCTCAAAGATAAAATGTAAATGATCATCGTAATACAATTTACCCAACTAGGAGTCGTGGTCGAATCCACAGGGAACAATATACTAGGGCAATTGAGTTAGTTATGGAATTATCACCAATTAAGTTAAACCAAATGGTTTTCAATAAATGATTTTGTTTTAAAGATAAATAAAGATTAAACTAACTAATGGGCAGCACAAGTAATGGATGTTCGGGGCTTTGGAACATTGCAATTTAATTTAAACTCAATAATGATTCATTGCAAGTAATTATCTACCATTAATTAATCACGGGTCTAGTAAATTAGCCTTAGAATCTCAATTACCCACTAATGCCGCTCGACTATTTAGCGGGTCCACCTAAGCTTATTCTCTCGAATCAAACTAAGGAACATTAATCACATTCCAATATTAGGCTACACTAGGGTTTTTCCTAACTAATGGTCAAACCCATTAGATGAGGGTTAAAGCCTCAAATCGTGATAATCAATCTAACCCAAACCCTAATTTTCTCTCTCAAGTTTAATTAAGGATGAATGGACAAGTCTTGCGGTTAGCTAATCCCTTTGAAAACATTCAAGAACAAGATTAATTAAATAAGCAAGAGACCCATTTCATAAATAGTAAGAAATAATCAATATAAAAGTAACAAGAATTAAATACAAATACTACTCAACAAGTCTTTACAATTTTGTTGTCCAAAGTCATCACCCACACCAAATATGACAATACAAAGCAAGGAAATATAGAGATGAATTAAGAAATTCTCATTAATGATTTCAAGTATTCACTTCCATGGTAATGGGTGATGAAACCCTAGCCTCCAAATCTTGTTCTTCTTCTTCTAAGCTCTCAAATTATGTTGGAGAATGAATTGTTGAGTTTGGATATGAGTTGGTGTATTGTGTAATGAATTGGTCTCTTTCTCCAAATTCGAGACAAGACTTATATAGGGACCCAAAAATTCAGACTACAGAAAATTACAAAATACCATCGCCATCCACTCTGCGATCGTAGAATGGGACCGCAGAAATGATCTGCGGACCGTAAAATTGGCTTAGGATTTGCAGAGTGTCTTCATACTTGGACTGTCTCGAATTACGCCAGGAAGTGCGGTCTGCAGAACTAAACTACAGCCCACAATAATACTCCAAAGCATCGCAATCTGAGCTAAGACTGATGTGGAGCAGTGGTTCGAAGACCGACTATAGTCTACAGAATGAAAGTGTGGACCGCAGAGTGGGTCACACTTTGGGGATCCAAATTCTTCTATTCACTATTACGAATTGCGGCTAAGCCTCCAAAACTGTGGCTCGCATTCTGGTTCTGTGGTCCGCAGAAATGGCTTTTGTTGCACTTTTTTTTTCCAGCACTTTGGTCTACGTTTATGTACTTTTCCTTATTTTTGGTGTCCCGAGGCAAAATCCTACAGAAACCAAAATAAACATAAGAAATGACATTAAAACCTACTTAAAGGGCTAAAAAGGCTTAAGGAAAGGGTATCAAAATGCGTAATTTCACCTTACATCAACACCCCCAACTTAAACTCTTGCTTGTCTTCAAGCAACTAAAACAATTAAAACTAAAAATTATGACTAACAACAAAGCAATCGATTTTGCAGAGGGTGCAGCTCTTAGGCAGAAGAGGGATAAGTTGTTCAAACCTATTTACTATGCCAACCACATTTTCAATAGTGCATAGGTGAACTATACAACCACAGAAAAAGAACTCTTTGCAGTAGTTTTTACTTTCGATAAGTTCAGATCATATCTAATAGGTAGCAAGGTGATAATTCACACTAAGGTTGGCCAGTGAGTCGGGTCAGCCCGATCCCTGCCCGATCCCGACATTTAAAAAAAATAAAAAAAATTGCGGTATCGGGACTCGAGCCGGAATAGGACATGGTCTCATCCCGACCCATCCCGGCCCGCCAGTCCCGACCCGATCCCGCCCGAAACCTCCCCTTTTGCAAAAATAATCGTTGCACCAACGACCATTTTACATTTTGGTCGTTGTGCATCGACCATTTTTGGCCTCCCCCCCACCTCAACCCCCCTACCCCCTTAATATTTATCTGTAACCCATAAGTTATTATATTTACACTTTAACCCAATTTCTCAACTATAAATACCTCATTTTCTCTTCATCTTTCTCACAAATCTTCCTACAATCTCTCAATCTATAATGGTCGTTGGTGCGACGACCATTTTTGGCCTCCCCCAACCCCCCTAACCCCTTAATATTTATTTTTAATCCATAAGTTATTATATTTATACTTTAACCTAATTTCTTAACTATAAATACCTCATTTTCTCTTCATCTTTCTCACAAATCTTCCTACAATCTCTCAATCTATATCTCTACAAGTCTACATTGTCTACTAAATATTCAATTTTATTTATTCATTTGGGAATTGGGAGTGAAGTTGGCAACTAGCTTGAGGATCTTCCATCAAGCAAAGATTTAATTATCAACCTCTTGATTACACGTCGGCGTTTGGTACATTCGTTCCTTCATTAAATTATTATTGTTTGTTTATTTTATTTAGCGCACTTAATTTCATTTACTTTAATTATATATTAGTATAATTATAAATTTATAATGGTCATGCTTCTTCTAGTAGGGGAAACAAGGGCAAGAGTCATATTTCTAGACAAAATCATATTCCTACACAGGATGATTTTGTTGATACTGAACATTTTCCTACAATACCATTAGATTTAGACGAGGAGCTATTTTCTGGAACTCAAGAAGACTTTAATTTAGACGATGATTTAGCTGATACACCCATTAATGTAGATGACAACACATCCACTAGTGCACCTTCAACTGAAGTATCTCCTATTGCCCCTAGTATGAGACGAGGTCCAGCAAAACAACAATTAAAATCAGATGCATGGACATTTCTTGATAGGGACGTAGAGAATCAAGTAGCTAGATGTAAAATTTGTAAAGATGTTTTCAAATTTAAAACTGGAAAAGGTCACGTTGGGACGGGCGATTTAATGAGACACGTAGCAAGGGCTCATCCAGCTAGGTATGCCCAATATGAGGCTTCAAAACCGGGTGCGCAAACGTCCGCTCCATCAAGACAAGGTTCACATACTGTTCCGGACCATGTACAGGGTCAAATTAACCCTATGACGGGGGGAATTGTAGGCCCTAAATACGATAAACATAGAGATAGGAAAGCAATAATAAAATTAGTTGTTGTGGAGGGTTTGCCTTTTTCATTTCCTTCATCTCCCGGTTTTATTCATTACATTAGAGATATGTATAATCCAGCTTTTAACGGTTTTCCTAGATCAACTGTTAAGAGAGTTGTATTTAAATTCACACATGAATATCAACAGTATTTACGTTATTCATTATATCATTTTAATGGCAAAGTGGCTATCACTTCTGATATAGGCCGTAGTACTAATGGCCATGATTATTTAACAACCTGTCATTGGATAGATTATAAATGGTCTATGCAAAAACGTATCTTAGCATATAGATATATAGATGATAGGCACACTGGTACTTTTATTGCAGAAAATATTTATCAAGTGTGCAATTATTACGCAATAACTGATAAAATTATGAGTATTACATTAGATAACGCTTCTTCTAACAATTACGCTATTACAATTTTAAAAAATAGTTTAACTCCATCTTTTTCAGTTCATTTTCATATAAAATGTGCGTGCCATATATATAACTTAATTGTAAAGGATGGTCTATCACTTTTTGAAGACATTCTTAATAAAATACAATTTGCTATAAACTTTATTTTAAAAAATAATAGAATACAACGAAGAAAAGAATATAAAAAACTTGTCACGATTGCCAACTACCTTATAGAAAAATTTCAGAAGAAGTACCCACTAGGTGAAATTCTTTATACGAGCAACTACTTGTTGCTTATGACTATAGAAAATCTATAACTTTATTTTTTAACTCTCATAATCAAAATCCAGCTTATATGGTTGTAGATAGCGATTGGGTAAAAATTTCCGAACTTATTGTACTTTTAGAGAAATGTTTTCAAGCAACAAAAGAATTTTCCGGTATATATTATCCTACTATTTCAACTATGTTGTTTTATATAGGTCTAATATTTTTATTACTTAGTGAATATATGGAAAAACCAGCTTATAAGGCAGCTATTAAAAAAATGTTTCTCAAAATAAAAAAATATTTTATTCCTATTCCCTCTATTTATATTATTGGTTATGTATTAAATCCTACTATTAAAATAGACGGTACTAAATCACTAATTGAAACTATTTACGATTGTATAGAAGTACTACCACCTCCAAGTCCCAAAAATCTAAATCACCCACCACCTATTGAACAAACTAAAGAAGAAGTGTTGTCTAGCGTAGAAGACCAATGCAAAAAAGTATATAGGTTTTACCAATAAGAAAGTGCTAGTAACCTACCGGCTTCCATACCATATTCTTCTTCTTCAACACAACCTCACAAAAGACATGTTGTTTCTGCGGCTAGTATTGAAATCCTCAGAAATAGTGTGTGCGGTCGTACCGCTACTAACCAAATTAGCGAGTTTGATATTTTTATTTTGTAGGGTTCTGTACCGTACCAAGCAGTTCTCAATGAAGAAGGACGTGAAGACTTGCTGAAATACTGGAGGGGGAATGAGAAGACCTTTCCGACACTTTCAATGATAGCCCGAGATGTTTTGAACATTCAAGCGTCATCAACGGCGTCTGAAAGAGTTTTTTCTGCCGGCAGATATCAAATAGGATAGCACAGACAATCATTAGTCGGAGACAGCTTGGAGATTGTAATATTATTCAGAGAGATTGGATACGAGCGGAGCGGAGAAGGTGCGGTCAACCGGAGATCAACGAAGAAGAAGATGAAAACTACAACGAAATCTTATCTGAAGGTGGTGGAAGCGACATGGAGCAATTTGACCAACAAATACCAATTCCAACCGAAGAACCATAGGAAATTATCAAGAAACTAGAACAGGTTTTTTTCAAAATGTAAATTTTTTAATTGCAATTTTACTATGTAATTTGCAACTTTTGAACAACACCACAAAGTTGCAATTTTGATAATTGTATTTGTATTACAAAAAAAATCATATGTCTATTAAATAATATTAGAGGCACAAGAACAGCCTTGGGATATTTTTATCACACTATCTTGTTTAATTATTGAGTTTTATATATATATATATATATTAGTTTTTAAATTTTAAAAAAAAAACAAATCCCGATCCCGCCCCGACCCAACCCGACCCGACTACGACGGGATCGAAAACGGGATGGGACGGTAGTGAATCCCGCATGTCGCTATCCAGCCTGACCTGACCCGATCCCGCCCCTCCTCCCCCATCCCACCCCGACCCGATCCCGCCAAACCTGGTCCGACGGTCCCGAGCCCGGCCCACTGGCCACGCCTAGTTCACACAGACCACTCTGCTTTGAAGTATTTGTTGAGTAAAAATGAGGTGAATCCAAAGTTATTGAGATAAATCCTTCTGCTCCAAGAATTTGATTTGGAAATCATATATAGAAACGGTATAGAGAACCAAGTAGCCGACCACTTGTCAAGATTGGAGAACCCGCCTGTTGAAATGGTGACAATCAAATAATTTCTAGATGAGCAGCTATTCTCAGTTGCTACAGTGTTAGAAAGATCGTCGTGGTATAACGATATAGCTAACTTTTTGGTTAGCGGCTGGGTTCCCCAAGATCTGAGCTACGAACAGAAAAAAAGACTTCGAAGTGAGGTAATGACTATTTTTGGGATAAACTTTTTCCGTTTAAATTTTATGCAGATGGAATCATTCGAATGTGTGTTCCTAAAGAAGAGATAGTCAATATCCTTTCTTATTACCATGATGGAGCAGCGGGAGGACACTATAAAGGAAATTGCATGACTGCAAAGGTCGTGGAATCTGGTTTCTTATGGCCATCATTATTCAAGGATGCAAGAGCATATGTCGCTGCATGTGACAAGTGCCAGAGAGCAGGTAATATAAGCAAAAGGGATGAAATGCCCCTTAATTCAAATTTTTTTTTGTAACATCTTTGACGTTTGGGGAATCAACTTCATAGTCCCATTCCCTTCTTCCTACTCTTATGAATATATCCTAGTAGCCATTGATTATGTCTCTAAATAGGTTAAAGAAATCCTTATTAGGACTAATGATGCTCGTGTCGTGTGTGAATTCTTGAGAAAGAACCTTTTCACTCATTTTGGAACACCTCGAGTCATTATTAGCGATAATGGGTCTCATTTTGTGAATAAGCAGTTTGGATTGTTGCTTTCAAAATATGGAGTAACTCATAAAATGGGAACCCCGTATCACGCGCAAACTAGTGGGCAAGTTGAAGTAGCTAATCGTGAGCTAAAATGGATTCTTGAAAAACGGTTAGTGCTTCTAAAAAAAGATTGGTCTCTGAGATTGGATAAAGCTCTATGGGCGTATAGAACTGCATTCAAAACGCCAATAGGGACTTCTCCATACAAGTTGGTGTTTGAGAAGTCATGTCATTTACCTGTGGAAATAGAACAAAAAGCATATTGGGCGATTAAGTTGCTTAATCTTGATCTTAATCTTGCAGGTAAGAAAAGGCTTTTGCAGATGAACGAGTTGGAGGAATTCAAACTGGATGCATATGAAAGTGCGTGAATCTTCAAGGAGAAAACAAAGCACTGGCATGATCATCTGATTAAGCCAAAAGAATTCCACAAAGGGGACAAAGTGATGCTATACAATAGCAGGTTAAGACTTTTCCCTAAAACATTTAAGTCAAGGTGGACCAGACCTTTCATGGTGAAACACATCTCTCCGTATGGGGCCATTGAAATTCAGAACTTGGAGGGTATAAAGAGTTTTAAGATAAATGGGAACATGTTGAAATTGTACATAATTGGAAGATTTGACAAGCAATCTTCTAATATCGTCATTAAATAAGCCTCAGAGAATAAAGTCAAGCTGATGACTATAAATCAGAACTACCTCTAATTCCTGTATATATAATTAGAGTTAGATATTTTGATCATTATAGGACATAAAAAAAAGAGCTAACGAATTTTGCCATTGTGCGCGACCGCGCAACTGAAGTGCACTTCGCGCAGGTGCTTCACGTAGAAAAAAAAAGGATGATGTTAATGCGCTGCGTGATTGCGCAGCTGCAGTTCACCTAGCGTGGAACTTCGTGCGACAAACAGGTAAGTTTCTGTAATTTTGTTTTAATTTCAAAAACAAATAATTAAATAACATTTTTTATGGAGTTTAGACTAAGAGTGGCCAGTGGGCTGGGCTCGGGTCTGGCGGGCCGGATCTGGCAGGGTCGGGTCTTGCGGGACTGGAGCAAGTCCCGTCCCGATCTCGATCCCATCGGTATCGGGTCGGGGCGGGCTCGGGTCGGGCTTCGAGGCGGGTACTGGCGAGTTTTCCTTTTTTTAAATAACATATGTATAAAAAAAACTCAATAAACAAAACAAGATAGTGTAATAAAAACATCCCAAGACTGTTTTTGTGCCTTTTATATTATTTAATAGACATATAATTTTTTTGTAATACAAATATAATTGTCTAAAATCTAAATTGCAACTTTGTGGTGTTGTCCAAAAGTTGCAAATTACATAATAAAATTACAATTAAAAAAATTACATTCTCAAAAAAATATGTTCTAATTGCTTGATAATTTCCTGTGGTTCTTCGGTTGAAATTGGTATTTGTTGGTCAAATTGATCCACGTCGCTTCCACCACCTTCGGATAAGATTTCGTTGTAGTTTTCATCTTCTTCTTCGTTGATCTCCGGTTGACCGCACCTTCTCCGCTCCTCTCGTATCCAATCTCTGAATAATACTGCAATTTCCAGGCTGTCTCCGGCTAATGAGTGTGTGTGGTCTCCTATTTGATATCTGCCTGCAGAAAAAGCGCTTCGTGACGCAGCTTGGCGGCGCTTGAATGTTCAAAACATCTCGAGCCATCAATAAAAGTGTCGGAAAGGTCTTCTCATTCCCTCCAAGATTTCAGCAAGTCTTCATGTCCATCTTCATTGATAACTTCTTGATACGGCATGTAACCCTGCAAAACAAAAATATCTAACTCGCTAATTTGGTTAGTAGTAGAGGTACGGCCGCACATTCTATTTCTCGAGGCTTTCAATACTAGCGCGAAACAAAGATGTCTTTGTGAGGTTGTGTTGAAGATGAAGAAGATGGTATGGAAGCCGGTAAGTTACTAGCATTTTCTTGTTGATAAAATCTATATATATTTTTGCATTGGTGTTCTACGCTAGACAACACTTCTTCTTTAGTTTGTTCAATAGGTGGTGGGTGATTTAGATTTTTGGGACTTGGAGGTGGTAGTACTTCTATACAATCAAAAATAGTTTCAATTAGTGATTTAGTACCGTCTATTTTAATAGTAGGATTTAATACAAAACCAATAATATAAATAGAGGGAATAGGAATACAATATTTTTTTATTTTGAGAAACATTTTTTTAATAGCTGCCTTATAAGCTGGTTTTTCCATATATTCACTAAGTAATAAAAATATTAGAGTTATATAAAATAACATAGTTGAAATAGTAGGATAATATATACCGGAAAATTCTTTTGTTGCTTGAAAAAATTTCTCTAAAAATACAATAAGTTCGGAAATTTTTTCCCAATCACTATCTAAAATCATATCAGCTGGCTTTTTATTATGAGAGTTAAAAAATAAAGTTATAGGTAATTTATAGTCATAAGCAACAAGTAGTTGTTCGTATAAAGAATTTCACCTAGTGGATACTTCTTGTGGAATTTTTCTATAAGGTAGTCCACAATCATGACAAATTTTTTTATATTCTTTTCTACGTTGTACTTTATTACTTTTAAAAATAAATTTTATAGCAAATTGTATTTTACTAAGAATGTCTTCAAAAAGTGATAGACCATCCTTTACAATTAAGTTATATATATGGCACGCGCATTTTATATGAAAATGGTCTGGAAAAGATGGAGTTAAACTATTTTTTAAAATTGTAATTGCGTAATTGTTATTAGAAGCGTTATCTAATGTAATAGTCATAATTTTATCGGTAATTCCGTAATAATTGCACACTTGATAAATATTTTCTGTAATAAAAGTACCAGTGTGCCTATCATCTATATATCTATACGCTAAAATACGTTTTTGCATAGACCATTTATAATCTATCCAATGACAAGTTACAGTTAAATAATCATGGTCGTTAGTACTACGACCTATATCAGACGTGATAGATACTTTGCCATTAAAATAATATAATGAAAAACGTAAATATTGTTGATATTCATGCGCGAATTTAAATACATCTCTCTTAACAGTTGATCTAGGAAAACCGTTAAAAGCAGGATTATATATATCTCTAATGTAATGAATAAAACTGGGAGATGAAGGAAATGAAAAAGGCAAACCCTCCACAGCAACTAATTTTGATATTGCTTCCATATCTCTATGTTTATTGTATTTAGAGCCTACAATTCCCCCCGTCATAAGGTTAATTTGACCCTGTACTTGGTCCGGGACAGTATCAGTATGTGAACCTTGTACCGATGGAGCGGGCGTTTGCGCACCCGATTTTGAAGCCTGGTATTGGGCATACTTAGATGGATGAGCACTTACTACGTGTCTAATTAAACCCCCCGTCCCACCGTGACCTTTTCCAGTTTTAAATTTTAAAACATTTTTACAAATTTTACATATGGCTACTTGAGTCTCTACGTTCCTATCAAAAAATGTCTATGCATCTGATTTTAATGGTCGTTTTGCTGGACCTCGTCTCATACTAGGGGGAATAGGAGGTATTTCAGTTGAAGGTGCACTAGTGGGTGTGTTGTCATCAACATTAGTGGGTATATCATCTAGATCATCGTCTAAATTAAAGTCTTCTTGAGTTCCAGAAAATAGCTCCTGGTCTAAATCTAACGGTATTGTAGGAAAATGTTGAGTATCAACAAAATCATCCTGTGTAGGAATAAGATGACTAGAAGAAGTACCATTGCGTTGGTTGCCCCTACTAGAAGAAGCACCCTTACCTTTACCCTTAAACATACCTTTTAATCCTTCCATTTTAATTATGATAATAAATAATTAAAGACAATAAAATTAAGTGATCTAAATAAAATAAACAGACAATAATAATTTAATGAAGGAACGAATGTACCAAACGCCGACGTAACGTCGACGTGTAATCGAGAGGTTGAAAATTGAAACTTTGCTCGATGGAAGATCCTCAAGCTAGTTGCCAACTTCACTCCCAATTCCCAAATGAATAAATAAAATTGAATATTTAACAAACAATGTAGACTTGTAGAGAGATATATTGAGAAATTAGAGAGATTGTAGGAAGATTTGTGAGAAAGATGAAGAGAAAATGAGTTATTTATAGTTGGAAAATTGGATTAAAGTGTAAATATAATAACTTATGGATTTAAAATAAATATTAAGGGGTAGGGGGTTGGGGGGGGCTAAAATGGCCGTTGGCCAACGACCATAATCTAAAATGGTCGTTGGTGCAACGGCCATTTTTGCAAAGGGGGGAAAAGGACGGGGTCGGGCTCGGGCTCGGGATGGGGTCGGGGCGGGGTCGGGTCAAGCGGGCCTGGGGCGGGCTCGGGTCTTGCGGGACGAGACATCGTTCCGTCCCGAGTTCGAGTCCCGCCCCCGTTATTTTATTTTATTTTTTTTGGGCGGGGTCGGGGCGGGGTCGGGACGGGGTCGGGCCGTCCCGGCCCCCTGGCCAGCCCTAGTTCAAAGCTGTTGTAATCAAACGGTTGGTAGGTCAATTAGTTTTGTAGTCCATTACTTTTAGTTTTAATATATATATTTTTTTAACGTGAGATCTTCATTTTTACCTAAAAAGAGATATGAAAATAACACGAAACATATGAAAATATCATTTCTTCTATTCAAAATTATAAGTAGTCATAGGAGATCATTTCCGCCTTAATATATAATTAAGTTTTTATCTTTATGCAAGTGTATTATTTTTCTTTAAAAACTTAAAACGTACATAGTTGCCAAAATAATACAGTGGAAATACTCTGACCAAATAATTAGTAGTGATAAACTCTATACCTCCTTATTAAAAAGATAGAAAAAAGTATCTTATTGTCCACAGTTCTAGATATTTTGTTAGAGGATAAATCAAAACATTTGTAACCACGATGGTTTGATGGATAACCCAAAAACACACAAGTGGTAGAACGAGCTTGAAGTTTGTTAATTGTATTTGACGGAAAAAGTGGATAACATAAACACCCTAAGATGAGAATACAAAGGATCTTTATTGTAAATAATTTTAAGTGGGGATTGATATGTTAAACCTTTGCTAGGGAGAATGTTAAGGGGGTAGGTAGTCATTGTAACGCATGATGCCAAAAAGATGGGGTAATGAAGCATGGGCTAGCAAGGTTCGGAAAATATTATTAATGGTACGAATTTTCCTTTCAGCCTTCCCATTTTGTGAGGACGTATAAGGACAAGAAAACCAAAAAGATACGCCATGAGTGTCACAAAAATCCCAAAATGGCCCATTATCATATTCTCTCCCATTATCACATTGAATATTTTTAATGTCCCGTTCAAATTGGGTATGGATGAAAGCTCTAAAGGTTAAGAATGTGGAAAATACTTGAGTTTTTTTTGACAAAGGAAAGGTCCACAAAAAGTTAGAATAATCATCCAAAAATAAAACATAATAACGATGGACCAAAGAACTCAAAACGAGAGATGTCTATAAATCACTATGAATAATGTCAAAAGACATCGACATACTAGAAATAGAGGCTACAAACGGTAATCTAACATGTTTCCGTAGAGGACAGGAGGAAAAAATTTGAGTACTACGTGTACTCTTACAATCAATAAAATTATTATTTTTAAGAGAAGAAATAACAGACGACCCCTGATGTCCTAAATATGCATGCCACAAAGAAGGAGCAAGAGTGACAAATGTTGAAGGTGTGACTTGACTCGTGGAAATGATGGTGGTAGTTATTGGATAAAGCTCTCCCCGACTATTACATATCATTATAGGTATCCCCGTCTTGAAATCCTTCACATAAAATCCAAAAGAGTCAAAGTTAACAGACACCCAATTATTAGTTATGAATTTTCAGACATACACCAAATTTTTAATTAAGTGAGGGGCATGAAGGACATTTTTAAGGACAAAAGGTGGGTGTGGTGGGGGAAAACTTGTGTGACCATAATAACGAATTGGAATCGAATTACCATTACCAACAACTATGCCATGATTATTCCTCAAATTGAAATAAGACGAGAGATTACCTTGTGCGAACATTATATGAGACGTGGCTCCGGTGCCCATGTACCAATTTGCGTTCGGGAGATTTATTCCAAGTGTATGCATTGCGGCCTCAATATCCGTAGGTGTCGGACCAGAAATTGGGCTGACAGCAGTGAAGACTTGCTGAGGCCGAGGCCCAAGCAGGCCAGCCTGCTGCCTAGGCTGTGCCGATTAGAATGGTGAATTGGGCCTCTGCTGGCCACTGGCCAAGTTCATTAGAGAACTTGGAAATGGAGCATAGACCGTGTTGGGCCACTGGACACTGGCCGAGCTGCCCCACGACCAGTTGTCTTGGGCCCAAGGCTGCGGCCAGTGGTGTTGTGGCCCAACCAGCCCACTAACACTGCGTCCGCCACCGCCGTCGTTGTTACGGTTTTGGCTAGAAATATCCGAGAATAAGTGAGGGTCATCGGATGAGGCCATCATCATGACATAATTTGCTCAGATAGCCGTCTTTTTAGCCAAACCGACATCTTCTAATGTGAGTATGGAAGGATCCTGGTAGAACAGTGAGAGATGATTACTTTGACGAAGAAGCGTCCCAACACCATTATAGGCCTCGGATAGGCCTGCAACCATCTGCAGAACAAGACGATCATTGATGATGGGCGCACCAACGTTTTTGAGTTGATCCGCCAATTCCTTAAGCCTTTTACAATAGATGGAGATATTCGAAAAATCCTCTATGTTGACATGGGAAAATTCCTGCTCAAGAGTGACATCACAAAAATTTTTGTTATCTTGAAATATATCACGCACCCTATTTCAAGTTTCCATCGCCGTGGCGTTGTGTTCAATAATCGTCTGCAAGAGGTCTGTAGAGATAGTAGAATAAATCAACTGGAGAACGGTAACATCAAGGGTTGTCATAACACAAGGTCATCCTCGGGGGTAGGCACCTTCTCCTTGCCTGTTACTGAGGGAATGATGTGATGAAGGAATTGATGAGAGTGTGCGTGAACTTTAAATAATTTCGCTCACGTCGCGTATTGGATGTTTTCCATCTCAAGAACAATAGGGATGTGGTTCTTGATGTTGGAGACTGTAAGGGCATGATGAAACATGTTCTTTGATGTAGACATGACGAAAGAACAATAGGAGAATTAGGGATTTGTAAGAAATAATTTGGGAGAGAAAATGAAAAAAAAAACTATAGGCCGACGGCCTGATTCTCGGTTTCCGAGGAAGAAGGGCAATAGAAGGTTTTTGGGAGAAGGTATTTTTGCCCTAGACTTCTGATACCATGAAAGAAATAATCCCTTGATTATTTTCATTAATGAAAAGGTTTATATATACAATATACAATCTCTAAATATGAAAAATCTTATTTCTACTATAATACTAATATCATAATTACACTTGTACAAGAATTCTACAAAATATGGTAAGAAACCTAAATATTTCAAATATACACTTTGTCCGTGTGGAATACACGATGATTTCTATCATACATACGGTGGATACAACCTCTTCCTATGTCTTATCTTATTCAAAATAATACAACAATTTAGTGTTTTGAATCGTATCAAGATTAATTCTACAGGATTCAAAAGACAAAATCAAACTCTGAATGAAATAATATTAAAATTTTATATCATGATTAATATTGATTATTTCACGTGTAGTCCGTCAAACCAAATATAATTGGTCAAAGTTTCGAATCCATGGTAATGATGATACAAATCTCCCTATTAAAAAGATAGAAAAAAGAATTTTCCTTTCCGCCTTCCCATTTTGTGAGGACGTATAAGGACAAGAAAACCAAAAAGATACGCCATGAGTGTCACAAAATTCCCAAAATGGCCCATTATCATATTCTCTCCCATTATCACATTGAATATTTTAATGTCCCGTTCAAATTGGGTATGGATGAAAGCTCTAAAGGTTAAGAATGTGAAAAACACTTGAGTTTTTTTAGACAAAGGAAAGGAACACAAAAAGTTAGAATAATCATTCAAAAATAAAACATAATAACGATGGACCAAAGAACTCAAAACGAGAGATGTCTATAAATCACTATGAATAATATCAAAAGACATCGACATACTAGAAATAGAGGCTACAAACGGTAATCTAACATATTTCCGTAGAGGACAAGAGGAAAAAATATGAGTACTACGTGTACTCTTACAATCAATAAAATTATTATTTTTAAGAGAAGAAATAACAGACGACCCCTGATGTCCTAAATATGCATGCCACAAAGAAGGAGCAAGAGTGACAAATGTTGAAGGTGTGACTTGACTCGTGGAAATGATGGTGGTAGTGATTGGATAAAGCTCTCCCCGACTATTACATAGCATTATAGGTATCCCGTCTTGAAATCCTTCACATAAAATCCAAAAGAGTCAAAGTTAACGGACACCCAATTATTAGTTATGAATTTTGGACATACACCAAATTTTTAATTAAGTGAGGGCATGAAGGACATTTTTAAGGACAAAGGTGGGTGTGGTGGGGGAAAACTTGTGTGACCATAATAACGAATTGGAATCGAATTACCATTACCAACAACTATGCCATGATTATTCCTCAAATTGAAATAAGACGAGAGATTACCTTGTGCGAACATTATATGAGACGTGGCTCCGGTGCCCATGTACCAATTTGCGTTCGGGAGATTTATTCCAAGTGTATGCATTGCGGCCTCAATATCCGTAGGTGTCGGACCAGAAATTGGGGCGGCGGTGAAGACTTCTTTGAGGCCGAGGCCCAAGCGAGGCCGACTCTTTGCCTGTGTGCCGATTAGAATGGTGAATTGGGCCTCTGCTGGCCACTGGCCAAGTTCATTAGAGAACTTGGAAATGGAGCATAGACCGTGTTAGGCCACTGGCCACTGGCCGAGCTGCCCCACGACCAGTTGTCTTGGGCCCAAGGCTGCGGCCAGTGGTGCTGTGGCCCAACCAACCCACTGCCACTGCGTCCGCCACCGCCGCCGTTGTTCCGACCACTTTGCCGCCGTCGTTGTTACGGTTTTGGCTAGAAATATTCGAGAATGAGTGAGGGTCATCGGATGAGGCCATCATCATGACATAATTTGCTCCGATAGCCGCCTTTTTAGCCAAACCGGCATCTTCTAATGTGAGTATGGAAGGATCCTGGTAGAACGGTGAGAGATGATTACTTTGACGAAGAAGCGTCCCAACACCATTATAGGCCTCGGATAGGCCTGCAACCATCTGCAGAACAAGACGATCATTGATGACGGGCGCACCAACGTTTTTGAGTTGATCCGCCAATTCCTTAAGCCTTTTACAATAGATGGAGATATTCGAAAAATCCTCTATGTTGACATGGGAAAATTCCTGCTCAAGAGTGACATCACGGAAATTTTTGTTATCTTGAAATATATCACGCACCCTATTTCAAGTTTCCATCGCCGTGGCGTTGTGTTCAATAATCGTCTGCAAGAGGTCTGTAGAGATAGTAGAATAAATCAACTGGAGAACGGTAGCATCAAGGGTTGTCATAACACAAGGTCATCCTCGGGGGTAGGCACCTTCTCCTTGCCTGTTACTGAGGGAATGATGTGATGAAGGAATTGATGAGAGCGTGCGTGAACTTTAAATAATTCCGCTCACGTCGCGTATTGGACGTTTTCCATCTCAAGAACAATAGGGATGTGGTTCTTGATGTTGGAGACTGTAAGGGCAGGATGAAACATGTTCTTTGATGTAGACATGACGAAAGAACAAGAGGAGAATTAGGGATTTGTAAGAAATAATTTGGGAGAGAAAACGAAAAAAAAAACTATAGGCCGACGGCCTGATTCTCGGTTTCCGATGAAGAAGGGCAATAGAAGGTTTTTGGGAGAAGGTATTTTTGCCCTCTACTTCTGATACCATGAAAGAAATAATCCCTTGATTATTTTTATTAATGAAGAGGTCTATATATACAATATACAATCTCTAATTATGAAAAATCTTATTCCTACTATAATACTAATATCATAATTACACTTGTACAAAAATTCTACAAAATATGGTAAAAAACCTAAATATCTCAAATATATACTTTGTCCGTGTGGAATACACGATGATTTCTATCATACATACGGTGGATACAACCTCTTCCTATGTCTTATCTTATTCAAAATAATACAACAATTTAGTGTTTTGAATCGTATCAAGATTAATTCTACAGGATTCAAAAGACAAAATCAAACTCTGAATGAAATAATATTAAAATTTATATCATGATTAATATTGATTATTTCACGTGTAGTCCGTCAAACCAAATATAATTGGTCAAAGTTTCGAATCCATGGTAATGATGATACAAATCTCTTTGTTTCTTTTCAATATTTCAAGAACCCTTTAGAGACGATCGGAGTAGTAAAGTTAGAATTTCTTCTAATTTTTTTTGGGACAGTAGAATTTTTATTTTTTATATTTTTTTTTTGGACAGTAGAATTTCTTCTGAATGGTTGATAGATATATTGGGACCATCCGAACTTGCTTGAAAGAAACAGTTCTCTTATGAAATGGAATAAAATTTAATGTGGTCTTCGAAAAATTTAATGTGGAGTGTTTGTGTTCAAAGCTGTTGTAATCAAACGGTAGGTAGGTCAATTAGTTTTGTAGTCCATTACTTTTAGTTTTAATATATATATTTTTTTAACGTGAGATCTTCATTTTTACATAAAAAGAGATATGAAAATAACACAAAACATATGAAAATGTCATTTCTTCTATTCAAAATTATAAGTAGTCATAGGAAATCATTTCCGCCTTAATATATAATTAAGTTTTTATATTTATGCAAGTGTATTATTTTTCTTTAAAAACTTAAAACGTACATAGTTGCCAAAATAATACAGTGGAAATACTCTGACCAAATAATTAGTAGTGATAAACTCTATACCTCCCTATTAAAAAGATAGAAAAAAGAATCTTATTGTCCACAGTTCTAGAAGTTGACAACGGTTGCTTATAATATATAAGTACTATTGTTAAAAGACTAAACATAAAGTAATGCAGCAGCGTCGGTAATTTTAATTCCAAATAAGCTGAAAATAAATAAATCATGTCCTGAAAAAGCAAACTTCGTTTTGTTTTTTCACCAAAAAATGGAACTTAGTTGGAGTTTCATTCCATATAGATGGCGCTCTCTTGGATTGAAAAAGATGTCCCCTCACTTTTGTTCATTATACTTTGCATTTCTTAATTATAAATAAAGTATATATTTTACTATAATATTATATTAATTATTGTATGTTTTTAGTCTTGTGAAATGATTTGGAGAATAATTAATATAAATGATAAAATATTTTTTTCTTAATATGTTAAAGTAAATAAATAAAATTTAATAGAGTAGACAAGTTAAAATGAACCAGAGAGTACTATCTTCTTTTAAAATACCAATTGATTTGATAAAATGTGACATTGCTAAATATGTTTATTTATATATAATAAAGCGGCCGCCACCTCCAATATAATACATTTTACAATTCCAATACTCCAAACTTTAAATAGAGCTCAGATTTCACTTCTTTTTACCAAATCCTAATGAAAAGAAAAATGGCGGCTTTCACTAAATTAATCTCTTATTTCAATCAACTTATCAACATTTTCTTCTTCTCATGGCTTCCTCAAACATTAAGCATTCTAATGCTTTTGTCACTTGTTACAATCAGTGCATACGTTCAGAGACAAGAAAAACACAAGTGCAAGGAAATACTAATAAACAAGAAGAGCACTAAATTCGTGTACAAAAAGAGGAAATTGCTTGGATTTGCTGCTACTGAACCACTTGATTGTTCGATTTGTATATCGGATTTCGAGCACGGAGATTATGGGAGGAAAATTGAAAGCTGCAATCATATTTTCCATGAAAATTGCTTCGATAAATGGCTGATGCACGGCAAGGGACAAACCACGTGTCCGCTTTGCCGGAGCGTGGTTATACCGGAAAACATGGTGGAAGTTCACCGGAAAGTTGGAGACGACGGACTGGCGTTTAATCTATTTGAAGAAGAACTTGCTCTGCTATTTCTCTCTGGGTTGACTAGTGGATGTTCTAGTCAAAGGTTTTTCTAATTATCAAATTTTGCTACAATTCTTTTTTATAATTGTGGGATTCGTAATAGTTTACTCGTAAAATTTAAACGTATGAGAAAAATCACTTAATATTTTTTAATTATTAAAATTTAATCCTAAAATCTCATGGTACATTTTTTTATTACTTAAAGGGTTGGTATTGGAAGGGACTTGGATAAGTTGGAGGGCTGTAATCAGTGGTGAAATCATACATTTTATTAAAGGGAAGAGGGTCAAATTTGCTCAACAATTATGCTTTTATAGTTTCATATTGTCCTCCGTTAAATTTTGAGATTAAATTTACCTTTCTCGTTAGTAAACTTATTAAATTTGCCCTCAGCTGGACGGATTTCTGACATAGACTCCACGTAGACGTCATGTAGGCTCCCACCCAATTCTTTTAACCCGTCCAACCCTAACCCCAAAGTCTTGAAAAATTATTTTGGTCCCCAATTCCAACATTTTAATTACCCAAATAAAAATAGAAAACTAATTATTTGCCTCCATTTAATTACCATAAAAAAAATTCCCTTCAAAAGCTTTCGATTTCTCCATTTTTCAGATTATGTTTTTGGCGAAAATTTCAATTTTTAATCGAAAAGTCAGTCCTAACAACTTATTATGACGTTGATTACAGTCATAGACCATAGCCATAATCTATTATAGATTTATTATTCCGTTGATTGAAGAATATATTATAGTAAGTGGTGATTACATGAGTGAATGAGAGGAAACCTTAAAATGTTGGAATTGAATTTTTATGAGCAAGGTGACAAGATGATCCTGATAGTAATGACGAAGAGTGTAACAAATAATAATAAAAAAAGAAATGAAGCAACAAACCCTAACCCCAAACTCCAAATTGCACAAATCTAAGGGATCGTGGATAGGTATACCATAAACCGACGGTCGTCAATAGCTAACAATTATCATTTAGGCTCGACTTCACGTATGATCAATAATTTTGCACATGTTATATATAGAGACCAATGAAAATATTTATCTAAAAAGTCATAAATAAATTAAGTAAAATAAACAATCAGACATGTCACTATTTAAACATTATAATAACACTTTAATACATCATATGTGAGTCATCATCCATTGAACACATGATCAAAAGAGTTTTAGGACAAGTAATGGTACCTAAAAGGTCAATATTTGTCTAAAAAAAGACATATATAAATGAAATAAAATAAAAAAGGATACCACTATTTAAACATTACAGTAACACTTCAATACATCATATGAGAGTCTCTATCCATTGATCACATGATAAAAAGAGTTCTAGGACAAGTAATGATACTTAAAAGATTAATATTTGTCTAAAACACCATAAATAAATAAAATAAAGATTTGATACTATTTAAACATTATAATAACACTTTAATGCATTATATGAGAGTCCACATCAATCGAACACATGATTAAAAGAGTTTTAGAACAAGTAATGTTACTTAAAAGATCAATATTTCTCTAAAAAGCCATAAATAAATAAAATAAAAATATATAAAAAGATCTGATACTATTTAAATATTTAATAACACTTTAATACATCATATGAGAGTCTCCATCCATTAAAAACATGATAAAAGAGTTTTAGGACAAGCAATGGTAATCATAACACTGGTATCCAATTGGTCTAACAAGTTAATGTTCTCAAAGCACAATCTTGTTCTAAGCACAATCATTACTTGTACTTAAACTTTTTGGATCATGTGTTCAATTGATGGAGACACTCATATGATGTATTAAATTGTTATTATAATGCTTAAATAGTAGTATCAAGTTTTTTTTATTTTATTTTATTTATTTATGACTTTTAAGATAAATATTGGCCTTTTAAGTATCATTACTTGTCCTAAAACTCTTTTGATCGCATGTTCAATGGATGTGAACTCTCATATGATGTATTAAAGTGTTACTATAATGTTTAATTAGTGGTATATCCTTTTTTATTTCATTTCATTTCATTTATATATGTCTTTTTAGACAAATATTGACCTTTTAAGTACCGTTACTTGTCCTAAAACTCTTTTGATCATGTGTTCGATGGATGCCGACTCTCATATGATGTATTAAAGTGTTATTATAATGTTTAAATAGTGGAATGTCCTTTTATTTATTTTATTTTATTTATTTATGTCTTCTTAGACAAATATTGTCCTTGGTCTATATATAACATGTGGATAATTATTGACTTTGCGTGAAGTCGAGTCTTGTCACAACTCAAATCACGGATCATGGTGGCACCCACACTATCCCTCCGGTGGGCGAACCGTTTCCCTTACAAACCTCTCAAACTATTTAGATTTCTATAAAACATGCGGAAGTTTAAATCAAGAAAACAATATTAAGTCTTAAACCATAATTAAATAAAGTGCGAAATTAATACCCATTAAAATTCTTCCCAAATATTAGAGTCACCGTACAAGAACATCTAACTATTACAAGTCTGGAAAAATACTACTAAGTCTGAAATATAAAAATATTGTCTAAGATAGAATGATAGACAATAGAAAGGAAGGGATCCAGGGTTGCAGGTCGGGTAGTAGCTCACTCTTGGAATCTCAGCAAATAAGCATCGGACTACTCACCATGCCTCGAACTAGATCTGTGCTCGAACTCTGCATTCAGAAAAAGTGCAACAAGAGTAGTATGAGTACAAAAATCACGGGATTCAGTAAGCATCATAGACCGACCACAATTAGTTAACATATACATGAAGTAAAATTAAACAAATTGAGCAGATAAGACAATCAGCAAGCTATATATCATAGATCAGAGTATCCATTTTAAGAGCAGAGAAATTCTGAAGTTCTCTTCAAATCACTAAGTCAATACGGATAATAATATAAGATATGAATGTAATGCAATGCAATGTCAAGATCCAAAATCTCTCTGTCAATTATGTACACGCATGTTGTGGCAGAGATTTTTGCTACCACTAGTCATGACCCGTGGGATTAGCTAAATCCATATATCTGCCAAAATTGAGCCCGGAGTATCATTCGATCGACACGTGGCCCAAATATCATAACATGCGAACACTGAGCTCGAAATATCATCCGATCGACACGTGGATCCAAATATCATAACCTGCTAACACTGAGCCCATAATATCATCCGGTCGACACGTGGTTCCAAATATCATAATAATCATCAGCTAACCAGTCTAGAATGAATGTATGAATGCATGCACAAGTCAAGAAATAACAATGCCAAAAACCATATGTGGGAATTTCATAACCTCCTCTCCTTTTTCATTATGCAACCATAGTATCATGACAAATCATCTCATATACAATAACCAAATTCACATTTACAAGATCATCACTAATGCGGGAAACACGACGCCAAATCCAAATAATCAGGAGTCATTCTAACATAATTGAAATTATCCTCCAATCACCATGCCCGAAGGCCTATCATGCTTTCTTCCATCAATTCTACACATACATATGATTCGATAATCGTAGTCTAGCAAAAGCAAAGTCATAGCCTATCTCAATGCCGAAATCGCGTCCCGAATTTTTCAAACTTGAGATTTTCCTTTTCGAGCGGCTTCCGAATGTTCAAAGTCTATTCACATAATTATTCTACATTAGAATACACAACTAACGATATCCATATTAATATACTTTCAGAAAAATACTCAAAATACCTCTACAATAAGACTTCGGGACCACGATGGTAAAATCAGAAATTCAAGGCACAATTATACTACCAGAGTCTAGTTAACCTTCAATCTTAATTTCATGGAATTTTACTCATCACAAGATCTTCAATTTCAACTTTTCTCAATTTAGGCTTAGGGTTCTTAACTCATCAATTTTCAACCTGCTAAAGTTTACAACAACTAAAAGATGATAGAAATTAATTGAGAACAATGAAAACTAGGTTAGAAACTTACCCCAAGGTCTATGTGAAAGCTTTCTCCTTGCTAACTCTCCAAAACTTGCCCTAGAACTTATAATGTGAAATAAGGATTTGAGTCTCGATTTTTGTGCTTAAAACCCACTATTTCTTGGCTACAACGCATTCTTCGCGAACGCGAGGGGCATCTCTCAAACGCAAAGAACAAATGGACCCTAATGCTTCGCGATCGCGAGGCCTAGCTCGTGTTCGTGAAGCAGCGCGATTCCCCTATCCCGACACATATACATGCGATCACGAGGCTCCCTTTGCGAACGTGAAGACAAACAGGCCCATGCCTTCGCGATCGCAAGTCCTTCTTCGCGATCACGAAGAAGGAAACCAGAACTGAACACCAGATTTTTCTGGTATTTTTCGAACTTGGTTTCGACACTCGAAATCACCCAGGAACCTTCCGGACACAAACCAAATATGCAGACAACCTATAATCAATGCTACAAGCTTGCTCGCGTATTCAAAACACTCATCCCACAACCCAAATGTACATTTTTCTAGAAAAACCTCTAAGACTCAAACTTCACGATGAAATACTCAAATCATCACCTAGGGTCTCGAAACCCGAACCAAAGATCCGACTAAGTCATAAATGTCATTCCAAACCTAATGGAACCGGTGGAACTAAAAAAAAAGAAAATGATACACCCGATGTTGACTTTAGTTAACCCTTTTCCACTTATTCAACTTAGAAGCTCTAAAATTTCTCAAAATCAAACCAAACCCGCTCGACTACTATGGGAACGTATGACCCATCCTCGCAACTTATAAATGCTCAAATAGGACCACAGAGAAGGGTATTTGAAAAAAAAAGAGACTAGAATAAGATAAATGACTAAATAAGTCGTTACATCATATACCAATTAAACAAGTGTTCGTTCTCGAATGCAGAAGGGAATGAAAAGAGGGTACTTGACTCAACAAAAAGCTGGGAATATCTACTTCGCATATTGGACTCAGTCTCCCAAGTGGCCTCCTCAACTGGACGATGCTTTCACTATACCTTAGCTGAAGTCATATCTTTTGATCTCAACTTTCTAACCTGCAGGTCTAAAATGGTTATCGGCTCCTCCTCATAAGACAGTTTCTGATCAAATAACACTGAGTACCAATTGATGATATAAGAACCATCAGAATAGTATTTCTTCAGTATAGACACATGAAACACCGGGTGAACACCCGCTAACCTTGAAGGTAGAGCTAACTCATAAGTCACCTCTCCAATACGCCGAAGAACCTCAAATGGCCCAATTAACCTCGGACTAAGTTTCCCTTAAGATACAAAATTTCATATACACTGTATTTACTTGGAAAAGTTGTATACAAATATATGTATATAGATCATTCAAACAATACATACATTCAAATACATCTAGTTTGCCCAAAACTACAATCAGCCAAATACATTAAACTTATATATATACTTAGAAAATGACGAAAACACTCAAATATACTCAGTTATGAGATACAAGAAGGAGAAGAAGCAATGAAATACACTCAATTTTCCGGTGACAAGCAGATGTATACACTTAAACATACCCAGAAGATTTTGTATATGTAAAACAACTTTTGTTGCATCATCAAAGGTGAAGAGAATCCTCAATAAGACCTATTTTTTCATTTACTTACACATTTTCTATATTTACCTGTTCTTCTCAATCTTGGACAAGTTATTTATGTTCAAACAAGAACACTACAAGAAAGTATAGAAACGATAACAACTTTTTCTTAACAAAAATAATATTATTGGCAAAATTTAATATTTGGCAATAACTTAGTTTTATTGCTGGCATATATAATGAAAATTAAAAAAAAATTGTTGCCATATATTAATTATTATTGCAAAAAATACTTTAAACAACAACAAAAAAGTTGTTACACGTCGTTGCAATAACAGCCGATGAAAAAATTTTATGCAACAACAAAAAAGTTTTGTTGACAAATGTCTTTTATCTTGTAGTGAAAATAATGTCCAAACACCCAATGTCAAAGCACGGTCCTCAATCATGGCGACCAGTAATAACTTGCATCGCATGATGAATAATGATTGAATAGTAAAATGAAAGAGTTGTGGAAGTCAGATGGCAAGGAAACAACAATAATTTAACAAGAAATATGTAATCAAAGCCAGATTTGGGAACTAGTAGATCCGGTGACGAGTAGGTGTTACTGAGGGAGAAGAGAGTGGGAACGGCGAGAAAGAGGGGGAAAATTAAGGTTTTATGATTTGGGGGCTAGGGTTTCTCTATGGGGCTGAAGAGAGAGGGAAATGAGGAGGGAGAGACGAGGGAGAAGAATTTGAGCGTATGGATGAAATATAGATATAAGCAGTAAATTGAAAATTCACTGTAACTATTAAAAGTAATTAAATTAAATAGTAGTTATTTTTTGTGTGGATCCACGGGCCAGGCCCATTCGGCCCAAGCAAGCCTAGTTGTGCAGCCCACCATGTAATGGGTGATTTACAAGAACATCCTTGGCATGTTCGTAGCCTTAAAATTTTAAATTTAATAAATTTTAACTTTTCACTTTAAAGATTTTATCATAGGACAAGAGGAGGCCAAAATTGCAAGTAACTTTTTGCCATCGCTCTAATATATCACATTTACATGTTCTGAGCCATAATTAGCTATAATGGTTTTAAATTGCATCCACTCACTACATTTTGATTAAAAATAGGGGTGGCTAGTGGGTCGGGCTCGAGACCGGCAGGCCGATTTGGCGGAATCGGGGTCAGGCGGAATTGGGATAGGAGGGATTTGCCAAAGTCCCGCACCGATCCCGATCCCGATCCCGTTGGAGTCGGGTCGGGATTGGGATCCCGGGCGATTTTTTTTTAATTTAAAAAATAATATATATAAAAAAACTCAATAATTAAACAAGATAGGGTAATAAAAACATCCAAGGTTGTTTTTGTTCCTCTTATATTATTTAATAGACATATGATTTTTTTGTAATATAAATACAATTGTCAAAATTATAATTTTGTGGTGTTGTTCAAAAGTTGCAAATTACATAGTAAAATTGCAATTAAAAAAATTACATTCTGAAAAAAACCTGTTCTAGTTTCTTGATAATTTTACGTGGTTCTTCGGTTGGAATTGGTATTTGTTGGTAAAATTGATCCACATCGCTTCCACCACCTTCGGATAAGATTTTGTTGTAGTTTTCATCTTCTTCTTCATTGATCTCCGGTTGACCACACCTTTTCCGCTCCGCTCGTATCCAATCTCTGAATAATACTACAATCTCCAAGCTGTCTCCGGCTAATGAGTGTTTGTGCTCTCCTATTTGATATCTGCCGGCAGAAAAAGCACTTTCAGACGCAGTTGATGACGCTTGAATGTTCAAAACATCTCGGGCCATCATTGAAAGTGTCGGAAAGGTCTTCTCATTCCCCCTCCAGTATTTCAGCAAGTCTTCACGTCCTTCTTCATTGAGAACTGCTTGGTACGATACAGAACCCTGCAAAACAAAAATATCAAACTCGCTAATTTGGTTAGTAGCGGTACGGCCGTACATTCTATTTATGAGGCTTTCAATACTAGTCGAAAAAACAACATGTCTTTTGTGAGGTTGTGTTGAAGAAGAAGAAGATGATATGGAAGACGGTAGGTTACTAGCACTTTCTTGTTGGTAAAACCTATATACTTTTTTGCATTGGTCTTCTACGCTAGACAACACTTCTTCTTTAGTTTGTTCAATATGTGGTGGGTGATTTGGATTTTTGGGACTTGGAGGTGGTAGTACTTCTATACAATCGTAAATAGTATCAATAAGTGATTTAGTACCGTCTATTTTAATAGTCGGATTTAATACAACACCAATAATATAAATAGTAGGAATAGGAATAAAATATTTTTTTATTTTGATAAATATTTTTTAATAGCTGTCATATAAGCTGGTTTTTCTATATATTCACTAAGTAATAAAAATATTAGACCTATATAAAACAACATAGTTGAAATAGTAGGATAATATATACCGGAAAATTCTTTTGTTGCTTGAAAACATTTCTCTAAAAGTACAATAAGTTCGGAAATTTTTACCCAATCGCTATCTACAACCATATCAGCTGGATTTTGATTATGAGAGTTAAAAAATAAAGTTATAGGTTTTCTATAGTCATAAGCAACAAGTAGTTGCTCGTATAAAGAATTTCACCTAGTGGGTACTTCTTCTGAAATTTTTCTATAAGGTAGTTGGCAATCGTGACAAGTTTTTTTATATTCTTTTCTTCATTGTATTCTATTATTTTTTTAAATAAAGTTTATAGCAAATTGTATTTTATTAAGAATGTCTTCAAAAAGTGATAGGCCATCCTTTACAATTAAGTTATATATATGGCACATGCATTTTATATGAAAATGAACTGGAAAAGATAGAGTTAAACTATTTTTTAAAATTGTAATAGCGTAATTGTTAGAAGAAGCGTTATCTAATGTAATAGTCATAATTTTATCAGTTATTGCGTAATAATTGCACACTTGATAAATATTTTCTGCAATAAAAGTACCAGTGTGTCTATCATCTATATATCCATACGCTAAGATACGTTTTTTGTATAGACCATTTATAATCTATCCAATGACAAGTTACCGTTAAATAATCATGGTCGTTAGTACTATATCAGAAGTGATAGCCACTTTGCCATTAAAATGATATAATGAATAATGTAAATACTGTTGATATTCATATGCGAATTTAAATACATCTCTCTTAACAGTTGATCTAGGAAAACTGTTAAAAGCAGGATTATACATATCTCTAATGTAATGAATAAAACCGGGAGATGAAGGAAATGAAAGAGGCAAACCCTCCACATCAACTAATTTTGATATTGCTTCATATCTCTATGTTTATTATATTTAAGGCCTACAATCCCCCCTCCAATCATAGGGTTAATTTGACCCTGTACTTGGTTTGAGACAGTATCAGTATGTGAACCTTGTTCCGATGGAGCGGGCATTTGCGCACCCGGTTTTGAAGCCTCGTATTGGGCATACCTAGCTGGATGAGCCCTTGCTACGTGTCTCATTAAACCCCCGTCCCACCGTGACCTTTTCTAATTTTAAATTTTAAAACATCTTTACAAATTTTACATCTAGCTACTTGATTCTCTACGTCCCTATCAAAAAATGTCCATGCATCTGATTTTAATGGTCGTTTTGTTGGACCTCGTATCATACTAGGGGGAATATGAGGCATTTCAGTTGAAGGTGCACTAGTGGGTGTGTTGTCATCTACATTAGTGGGTGTGTTGTCATCTACATTAGTGGGTGTATCATTTAGATCATCGTCTAAATTAAAGTCTTCTTGAGTTCCAGAAAATAGCTCCTCGTCTAAATCTAATGGTATTGTAGGAAAATGTTCAGTATCAACAAAATCATCCTGTGTAGGAATAAGATTCTGTCTAGAAATAGGACCCTTGCCCTTGTTGCCACTACTAGAAGAAGCATGACCCCTACCCGTAAGCATACGTTTAAATCCTTCCATTATAAATTTATAATTATACTAATAAATAATTAAAGTAAATGAAATTAAGTGCGCTAAATAAAATAAACAGACAATAATAATTTAATGAATGAGCGAATGTACCAAACGTCGATGTAACGTCGACGTGTAATCGAGAGGTTGAAAATTGAAACTTTGCTCGATGGAAGATCCTCAAGCTAGTTGCCAACTTCACTCCCAATTTCCAAATGAATAAATAAAATTGAATATTTAGTAGACAATGTAGACTTGTAGAGAGATAGATTGAGAGATTAGAGAGATTGTAGGCAGATTTGTGAGAAAGATGAAGAGAAAATGAGGTATTTATAGTTGGAAATTGGGTTAAAGTGTAAATAAAATAACTTATGGGTTAAAAATAAATATTAAGGGCTTGGGGGGGGGGTTGGGGGAGGCCAAAAATGGCCGTTGCACAATGGCCAAAATATAAAATGATCGTTGGTGCAACGACTATTTTTACAAAAGGAAAATTTCGGGAGGGATCGGGTCAGGACCGGGTCGGGACTGGGGTGGGATCGGGATCGGGTCGGGACTGGCGGGCCTAGGGCGGGCCGGGACGGGTCGGGTCGGGATGAGACCTTTTCCCGTCCCGGTTCGAGTCCCTATACCGCGAATTTTTTTTTAAATACTCGGGTTCGTGGCGATGTCGGGGCAGGATCGGGCCGAGCCGACCCACTGGCCAGCCATAAACAAAACATTGAATTTGAAATTTTGAATGCATGCACACACGGTACGTCGTACTATAGGTTCTCTATCAGACCCCTATACATGCCAATCAAATTATATTATTTCCATTTTCCACAAATGACACGACACAAACTTGAAACTCCTTCCGTCTTAATTTATATGATATAATTTAATTCGGTATGGAGTTTAAAAAATAAAAAAAAAGACTTTTGAATATTATGGTCTAAAACAAGTCAAAGATATTTGTGTGGTTATAGATTATTTCATTAATAGTAAAATATAAAACTTAAAATTAAATTATTATAAAATAAGAAAATATATTATTCTTTTTTAAACGGACTAAAAAAAATAAGTAAATTAGAACAGAGGAAATAGTATAATACTTGTAATACTTGTAATTTGGCTCACAATAACCTTCTTTGAAAGCCCCCAAAATGGAGCCTCTTATCATACAATTCATAATATCGTTAGTTAGTGGTACAATTGGAGAAAAATTATCCAATTTCTTATAAAATTAATATTTCACTGAAAAATCTAGTGTGGCTAGCTAACTCTACTTAAGAGTGAGATGACGATTTTTATAACAAGCCAAAAAGATTACTTCATCGTACAACAGTGTTCATCTAACTCAAATTTGTAAGAGGAATTAAGAGCTACAGTGTAACATTGACCTAAACATCAAGGTCCACACAAAAAAGAAAGAAAGAAAGAGAGAACTTATCCTTTGATATAAATTTAAACATTCAGAATTTCCAAGTACAGTTAGGTACATAACATCTCTCAAATAAATGGTAAATTAACAGCGAATTAAAAAAAAGTTGGGAGCAAAAAATGATATTTCCTCAATGAAAAGTATCTTAGTTTGACTTGACACAAAATTTAAGAAATAAAAAAAAATTCAATCATGTGGTCCTAAATGAAAGATGTATGTAATGTACTAAAATGTCCTTTAAATCTTATAGTTTTCTTGATAGAAAATCTTATACTAAAATGTCCTTTAAAAAATTTCTTGATAGAAAATGTTTTCTTTGTGGAAAAGGACTCTACCATATTTATCTTTTTATTGGAGGAGAAGTTTTGGACTTCTATATATAGAAGATCTTTTCTTCTCATACACAACACAATAGAATCCACAATGTAGTCTTTTAGAGAGTTTTGTTTATGGAAAAATTTTCTCTCAGGTATTATGATTGTTATATTAGTTTTCAATGCAGGTCACTTGACCAAATCATATTAAATATTATGCTTTCTTTTAGTATAGTTTTTGTGTTGTTTGATTTATCGTTGTTCAAGGTTTGCAATTATTAGCTTCCGCACGACTGATTATTTCGATCCCAACATTTTTGTACTAAAAGGGGAATATATACATTACACTTTAAAATATTGGTTTATTTTTTAAATTAAAAAATTGATATTGATGATGGATCATTTGATGAAACGATAAAGGATAATTTTATCTTTTGATATTATTCATATATTTTTTATTCAACGTTATATATATCAGACCATTTAATTATTTGTAAGTGGTGTGAATAAGCATATACTGAAAGAAATAATTCCTTGATTATTTTCATTAATGAAGAGGTCTATATATACAATATACAATCTCTAAATATTTAAATTCTATTCCTACCATAATATCAATATCCTAATTACACTTGTACATGAATTCTACAAAATATGGTAAGAAACCTAAATATCCT
Organism: Anisodus acutangulus; assembly: GCA_029783415.1. Classification (NCBI taxonomy): domain Eukaryota; kingdom Viridiplantae; phylum Streptophyta; class Magnoliopsida; order Solanales; family Solanaceae; genus Anisodus; species Anisodus acutangulus. The sequence continues at coordinate 8,793,761 of CM056509.1, forward strand.
AAATATACACTTTGTCCGAGTGGGATACACAGTGGTTTCTATCACACCCCGCAGTCATAGCGGGCGGTTGTCGTACGCTGAGACTGTCCCTAAAATCTTCAAACAGAACCAAGGGAAAACCCTTAGTAAAGATGTCAGCAATTTGGTACTTTGAAGGGACATGTAAGACACGTACTTGTCCACGAGCCACCTTTTCGTGAACAAAGTGAATATCCATCTCGATATGTTTAGTGCGCTGATGTTGGACCGGATTTCCAGAGAGATAGACTGCACTAACATTATCACAGTAGGCCAAGGTAGCTTTCTGAATAGGAAAGTGAAGCTCTAATAAAAGGTTACGCAGCCAACATGACTCAGACAACACATTAGCTACTCCTCGATACTCGACCTCCGTACTGGATCACGATAAACTAGTCTGGCGTTTTGCCGACCAAGAGACAAAGTTATCACAAAAAAACATACAATAATCAGAGGTTGAACGTCTGGTATCTGGACATCCACCCCAATCAACATTTGTATAAGAGACGAGAGTAGAGACTGAGGCCGGATATAAATGCAACCCATAATCAAGCGTGCCATGTATGTATCGTATAATGCGTTTGAGCGCATGCATATGCTCAATCCGCGGATCATGCATAAATAAACACACATGCTGAACTGAATAAGTAATATCTGGTCTCGTGAACGTAAGATACTGAAGAGCCCCTGCAAGACTACGATAGTGGGTATGAACATCATATGGTGTGCTAGACGTAGCACTCAGCTTCGGTTTGGTATCAACCGGAGTAGACGATGATCTCTCTCAATAATCTCAGCCGCATACTTTATTTGTGATAAAAATAGACCACCTGCATGATGAGTGACAACTATTCCCAAAAAATAACTCAAGGGCCCCAAGTCTTTCATAGCAAATTCTAAACTAAGAAGGGTCATGATAGACTTGCGCAAATTATCAGATGAGGCAGTCAAAATAATATCATTCACATACAACAGAATGTATGCTAGAGAAGTACCACGACGATAGATGAACAAAGAATGATCAGACCTGCTGTGAGAAAACCTAATAGTAGACACATAATCTGCAAACCTCTTATACCAAGCACGTGAGGCTTGCTTAAGCCTATATAAGGACATCTTCAGCAAACAGACATGATGGGGATAATTGGGGTCCTTAAAACCCAAGGGTTGATGCATGTATACTTTCTCCTTAAGATCACTGTGTAAGAAAGTATTTTTCACATCCAGTTGATGAATGGGCCATGCTCCCGAGAGAGCCAGACTAAAATCAGTGCGAATAGTCGCTGGTTTGAACACCGGACTAAGTGTCTCTCCCACAATCCACGCCAACCTGTTGCGTTTTACCGTCACCTACAAGACGGGCCGTATGTCGCTTAAAAGAATTGTCAGAATTAAGTGGGCCAGAAATTGGACCCAGACCGAAAGCAGAAGCTGGGCCGCTAGGGGCATTGAACCGTGACTCGGGAACAGTCTTGAGACTGGGACTGGACCGAGACACGGAAACAATGCCACTACCCGGGCCAGCAGAATTTGGGCCAGGGATTGTATCTGTCATATTTGGGCCAGCAAGCAGTGGGCCTGCTGGCGGATTTTGGTCATGGGATATATCGGATAAATGGTGGATAATATACGGTGATAGCCCATCATCCAAAAAATTATACGAACTAGACACGGAACTATGCAATTTAGCAAACGGAAATTGGATTTCATAAAAAATAACATGACGACTAATTATGATTTTGTTAGAGGATAAATCAAAACATTTGTAACCACGATGGTTTGATGGATAACCCAAAAACACACAAGTGGTAGAACGAGCTTGAAGTTTGTTAATTGTATTTGACGGAAAAAGTGGATAACATAAACACCCTAAGATGAGAATACAAAGGATATTTATTGTAAATAATTTTAAGTGGGGATTGATATGTTAAACCTTTGCTAGGGAGAATGTTAAGGGGGTAGGTAGTCATTGTAACGCATGATGCCAAAAAAATAGGGTAATGAAGCATGGGCTAGCAAGGTTCGGACAATATTATTAATGGTACGAATTTTCCTTTCAGCCTTCCCATTTTGTGAGGACGTATAAGGACAAGAAAACCGAAAAGATATGCCATGAGTGTCACAAAATTCCCGAAATGGCCCATTAACATATTCTCTCCCATTATCACATTGAATATTTTTAATGTCCCGTTCAAATTGGGTATGGATGAAAGCTCTAAAGGTTAAGAATGTGGAAAAAACTTGAGTTTTTTTAGACAAAGGAAAGGTCCACAAAAAGTTAGAATAATCATCCAAAAATAAAACATAATAACGATGGATCAAAGAACTCAAAACAAGAGATGTCTATAAATCACTATGAATAATGTCAAAAGGCATCGACGTAATAGAAATAGAGGCTACAAACAGTAATCTAACATGTTTCCGTAGAGGACAAGAGGGACAAATATGAGTACTACGTGTACTCTTACAATCAATAAAATTATTATTTTTAAGAGAAGAAATAATAGACGACCCCTGATGTCCTAAATGTGCATGCCACAAAGAAGGAGCAAGAGTGACAAATGTTGAAGGTGTGACTTGACTCGTGGAAATGATGGTGGTAGTGATTGGATAAAGCTCTCCCCGACTATTACATATCATTATAGGTATCCCTGTCTTGAAATCCTTCACATAAAATCCAAAAGAGTCAAAGTTAACAGACACCCAATTATTAGTTGTGAATTTTCAGACATACACCAAATTTTTAATTAAGTGAGGGGCATGAAGGACATTTTTAAGGACAAAAGGTGGGTGTGGTGGGGGCAAACTTGTGTGACCATAACAACGAATTGGAATCGAATTACCATTACCAACAACTATGCCACGATTATTCCTCAAATTGAAATAAGATGAGAGATTATCTTGTGCGAACGTCATATGAGACGTGGCTCCGGTGCCCATGTACCAATTTGCGTTCGGGAGATTTATTCCAAGTGTATGCATTGCGGCCTCAATATCTGTAGGTGTCGGACCAGAAATTGGGCTGACAGCAGTGAAGACTTGCTGAGGCCGAGGCCCAAGCAGGACAGCCTGCTGCTTAGGCTGTGCCGATTAGAATGGTGAATTGGGCCTCTGCTGGCCACTGGCCAAGTTCATTAGAGAGCTTGGAAAGGGAGCATAGACCGTGTTGGGCCACTGGCCACTGGCCGAGCTGCCCCACGACCAGTTGTCTTGGGCCCAAGGCTGCGGCCAGTGGTATTGTGGCCCAACCAGCCCACTGCCACTGCGTCCGCCACCGCCACCGTTGTTCCGACCACCACCACTGCCACCGTCGTGATTCTTGCCATTGTTTTTCTAATTTTGACCTTTTTTGCCGCCGCCGTTGTTACGGTTTTGGCTAGAATTATCCGAGAATGAGTGAGGGTCATCGGATGAGGCCATCATCATGACAGAATTTGCTCCGATAGTCGCCTTTTTAGCCAAATCGGCATCTTCTAATGTGAGCATGAAACGATCCTGGTAGAACGATGAGAGATGATTACTTTGACGAAGAAGCGTCCCAACGCCATTATAGGCCTCGGATAGGCCTGCAACCATCTGCAGCTGCAGAACAAGACGATCATTGGTGACGGGCGCACCAACATTTTTGAGTTGATCCGCCAATTCCTTAACCCTTTTACAATAGGTGGAGATATTCGGAAAATCCTCTATGTTGACATGGGAAAATTCCTGCTCAAGAGTGACATCACGGAAATTTTTGTTATCTTGAAATATATCACGCACCCTATTTCAAGTTTCCATCGCCGTGGCGTTGTGTTCAATAATCGTCTGCAAGAGGTCTGTAGAAATAGTAGAATAATCCACTGGAGAACGGTAGCATCAAGGGTTCATAACACAAGGTCATCCTTGGGGGTAGGCACCTTCTCCTTGCCTGCTACTAAGGTTCCGCTCACGTCGTGTATTGGACGGTTTCCATCTCAAGAACAATAGGGATGTGGTTCTTGATGTTGGAGACTGTAAGGGCAGGATGAAACATATTCTTTGATCTAGACATGACGAAAGAACAAGAGGAGAATTAGGGATTTGTAAGAAATAATTTGGGAGAGAAAACGAAAAAAAAAACTATAGGCCGACGGCCTGATTCTCGATTTCCGAGGAAGAAGGGCAACAAAAGGTTTTTGGGAGAAGGTATTTTTGCCCTAGACTTCTGATACCATGAAAGAAATAATCCATTGATTATTTTCATTAATGAAGAGGTCTACAAAATCTTATTCCTACTATGATACTAATATCGTAATTACACTTATACAAGAATTCTACAAAATATGGTAAGAAACCTAAATATCCCAAATATACACTTTGTCCGTGTGGAATACACGATGATTTCTATCATACATACGGTGGATACAACCTCTTCCTATGTCTTATCTTATTCAAAATAATACAACAATTTAGTGTTTTGAATCGTATCAAGATTAATTCTACAGGATTCAAAAGACAAAATCAAACTCTGAATGAAATAATATTAAAATTTTATATCATGATTAATATTGATTATTTCACGTGTAGTCCGTCAAACCAAATATAATTGGTCAAAGTTTCGAATCCATGGTAATGATGATACAAATCTCTTTGTTTCTTTTCAAAATTTCAAGAACCCTTCAGAGACGATCGGAGTAGTAAAGTTAGAATTTCTTCTAATTTTTTTTTGGGACAGTAGATTTTTTTTTTTTTTTTGGACAGTAGAATTTCTTCTGAATGGTTGATAGATATATTGGGACCATCCGAACTTGCTTGAAAGAAACAGTTCTCTTATGAAATGGAATAAAAGAATTTGCTACTCACAAATTGTTAGATACGTCCACATCCAACCACTCCATGGTCTTCGAAAAATTTAATGCGGAGTGTTTGTGTTCAAAGTAAGAATGGCCAGTGGGCCGGGCTCGGGTCTGGCGGGGTCGGGGTCGGGGCGGGACGGGAGAAGGGGCTGGGTCGGGTCTGGCGGGACTGGAGCAAGTCCCGTCCCGATCCCGTCGGTATCGGGTCGGGGCGGGCTCGGGTCGAGGTCGGGGCAGGATACGGCGGGTTTTCCTTTTTTTTTTTTTTAAATAACATATGTATAAAAAAAACTCAATAAACAAAACAAGATAGTGTAATAAAAACATCTCAAGGTTGTTTTTGTGCCTCTTATATTATTTAATAGACATATGGTTTTTTTGTAATACAAATACAATTGTCTAAAATCTAAATTGCAACTTTGTGGTGTTGTCCAAAAGTTGCAAATTACATAATAAAATTGCAATTAAAAATTACATACTCAAAAACCTCGTTTCTAATTGCTTGATGATTTCATGTGGTTCTTCGGTTGGAATTGATATTTGTTGGTCAAATTGATCTACGTCGCTTCCACTACCTTCATAAGATTTCGTTGTAGTTTTCATCATCTTCTTCGTTGATCTCCTGCTGACCGCACCTTCTCCGCCTCCGCCAGATCCAATCTCTCAATAATACCGCAATTTCCAAGTCGCCTCCGCTAATGAGTGTCCTGTGGTCTCCTATTTGATATCCGTCACAGAAAAAGCGCTTCAGACGCAGCTTGACGACGCTTGAATGTTCAAAACATCTCGAGCCATCAATGAAAATGTCGAAAGGTCTTCTCATTCCTCCAAAGATTTCAAAGCAAGTCTTCATGTCCATTGTCGCTACCACATTTTCGATTCGCCGTGTCAAAGAGCTTTGAGCACGCACGTGTTCTGGGATTCCCTGGGTAAATTAAGGATCGAGAGTCGCCACCTAATTATTTTTTACTTGAATTAGGATACCTAAATATTTAAACTAAATCGCAATGTAACTCCACTTTTAAGGTCCGAAACTAGAGATTCTAGGTAAGAGTTCTTTATTATCCTAAAGGGAAGCGGGTTAGGCATCCTTTAAGATCCGCTTAACTTATAGTTATCCCAGCCAAACTCAGGTTAATTATTACTAGAAAAAATGCATATTTGAAGTATGAAGTTAAAGATGTTTGCAAATAATTAATAAAAGAGACGCATTTTGTACATGTATGCATTCGAATGACATAAAAAGAAAGATACATGTAAAGTTTTGGAAAATATGCATTTGTGACAATAAATTATTTATAATGCCAAAGAAGTAAAATTTTGGGAATCATTGAATTGTAAATTGACAAAAGATAAACTTATTCGGAATGATTAATAAAGCAAATAAAAGATGACAAAAGTTATTCTGAAAATCTTGAATATCGCGTGACAAGCCTAAAATAAATAACTAGCGGAGGGTTTCTAAGTTTGAATTTAATCGAGCCTACAATAAATAAGCTAGCGACGGGTTTCAAATCTTAAACTACCCTATGAATTAATCCTAAGTTTTGCCTATTCTAAGCATTTCAATAGTTACATAAGTGCGATAAATAATATTACAATACAAAACCGGGATAAAAGTCAATTAAAGAAAATAATTAAAATAAATAAACTCCAGAGAATATCTCGCTTATTTACTTTATTCCCCGTAATCCAAGAATAAAACGGTTAGAAATAATTAAATACAAATAACTGACCATGTGTCCAAACAAGAAATGTTTTGATCACGGAGGCTTCGTGACTTAAATTTTGAAAAGACCATTCCAATCACGTCGTGGGTCATAAACATATGACTAATGTGGTTATTTTGATCAGTCTTTCGCTTACTAAACGTGTTGGTCTCTGATGAAAAGAAAAGATCATTATAATCACGCGTCGTAGGCGAATATATAACTTGTTGGTTATTTTAGTCACCTCGCTTACTAAACATGTTGATCTCTGATGAAATAAAGGTTTAAGCCTCATCCTTGCCTCAAATTATATTTTCCGCCTTTACAACCGTGAAGGCCTCAAAATCGACTGATATTTTTCTACGCCATGTAGTATCGTGTTCAAATCAAGAAATTAAAATGAAACAAGCAAACACAGCCAGCATTTCGTGAAGCAAAGATGGCGATGGTGGCGAGCGTAAAAACGAGGTAAAAACAATTTCCAAAATGACGGTGTTTAGTTTAAAATAGTAGAACAATAATTTGAACCGAGCAAAGCGAACTGGCGAAAATAAGCGATCAAAAGACGCGATATTTATTCAAAACAAGAAAAAAATAGTAAAGCGTTGATATCCGCCAGACGGATGTTTAAAACAAGAATCGAAAAAACATGAAATGAAACGAAGAAAAGCGCTGCCTCAATTCAATTTCACCTTTAATGCAATATTAATAAAACAATAAAACAATAAAAGCAACGAGCAAAGCGAGTAAAGCGGTTAAAGTATCCTACCGAGTTTTGAAATTTGAAATATTCAACCGGTCGACCGATCCGTCGTTGATTCAAACCGAATCGATTTCAAAGACCAATTTCGTATAACCAAGAACAAGAAATGAAATGCAAGAATTCTAAAAATATCCAATCGGGTCGACCACCAGGTCGATGACCTGACCCGAATCAGTGTCAAAAATCCGAAATCAAATATTCACCAAATTCGGATAACCAACATACAGAAACATGAAATGCAAGTGCACGGAAATAATGCCCAAACCGGTCGACCCTGACCGTCACCACGACCAACTGATCCAAAATCCGAATCAAATATTCATCAAATTCGTATAACCAACATACGCATTAGAATGAAATGCAAGAATTATGGAAATAATACCCGACCGTCGACACCGTTGACTCTACCCAACGTTGATCCAAAATCCAAATCAAATATTCTCGCAAATTCGTATAACCAACATACGTAAATATGAAAATGCAAGAATTTCGAAATAATACGACCGATTCAATCGGCAATTCGTTGACTCCGACCAATCGATGATCCAAAATCCGAAATCAAATATTCGCAAATTCAGATAACCAACATACGTAAATATGACATGGATTCTGAAATAATATCTGAATCGGTCGACTGACCGAATCGGTGATGCAACCCGAAATCGAATAATTTCACCAATTTCAGGATAACCAACATATAGAAATATGAGATGCAAGAATTTAAAATATTGTCCGAACCGTCGACCCGATCTGACTCAGGTCAAAATCGAGAATCAAAAGTGGAGAACAAACCTTTTCAACTCAATTTCTTGAACAACAAGTGGAGGAAAAAATGATTGAAATCAAGAACACAACCAAAAATCTTTCATGTGCCAATCTGACCTCAAAATTTTCGGTTTTCTTTTCTTTTTTCCTCCCCTTTTTCAAGAACACAAGTGGTTTTTATAGCCCCCATTTTCCCAAAACCGAGCTCAAATTGAATAAAGGGCCCAAAACAATGATTTTGGAACCAGGTTTTTAGGTATGGGTCATGGTGTCAGAGGCGGTGTTGGCTGGTGGTGTCGTGGTGTAGGGTGCGGCGACGCCGGGGGGTAGGGTGTAGGGGTGTAGGTGCGGCGATGTAGTGCAAGTAGGGTGGCTACCGGTTGGGAGGAATTAAAGCGAGGTTTTTTTTTTTTGTTTTGGGTTTTTGGGGTTTGGGAGTCAGTGTAGAATAAAAGGAGTGTGGGAGTTGGGTCACCCGTTGGTCAATTGGGCCTGGGCGGTGGGCTTCGTGGCGGGTCATGGGAATAAGGGAATTTTTGGGCTTGTGAATTTTGTTTGGGTAAAATTTGTATTGGGTTGGGGAGAAAATGAAATGGGTTTTAGTTTGGGTAGAAATTGTTTTGGGTTGAAAAATGAAATGGGTTAGAAATTGTTTTGGGTTGGAAAATGGAAATGGGTTAGAAATTGTTTTGGGTTTAAAATATAAAAGGGGGTTTTAATATTAAAAAAAATTTTGTTTTGTAAAAGATGTGAATTATTTAAAATAACATAGCGATGTGATAATAATAAAATATAATACTTGTAAATGTTTAATGCTTAATAAAAAAGGAAAAAAGTATGCAATTTTGCGAGAATAAAATAACATAGAATTTTCAGATAAAACTTATGATTATGGTAAAAAATGCAAATGATAGTAAAAAATGCGAATAATAATAATAATAAGAGAATAATATATATATATATATATATATATATATATATATATATATATATATATATATATATATATATATATATACGCATGTATGTATATAGATTAAAATTGTTTTTGAGGTGTTAAAAAAAATATTTAAAATTGCAAATAGATTAGAAAAGACGGGACAAAATTGGGTGTCAACATCCATCTTCATTGATAACTTCTTGATACGGTACAGAACCCTGCAAAACAAAAATATCCAACTCTCTAATTTGGTTAGTAGTAGAGGTATTTATCAGCACATTCTATTTCGAGGCTTTCAATACTAGCCGCAGAAACAAAGATGTCTTTGTGAGGTTGTGTTGAAGATGAAGAAGATGGTATGGAAGCTGGTAAGTTACTAGCATTTTCTTGTTGATAAAATCTATATATATTTTTGCATTGGTGTTCTACGCTAGACAACACTTCTTCTTTAGTTTGTTCAATAGGTGGTGGGTGATTTAGATTATTGGGACTTGGAGGTGGTAGTACTTCTATACAATCGTAAATAGTTTCAATTAGTGATTTAGTACCGTCTATTTTAATAGTAGGATTTAATACAGAACCAATAATATAAATAGAGGGAATAGGAATAAAATATTTTTATTTTGAGAAACATTTTTAATAGTCGCCTTATAAGTCGGTTTTTCCATATATTCACTAAGTAATAAAAATATTAGAGTTATATAAAATAACATAGTTGAAATAGTAGGATAATATATACCGAAAAATTTTTTTGTTGCTTGAAAAAATTTCTCTAAAAATACAATAAGTTCGGAAATTTTTTCCCAATCACTATCTAAAATCATATCAGCTGGCTTTTTATTATGAGAGTTAAAAAATAAAGTTATAGGTAATGTATAGTCATAAGCAACAAGTAGTTGCTCGCATAAAGAATTCCACCTAGTGGATACTTCTTGTGGAATTTTTCTATAAGGTAGTCCACAATCGTGACAAATTTTTTAATATTATTTTCTACGTTGTACTTTATTACTTTTAAAAATAAAGTTTATAGCAAATTGTATTTTACTAAGAATGTCTTCAAAAAGTGATAGATCATCCTTTACAATTAAGTTATATATATGGCACGCGCATTTTATATGAAAATGGTCTGGAAAAGATGGAGTTAAACTATTTTTTAAAATTGTAATTGCATAATTGTTATTAGAAGCGTTATCTAATGTAATAGTCATAATTTTATCGGTAATTCCGTAATAATCGCACACTTGATAAATATTTTATGCAATAAAAGTATCAGTGTGCCTATCATCTATATATCTATACGCTAAAATACGTTTTTGCATAGACCATTTATAATCTATACAATGACAAGTTACAGTTAAATAATCATGGTCGTTAATACTACGACCTATATCAGACGTGATAGATACTTTGCCATTAAAATGATATAATGAAAAACGTAAATATTGTTGATATTCATGCGCGAATTTAAATACATCTCTCTTAACAGTTGATCTAGGAAAACCGTTAAAAGCAGGATTATATATATCTCTAATGTAATGAATAAAATCGGGAGATGAAGGAAATGAAAAAGGCAAACCCTCCACAGCAACTAATTTTGATATTGCTTCCCTATCTCTATGTTTATTGTATTTAGAGCCTACAATTCCCCCCATCATTGGGTTAATTTGACCCTGTACTTGGTCCCGGACAGTATCAGTATGTGAACCTTGTCCCGATGAAGCGGGCGTTTGCGCACCCAGTTTTGAAGCCTGGTATTGGGCATACCTAGCTGGATGAGCACTTACTACGTGTCTAATTAAACCCCCCGTCCCACCGTGACCTTTTCCAATTTTAAATTTTAAAACATTTTTACAATTTTTACATATGGCTACTTGATTCTCTACGTTCCTATCAAAAAATGTCCATGCATCTGATTTTAATGGTCGTTTTGCTGGACCTCGTCTCGTACTAGCGGGAATATGATGTATTTCAGTTGAAGGTGTACTAGTGGGTGTGTTGTCATCAACATTAGTAGGTATATCATCTAGATCATCGTCTAAATTAAAGTCTTCTTGAGTTTCAGAAAATAGCTCCTCGTCTAAATCTAATGGTATTGTAGGAAAATGTTGAGTATCAACAAAATCATCCTGTGTAGGAATAAGATGACTAGAAGAAGTACCCTTGTCCTGGTTGTCCCTACTAGAAGAAGCACCCTTACCCTTACCCTTACCCTTAAACATACCTTTTAATCCTTCCATTTTAATTATGATAATAAATAATTAAAGACAATAAAATTAAGTGCGCTAAATAAAATAAACAGACAATAATAATTTAATGAATGAACGAATGTACCAAACGCCGACGTAACGTCGACGTGTAATCGAGAGGTTGAAAATTGAAACTTTGCTCGATGGAAGATCCTCAAGCAAGTTGCCAACTTCACTCCTAATTCCCAAATGAATAAATAAAATTGAATATTTAGCAAACAATGTAGACTTGTAGAGAGATATATTTAGAAATTAGAGAGATTTATTTAGAAATTAGAGAGATTGTAGGAAGATTTGTGATAAAGATGAAGAGAAAATGAGTTATTTATAGTTGAAAAATTGGGTTAAAGTGTAAATATAATAACTTATGAGTTAAAAATAAATATTAAGGGGTAGGGGGTTTGGGGGAGGGGGGAGCCTAAAATGGTCGTTGGCCAACGGCCATAATCTAAAATGGCGTTGATGCAACGGCCATTTTTGCAAAGGGGGGAAAAGGGCGGGGTCGAGGTCGGGACGGGGTCGGGGCGGGGTCGGGTCGGGCGGGCCTGGGGAGGGCTCGGGTCTCGCGGGACGAGACATCGTCACGTCCCGAGTTCGAGGCCCGCCCCCTTTATTTTTTATTTTATTTTTTTTTGCGGGATCGGGGCGGGCTCGGGACGGGGTCGGGGTCGGACCGTGCCGGCCCACTGGCCATCCCTAGTTTAGACCATCCGTTTATCTCCCCAACCCCATTCCCCTTCTTATTTTAAACTCTATCTCTACAAAACCTAAAAGACCCAAAATAAAAAGCCATAGTTCTTCATCTTTTCTCCATCTCCCACCTTCAACCTCCCACTTTCCTCCATTGTTGAACAAATTTTTTTTATCTCTACTCCACAACAGATATGTTTCCTTTTATCTCCTTAATTTCTTATTTTCTTTTCACTTGGATGAAGTATAGGTATTAAATTTTGGGGTGTGAAATTTTACTTTGTTGGGTAGAAATTCTGTTTCTATGGAATTGCTCTATGAAAAAGAAGGTGAATGTGTGTTGATGTTTTGCTTGTGTGTTAATTGAGGAATGCTTATTCAAGCCAAATTGACATTATTGAAGAAACATGAACCATGCATCTTAAGTGTTTGAAAAAATATCACAATGGACAGAATTAGCGTGAAAAGAGAAATTATTGTGTTTTTACTTGTGCTTCCTGAATTCTAATGAAATTATGTGCAAAGTACAAGCATTGTTGTAAGGAGTATGAATTAAAAGAGAGAGAAGATGAGAATGAAATAAAAATTTGGAGAATTCTTGAGTACCCAAACAAGAAATTGCTTTTGTGTGATTTATTTGAAGTGTCATGAGTACTAATGGGTTGAATTAATTTGCGGGATTAATGGCCACGACTAATAAGAGGAAACAACCAAGTGGAACTCCGAGCAAGAAAACAAGCACATCCAAAGAAAAAAGCTCGCGCGACAATAAAGGAAAAGCCAAGGAAATTCCAAAACCTTATGATTCGAGCAAATTTGTTTCTTGGAAGGCTCAATAGCTATTCAAAATAAAATCCTCAAAAAACAGTTAATGGAAAAAGGGATTGACATCGATGCATTGATGGAAGACTACCCAAAGGTCTGTAGGGAGCTCATTCGATGAAAGTGGAAGGTTTTTCTTCAAGAACGGGAAAAAGTTAATCTCAACATGGTGAGAGAGTTCTACGCCAATTGTCCTGAGCATGAGGATTTTATATGCTTTGTTAGAGGCAAAAAGGTGGATTTCTCTGTGGAAGCAATTCAAAGGGCTTATAACTTCCCAGAGTTCGTTCGTGATGAATTATATGGGGATCACTTTCAGAATGTACACAATAAAGAGCCATACAATTGGGCAAGGTTCATTGACACAATCTGCACTCCTGGGAAGGAGGTACAGTGGCTAAAGGAGAACCATAAATTCCATTCCAACAGTTTGAGACGGATGGAAAATTTTGGCTATACCTCATCAACAATTGGCTCGTACCTTCAGGCAACACCACAGAAGTAAATGGATATCGAGCAGCTCTCATATTCACCCTGGTGAATGAGGATGATTCGATCCAGCTAGGGTAATACATAAATAGATGCTGGAAAAAGCCACCGTCCGAAGATATGGGATCTACTTTTCATCTCTGGTCACGAGGCTGTGTAGATTAGCAAAGGTCCCTGAGAAGAAATCTGATATTGTCCCACCGGCTGAACCACTACTCCAACCTAACAAAATGTCTATCTGCAAGGAATTAGTTGAGGTAGATAATTCAGAAGGATCGGATGATGATAATTTAGAGGATTCACCTGAAGAGGAGGAGATGGATGTTCATATAGCCGCTCTTGTGCAAACATCCCAGGGTGTGAGAGAGCTCTTTAGCAGCACGTTAGAGGAGAAATTTGTTCTGCTCGAAGGAGAGATGTCAGTGATGTAAACCTCGATAGAAGGGCTACACACCAAGGTGGATGAGCTCACGGTATAGAACAAGAAGTCTAAGAAGACGATCATGGCATGGTTGCGTGCACTTGGCATGGCCTGCAAGATGGACTCCATACCATCTTCGACTCAAAGTGACCCTTTCAAGGAGTTTTCTCTCATCTCTTGCATGCCACAATTTAGTGTTGGGGTGGGGTTTTGTATATATTTATTTATTTTTATTTGCTTATTATTTACATTAGTTCATTGAAAAAAAAAAGAAAAAAAAGATTTTCTTTTCATTTTAGCATAACTGTTTCTAATTTAGAGTGGATTTGACTACTTCCAACCTATATGATGCATGCCCACTGCTTTCTGAAGATTAAACAAATTTATTGGGAATTGAAGTTGAGTCGTGTAAATCCTTGATAACTGTGTGGTGAGGAAGCTTAATTTGTAATCACGCTCTGAGAGAATCTAGAACTTGGCTTGGTAATGATTCGAGGAGAAATTTTTAGGATACTTTTAAGTAGAAAAATGATTGTAGGCTTTCTTTGTGTATCCCTTTTAGCTTAAATAAATCGACCATATATTGTGATTATCCCTAGTCAACCCCTTTGTGCCTAATGATGATTTCATACTTCTTTGATAGACAAATAATTACCCTTAGCCTTTCGTGAATATCTTGAGAGTACATTCACCTTATCCCTTCTGTGGCACTCAATTTGAGCGTTATTGCAAGAAATAAGTGTGGGGTTGTCATTGTAAAAAGAGAAGAAAAAGGCTTCTTGTTTGTGTTATTGTTGGAAGGAGGAAAATTGATAAGTAAGGTTTCAAAGCGAATTGCGAAAAACAACAAAAAATAAAAAAAAAACTGCTAAAAATTCGTTTGTTGGTAGAGTTATGAAAAAAAAATGGAGAGTTACAAATGGTGGGGTAGTTGTTTTGGTTGAAAGAAAGAAAAATAATTGGTGCTGATATGCTAATGACTCAAGAAGTGTAGTGCCATGAGGGGATTTCGCCACTTTTATCCATATATTCCTACATATCCCTACATTACGATCAAATGCAAGTCCTACAAGATCCCAAGTTGAGAGTTCCTACATTAGTGGAGAGTCACTCTATTGCCAATGCAATCGATATTCTTGAAGAGTATGAGTTACTTCTTTGTGTGTGTGAGAGCATTTAAATATGATGGCATGTTTGTTCTTCCCAATGTTGTGTGTGTGTTTTTCTCTGGTGAGACATGTCAAGGATTGGTATTTGATTTAACTTCAGTTTTCAATAGGTTGGAAAGCCAAAGATGAGTGGTGTATGCATCAATAGGAGTTGGTTGAGTTGATTCTTATCTCTAAAGTCTTGTGTGTTGTAGTTGGTTAAAACTAATGATTTAATTTGCTCGGGATGAGCTGGGGTATTTGATGGATATATATATATATTTATTTTTATGAGCTTATTTGACGTATTTTTTATGTGAAATTAGATATTCTACGTGTGAATATTGCTAATGGATGTCATTTCGTGTCTAGGTAAAGGCGAACTTAACTTAAAGACGAAAACAGATGAAACAAGGAAGAAAGAAGGAGATAGTGCACTGCCAGGCTGTGCACGATCGCACACCAATTCGCACGGAAGAGGCAGTGAAGATGAATTTGTGCCCAGCACATGTGCAAAGTGCCACGCGAAGCAACCATCAGTTGCGCGATCGTGCAACACTGTGGATGGAGAATTTTAATTGAGGTTAATTTTGTCATTTCACGGGCGACCTTTGGATGCTATATAACATTTTAACACACCTAAATTAGGTTATCTTTGGACGACATCATCTTGGGGAGACGACTTAGAGTTTCAAGGAAGACTTTGCTACTTTTTACAATCGATTCAATACTAAAGTTTGAATTGAGAGTGGGTTGTAATGACTTCTAGAATTTCTTCTTCTCTTATTTTTGTTTACTTTTGCTATTATGGGGTAGTTTTATCTTAGGGTTTTGATGGATATGATGTTTTAAGACTCATATATGGATTGATTTCGTTTATTGCTAGAATTCTGTTTTGGAGTTTCAAAATTTATGCATATGTTTTCTTTAGTTTAGTTAATCGAAAAAGAACTATTTTATTGAATTTGTATGCTAGTATATGAGTGTAGAATTTCAATTCTTGTGAGTAATCGTAAGATCTTTCTTGAATTGTTATTTATCAAAGAAAGGAATATATTCGAGAGAAGTTTTCCTTCTATTAAATACAATTGAGAAGTCTGCATATGTTCTTGAGTTTCAAATTGGTCTATTCTTGAAAATATCTAGGTTATTCGAAAGAAGAGTTAGCATATTACAGGTATACTAATTACTCGTTGAAATCGAAAGAGTCAACGAACCTTCGAAAGAAGAACCTTGAATGATTAGAAATACTAAATTTGTTTAGCACCTATCCTGTCATGTGTCCTAATTTCACCTATCAATAATAACCCTTGATCAATTTCTGCATTTTAATTATTCATTAAGTTTACTAGTAAAATCTGTTACCCGTGATTGATATCACAACCTTCTAAGTATTTGATCTCTGAGCATGACGTTGTTTGAACTGTTAATCACACCAATTCATGTGCAGACGATCTTAAACGATAGTATTTTTTTACTAGCGAAACATTTAAAGAAACTATATTGTATTTTGCGCTCGTAAACAGGGAGTCGAAAGAGGCATAGAAATGGTTTTTTAGGAATCTGAGCGCACATGTGATAAAGGATAGAGAATATGTATGTGTGATTTCTGATAGGCAAAAGGAATCTTGACTAGTTTATCGGAGTTGCGGCGATTTTAGGAGCCTCGGGCCTTCCATCGATTTTTCCTAAGACATCTCAAGAGCAACTTTCAATCTCGATTTCCAAACAAGGACCTCAATAATCTGATGTGGAGGGCCGCTTCAGCCCATCAAATAAGAAAGTTCGAAGCCTTGATGTGGAAAATTAAGGATGGGCCTGGTTGCATATTATGCATAATATGTTACTCGAGATAACGGATTATCTTTTAACGTTGTTAATCACTAGATTTTTTTTAATAAAATAATATCTAATACGTTACTGAGAAATACATGTATTCTAGTTCTGTAAAAAAAATTAAAAGCGTATTATTTTGATGAATTGGCTTAAATAATGGCTTACTTCGCTCAAAAATTCTAAATTAAGATTTTCTGAACCTATAGATTTTCATTTTCCTCTCTGACTAAGCTTTCAGTAATGTTCTCATAAAGAAGAAAGAAAAGTTTCTCTCACGTGTAATCATGTCATGATACTAAGAGCAAAAACAATTAGGTAACCTACTTCTGAATATTTAATTTTCTAAGTTGTCATATATTTCCATGACTTAAGACTTTAGCTTTCAACCCAAGATTGAGAGATTGACCGTCTTTATTTAAAGGTTTGTATAGTCACCAAACTGTTGGCAGGTTGACAAAGTAAGCACATGCAATATGTTAGTCAATTAAAATCATCCCAACTAGTATGAAAGAAAGTTAACCTAATACTACGAGGACATATTAATGTTAGTAAGTACTTTGTTTTCCTTTTTTAAGAGAATCAATACATAGAACAAAAACTAAAATTTTGTATTTACAAATACCATCTCAACTAGTACTTAATATTTATGACCAAATCTACTCTAACGAACTTTGGTCATGAGTTTTATAAACTGAACTTTGATATTTGAATTTTAAGTGATATGTTAAAATACTAATTTGAAATAAAATACTGATATGGATTTCTCTAACAAGTGATATGTTAGTTTCGATCACAATGATACATCCCAGCGGTTAATTTGGAATGGACCATGGGAGATCAAAGTTGTCAGAGGCAAAAACTCACAAGGTAATTTATTCGATCTATATAAATTTTGGTGAATAAAACTACTTGATACTTGTATTAGTGGAAAGTACCAAGTACAACAAATTGTCAACTTCACAAAATCTTCTTTTTCAAGTTTAATTATTTTTAACCCCATTTTCAGAGGTTGATTGATTTTACAAATTTAATCAACATAATAAAGGACTAAATGAAATGCAACATTGGCCTCATAAATTAGTTCATCTAATCTAATAGGAGTACACAATAAAATGACAAGTTTTGTTTCGATCCAAATTTGCTCAAGAATGGAAGTAACCAAAGGCCCTTGGTCAAAAAGAAAACGAAGAATTTCCCACCTCTTAAACACAATTAAGAAGAAAAAAGTCTTTTGTGAAAATAAGTAGAACTGTATATTTATGCTATGTATTTTTTTTCTACTATAATAGAAGCAGAGTTGATTGTGCGTGGTACATAACAAAATTGTAAGGAAATTATTGCAAGCTCAAAGATTATTCTATTTTAGTGACTTTAGAGTTAAACCTAGAATTATTGGACATATTCTAAACTTATTGAGCTAAAACAATACTAAACAAGAATATGTTAGCTTATTTATTAGATAGACTTAACTACACTAATAGAAAAAATATTAGTTAAATGTGGATAAGATTGGTAAAAAATAATTATTACTGAAAGAGAATAATCATCTTGATTATTTTCATTAATGAAGAGGTATATATACATGATATACAATATCTAAATATGAAAAATAAATCTAACTTTCCCTAATACAAGACTAATATATTTTTCTAATACAGTACTAATATCATAATTACACGTGTACATGAATTGTATAAATATGGTAATTTAATACACTAATTTTGGTCCAAGTGGTATCACACCCCCACAGTCATAGCAGGAAGTTGTCGTGCGCTGAGACTGTCCCTAAAATCTTCAAACGGAACCAAGGGAAGACCCTTAGTAAAGATGTTAGCAATTTGGTACTGTGAAGGGACATGCAAGACACGTACTTGTCCTCGAGCTACCTTTTCGCGAACAAAGTGAATATCCATCACGATATGTTTAGTGCGTTGATGTTGGACCGGATTCCCAGAGAGATAGACTACACTAACATTATCACATTAGACCAATGTAGTTTTCTGAATAGGAAAGTGAAGCTCTAATAAAAGATTATGCAGCCAACATGACTCAAACACCACATTGGCTACCCCTCGATACTCGGCCTCCGCACTGGATCGCGATAAAGTAGTCTGGCGTTTTGCCGACCAAGATACCAAGTTATCACCAAGAAACATACAATAACCAGATGTTGAACGTCTAGTATCTAGATATCCACCCCAATCAGCATCCGTTTAAGACACGAGAGTAGAGACAGGGGATGGATATAAATGCAAGCCACAGTCAAGTGTGCCATGTATGTACCGAATAATGCGTTTAAGCGCATGCATATGCTCATCCCTCGGATCATGCATAAATAAACACATTTGATGCACTGCATAAGTAATATCGAGCCTCGTGAAAGTAAGATACTGAAGAGCCCCTACAAGACTGTGATAGTGGGTAGGATCCTCGTATGGTGTGCTAGAATTAGCACTCAACTTAGGTTTGGTATCAACCGGAGTAGAAGATGACTTACAAGATGACATGCCAGCTCTATCAATTATCTCAGCCGCATATTTCTTCTGTAATAAAAATAGACCACCTGCATGACGAGTGACAATTATACCAAAAAAATAACTCAAGGGCCCTAAGTCTTTCATAGCAAATTCGGAACTGAGAAGGGACATGATAGACTTGGGTAGACTATCAGAAGAGGCAGTCAATATAATATCATCCATATATAACAGAATGTATGCTAGAGAAGTACCACGACGATAGATGAACAGAGAATGATCAGATCTGCTGTGAGAAAACCCAATAGTAGACACATAATCTGCAAACCTCTTATACCAAGCCCGTGGGGCCTACTTAAGCTCATACAAGGACTTTTTCAGCAAATAGACATGATGAGGATAATTGGGGTCCCTAAAAACCCAAGGGTTGATACATGTATACTGTCTCCTTAAGATCACCGTGTAAGAAAGCATTTTTCACATCCAGATGATGAATGAGCCATGATTTCGAGAGAGCCAAACTGAGAACAATGTGAATGGTAGCCGGTTTAACCACCGGACTAAATGTCTCTCCACAATCTACGCCAACCTGTTGAGTTTTACCATCACTTACAAAACGGGCCTTATACCGCTCAAAAGAACCGTCAGAATTTTTGTTATGAGTAAAAATCCACATAGAACGAATAATATTGACACCATGCGAACGGGGCACCAACTCCCACGTCTTATTTTCAATAAGAGCATTATATTCATCATCCATGACCATTTTCCAATTTGGGTCATGAAGGGCAGACACTGGGTTATGTGGTAGGGGTGATTTAGTGACATTAGAATTTAGATTAAAATGTCGTTTAGGTTTAAAAATACTTCTTTGGCTACAAGTAACGGACCCTTGACTTGGAACATAAACAGACTGGATTGTGGACGTTGGCGGACTGCCGTGGGACTGGCCAGCTGGCAGTGAGCCTGCTAGCCATAAAATTGGGCTCTCGGATGGCGGTATTGGGCCAGCAGGCAGCGGGCCTGCTGGTCGAGAGGCTGGATCAGGCGGGTGATGTACTGGGCCAGCAGGCAATGGGCCTGCTGGCCGGGGGAAATCAACAAGACGTGAGGTAATTGGGCCAGCAGGCAGTGGTATATATACATGATATACAATATCTAAATATGAAAAATAAATTTACCTTTCCCTAATACAAGATTAATACATTTTCTAATACAATACTAATATCATAATTACACTTATACAAAAAATTTATAAATATGATAATTTAATACATTAATTTCGGTCCAAGTGGTATACACGGCCGGTCTATCAATTACACTAGCACAAGAAAGAGAGAAAAATTATAAGTATTAATATATAAATGAACATTAAAAATTATAAATTTAACAATTAACTATTATAGAAGCATGGGTTGAGGAGCCACCATCGACATGGCTGCTTAGTTTCATTTTAGTTTTAAGTGAGGGCAATTTTGACTTTTCATATTACTTATTTGTACGTGTCTTTTATCCTGCACTTAAAAATTCACGTAGGAAGCCACTTTTCTGTTTTCCTTTTTCTCTAGATCTAAAACCTTCCACAGGTGTTCCATAGCCCTAAAACTTGATAAATTATGTTGATTTCTCTTGGTATTACTGTATCTCTTCCATAACTTTTCCATAGCTGTAAAATGATGGCATGGTGAAGCACCGCGACAAAAGGCGTTAACATGGCATCGTCTCACGTGGCGGCGTCTCACGAGTACCGTTATGGATGACATCGGTCATTTGCACTTATGTATTTGTGAATGTTTGCATGTGTCACTGCATCATACGTGTATCCCGTGTAAATTAGTAATTTTTTAAAGCACATATATTGTGTTAAAATATGTGTACGTGGTACATAATAAAATTGTAAGAAAATTATTGCAAGCTCAAGGATTATTCTATTTTAGGGACTTTAGAGTTAACCTAGAATTATTGGAGATATTCTAAACTTATTGAGCTAAAACAATATAAACAAGAATATGTTGGCTTATTTATTAGATAGACTTAACTAAATTAATAGAAAAAATATTAGTTAAATGTGGATAAATTATGTTGATTTCTCTTGGTATTACTGTATCTCTTCCACAACTTTTCCATAGCCCTAAAACGATGCATGGGGAAGCACCGCGACAAAAGGTGTTAACGTGGTGGCATCTCACAATGGAGCTGGTCATTCGCCTTCAGCGGCCTCTTTGCTTTCGCGATTCTCATTTTATCATTCTTTCTCAGTGAGACCCCAATATTTCTCATTGATAAAGGACAAATTAAGGAGGCAAAAGTGGCCCTCAAGAGGTTGAGAAGAAATGGAGCAGAATCAGAGCTGCAATTATTGACGGGCATGAAGGAAAATGGTGCAATTATCTACACCATTTTTAGTGATTAACATAGTCGCCCAAATCTCCCAGAAAGTTTTGGGTTTAGACTAAATCCTATTCTTTGAGCCTTTTTTTCTTCAATCAATTGGCTATACATATGAGGCCTCGTTTATTGCTCCATTCATTGTCGGGGTTGTTCGAGCTGGATTCGCCTTCTTTACTTATTTTAGCTACAACTTCTTCGGCCGGTGAAAAACTGTAGTCTCTGCATGTTTAGGCATGCTTCTGGCATATGTACTTATTCATTTCTTTCTTGGTCAAATTTTTCTTAAAGAGTTTTCAATTTTATTTACTGAAATAGCTTATATAACTTTCTCCAATATTTCTAGGTTTCCCTGTTGGGTCTCTTCGTTGCTGCGAGAGATCTATCTTTCATCTGGACCCAAAACATGCCCATATTGTCATAGTATTAGTTCCTCCCCCTCCCCCCTCCCCCCCATAGGATGTCACTCGTTGTTCTCTGGACCTTGTGATTGGACTGGGGGCGTCATATTCAGATGAAATCAGAGAACGATATGAATCTTGGGAGATGAGTATATCTTTGCTTACGTCGTTGGTCATGAACCCGATAGTTTTGGTGCTCCTTTGTGCTTTTCGAGCTTGGACGTTCGCGTTCTTCACTCTTGTAGCTCTGTGCATGGGCATAATAATGTGCAAATATTTACTCGAGGCATAAAAACGGATGGGACTAGTAGAGGAAGAGATGTTGAAGCAACACTGGTTTTGGAAGAGATTTCTTCCTACTACGATGCAAGAAAAAGTGCTTAACAATTTCATATTAGAACATTTATTTTGATTGTTTGTGTATGTCATGCATCTAGTGCGTCATATGTGCAACCCGTATTAATTAGTATTTTTTTAGTCGAAATAAGAATCAATTTGCACTTATGTGTTTCTGAATGTTTGCATGTGTCACGTGCATTTCGTGCATCATACGTGCATTCCCTATGAATTAGTAATTTTTTAAAACATATATATATATATATATATATATATATATATATATATATATATATATATATATATATATATATATATATATATATTATTAGAATATGTGTACGTGGTACCTAACAAAATTGTAATGAAATTATTGCAAGCTCAAGAATTATTCTATTTTGGCGACTTTAGAGTTAAACCTAGATATTGGACATAATGAATTTTTTTCTTCTTATACTTATTTTAATTTGGAAATAAGAAGTTGAAGAAAAAACCTTGCAGACAAAGTTAGATTTGTATAACTTTAACTAGAGGTAATGTATTTATCTTTGTTAAATTTAAGAGGTAACAATAGTTGACATAAATCATATGCTAAAATTATATTATATGACATATAAGCGCCTTTTGTAAATCATATACTACTAAAATTATATTATATGAGATTAATTTTTTTAGTGAAATTTAATGCAATAAATATATAGCGGTTAACTTATTTTAAAATCAACACAACAGTAAAATGTCAAATCAAAACAACACTAAAATGTCAAATCAAAACAACACTAAAATGTTCTCTCTTTGTCTCTCTTCTAATATGGATTTAAACTTATCCGTATCTAATGATCATATCAGATATGCATGACATGTATTTGTAAAATATTTCTTTCACCAAATCATAGATTATTTAAATGAAATAATCCCTTGATTATTCTTATTGAGTGAATAGGTATAAATATGCAATTTACAATCTTCAAATAAGAAAAAATTTATTTCTACTATACTTCTAATATTCTAATTCTACTTGTACAAGAATTCTATAATTGTGGTAATTATACAACATTACCATAATACACAATAGAAAAATCATATTCCTACATGGTATTCTATCACACCCCCGCAGTCATAGCAGGTTGTTGTCATACGTTGAGACTGTCCCTAAAATCTTCAAATAGAACTGAGGGAATGCCCTTCGTAAAGATGTCAGTAATTTGGTATTTGGAGGGCACATGTAAAATGCGTACTTGTCCACGAGCTACCTTTTCGCGAACAAAGTGAATATCCATCTCGATATGTTTAGTGCGCTAATGTTAGACCGGATTGCCAGAAAGATAGACTGCACTAACATTATCACAATAAACCAATGTAACTTTCTGAATAGGAAAGTGTAATTCTAATAGAAGATTACGCAGCCAACGTGATTCATATACCACATTAGCCGCGCCTCGATACTCAGCCTCTGCACTTGATCGCGATAATGTAGCCTGACATTTCGCAGACCAAGAGACCAAGTTATCACCAAGAAACATACAATAACCAGATGTCGAGCGTCTGTTATCAGGACAGTCACCCCAATCAGCATATGTATATGACACAAGTTTAGAGGCGGAAGAAGGATATATATGCAATCCATAATCAAGTGTGCCCTGAATGTACCGTATAATGTGTTTGAGCGCATGCATGTGCTCAATCTGTGGGTCATGCATGAATAAACACACATGTTGAACTGTATAAGTAATATCAGGTCTCGTGAAAGAAAGATATTAAAGTGCCCCTGCAAGACTGCGATAGTGAGTGGGATCCTCGTATGTTGTGCCAGATCCTATTCCTACACGGTATTCTATCAATTTTATTATACTTTGTACCTTATTAAATCTCTTAATCATCGTAAATTTATAGTATTTGATATAAACATTTTGTGAGCTTAAGTTTTTAACTCTAATTTGTTTAACACATAATTTAAGAAAGAAATAAAAAAAGCTCTTAAAAATTGTGGCATTAAACATGTCATAATATTTGTATAACCGTAAAATTTTTGGAAACTTGTGTTCTTAATACGACTTAATATTTTTGTGGCTTTAAAAAATTATTATAAAAGCTAAAATAAAAAATGTAAAGTTAACTATTTAAACTTAATTGTTATCAATATAAAAACATATCATTATTTCTAATAGATTAATAAAAAAATACAAAAGATATAGTAACAAGGAACACATTAATAAGTAAAAACACACATATTGTTAGGCCCGTGCTAGCACGGGTTGTGGCATCTAGTAAAAGGTAAATAGTGGACTGAGATATTAAGTGAAATGAGAAGCTAATAAAAATCATAAATAATATAATAATATCAAATAATGAATAATGCAATAAAGAAAAAATAAGGAATACAAGTTTTTCATGATTATATGATTCGTTTTCTTTAAATTTTATAAAAATATATTACATTAGAAAATAAGATGACAGTTGAAATTTTGTTAAAGTAATATAGTATATGATTTAGTACCCATTTGGCCATGATAATGTTTTACTTTTTTTTCAAATTATTTTCACTTTATTTAAAAATAAGTGTTTGACAATGAAAATTTCAAATACAATTTGAAGTTGTATTTGGAATTTGGAAAAAACCTAAAATGTTATTTTTTTTCACTTTCATTACATTTAAACATCAAATATTATTTACAAAAATGGTAACCAAATGCAACCGTTGACACCCAATTTTGTCCCATCTTTTCCGATTTACTTGCAATTTTAAATATTTTTGACACCTCAAAAATCATTTTAATATATATACATATAGGCATATATATATATATATATATATATATATATATATATATATATATATATTATTTTCAATATTATTATTTATTATTATTATTCACATTTTTTACTCTCATTTTTTGCCTTTTAAAATCACAATCATAGTTCTTATCCTAATATTCTATGTTATTTTATTTTCGCAATATTGCATCGTATTTTTTATTCTAATTAAGCATCAAGCATTCCGTAAATATTATGTTTTTATTTATTATCACATTGTTATATTTTTTATTTAAATAATTTACATTTTTTTCTTCAAAACATTTTAAACCCCTTTTTATTTATTTTAACCCAACCCAATTTCACCCAACACCAAAACAAAACCAACCCAGTGGCCCAACCCCTTCACCCGAACCGGCCCAAGCCCAATCGGACACCCTTCCCCTTTATCCCCCCTAAACCAAACAAACCCCAAAAAGAAAAAACACTAAAACAAAAAAAAACATTTTCTCTCCTTCACCAAAAACCCCATCGGCCGCACCCCATGCCCCGACCCCACACCACTATCGATCACCTTTTATTCACACTATCAATTATACAAAATAGAGTTTTATTTTGTCCGATTCGTTATTAAAAATGATTTCCAAAATATCATTTTCTTTACATTGCAAATAAGTTGTTTTTTTCTTCTTACAAAAATCACTTTATATATATTTATAAACAATGTCATACAAATGCATATTTGTACAAAGTGCATCATTTTATTAATTACTTGCAACATTATTTTTATACTTGTAAAAAACATGCATTTTCCTTAGCATAATAATTAACCTGAGTTTAACCGGATAACCGCAAGTTAGCGGATGTTAAAGGATGCCTAACCCCTTCCCTTTATAATAATAAAGAACTCTTACCTAGAATCTTATTAGTTTCGCAGAACATAAAATTGGAGTTCACATTGCATCATTTAGTTAGCATTTAGGTGCCCTAATTCACCTTAGAATAATTATGTGGCGACTCCTCAAGCAAAGCATTTTTTTAACCAATCCAGAGGGAATCGACGCCATCACGTCGCGAGCCGCGGGTTAAAAACGGGTGCGACAGCATGGCGACTCCACTGGGGAGTTTCATGTTCCTAACCATAGCAAATCCAGGTTAATTATTATTGCGCTTTATTTTGCTTCTTATTTGATCTACTGCTTTATTGTTTTCTTTTTGAAACTTTGTATGTTTAACTGCTTTAATTGCTACTTTCTTTACCGCTTTTCTTAAATTGACATTCCGCTTATATTTCTTCCACTTCGGAAAATTGACACTATCACACATACACGCGAGGTGTGTTTCACGCACCCGCAAAATTTTCTTTCAAACTTCCAAATTTTAGAAGAGTTGGCGTATGCGCAGAGTGTTCGGACCATCTGGTGGCCGCGTAGCCTTCTCACTTGAGTAGTCCGCTCAGAAACCTTGAGTCTAGTCAGCCAAATTTTAGAAAATTTAGGATAGAGTTATACCACCCTTTATCTTAAGTCATGCATACATACACCATAGGTGGGTCGATACTTGGCATCAACTCCACAATTAAGAAATCCACCAAATTGTTGACGGGTCTCACGACCCAATAATATATTATGTGTAGCGTGATAATGATAGACGAATCCAAGCCTAATCATGAAATGCCAAAATTAAAAAATGTACATTCATTTTGTCTTAATTTTCGACAAAAGCATTGCAGTTTAACAACTTGGATTAATCTGTCATAATTTCGCATATTTGGCGTTTGGGCTCACCTCTAGGAGAAGCCCTATGCATGTTAGGACGCGTATTTAATTTCCGCATAATTTGTTTGCTATTTTTCTGCTATTCACTCTGTACATATTATTTAATGCAATAATTACCCGCTTCAACTCTGTACATATCATGCCATGTCGCTTGTAACTCTGGGCATGAACATTTGCCCTTTGCACTTTTGGGCTATTGCACTACAATCAACTTCTACTGGGGCAACGCCATTTCTTTTTGTCCTCGGGACAGAAACTGTGTCACCGCCCGAGGATAAAGGTTCATGAACATCAAGACTCAGACCTTGTAAAGCAATAAGGGGAGTCTTTAACCATACTGGCATACTCCTACATTTTATTATTTTTGCGACTTTCCTACTTTCATCCATTTCTCTCATTTTTGCAGGAAGACCGTCCTCGCAAACAGTCGAGGGCGGTCGTTATAAAAATCATTCCTGGAGATACTCTAGGAGAGAAAAAAAATGTTTTTACAAAGATGATTGGGAGATACTTTGACTGAAAGAAGTCATCTAACTTCCATTCTGAACAAACCAATCAGGAAGATCGTCCTCGTAAACAGTCGAGAGCGGTCGTTCTAAAACATAATCCCTGGAGATACTCCAGGAAAGAACGAAACAAAAGTGTTCACAAAGATGACCGGAAGATATTTTTGACTGAAAGAAGTCAGCCAACCTCCAGTCCGAACAAACCAATCAAGTGAGTCTTTGACTATACTGTCACACTCCCACATTTTATTATTCTTTCCGTGACTTTCCTCCTTTCACCCAGTGCTCTTATTTTTGCAGGAAGATCGTCCTCGCGAACAGTTGAGGGCGGTCATTATAAAACATTATCCCCGGTGATACTCCAAGAAAGAACAAAGCAAAAGGTTTTCATAAAGATGACCGAGAGATGTTTTAGACTGAAAGAAGTCAACCAATATCAGATTCAACGAGGCATCACTCTGAGTTTGTCTATACTTTTGTTTTTTTCTACATATTTGCAAATTCAATTGATATGCTTAATTTTCGCTACATAATTCCTTTATATCATACATTTTACAACATATCCTTACGAACTACGAGTGTCTAATTCTCACCATACGGTGTGATACGTAGGTAACCCTTCTCGAGTTTGACACCGCTAAAAAATATAAATCTAGTCCTTGTGGAACGCCATCCAATGAAAGTGGAATGAACCCACCAAAGGGACGCACTTCCTTGTCCACCTGGAAAAGGGACGCATTTCTCTGTTCACCTTAGAAAAGGACATACTTCCGCATCCACCTTAACAATGGATGTACTCGCCTTGTCCACCTTAGAAAGGGACGTATCTGGTTTACCCATCTTTTCATTCATCCTGTCATGGATAATCATTTTTTCATTACATTCATCCTATTGTGGACAATCATTTTTTCATTGTATTCATCCTATCGTAGACAGTCATTTTACTTTGCATTAGTCCCATAGTGGATAATCATCTGTTTTATATAGTTTTTATTCCTATTATCCTATCGTGGGTGAATTCTTTTTCAGGCATACATTTTATAACCTACCTGAACGAACTACGCGCACCTGATTCTCGTCAAAGATGAGATACGTAGGCAGCCCTATTTGGGTTCGGTACCCTTTATTCAAATAAATAAAAAAACATTTTAAGTATCATTGGTTGACTTGGTTGATACCAACACAATTAGGAGTGTGCATAGGAAAGAACAAGTAACAATTTGTTTGGTGGAGAAGACTGACTTCGTGGTAAACTATAGATTCTTCTAGTACCTCTCATTCACGCATGTGGTAACACTTGAAAAATTGTCTTGCATGCTTCCAAGATATGAACAAAACCAACTTCATCGTTTCATGTGCATTGTGTGGTGAGTTTTAGAATAAGTTCAATTGCATTGCGTTGTGATCTAGAACTTGACTCGAATGTTTGTTGAGGCGAAATCCTGAGTAACACTTGGTATAGGAAATTATTGTAGGCTTTCTTTGATCCGTTTTAGCCTTTACAGCGTACCAAATAACATTATCCGTAGCACTTTCCCTTTGAGCCTAAAGCCTATTCTTTTAACAACCACATCTTATGCCTATATCCTTTCTGAGTGCATACACACACTATCCCTCTCTTGTCCCAACCTCCTTGAGTGCATCAGAAATGTGCAAATTGCTGAAAAAGATCCGAGTTGAAGTTGCAAAGTCCCGAAAGAGAAAGAGAAAGAGAAAATAAAATAAAAGGACGACTTCACACAAAGAAGAAGTCAAAAGCCCCGACAATATCAAGAAAAAAATGAGGAAATAACTCCGAAAAGGGGAAAAAGCTCCAAACGAAATATTCAAAAGAAGTCAGTACAAAAGAAAGAAGAAAAAAAATAAGCAGATCAGCGTCAAAACACACAAATACCAAGCGCAGACATAATCCAACGCTCAAGGAATGATTAGTCACTCCTTACCTAAATGATATCCTTTCCTTTCCCCAAGCCTACATTACAAACCCATAACAAGCCCTACATGATCATATACAGAGGGTTCTCACATTAGTGGTTACTCACATGACGGCCAAGCCTATGGTATCACAATTAAATGCATTGAACATCTTTCTGAGTGTGAGTGTACTTTTCTAGACGTCCCAAAGTTCAAAACACTGAAATATATTTGAGGAAGGGACTTTCTTTTAGTGAGGGCATTTGAAACATGAGGATACACATAGGTCGAAACCTTTACTTGAAGCAGTGTCGATACTTAGGTATGTCTGAGGTAGCATCTGAAGCTGTAGGAATTACCCTGGAGTCAGTCTCGGTTAGACAAAAATTAAATAACGGGAGCCCTTAAGCACTATACTAATTGTTGGTACCAATTAAAGTCAATACGTGATTCTGCCTTTTTAATACAAAATATACAAAAAATAAAAAAACATCAAAAACAACAAAAACCTTGCAAAATAATATTGCATCATTTTTCAAACTCTAATCACTCTCTTTTACCAAAAAAACATTCTACAAACTCAAATTCCTTTTTCCCACAGAGTCTCGGATGAACAACCCAGAATTTGATTTCCATTCCCTAACTCCATATGAACTACGTTATGACCTGATTCCCAAGGCGGTATACGTAGGCGGCCACATCAACTTCGGTCCCATTTTTAGAAAAAACCCTTACAAATCTCTTTTGCTACATGAACTACGTTATGACCTGATTCCCTCAGCGGGATACGTATGCGGCCACATCAGCTTCGGTCCCATTTTTAGAAAACCCTTACAAATCTCTTGCACCACATGAACTACGTTATGACCTGATTCCCTCAGCGGAATACGTAGGCGGTCACATCGGCTCTGGTCCTATTTTTGAAAAAACTTCACAATCCCTTTTTTGCTTGTAATGAATTACGTTATGACCTGATTTCCCTTGTCGGAATACGTAGGCGGCCTATATCGACTTTGGTCACACCATTGTAAATTTTCTTCCCTTATATTGCACACAACGCAATAGGCCCGCCTGATCGCCTTAATAGGATAAGCAAGTTGCACACACAAACTTGGTTTTGTCCAGTTGGAAGTTCAGCACCTTCACATATACCAGAAACTGGGGGCAAATTTTAAGGGTTCACTGCAAGAATACGCCAATGGACATGGAAAAGCGTCGGGCAACTAAGTCTTCAATCCAAACCAGTATGAGCTTGCAAACGTCAAGAGCCAAAGCTACAAAGTCAACGCAAATCAATTGCCCCTTCCCAAACTTACAAATTTTCTTTGAGTACAGGTTCTTCATGTTGAAAGAAGCAGGGAAGTCGCAACATTTATGTTCAAATTCGCAAAAGACCTCCGCATTGCAGCTCACCACAAGGATCACTTTCCTATTTTGCGACTGTACAAATACGTCATGTTTACCTACAGGGTCCCAACCGCGTTATATCCATGAGAAGAACGGTATTTCGACTTATAGGGTCATATTCTCATCTACTCAACTTTTGCATCGCCTATGTCCACACATTAACTTTTCATCTAGATTGATGAATAGCAGTTCGACCTTAGGGTCACACTTTGCATTACGTCAATACAACAACATAAATCAGGCGCCCACCTCCTAATGCGGGCATTTTATTTTCAATCAGGCGCCCACCTCCTAATGCGGGTATTTTATTTTCAATCAGACACCCACCTTCTAATGCGGATATTTTAATTTCAATCAGGTGCCCACCTCCTAATGCGGGTATTTTATTTTCAATCAGGCACCCACCTCTTAATGTGAGTATTTTAATTGCAATCAGGCGCCCACCTCCTAATGCGGGTATTTTAATTTCAATCATGCACCCACCTCCTAAATCGGGTATTTTATTTTCAATCAGGCGCCCACCTCCTAATGCGGGTATTTTATTTTCAATCAGGCGCCCATCTCCTAATGCGGGTATTTTATTTTCAATCAGGCGTCCACCTCCTAATGAGGGTATTTTATTTTCAATCAGGCGCCCACCTCCTAATGCGGATATTGTAATTGCAATCAGGCGCCCACCTCCTAGTGCGGGTATTTTAATTGCAATCAGGCGCCCACCTCCTGATGCGGGTATTTTAATTTCAATCAGGCGCACACCTCCTAATGCAGGTATTTTATTTTCAATCAGGCGCCCACCTCCTAATGCGGGTATTTTATTTTCAATTAGGCACCCACCTCCTGATGCGGGTATTTTAATTTAAATCAGGCGCCCACCTCCTAATGCGAGTATTTTATTTTCAATCAGGCACCCACCTCCTAATGTGGGAATTTTAATTTCAATCAGGCGCACACCTCCTAATGCGGGTATTTTATTTTCAATCAGGCACCCACATCCTAATGCGGGTATTTTATTTTCAATCAGGCGTCCACCTCCTAATTCGGGTATTTTATTTTCAATCAGGCCACATCCCAATGCATGTATTTTATTTTCAATCAGGCACCCACATCCTAATGCGGGTATTTTAATTGCAATCATGCGTCCACCTCTTAATGCAGGTATTTTAGTTGCAATCAGGCGCCCACCTCCTAATGCGGGCATTTTAATTTCAATCAGGCACCCACCTCATAATGCGGGCATTTTAATTTAAATCAGGCGCCTACCTCCTAATGCGGGTATTTTAATTTAAACCAGGCGCCCACCTCCTAATGCGGGTATTTTAATTTAAATCAGGCGCCCACCTCCTAATGCAGGTATTTTAATTTAAATCAGGCACCCACCTCCTAATGCGAATATTTTATTTTCAATCAAGCACCCACCTCCTAATGCGGGTATTTTAATTTCAATCAGGCACCCACCTTCTAATACGAGTATTTTTAATTTCAATCAGGCGTCCACCTTCCAATGCGGGTATTTTATTTATTATTATTCACATTTTTACTATCATTTTTTGCCTTTTAAAATTACAATCATAGTTTTTATCATAATATTCTATGTTATTTTATTTTTGCAAAATTGCATCGCATTTTTTATTCTAATTAAGAATTAAGCATTCCGTAAATATTACGTTTTTATTTATTATCACATCGTTATAGTTTTTATTTAAGTAATTTATATTTTTTTCTTCAAAGCATTTTAAACCCCTTTTTATTTATTTTAACCCAAACTAATTTCACCCAACACCCAAAACAAAACCAACCCAGTGGCCCAACCCCTTCACCCGAACCGGCCCAAGCCCAATCGGACACCCTTCCCCTTTATCCCCCTAAACCAAACAAACCCCAAAAAGAAAAAACCCTAAAACACAAAAAACCTTTTTCTCTCCTTCACCAAAAACTCCATCGGCCGCATGCCCCCGGCCCCACACCACTATCGGTCACCTTTTATTCACACTATTAATCATACAAAATAGAGTTTTATTTTGTCCGATTCGTTATTAAAAATGACTTCCAAAATATCATTTTCTTTACATTGCAAATAAGTTGTTTTCTTCTTCTTACAAAAATCACTTTATATATATTTATAAACAATGCCATACAAATGCATATTTGTACAAAACGCATCATTTTATTAACTACTTGCAACATTATTTTTATACTTGTAAAAACATGTATTTTTCTTAACATAATAATTAATATGAGTTTGACCGGATAACCGCAAATTAGCGGATCTTAAAGGATGTCTAACCCATTTCCTTTAGGATAATAAATAACCCTTACCTAGAATCTTATTAGTTTCGCAGTCCATAAAATTGGAGTTCACATTGCATCATTTAGTTAGTATTTAGGTGTCATAATTCACCTTAGAATAATTAGGTGGCGACTCCTCAATCAAAACTTTTTTTAACCAATTTAGAGGAAATCGACGCCATCACGTCGCGAACCGCGGATTAAAAACGGGTGCGACAACAACTCCATCTTATAATTTTGAATGGCCAAACGCACTTAATGTTGACAAACAAATCAAGTCAATATTTGATATAGTAATTAATTTCCTTTAATATTAATCGGGGGATAAGAATACTAGTTAAGAAGAAAAAGAATTCTCAATAAAAAGAAGTTCCCGCTTCTTGCTCATGACTAATTTCTCTCTCCTCTGTCAACGAAGACGGTTTCTATTCAAAGTCCTTAATTTTTCTTACATTTCTCATTTATTACCCCCTAATTTACCCTTTAAATTTTCCCATCTTTCTCTCTGTTCCCATTTTTATAGCTTCTCAGATCTGTAAGTAATTTTTTTCCCTCTTCCCTGCATGTGTTTTTTGATTAAACCCTTCCTCACTTAAATTGAATTTATTTAATTTGATTTTTTGGTCCAAATTAATTTTACTATTGATAGATGATCCTCTTATTTAAGTTTTTTTGGGTTTTTGATTAATTGTTTATGCTAGAAGATTTAGATTAACTGATGTTTTAGTTCTTGATTGTTTGAAGATTGAAGATTGTTTTTTTCTTGATGAGGTAGCGTGGAAATGTCTAGTACAGTGTACTTGAGAACTGTTAACTTTAATATTAGTGGAGGAAATAAGTTCTATAAGGGTTCTGTATGTTTGTTCTTCACTGTTTTGCTATTTACTTGAAGTTTTTTAAAAAAGGCAGCGTGGTGCACTAAGCTCCCTCTATGCGCGGTGATCCGGGGAAGGGCCGGAATACAAGGCCTATTGTACGCGGTCTAACCCTGCATTTCAGTAAACCCATGACCTCCTGGTCACATTCCCTTCATTTACTTGAAGTATATGTGGATAATTTTGCTCTCGAATGTCTCACTAAGATCAATATGTTGCAATAGTTTAAAGTAGGAATTACAAGTCTCATATAGTTGTGTAACGATTCGTGAAGTGGAATAGAAAGTAGATAACAACAACAACAACAACATACTCAGTGTAATCCCACAAGTGGGGTCTGGGGAGGGTAAGATGTACGCATGCCTTACCTCTACCTTTGCGGGGTAGAGAGGTTGTTTCCGATAGACCCTCGGCTCAGAATAGAAAGTAGATGTTTGTTTAAAAGTGTTGCTCTCTGGTGAGAGGCGCATCTTGCTTTGTCCATATATTTGTTGGAACTTATAATTTATTTATTTTTTTATTTGGTTAGTTATTGGTAGCTGCCAAATATAGGAATTCACCGTGGGTGTTAGGCGTTTCCATGATAGTAGACTCGCATCATGGAAAAAGAAGATGCTATAACAGAAGTTGCAAAGGAAGCAAACAAACCCATTTGTAACAATGAATCTGTAAAAAAAAAAGTTTCTGAACCGCAAGAGGGAAATACGGTGAATGATCGAATAGATGACCAGGAAAAGAAAATATCTGCAGATAATTCTATTTTGTATTCCAGTGCTGTGAAGAGTCAGGTTGATTCGAATAAAGAACTGGGAAAGGAGAATTCTTTAGGTGAAAGCTTGTCAAGTTCTTCACTTGCTAATAAAAATGAGATTGATAAACCGGATATGTCTGATTCGAGTGAAAAGAAGACTGATTGTGTGAAAGTGGGCGTAAAAAGTCTCAGGGAAACTAACAAGAATCTCGAAGAAGTTGTTTATGAGGAGGAGCCAGAACCGGTATTTGATGGAACAGAAGAACCTAGGATGGTTGTTAATAGGAGTTTATCAGCCCATTCTGTACACCGTGTCTCAGAGGCACAGGGATCTGTTTGGCCTGATAAGGCAGTGGCTCTTACAAACTTTGTTAGATCGAAAAGTACAGTTGCCGTGAGTACTGTTCTACGTCGCCTTTCTGGTAAAAGTGATGATGGGAAAGATGTTACTGCTGAAGAAGATAAGAGTAAGTTCAATGAGAAGAATGCTGAAATACAAGCCGTGTCTCAGAAAAAGGCAGAACGGTCCGCGTGGAATCCCCTCAGCTTAATTGGGATTTTACGTGATGATACCGGAAACGCAACTGAGGAGAAGGAGGTATCAGCAGAAGCAGTTTTACCAATAGCCATGAAGGGAAGGATTATATTGTATACAAGGTTGGGATGCAAGGAAAGTAGACAGGTAAGACGTTTTCTACACCGGAAAAGACTCGGATATGTTGAGGTCAACATTGATGTGTATCCTAGTAGAAAGATGGAACTGGAGAAAATTGCTGGTGATTCTGATGTTCCTCGGGTATTTTTTAATGAAGTTCTAATAGGTGGATGGAGTGAGCTAAAGAGCTTGGATGAGTCTGGAAAGCTCTCAGAGAAGATCGAATATGTAGTTGATGAAGTACCATCATTTGAAGCTCCTCTACCACCTCTTTCTGGTGAAGATGATTTGTCCAGTAGTGGGTCTATCGATGAGCTAGCTGTTATTGTTAAAAAAATGAAACAGTCTATTGCTTTAAAAGACAGGTTTTATAAGCTGCGCAGATTCACCAACTGTTTCCTGGGATCTGAAGCTGTGGACTTCCTGTCAGAAGATCAGTACTTGGAAAGGGAAGAGGTCAGTTTTCAAATTGCATAATAGATTAGCTTATTCTAACTGGATCAAAATAAGCTATCATAGAAAGGGTGAAAATATTTGTTTCTTAACTGTTGGCTACTAATAATATTCTACAAATGCAGTACTACTCTATAATTTGATTCTTTTAAAGCTTAAGACTCTTTGAAAACAAACTAATTAAACCTAGGGGATCTTCTAAAGCAGCTTAATGACCTCAACATATGGTCCCCATGGCAAAGTTTTGCAACATGTGGATTATGGTTGTTAATCCATGTCTACTTTGTCTTTGCTTTGATGCGTAAAATCATGCTTAATATTCCATGTGTTGTTGTCTCTGTAACTATTAATCTTTTCTTCATGGTCAGCAGAGTGAAACTTTTCCTTGAAATCACTGTATATATTATCTGCTGTCTGATCTCACCAGGTTAATACTCAATAATCATGTAGATATTACAACTGTAGGATTATTCATGTATTGTATTCAAGTATTTCTTTCCTGACCAAAACTGAATTCTTTTCTCGCGTCTTAGTGTTACATATTTATTTCTACGTGTAAAGAAATAGTGTTCATGTATCAACTGTTCTTGGAGTTGAATTTTATTATCGTTATAGAACATTGTTCATTCCATGACCCTAATTATTGGACATAAAACTAAAAGATATTGGTTTGATGTATCTACTGTGTTAATCCTTGCAAAGTGTGCATTAACTTTACACACACACACATTTGATGTGATTATTTTCTCTTTTAAATCTGAAAGTCTCTTTTTGTTATGTTACTTTACTCAAAATATATATGTCGACTGAGAGTATCAATATTCATATTTTTCTGATAAAATACTGGAGATTTTACTGGTGAAATCAAAATATTAAAGAAATTTACTAATGAAAGGAATAATGAAAGAAATTTAGACGGGGAGTGAACTGAGTATCAATGGTCATTGTGTAGTGCCATGGCTCATGTTTAGATGTCCTTTAAAATAATTATATGTGGATTCCACAGTAAATATTTATGCATTGGTGCCAATTGGTAAACGAAGAAAAATGGAATCACGAAAGAATGAAGATCCATCTAGTTAGACTTAGTCCCACTTCAATATCTTTAGAAGATATGGAACTAGAAAAGCAAGAAGAATCCATCTAGTTTGTCCACACTGTATCTATGTTATGTATTATTACAAGTCATCTCTTCGTCAGCATGGGTGTAGCAAGTGTATGTTAAGACGATGAGGTGCAAAACATTGACTCTTTGAGTATGACCTTGAAATATGAAAAAGAAAGAATTAAGTATTGTGAGAAAATATGGGAGAAAATATTATTATTGAATTGTTGTATCTACATGATTACACTGAGCTCTATTTATACACTCTATTACAATCATTTTCCTACCATGATACTATATATGAAATCCTATTCCTATTCCTATTCTACATTACAATCTTTTTCCTAGTAGGATACTATATATGAAATTCTCTATTCTAACACTCCCCCTCAAGCTGGTGCATACAAGTCATATGTACCGAACTTGTTACAGATGTAATTAATACGAGGACCAGTGAGTGACTTGGTGAAAATATATGCAAGCTGATCACTCGACTTCACAAATTTTATAATAATATCACTGGAGAGTATACCTGATCTGGATTGAGCAAACTCAATACCTAGAAAATACTTCAGTCTGCTGTGACCTTTAGTATGAGTCATGCAAAACTCCTGAATTATTATGCTAAATTTTTCAAACCAGACTCTGGGAGATTGTTTCAGACCATAAAGTGATCGATGCAATCGGGTTAAGACTCCCCCTGAGCAACAAAACCAGGTAGTTGCTCCATATAAACTTCTTCCTCAAGGTTACCATGGAGAGGATAGCATACTTCACGAATGTGTCCAAGGCTATTACAATAACTACACCTAGGTCGAGATCTTCCAAGACGACCTCGTCTTTGTCACTTCTTCATAGGACTGTGATGAGCGATTTTCTGATCTCCTCCTTAAGGATTTTGAAGTAATCATAGGACTTGAACTTTCAATTCCCGTGTTTTTGGAGTTTAACATATCAAAACCGAGAGACATAGCAAAATCCGACGTGAAAGATGGATGGAATTTGACGAACATAATCCAAGAAGAAAATCACCAAGATCTGGCCGGAAAAGGTGCATGCGAGGCGCGTGGATCTGGCCGAAAAAAGGTGCATGCGAGGCGCGTGGATCTGGCCGAAAAAAGGTGCATGCGCAGCATGTGGATCTGACGCGCTAGCCGGAGCTGACACTTCGAGCGGCATGTGGTGGCGCGTGAATGGGTATTTGTCGGAGCTGCCGACTGGGTTTTGGTCGGAAGAGACTGATCTACCTCGTGGTGGTGTTGGAATTTGCGCAACACTACCCGAAAGTAATTTGTAGCGGACAGCTATGTTGTCACCGAAAATATTGTACGGTGACTGATTCGCTTTCCTGGAAATTGTTGGAAATTTATACAACAATTAGTCTCTCACTAGCTTGAACATGATCTATGTTGTGGTGGTGTTGGATTCTGCACATGATCTATGTTGTGGTGGTGTTGGATTCTGCACAACACTACTGGATAGAGATGTGACGCTAGCAATCACCAGAAAAATTATGCGCGGTGGTGATATTTTTTTTCTTCGAATCTTCACTCGAATATTGCACAACGGATACTTTCTTACTAATGCTCGGGAAGAGGACGTAAAACAATCGCCGGAATTGAGGCACAAAACTGTGATGATATTTTGTGGGTAGGATCGGAATGATGGCATGACCCTACGGGAAATAAATTATGCCGAAAAAATTGTCGAACCTCGAAGAAAGTGGTATGAGTCAGCTCAGAATCTCTATGTGATGCTGATAGTAAAAACAATTCTTAAAAGAATGCCCCGAGACAGCGTGGATTCGCTGGAACCCTAGTTTCGACGATCGTAATATGATAATTGTTCACGCTGAAATTATTATTCATGTCATGAAAACACTGTTCACGTGGAACTGTTCACGCCTACTTTTTTTGAGAGAATATTTTATTTATAAATATCTGAAAGTTCTCTACAATCGTCACTCTACCATTATCTTTGGCCAGACGGGCGACACACATTGGCTAGTGCCGCTCGCCTGCAGCGAAAGCTCTTTGATTTTCTATCAAGATCATAGAAGCTCTGATACCTTGTGAGAAAATATTATTATTGAATTGTTGTATCTACATAATTACACTGAGCTCTATTTATAGACACTTCATTACAATCCTTTTCCTACTAGGATACTATATATGAAATTTTATTCCTAATCTACATTACAATCCTTTTTCTAGTAGGATACTATATATGAAATCCTCTATTCTAACAAGTATGAAATAAGTTTTTTTGCAATACCAAGACTCTCCTTCCTCTACGTGTGTCAGCATTCTCTACATCACCATTGTCTTCTTCTTCTTCTTCTTGAATTTGTAATGCCTCTCTTTCTACTGTTTCAGTTTCGCTATTCCTTTGATTTTTTCCTCTCTTCATTTTTCTTCTTCTAACAATGACTACTTCTTTCTTCTTATTCTAGTTTGGGGTTCTCTTCTTTTGCTACTTTTGATCTTGGAGTTCTCTTGTACTTTCCTCTTCTACTTTGTTATTACAGATTCGTAGTTACTAACAGCAAGTAAGTTTTACTGCAATTTAAAAAATCAATTTTGTGATTGAATTTATCTTTCTATGGCCTTGTTGAAATTACATATAATGATATTTATGGAGTTGGATTAATATTGTCATCACTGACACTGTATACTAGATGTTGGACTTAGTATTTATGCAATCTGATGTTATAAGTTGAAAACACATATTTGTTAGGTAATATGTGTATTTTTGGTAAATAGCGCACTTCACTTCAAAGAAGCATGTGCTTCGTTTCTTGCTTCTTGCTTAATATCCCCATCTGCCTTGTTGCTTATATGCGCTTTTCGCTTTTAGGAACAGCTTTCTTGCTGTGGATCATAACACTTTGTCTTATTAATTTTGCCCTTTAGGCTGTTGAATTCGGTAGGAAGCTCTCAAGCAATCTTTTCTTCCAATATGTACTTGAGTAAGTATCTGGTTTTTCTTTTCATCTATCTCGACATCGTGCGTGTTTTTTGGCTGCTGTGTCTGTGTCTAAACCATCTGATATGTGATCTGTTCCTTTTTTTTCCAGTGAAAATGTGTTTGAAGACGGCAACCATTTGTATCGTTTCCTTGATGATGATCCCTTTGTATCTCAGTGTCAGAACATACCAAGGGGTTTAACAGAAGTGAAGCCCAAACCCATGATAGAAATTTCATCTAGATTGAGATTTTTGTCTCATTCAATTTTTGAAGCTTATGCATCAGAAGATGGAATGCATGTTGATTACAGAAGCATCCACGGCAGCGAGGAATTTGCAAGGTTGGTTTCTCGGGTTCCATAAGCTGACAGGATGCCGTCCAATGTGTGTTCATACTTGGGTACACATGCTTGTGGAACTTGTATTTCTTGGTATTGACTGAATGATGTTCTTCTAGGTACTTGAGAATAACTGAGGAGCTTCAAAGAGTGAACTTGATAGACATGCCCAGGGAGGAGAAGCTTGCCTTTCTTATTAATCTCTACAACATGATGGCCATTCATGCAATATTGGTTTGGGGACATCCCTCTGGACCAATGGAGAGGAGAAAGTTGTTTGGAGAGTTCAAATATGTCATTGGTGGTTGCACATATTCACTATCAGCTATTCAGAATGGAATCTTAAGGAGCAATCAGAGACCACCATACAATCTAATCAAACCATTTGGAGTTAAAGACAAGCGTCTTAAGGTAAGACTGTGGTTACTTGGTCACAGTTATATCTTGGATTACTGCATATGTAGAAATGGGGAACCTGATGTTTGTTTTGGGCAGTAATTTACTCTTCTTCACCTTCCGATATCCCATTTGATCATATCCAAATGTGGTCCAGATGACAAAATATAAGCCTATTGTCTGCTTTATTTGCAGGAGTTCGTATTTTACATTAATCTGTTGGTCAATTCTCTTGAAGCAACAACATAGTAACTTTAGGTTTTGCACCAGCACCACTAAATAGTTGCACAATTGAAGACCTAGCTCTGATCAAGGGTGTGTATGGTACGAAGGAAAATGTTTTCTTGGAAAACAAGTGGGTTTCTTACATATTTTCTAGTGTTTGGTTTGTAAACAAAAAATATTATCATAAGAGCATTTATATGTAATGTACCAAAATACTATGGGGGTGAGATGGGTGGGGAGTGGGTGTTCGGGGGTGTGGGGGGTGGGATGGTCAAGGGGGTCGGGGTTGGGGGCGTTGGGTGGATGGGGAGGAGACAATAAACTTGAAATGTCACTTATGGACTTGTTTTCCCTACTTCCATTATGAAAGTCATTTTCCTTATTTTTAAGGAACTTGTTTTCCAAGACATTTTAACCTACCAAAAATGGGAAAATTGGAAAACATTTTCCAGAAAATATTTTCCAATTCCTACCAAACACACCCAAGTCTCCACTTGTTTTCTGAAACTGGTTGGATATGATTGCTGTGTGACTTAGATGTCATTTGGTTCTTCTTTAACTAAATTTAGATTCCATTGAACCAAAATAGGCAACAGGGACCCAAATGAAATTCGACAAACTAGAACTTCTATGTTCACTGCAGTAAGTTCAACTAGATTCAGTTATTGTATTGCCAAGCACTATCCCCATCTAATTACGAGCTAAATTGTAA
Source organism: Anisodus acutangulus (assembly GCA_029783415.1). NCBI lineage: Eukaryota > Viridiplantae > Streptophyta > Magnoliopsida > Solanales > Solanaceae > Anisodus > Anisodus acutangulus. Next base: position 8,835,145 of record CM056509.1, read on the forward strand.
CTAGCACAAAGGGCAAGGTCCATAACTGGAGGAACAACTAATATGTGATCCTTGAAGATAGGCAAAGCTAGTACAATTTGTTGTGGTTTTCTTTGGTTAAGTTTTTAGTAGATGAAGTACTTTTAGTGACTAGCATTTTGTTCTTGTTGGGGCACTGGAGTAATAGATTTTTAGCTTTTCTCAGTCAGAGAAAGAATAGAACTTTTTCTGCTGCTACTTTTAACCATTCCCTTTTCTGGAAGGAATATAGTGTAACTAATGCTGATCGTCAATCTTCATCTTGAGAGGGCTGTCTGCATGTATTGTTGCTTAAGAGTAATCTTGCATCAGAACCAGTTGTTGTTTCTGTGACATATAATAGTACAAGTTTTTGATTCCATGACTTCTGGTGCAAAATGTTGGCTGAACAATCTGGTTATAGAATTGGAGCTGAGTAATTAGTGGTTGTGTTTATCTACGTGGTTGTATTTGGAAATGTTTCATTAATATTATTAATGTCTCTTGATCCATTATCTGTCTAATCCCCCATAACCCTCCTCTGGCTTTAAGGTAGCTCTTCCTTATTCGGAGCCGCTTATTCATTTTGCTCTGGTTAATGGTACGCGATCTGGGCCCGCTCTTCGATGCTACTCACCTGGAAACATAGATAAAGAGTTGGTTGAGGCTGCCCGTGACTTCTTAAGATTTGGAGGACTTATTGTTGATCTTAGTACCAATGTTGCATATGTTAGTAAAATCTTGAGATGGTAAGTTGTTAATTCATTTTTCTAATTCCCCAGCGGAGCCTCAGGAGTAGTGGTATCTGATGATTTAACTTTCATAGCATAAAGTTTCAGTAGCACATACTAAGAACTGCTAATTATTTTGTTAATTCGCAGGTTTAGTGTTGATTTTGGAAAGAATGAGGTTGAAGTACTGAAACATGCTGCAAATTACTTGGAGTCATCGATATCTCAAGCTTTGCTAGAGTTGCTCGCCAACAGTCAGTTGAAGGTGGTGTACCAACCTTATGACTGGGGACTAAATAACTAGCGCTAGATTATACGTCCTTGCTCAGAGTCACTGTCAACTTTGTGTGCTATTACAAGAAAATTCAACATGATTTTATATACAGTAAATCTCATGTTTATTTGGTCTCAACCCAACTTGGCTCGTCACTGAAGTCTGTGGATTTGGTGAAATTGCCTCATAAATAGCCAAAGCAATAGATTAGACACATATCTTATATCTGCTGGTTCCCAATTGATTTCTCATTATCTATTTTCATGTGAGTTATTTATAAATTTAATGTGTCATCCCACCACCATCTCCCAGATAAAGAAAATGAAAGAAAAAAGACTCTTCCCTCTGGTAAGGATTCAACTTATCTATACCAACTGTGTAAAGAATTTCTATAATATGACTGTATTTTTAACATGTCATAGGTAACCTATCTTTACATGAATCATTTAGGTGCTTTTGTAGTGCAAGTATATTACACAGTATATAAAAGTGAAAATCTTGTAAATCAGTCAATTAGTTCGTTGGAGCATTTTCATGTATAGTTATCGAATGTTGATTGGAGACAGCCTTACGGAAAAAAATGGGGCAGCTCAGTGTATGAAACATTTTGCATGATGTAGGGTCCGGGAAGGGTCGCACCTAATGGGGTGTAATGTCGATAACTTTCATATTGCAAACATTAGTGATTGATTTTACGGTTCGAATTGTGACCTATATGTTAAATTAAAAACTTCCCAGTTGTCTTGTTAAAGTTGCATATTTAATTTATTTAGATATGATACAAGTAGTTGTGTTTAAGTATACGTTAGCTGCAAACATGCCTTACACGCTATGCCATATGTGGGGCTACTTGAAAAGTCTCACTGTAAAAGAGAAAAACAAACAGAGCAATATCAAATAGGCGATCATTTGCGAAGCGATAATACTGAGAAAAATGATAAAACGATGGGTTAAAAAATTGTTCTTAATATTGTTTCTTGAAAATCATCTTTATGTCAATTTTCATTATTTGTTTAGATTATTAAAGTTGTTGGCATACGGTACATGAGAATGGTGTTTTTAGTTTTTTACTTTTTATCATTAAAACTTCAAAGTTTATAACAATGTTCAAATATTGTGTTGAAATACATCATATGGAATAAGAGTTAAGATAGTCAAAACAATTTCGTACATAAATGAGAAAAAAATATTTTTCCCTTTTGATAGAAAATATCTACTTTTGAGGAAATGTTTATATTTTGGTGCTCATCAATTTTCTTTTATAACTTATATCTTGATAACCTCAGTTGTAATGGTGTTCTCGATCTCTCTTTATTTGCTTTAGTGGTTACTACACTATTAACTTTAAGGGTGACGCGGGGGAGATGGTTAGATATTACCTCAACCCTATATGATAAGTTTATAAAATAGAATTACTCTCATTTTTATTATAAATTGATATTTTCTTGAATTTTGATTCACAAATTTAAGTGTTCAAGTATATCAACAGTCAACTAAACTTTTTTAAAGAGCATATATGACCATGAACTCCTACAACATAATCTGTTAGATTCCACGAATTTTCTCTAAATATTGTGAAGTAAAGAATTATTTGAGATTCGATGTGATTTAGTAAAATCATTCTGCCCTTTCCCTAATTCTCACGTCTTAACAGAAAGTTTGTTTCAATTTTGTGATATGGGAGACTTCATCCCAAAATGTTTAATACTCCTAGGTTTTATCCAACTCATAAATTAAATTTATACTAAAAGTCAAATAATTGCCTTGCTAGAACACAAATCAAATTCATCTAAATCATTTCTAGTTATCTGTCAGCTTCAAGATTAATTTAACAAAAACGACATTGAACTACTTACACTTAGCTCTTAGGTACAAGCTTGGAACCAGCTTTTACTAGCCGTTGTCCAGTGGGCCGGGTCGGCCCGATACCCGTCCCGCCCCGCCCCGATCCCCCTAAAAAAAGTTCGGTGTCAGGATTCGAACTCGGGACCTGGGCTCGTCCCGCCCCGCCGACCCCATCCCACATTGCAAAAATAACCATTGCAACAACGACCAAATTTCGATTTTGGCCGTTGTGCAACGGCTATAACGGCCAACTTTTTGGTTTTGATTAGCCAGTCATCTCAGTCACCAAGCTTGCCTTTCAACTTGAACGTGCAGCCCCCATTGGATCGATTCATAGGAACTAGGGGTGAGCGGGTCCGGGTACCCTAACATTTTTTAACTACCCGGACCCTACCCGGTAAAAGATCGGTTCCTAAATTTACTACCCGGAACCTACCCGTAGCAATCATTACCGGAACCTACTGACCTGGTCCTGGGTTCCTGCACCTGTAAATAAAAAACACAAATTAAGCAATAATTTTTAAGCCTATGAGAATAAAAAAGAGTTCTAAAATAATTTCATCAAGTAGTTTTTTAGCCTGCAATCGGAGTTTTTAGTACCCTTATAAGAAGTTTTAGAAAACTTATTCATTGTAGAAAAACTAATTTTGTTACCAAAACCTAAAATTGCAAGCCAAATTTGACACTCAATTAATTGAACGTGTTGATTTCAAAATAAATTTGAAAATATCTGAATTAAACTTATTTTCGTGTTCATAAGCTCATCGATACAAAAGAAAAGTTTTATTATACTAGTAAATTCCTAAATTTCATCTTCACAACTATAAAAATATACACAAATTTTAAAAATAGATTTACATTTCAAATAAAAAGTAATACAAATTGAAGATGAGTATCACTTTGAAATAGAAACGAAGCATAAAGGGGTGAAAAATATAAAATATTTACGTCTTGGGGCGGAAAATCAATGTGAGCGTCAACAAATAATTTTGGAAAAAGTTAAAAGTGGTCCAAATGTTTCTAAAAAAATTAAAATATTTAATATTTTATAGGTTCCGGTATCGGTTCAGATCCGGGTACCTGTCTCTATTTTCCGAACCGGACCCGACATTGATCGGTTCTTAATTTTACTACCCGGACCCTACCCGCTATTATAATATATCTACCCGGAACCTATCCGTTAGTGTCGGTTCCGGTCGGGTATCTGGGTACCCTGTACCCGTGCTCACCCCTAATAGGAACCTCATCCAGGATTAAATGAATTGGAATCAATAGGTTTTCATTTAAGGTATAAACTAAAAGAAAAGCGGGAATCAACCAATTCATCCGTTTGATCGACGCTCCCGGGATCCTTGCCAGCAATAAGAAATTCTATATTCTATTTAGAGAGAGGCCGCTAAGGAAGGCCTGAAGGTCCCACGAACACTTGTTTTTTTACAATCATTCTATCTATAACATCAAAAAAAAATTACAATCATTCTATCTATAACATCAAAATGAAATGAATTAAAAAAAAAGAGTTTAGTAATGCTTGGTTCCTTCCCCGCCCTGGGTTTGGTCTTTCATTCCATCTCCACTCATCTTCATCAAGTTCTACAAGACTTGAAGACATGTGCCTAAGGAAAGCGATTGAGCACGTCAATTCAAATCCTGGATTTTTGAATTGAGAGAGATCAAGAATTTTCACAATTTCTTAGATTCATGGACCCAATTCAATTCAGTGGGATCCTTCATTCACATTTTTTCCCACCAAGAACGTTTTCTAAAACTCTTTGACCCCCGAATTTGGAGTATCCTACTTTCACACAATTCACATGGTTCAACAAGCAATATTTTTGTGACCTCTTCCAAATCGTTGGATCGGATCATAGGGTTGAGGACCTCTTCAAAGGAAGGTCTTATATGTGTCATGTCTTTTCCTTTTAATAGGGACACCTCCGAAGGAGGGGAAAGAGTACACCTCCCATCTTCCTACGGTCAAGATCCTCGTACAGTTCCGGGCTTACCATTATAAATATTCCATATCTGATACCCTTAATCCGAACTGAGGACGGGTTTTTGGGGTTAGCTCACTCTCGCGGGATCGCGACCATTTGTCCCGGCCATTGTAGCACGTGTGTCGCCCAGGGCATAAGGGGCATGATGACATGACGTCATCCTCACCTTCCTCCGGCTTATCACCGGCAGTCTGTTGAGGGTTCCAAACTCAACGATGGCTTCAAATTCTATTAACAATAAATATTATCTAATTAAAATTCAAATTCTTAATTTAAGTATAATTATTACAAGATATTTTTATTTATATAATAACATAATAACAGATACAAATAGTAAATTGACCCCCCTATCCCTTTAATATTTATTTTAACCCTTAAGTTAGTATATTTATACTTTAACCCTATTTCTTAACTATAAATACCTTATTTTCCTCTTCATTTTTTCTCACAAATCTTCCTACCGTCTCTCTAATCTCTCAATTTTTCCCTCTATAATTCTACATTGCCTACTAAATATTATATTTTTTTGCTCATTTATATCAAAGTTCAAAAATTTGGAGTGAAGTTGGCAACTAACTTGAGGATCATCCATCGAGCAAAGTTTCAATTTTCAACCTCGATTACACGTCGACGTTTGGTACCTTCGTTCCTTCTTTAAATTATTATTGTTAATTTATTTTAATTATCGCACTTAATTTCATTTACTTTAATTATTTATTTGCATAATTATAATGGAACGTTTTGGACATATGATTAAGGGTAAGGGTAATGGTGCTTATTCTAGCAGGGGTAACAAGGGTAGGGGTACTTCTTCTAGCAATCATATTCCTAATCCCGATGATTTGATTGATTTCACTCATATTGATGAAACTATTTTTTTAATAATATACCATTAGATGATGAGATATATTCTGCATCTGAACATACTTTAATTTTGACGATAATGACACACCAGCTACTGCACCTCAACCTCAAGCTCCTCTATCTATAGATAGAGAGAGTGAAAAATCCTCTCTTTTGACTTTTGAAGTGGCGCGAGGCAGACTGAGTCTCAAACTCAAACTGAAACTGAAATGCCTAATATTCATCTTAGTATGAGTTGAGGCCCCACACAACAAAAATTAAAATCAGATGCGTGAGATTTTTTTGATAGGGGCCAAGAGAATCAAGTAGTTAGATGTAAAATTTGTAAAAATGTTTATAAATTTAAAATCGGTAAAGGTCAAGGTGGGACGGGAGGTTTATTCAGACTATTACATTAGATAATGCTACTTCAAATGATTATGCTATAAGACTTTTAAAAGTTCTATTAACTCCATTTTTTCTTGATCATTTTCATATAAGATATGCGTGCTATATTTATAATTTAGTTGTAAAGGATGACCTAAAACTTTTTGAAAACATTCTTGATAAAATATAATTTGCTATAAACTTTATTTTTAAAGGTAATAAAATACAAAGACGCAAAGAGTATAAAAAAACTTGTCACGATTGTGGATTACCTTATAAAAAATTCCTGAAGAAGTAGCGACTAGGTGTAATTCTCTACAATTACTTGTTGCTTACGATTATAGAAAACCTATAACTTTATTATTTAATGCCCATAATAAAAATTCAAGGGATATGCTTGTAGATAATGATTGGGAATTTTTTTAGAACTTAATGCATTTTTAGAGAAATTTTTTCAAGCTACTAAAGAATTTTTCGGTATTTATTATCCTACTATTTCAACTATGTTATTTTATATAGCTCTAATAGTTTTGTTACTTAATGAATATACGGAAAAACAAACTTATAAGGAATCTATTGAAAAAATGTTCAAAAAATTTAAAAAATATTTTTTTTCTATTCCCACTATTTATATTATTGGTGTTGTATTAAATCTGATTATTAAAGTAGACAGTTGTAAAACACTTGCAGAAACGATTTATGATTCTATAGAAGTACTTCCAACAGAGCCAACTGAAAAACAAATCACAAACCAACTAAAGAAGAAGTTATGTCTAGCATACACAATGAGTGCAAAAAAGTATATATGTATTACCAACAACAAAGTGCAAATAATCAACTGGCTTATATACCATCTTCTATTACTTCGCTGCAACCTTATAAAAACATACGGTTTCTGATGCTAGTATTCAAGGCCTTAGAAATAAAATGTTTAGTGGTTCAACTTCTTCACAAGTTAGCGAATTTGATGTTTATGTTTTGCAGGGTGTTGTAACGTACGAATTAATTGTCAATAATAAAGGACATGAAGACTTGTTGAAATACTGGAGGGACAATGAGAAGACATTTCCGACACTAGCAAAGATGGTCCGAGATGTGTTGAACATTCAAGTGTCATCAACAACGTCTGAAAGCGCCTTTTTCTGCGGAAAGATTTCAAATAGGAGAGCACATTCATTCATTGGCGGGAGACACATTGAAAATTGCAGTTCAATTTAGAGATTGGATTCGAGCGGAGCGTAGAAGGTGCGGTCAACTAGAGATCAACGAAGAAGAAGACTACAACTACAACGAAATCTTGTCCGAGGGAACAGGAGGTGACGTTGAACATTTGACCAACAACTCCAATTCCAACCGAAGATCCTCAAGACATTGTGAAAAAATTTGAAAAAGTATGGTTAACTATGTAATTTTACTATGTGATTTGCAACTTTTGAACAACACCACAAAATTGCAATTTTGAAATTGTATAAAAAAATTATATTTCTATTAAATAATATAAGAGGCACAAAAATAACATTGAGATGTTTTTATTACACTACCTTGTTCAATTATTGAAGTGTTTATATATATATATATATATATATATATATATATATATATATATATATATATATATATATATATATATTATTTTTTAAAAATAAGTACCAAAAAAAAAAATCTTGATCCCGACCCGATCCCGCCCCGCCTTGTCCCCCAACACCGGTCCCCTTTCTGGCGGGATGTGGGACGGGACAAGACATCTGCCTGTCCCGCTAATCTCAGCCCGCCAGTCCCGCCGGAGACTCGATCCTGGCCCTTCCCCCGTCTTGCCGGGATCCGCCCCACCCCGCCCCACCCCGCCCCACTGGCCACCCCTAGATGTTACTATGTGATGTGTTGTGACCGGTGTGCAATATCAAAAAGATAAAATAGAAACAAGTTATCAAATATAAAAGTTTTCTTCTACTAAGTTGGTGTGACATCATTCATTTTTTAGTCCTTTTCATATAAAATAACAACTTTCTAAATTTAGAAATAATTTAATTTTTTTATTTTATTTTATTTGTAAAAATAAATTTTTACAAACACACAAATATCATAACATATTAATATTAGAAATTTCCAAAAGTCTTATTATAACACATTTAAGATCATAACAACAACAACAACAACATACCCCGTGTAGTCCCACAAGTGGAGTCTGGGAAGGGTAGAGACCGATAAAATCTCGGCTCATAATAAAGCAATAACAAAGCAGGTCAAATAGAAAAAAGGAACAATATCTATAACAAAACAGTATAATACGCGAAGATGAGAGATAATAAATAATAACAGAAATCGAAGGACATAAAATTACAAGAGAAATACTATGACTATTAAGAAAGCCTTAGCCGGAGCAGTAGCCAGAGAAGCAAGAGCAGCAAGGCAAAAAGTGGTCTCAGGCATAAGAAAGTATAAGCGAGACAATGTTCTACTACAACACATTTAAAATTATAAATTTTATTTTATTTTTAAACTTCATATTTATTCAAATCGTGACACATAAATAGAATGAGGGGAGTAATAGTTTTTACTTTTCAAACATTTTAAGAGAGAATCAGACAAATTTCCAAACCTCACCTAACAAATTGACCCCAAAAGAAAATGAAGTTATAATCATTGTCAATATGACGAAATGATGCACACGTTTTAACTTTCCTTTTTATATAAAAACAATACAACATGTATTATTCAAATTTCTTGGTAAAAAAAAATCAATTGAATTAGGGTTTCCATTGTTATTACTTATTACTAAAGATACAATGCTTTAGAGTATAGTACATACTCCATTTGAGATTGAGAGTAAAGCCCAAGTTGCGTATTTTCGGCCCGCAAATAGATTGAACTACCACCACCACCACCACCACCACCACCACTACTTGCTCCCTCTTCCTACTTTCTCAATCGATCTGTAAGTTCATATTTCTTTCTCTTTTTCTTTTTCTTTTTCTGTATATATTAGCCCTAAATTCCATTTTTTCTAATAGTTTCTAACAGTTAATAGAACTCATGGATTGTATTACAATGTTTTTTTGTATGTTGAATTCGTATTTGGAGTAAATAACCTGGAGATCTCAGGTTCGAATCCCAGCTAAAACTTGTCTGCTCCACTATTGGTGGGTAGGTTTAATTGGCACTTTAGTTAGGCTGTTGGATTTGTATGTTTGCTCAAGCTAGCTTGGATATCACCGTCATAAAAAAATTTAACAACATACCCAGTGTAATCCCATAAGTGAGTTCTGGGGAGTGTAGTGTGTACGCAGACCTTACCCCTACCGTCATAAAAAAAATTGAATGAAATAATCGTAGAATTTGGAGTTCTAGTTGTTGCAATACACCTACCAAATCATCCTAATGTACTAAAAGGGATTTTTTTACTTACAGTATTGAGTCAATTTGTTAGAGAATAACCCTTTTTAACTCGTTATGCTGTTAGTCAAAATGGCCCATTAAGTTAAATGCTAATCCTAATTAGTGTATATCCAATAGGCGCTTTGAGTTAATGTTATTATGGCATGGATTAGAATGTTTTTATAGGTTGAAAATTTAGAAAAGAAAAGAAAAGAAAAGTTTCAATATATTAAGGGCCCATTTGGCCGTGGATAATTTTCACTTTTTTGCGGAATCATGTTTGGACAAAATTGTTACAATTTTCCGGAATTCAACTTTCGAAAAACTCCAAATACTATTTTCACATTTTTCACTCCAAATCACTCACAAAAATCCAACATTTTACTGTGTTTCTGCTTTACTTGAGCCAATGGTCTATCAGAAACAACCACTCTACCCGCACAAGGTAGGGGCAAGGTCAGCGTACACTCTACCCTTTTCAGACCTCACTTGTGGGATACATTGGGTATTGTTGTTGTTGTATTCATGTCCAAACACAACTCCAGTTTTCAACTTTTTTCCAATTACTATTTTTTTCACATTTCATGTCCAAACGCCCACTAAGATTACAGCCGAGTAAAGTAAATTCCATTTGTCCATTGAAAGATTGCTTGGTTGTTAAATTTGCTGTGAACCTGAGCTGCTATTGGTTTTCTTTGTTGTTTGAACAGATTCTTTTCATCTACCACTTATGTAGCTGATGCTCTTTGGTGTTGGAACGGCAAGGACATTTTGTTTCAAAGGAGTTAATACTACATCTACTGTTATAGTTGGTTATATTTTCAGTAGCAGAAGTTTTAGTACAATGAACGAAGTTGGAATTGACAGTGCCTCTAGTTTGCATACATCAGAATCAGTAGGAGAGGTTCCTGTTCTACGTCCTGTGTCTGTGAGAGCAAAATGCTCTTCGAATGTTCAATCAACCCCAGAAATCGAAAAGAAGTATGTCCATGGTGTTTATGATGCCATTGCTCCCCATTTCAGTTCCACTCGGTTTGCAAAGTGGCCTAAAGTGTCGGCTTTCTTGAACTCACTATCTCCCGGTTCTCTCATCTTAGACGCTGGATGTGGAAATGGGAAATACTTAGGATTAAATCCCGACTGTTTCTTTATTGGCTGTGACATTAGTGCTGCTCTTATAAATATATGTACAGATAGAGGACATGAAGTTTTGGTTGCAGATGCTGTGAACCTACCATATAGGACCGGTTATGGTGATGCAGCGATTTCTATTGCTGTGTTGCATCACCTAAGTACTGAAGATAGGAGGAGGAAAGCGGTAGAGGAGCTCGTCCGTGTTGTTAAAAAGGGCGGGAGTGTTTTAATAACTGTCTGGGCTAGGGAACAAGAAGACAGGTCGTTAATTGAAAAATGGACTCCACTTAACCAAAGGTACGTAGAGGAATGGATAGGACCAGGGAGTCCTCGAGTTCGCAATCCTTCATCTCCTCGCATCCTTGAAAGCATCCCAGAAGCAGAGGAAAATGGTGCTGGGGAGCGGTTGAAAGACCGACATGCAAACTCTTCAAAAGTAAAATTAGATGAAGTTATGAACTCAATCTCTCTGGATGAAGGTAATTCTTCGGCGCCTACTGGATCTGAAAAAGGTTATGCAGAGCAGCAGGAATACTTTGTTCCCTGGCACTTACCTTATCATCGAGCTGAAGTAAGTGGGGCTTCAGCTGTTGCTTTGGCTAGTGGTTTGGCAAAGAAAGATGATAAGAAGGGCTCTGTGGTGTATAATAGATATTACCATGTTTTTAGTGAAGGTGAACTTGAAAGGTAATTTCGTTTCTATTTTATATAATAAAGTTTAAAAAATTCTCTATTCTCTTTTTGACTGATATCATTCTGCCAAGTCGCTATTAGTTATCAAATGCTTATCGTGGTTAGTAATTTTTACAATTAGTAACATGACAACCAAATTTTCTTTATACTTTTCATAAAGTCTTCCGTTATGTCTTCTTTGGCTAGGATGGTTTAAGCAGTTTGTATTGTACTTTGAGTAGAAATTTAGTGTACAATCATTCCTCTGGCAATAATATGGTCATTAAGTTACTTCATCAAAATATGGTCATGAAGTTGGAATCTGTAAAAACATATTGATATTTGGGAGGTCATATGTGAGCTATTGGATTGACCTCAAAAGAAGAACGAGTTTTAGAGTTCTGATCATCTCATTGTAGGCAATGCATAGGAGTCCCTTTCATTCTTATTCGGAAGTAACAATGACGACTTTACTCTTCATCCCCTAAACTAAAGTGCCTGCATATAGGTGAATGAAAGCATAGATAAACAAAACAAAAAAGTCTTTGCTTCCAGTTGATCAGTTTCTCTAGATAAGTAAATTAGGTTTTTTCCCATTATCGCGGGGCTTGTATTTGTCTATGACTTATTCTGAAGTTCTTTTATTGTTTGTTTCATATCCCCTCCCCCCGCTGAGCAAGATGAGGTAGCACTTCTCTTTATGTAGTTTCTACCAAATTAGAAGTTTGACCAATTTGTAACAATGAGCTGCACTAATCAACATGTTCCCTTCTTTGACAGGTTGGTCTCTGGTCTGGATAACGCCATTCTTGTTGATAGATTCTATGATAAATCAAATTGGTGCATCATTCTTGAGAAAACATCGTGATAGTGTTGAACTTTTTAGAAGATTCTTGCACTTGTCAAATCTAGTACATGAAGTCAATAACCCTAGTTGTGAAAGGGTGATATTGTCTTTGATGCAAGGAGTATACTGCTACAGATTATGGAGGCTATCAACAGAAACATATGTCTAGTGTTTCATTCTCCGCTGGTTGCCTGTATCTCTCATCCTTGCCTTGTTGTGGTTATGTATGACACTGTCTTGTAAAATGCAATTTTTTGCAAGACTTTGGAGGATAGACCTGAGAATTTGTTATCCATGTTACTTCAGTTTTGGGAGATAGCATTCTCTTCCAATAAATTATGGCTGTGTTTTAAGGAACTGAATGCATTTCACTACGCGTCTCTTGTTTTAATATTGATCACAAACCATCCCTTAAGTTTACAGGTTGGACTAAACTCCTGAAATATTACACTAATCATAAAATGTTCTTGAAGTATGCAATTTAGCACTTTTAATCCAACCCTGAAGGTCTCTGTGACAAGCGCGCTCATCTTTTGGCATTTCTCAGTCCAGTTGAGCACCTGGCCAGTTCTGCATTCTGCTTTTATCATCTTTCCACAAGGAAATGAGAAGCTCGTTTGGCACGAGGGATAACGGGAATTAATTTTGGGATTAGATTTGAGATGAGTTTATCTCATGCTTGGTTGAGATTAAATCGTAGTATAACTAATCTCGGAATTAGTTATTTCGGGATTGTAGTGTTATTATTATCTTTGTGGGAGGGTGTGATAACAATTTCGGGATAACTAATGCCGGGATAATTAATTCTGAGATAACTTGTTTCCCAACCAAACGTGATCAATGAAGCTGGTGCAAACGTTTAGACATCATGATATATTTTCCAACAGAGATAGAGAAAATGCACGGATGATTTCTTTCCATCTGTATATGCTTTGGTCGGTAGAGTTAATCAGTATTTTTTTTGGTGGGAGGCAACAAGTACTCGATGGAATAAAATCGAGTTGCATGTGGACTAACTTGGACGCTACCATTATTAAAAAGGCAAAGGTTTCAAATATACATACCCCTCAACTTTGCGACCAGATGTACTTCTCGTTAAAAAGGTGAATATATACCCCTGCCATACACAAATGGTGCTAATATAGCCTTTTTACTGACGATTTTTTTTAATAAGATCATTTAGCTTATTTTTAATTTAAAAAATGTCACGTAGCTTTAGAAAAATAAATCTACTCATTTTTTTTAAAGGCATATGGAATTTGTTTTCCTAGTGGGTTGTTTGGTTCGTTTAAAATAATATCTTTGTGGCTTAAGAATAATAAGTCTATCCATTGTTTTAAAAAAACCAGACCTGACCCCAACAAAATAAAATTACCATGTGACTTTAAAAAAATAAGTCTACTAAAAAAATGAGTAAACTTATTTTTTTAATTAAAAAATAAGCTAAATAATTTTTTTTTAAAATTAATTAGCAAAAATGGTATATTTGCGTAATTTATATATGTTTAGTTAATTTAAGCAACTAGGACTATATATTAAGGCTGGCCAGTGGGCCGGGACGACCCGACCCCTTCCCGAACCCGCCCCGACTCCGCGTAAAAAAAAACGATAGCGGGACTCGAACTCGGGACGGGACAATGTCTCGTCCCGCCAGACCCGAGCCCGCCCCAGGCCCGCCCGCCCCGAGCCCGACCCCGTCCGAGAGCCACCCCTTTGCAAATATAGTCGTTGCACCAACGACCATTTTAGATTTTGGCCGTTGGGCAACGGCCATTTTAGGCCTCCCCCCTCCCCCAACCCCCCTACCCCTTAATATTTATTTTTAACCCATAAGTTATTATATTTACACTTTAACTCAATTTTCCAACTATCATTTTCTCTTCATCTTTCTCACAAATCTTCCTACAATCTCTCTAATCTCTCAATATATCTCTCTACAAGTCTACATTGTTTACTAAATATTCAATTTTATTTATTCATTTGAAAAATTGAAGTGAAGTTGGCAACTAGCTTGAAGATCTTCCATCGAGCAAAGTTTCAATTTTCAACCTCTCGATTACACGTCGACGTTACGTCGGCGTTTGGTACATTCGTTCCTTCATTAAATTATTATTGTATGTTTATTTTATTTAGCGCACTTAATTTTATTATCTTTAATTATTTATTATCATAATTAAAATGGAAGGATTAAGAGGTATGTTTAAGGGTAAGGGTAAGGGTGCTTCTTCTAGTAAGAGCAATCAGGGCAACAGTACTTCTTCTAGTCATCTTATTCCTACAATACCATTAGATTTAGACGAGGAGCTATTTTCTGGAACTCAAGAATTCTTTAATTTAGACGATGATCTAGATGATACACCCACTAATGTTGATGACAACACACCCACTAGTGCACCTTCAACTGAAATACCTCATATTCCCCCTAGTATGAGACGCGGTCCAGTAAAACGACCATTAAAATCAGATGCATGGACATTTTTTGATAGGGACGTAGAGAATCAAGTAGCTATATGTAAAATTTGTAAAAATATTTTAAAATTTAAAATTGGAAAAGGTCACGGTGGGACGGGGGGTTTAATTAGACACGTAGTAAGTGCTCATCCAGCTTGATATGCCCAATACCAGGCTTTAAAACCAGATGCGCAAACGCCCGCTCCATCGGGACAAAGTTCACATACTGATACTGTCTCGGACCAAGTACATAGTCAAATTAACCCTATGACGGGGGGAATTGTAGGCCCTAAATACAATAAACATAGAGATAGGGAAACAATATCAAAATTAGTTGTTGTGGAGGGTTTGCCTTTTTCATTTTCTTCATCTCCCGATTTTATTCATTACATTAGAGATATATATAATCCTGTTTTTAACGATTTTCCTAGATCAACTGTTAAGAGAGATGTATTTAAATTCGCGCATGAATATCAACAATATTTATGTTATTCATTATATCATTTTAATGGCAAAATATCTATCACGTCTGATATAGGTCGTAGTACTAACGACCATGATTATTTAACTGTAACTTGTCATTGGATAAATTATAAATGGTCTATGCAAAAACGTATCTTAGCGTATAGATATATAGATGATAGGCACACTGGTACTTTTATTGCAGATAATATTTATCAAGCGTGCCATTATTACGGAATAACCGATAAAGTTATGACTATTACATTAGATAACGCTTCTTCTAACAATTACGCAATTACAATTTTAAAAAATAGTTTAACTCTATCTTTTTCAGATCATTTTTATATAAAATTCGCGTGCCATATATATAACTTAATTGTAAAGGA
The DNA here is from genome assembly GCA_029783415.1 of Anisodus acutangulus. Lineage (NCBI taxonomy): Eukaryota > Viridiplantae > Streptophyta > Magnoliopsida > Solanales > Solanaceae > Anisodus > Anisodus acutangulus. The sequence continues at coordinate 8,850,546 of CM056509.1, forward strand.
TGGTCTATCACTTTTTGAAGACATTCTTAGTAAAATACAATTTGCTATAAACTTTATTTTTAAAAGTAATAAAGTACAACGTAGAAAAGAATATAAAAAAACTTGTCATGATTGTGGACTATCTTATAGAAATTTCCACAAGAAGTATCCACTAGGTGGAATTCTTTATACGAGCAACTACTTGTTGCTTATGACTATAGAAAATCTATAACTTTATTTTTTAACTCTCATAATCAAAATCCAGCTGATATGATTGTAGATAGTGATTGAGTAAAAATTTTTGAACTAATTGTATTTTTAGAGAAATTTTTTCAAGCAACAAAAGAATTTTTCGGTATATATTATCCTACTATTTCAACTATGTTGTTTTATATAACTCTAATATTTTTATTACTTAGTGAATATATGGAAAACCAGCTTATATGACAGCTATTAAAAAAATGTTAATCAACATAAGAAAATATTTTATTCCTATTCCCACTATTTATATTATTGGTTCTGTATTAAATCAGACTATTAAAATAGACGGTACTAAATCACTAATTGAAACTATTTACGATTGTATAGAAGTACTACCACCTCCAAGTCCCAAAAATCTAAATCACCCACCACCTATTGAACAAACTAAAGAAGAAGTGTTGTCTAGCGTAGAACACCAATGCAAAAAAGTATATAGGTTTTATCAACAAGAAAATGCTAGTAACTTACCGGCTTTCATACCATCTTCTTCATATTCAACACAACCTCACAAAAGACATGTTGTTTCTGCGGCTAGTATTGAAAGCCTCAGAAATAGTATGTGCGGTCGTACCTCTACTACTAACCAAATTAGCGAGTTGGATATTTTTGTTTCGCAGGGTTCTGTACCGTACCAATAAGTTATCAATGAAGATGGACATGAAGACTTGCTGAAATACTGGAGGGGGAATGAGAAGACTTTTCCGACACTTTCATTGATGGCCCGAGATGTTTTGAACATTCAAGCGTCATCAACTGCGTCTGAAAGCGCTTTTTCTGCCGGCAGATATCAAATAGGAGACCACAGACACTCATTAGCCGGAGACAGTTTGGAAATTGCAGTATTATTCAGAGATTGGATACGAGAGGAGCGGAGAAGATGCGGTCAACCGGAGATCAACAAAGAAGAAGACGAAAACTACAACGAAATCTTATCCGAAGGTGGTGGAAGCGACGTGGATCAATTTGACCAACAAATACCAATTTCAACCGAAGAACCACAGGAAATTATCAAGCAATTAGAACAAGTTTTTTTGAGAATGTAATTTTTTTAATTGTAATTTTATTATGTAATTTGCAACTTTTGGACAACACCACAAAGTTGCAATTTAGATTTTAGACAATTGTATTTGTATTACAAAAAAATCATGTCTATTAAATAATATAAGAGGCACAAAAACAGCCTTGAGATGTTTTTATTACACTTTCTTATCTTGTTTATTGAGTTTTTTTTTATACATATGTTATTTAAAATAAAAAAATAAAAAAGAAAAACCCACCGGAATCCCGACCCGATTCCGACCGGGACGGGACTGGAGCAAGTCCTGCCAGACCGGACCCCGACCCCTTCGCCCGTCCCGCCCCGACCCTGACCCAGCCAGACCCGAACCCGGCCCACTCGCCACCTCTACTATATATGAAAGGCGATTCTTTTTGCGTGAAGAAGATTTTATTTAAATATTATTATGCGTCTAAAAGCAGAATTGGCCTGTAAAGCTCAGTTGCCATTCGTAACTTCCCTCTGAAACCCTTAAAAAATCAAAGAGAAAAGGAAGTATGGAGCTAGCAGTTTGTGTACGGCCGTCCACTATTTGTGCTTCTAGAAACTTCTCTCTTATCCGAAATCCAATTCAACAACGTCTCACCGTAGGTAATTAATTAACTTCTCCCAGCCAATAATATTTAAATGTTTTTATGTTACTAATTGGTTTCAGCTTAGCTAAGCACTCAAAATATTCTACTACTGATATTATCTTAGTAGGTTACATAGTTTTTTCAATTTGTGAATTCTAATTCATTTTACTATTCAAATTTAGACAGTGTGCTACATGTAAACAATTACTCCCCCGTACCAAAGAGAGAGCTTTTAAAAGTAAGATTTTTTAAACTTGTAGATTTAAACATGAGCCGAGAGTCTTTCGGGAATAATCTCTCTACCTCTCAAGCAGGGGCAAGGTCTGCGTACACTCTACCCTCCCCAGACCCCATTTTGTGGGATTCACTAAATATATTGTTGTTGTTATTAACTATTTTAATTTTGAACTTAGATAGGATGTATTTTGTGTCAAACTAATCTTTAAAACTCTTAATTTATTATGCGTTTGGACTATTTTTGGTGATGTTAAAAAGGACGAATTATTCGAAGTTGAAGCTGGAGTTTAATGGTAAAAAACGCACATGAACTATCACTATTATTTGCAAGTTTCACACCCTACTATCATTTGCTTCCTTTTCCTACCAGAACTATCACCATCTATAGTGACCTAGTCAGCTTCGAGGTGTGTTTTAAAACATAGATGGTGATAGTTCATGAAGGAAAAGGGAATAACTGATAATTGGGGTGTGAAACTCGCGAAGAAGTGATTGTTTGTTTTTGACCATTAACTCTTGAAGTTGAGAAAAGTAATATTTCGTTCCAGTATCAGTAATATAATACCTAAGTCAAGTTAACGTCTTAAAATCTGGGATTAGTCAAACTCAATATAAAATTGGATGGATTGGAGGGAGTAGAATAATTTGTTTGTTGGTTATGTGAAATCGTTTGGATAATAATGATGTCTCGCAAAATGTTAGGGTCACTCTTATCTGTAAATGGAGTGAGGCTGCGACAGTCATCTCTTGCTGCTGTAATTGGTGATACAACTGCAGTGCCAGATGGCGCAGTTAACGAGCAAATGCCCGCTACTAAGTTATCTGATCCCATTACTAGTCAAGAAACTGATATGGAAAATGGAGAGGACAGGAAAAAAGATGCATCTGAAGGGTTGGATGAGAATAAAATGTTACGAGTATGCGACAAGTTAATTGAGGTCTTCTTGGTTGACAAGCCCAAACCTACTGATTGGAGAAGATTGCTAGCATTTAGTAAGGAATGGAACAATATTCGGCCCCACTTCTACAAGCGGTGTCAGGACCGAGCTGACAGTGAGAGTGACCCTGGAATGAAGCACAAGCTACTCAGGCTTCAAAGAAAGCTAAGAGAGGTAACTAACTTCCTTGGCGATTGTGAAGTTTTCACTCTGTATATGCCATATTATGAATTGGTAACCATTTTCAGTTTTCAAAGAGATCGAATTATGTCAAACTCATTGTGGAATATATAGAGATCCTCAGTAAGACACCATAACAAGGTTTGAACCTATTAAAGTGTAGCCCGGTGTACTAAGCTTCCGCTATGCGCGGGGTCCGGGGAAGGGCCGGACCACAAGGGTCTATTGTACGCAACTTTACCTCACATTTCTGGAATAGGCTGTTTCCACGGCTTGAACCCATGACCTCCTGGTCACATGGCAGCAACTTTACCAGTTACTCCAAGGCTCCCCTTCAAGGTCTGAACCTATTAATGGGGTTTTTTTCCTGATACCAAAAAAACCTCATTAAGACTCAGTTGAATCACAAATACTCTAATTAATCAATTATTTATGTTTAGCTTCTGCTAACTGCAGTGCTTGATTGGGTTGCGATGAAATTTTATGATCAATTAAATATTATTACAGGTCAAAGTGATTGAGGATGATTTAAGGATTACTAGTAGATTTCTTGCAATATTTTGTCTTATTTTTGTGTGAAGATACAAATTTAGCTCTCTTTTGCGTTTGGTCTGTTCTTTTTATTGAAATTCAACTAGTAACTTTCTTTTCCAGGTTGATGATGATGTTCAGAGGCATAATGAACTTCTTGAGGTAATCAGATGGTCACCATCCGAGGTTGGTGATATTGTCGCCAGGCGTCGTAAAGATTTTACAAAAGAGTTTTTTGTTCATCTTCACACTGTCGCAGAATCCTATTATGATGATCCAGCGGAACAAAATGGTAAATATGCTTCCTACCTGGCACCACAGACTAATTAACCTTTGGTACGATGCAACAAATAATGGGCTCTTCTGTTTCCCACTTCCCTATACATGAATTCATTTACTCTTCATCATAACGTTGGCACACGCGAAATCTCCCCAAGTCCAGTGGAAAAAGTGAAAAACAAATATCAGCAAGCCTTTTGATATGTGTTTTCCTGTTTAAAAAATAAAATATCAATGAACCTTATCAATGCATATATATATGTCAACGACAACATTTCTCTTTTTTCCTTAGAAAGCAAACACTACAATATAATATTTTCTTACAATGTGATATAAGACGCTTTGGAGAACGGAGAACCTTTGAATTTAGAAGTATGAAATTTCTCTGTGAATATATGAATTAAAAGCCGCGAGTTCAACAAACATCATGTCCTTGCATTACACTTTATCTGCTGTTGATAAGTTTCGCTGACAAGATTTTCTTTTTTCTTAATATTAGTTGTGGCAAAACTAGGGAATACGTGTTTGGCTGCTGTTCAAGCTTATGATACTGCAATTGAAAGTATAGAAGCGTTGAATGCTGCAGAGTTGAAATTCCAAGATATAATAAATTCTCCATCACTGGATGTGGCTTGCAAGAAAATAGATGATTTGGCCCAGAAAAATCAACTTGATTCAGCATTGGTGCTCATGATTACAAAAGCATGGTCTGCAGCCAAGGAGTCAGACATGACAAAAGATGAGGCAAGATATTCTTTCCTTCGGATACACATCTGAATCTCACTTCTTGCAGTATTTTCTTAGTTCTAGCATTAACTTGGTTAAGAACAGAGTATCATACTGAAATGATAGTAGTATTCAAAAAGAGACAATTTTGTGTGAGATCCTAATTACTTTGTTCTTTTTGGAGCTATCCATGAGATGCTTTGGAGAATTTTCCTCTCAACCCTAAAGTGTCATTGCCTCTCCATTTATGAGGCAATAGAAAACCAGACTTATGAGGCAAAGGTGAAAAGAATATTTATGACCAAGTGATAAAAATGATGGTAAATTATCTCATTATTTTTTACAACAGTGATACAAACATGATATTTTTTAAACAACATGAACATGAATAGCATAATGCGACAAGCTAAAATTTGTCAAAATTTGTCATTGTTGCATTGGTTAGTGGAATAGTAATCGTTATCCACCATGTTGATCAAAGTGATTATGTCCATTTGGACCATTTTTGAACTCTAAAAATAGTGCGTAGTTAGTAGCTTCTGTGAGCTCATGAACTGCTTTGCTCTTGTGACCTTGTTCCATTCCAATGTTATCAAAGGCGAAAAACGTAAAAAAGCTCTAAGGTCCATTGGGGTTTTAAGTGCAGAGTGCAAATGATGAAGTGTGGGTTTAATGCAGAGAGGCTCAAATGGAGGAAAAATACAACTATATATGTGTAGTCCAAGATTAATAAGTATAAGCATGAATAATAAATATATGGACAAAGAAATTATGAGAAAGTGTTGCCTCTTCAGGATTACCCTCATTAGCAGAGGAAAAATATGCCATAGAGCCTTGATAACGACACTGAAGCACCTGCTAAGCGAGGCAAGGCGTTCAATATGTTTTGCGCCTTGCTTCGGGGCTTAAGCGCGCAGCCGCCTTTGACAACACTGCTCCATTTTACGTTGGAAGAGAACTTATTGTTGGATTGCCTATGTATCGAAATTGCTACTGGAATTTACAGGTAGCAAAGCAGGGTCTGCATTAATAAATTTGAGGGGGCAGTTTTGTGTCTTATGATTTCAGGGCAGATAGACATAGCTGGCGGTAAAAGATAAACATTCATTTCGCCATTCTTATCCAAGTTACATTGCTGTTTCAACCTCTAGTGTTCTGATGTTAAACTTTCACAGGCTATATGCAGTTCTATATAAGCATGTTAAGTCAGCATAATTGGCTCTACTCACTCTCCTTTTCCTCCCGTCTCACAAAAAGATTCAATTTTCTAATATGTAAATGGTAAACCTTGTCAATATTTTGATTTTCCTTTTCTTTTTCCAGGTAAAAGATGTTCTTTATCACTTGTATACGACAGCAAGAGAAAATCTTCAGAGGCTTATGCCAAAAGAAATCAGAATTCTGAAATATCTACTCACAGTGAAGGATCCTGAGGAGCGAATGAGCGCTTTGAAAGATGCCTTCACCCCGGGAGAAGAACTTGAAGGGAAAGATGTAGATTGCTTATACACGTGTGTATTAAATTTAACATTTAACTTCATTTTTCTCTTTACCTAGAATTTCTCACACCTGTTTTTTTAGTTTCTTTAACATAGTTTTACTTTTTAACTGTGATTAATAAATGCCTAATCATTACAGGACTCCAGAGCAACTATACAACTGGATAGGGACAGTGGTGGATGCATATAATTTCAGTAGAGAAGGCACTCTTATAAAAGAAGCCAGAGACTTGATGAACCCTAAAATAATCCAGAAAATGGAGGAGTTAAGGAAGTTGATCTTAGATAAATTTATGTAAGGGCATTTGTTTGCTTTTAAGTAGGTACGAACTTTGCTTCCAGTACTGGCATATTCATCAGCTCGTGCCATCAGTCGTCCATATGCATATGATTGCATCACAAAATGGAACATTAAGCCTGGCAGGTCCATTCTGCAGAGATCGTTGAACTGTCCTTAGCTCGGATTGTGGCTAGTCAAAATTTGAATATCCCAGACTTTGATTCAGAAGCATTGGGATGTTGCTGAAAGTGGCATTAGCAGTCGGTTGGTTGTATAAAACATTTAGAATTTTGTGTATGATAGAGCATCTATATTTGTTGTGGGATAGTGACTTGATGGTCTTTCTCCTACTGAGAAACATGTTTCCAGTTGATGCTCAATTACGTCTTTAGGATGATTTTTATACATGAATGTATCATTTATTATGAAGTTTATCACTAGTCATCAATCAATGCGAAAAAGTTGAAAATTAAATAAAGTTTTTAACTTATGAATCCATTGATTAGGCTGAGAGGCCTTGTATACTTACAAAATGCTTATACAGATCTTCGTGAAGTACTCTACCTTATTTCAAAAGCTCTTTGTCATTTCAATTTTTTTTTCCAAATCACGTAAATCCTTCTTTTTCCTTCTCTTTCATCTAAAATCTTGATTTCCGATATTATCTCCTTTCTTTTATATACTAGTGAATAAAAAAAGGCCTCTACAATTTAAATATTCTAATTTGTATAAAAGTGTTACAACGAAAACTTTGTAAGTTTTGAGTTCACAAATTAGGGATAACTTATCTAGAATAAGTTGAAACATATAATTAGTGAGACGAAAGAAAGAAGTAAGCGACTCTTAATGGGTTGTGATGTTATCTAAGTGGTCTTATAAGGGTGTCCAACGGGGCGGGCGGGAGCGGGTCCCGGCGGGACGGGGGAGGGTCGGGACTCGGGTTCCGGCTGGCCTGGCGGGCCGGAATAAGCGGGGCGGGCGGGAGCGGGTCCCGGCGGGGGAGGGTTTGGGACTCGGGTTCCACTGTGGCCGGAATAAGCGAGCGGGCAAGTGAGCGGTCCCGTGCGGGGGAGGGTCGGGACTCGGGTTCCGGCTGGCCTGGCGGGCCGGAATAAGCGGGACGGTGGGAGGTTCTGTCCCGTCCACATCCCGCCGGAACGGGGTCGGATTGAGGCGGGTCGGGTCGGGCCGGGATAGATTTTTTTTCCACTTAATTTAAAAAAATAATATATAGTTATATACAAACACTTTAATAATTGAACAAGATAATGTAATAAAAATATTCCAAGACTGTTTTTGTGTCTCTTATATTATTTAATAGAAATATGACATAGTAATACAATTTCAAAATTACAATTTTGTGGTGTTGTTCAAAAGTTGCAAATGACATAGTAAAATACTAAAATTGCAATTAAAAAAATTACATATATTCAACTATACTCTTTCGAATTTCCTCACAATGTCTTGAGGATCTTCTGTTGGAATTGGAATTTGTTTGTCAAATTTTTCAACGTCGCTTCCTGCTCCCTCGGACAAGATTTCGTTGTAGTTGTAGTCTTCTTCTTCGTTGGTCTCCTGTTGGCTGCACCTCCTTCGCTCCGCACGAATCCAGTCTCTGAATAGAACTGCAATCTCTAATGTGTCTCCCGCCATTGAATGTCTGTGCTCTCCAATTTGAAATCTTCCCGCAGAAAAGGCACTTTCAGACGCTATTGATGACGCTTGAATGTTTAACACATCTCAGGCCATCTTTGTTAGCGTCGGAAATGTCTTCTCATTCTGCCTCCAGTATTTCAGCAAGTCTTCTTGTCCTTCATCATTGGCAATTAATTCGTACAGTAGATCACCCTGCAAAACATAAACATCAATTTCGCTAACTTATGAAGAAGTTGAACCACTACACTTTTTGTTTCTAAGGCCTTAAATACTAGCAGCAGAAACCACATGTTTTTATAAGGTTGTAGCGAAGTAGTAGAAGATGGTACATAAGCCGATTGATTATTTGCATTTTGTTGTTGATAATACGTAAATATTAAAATGATACAATGCATAACGTAAATACTGTTGATATTCACTTGCAAATTTAAAAACATCTCTTGTAACAGTTGATCTAGGAAAATCATTAAAAGCATGATTATATGTTTTCCGAATATAATGAATAAAATCAGGAGATGAAGTAAATGAAAAAGGCAAACACTCCACCGCTATTAATTTTGTCATATTTTTCCTATCTTTGTTTTTATCATATTTAGGACAAAAAAATTTTCCCGTCGCCGGGTTAATTTGACCCTGTATTAGGTCGGGGACACTATGGGAATCTTGTCCCGACTCATATGGCATTGTCACACCCGATTTATTAGCTTGGTATTGATTCCACCTAGCTGTGTGCTCGCCTTGTATATGTCTCAATAATCCTCCTGTCCCACCTTGACTTTTTCCAGTTTTAAATCTATAAATATTTTTACAAATTTTACATCTAGCTAGTTGATTCTCTTCATCCCTATCAAAAAAATGTCATGCAAGTGATTTTAACTTTCATTTTGCCGGACCTCGATTCATACTAGGGGGAATAGGAGGCATTCCAGTTGCAGTTTCAGGCTGAGACTTAGTCTGAGCCTGAAGTTGATGTGCAACACTAGTGGGTGTGTCATCTATATTATCGTCTAAATTAAATTCTGATTCATCATCTACTGGTATATCATTAAAAAGGACATTTTCATCAATATTACTGAAATCAATCAAATCATCGGGACTAGGAATAAGATTACTACCCTTATTACCCCTACTAGGAGAAGTATTACCCTTACCCGTAATCATACGTTTCAATCCTTCCATTTTAATTATACAAATAAATAAATAAAATTAAGTGTGATAATTAAAATTAAATAACAATAATAATTTAAAGAAGGAACGAATGTACCAAACACCGATGTAATGTCGACGTGTAATCAAGATTGAAAATTAAAACTTTGCTCGATGAATGATCCTCAAGCTAGTTGTCAACTTTACTCTCAATTTTTTTAACTTTGATATAATATTTAATAGTAGGAAGATTTGTAGAATTGTAAAGAGATAAATTGAGAGATTAGAGAGATGGTAGGAAGATTTGTGAGAAAAATGAGTTATTTATAGTTGAAAATAGGGTTAAAGTATAAATATATTAACTTAGGAGTTAAAAATAAATATTAAGGGCGTAAGGGGGTTTATGGGGTGGGGGTGGGTGGGGTGGGGGGGGGGGCAAAAATGGCCGTTATAACCGTTGCACAACGGCCAAATAGAAAATTGGTCGTTGTTGCAACGGTTATTTTTGCAAAGGAGGAGGGGGACGGGTTGGGATCAGGACGAGTCGAGATCGAGCCGACCAGGCCCACTGGACACCATTAGTTTAAATCAGAAGACCTATACAATGTTCATCTTATATAACAAAAACCTTCATTCTTCGAGAAAAACTATAGTTCTTTAAATTTACAACACAATACCGGACATTCATGTGAGATATTGAACATATTGAGCACAAAAATGGATCATGAAACCTGAGGATAGTGTGTAATTGTATCAAGAAGTTTGCTAGTAGGAGTCCATGTAGAAATTTTCTGTATCATGAAGAAGAAAGCTTGTACTCAGAATACATATACAGTGCGTCTCCTATGTGAAAACAGCCATTTCTCTCAAAAATTCTAGTTCTTTTAGAGTGTAGAGTCACAACAAAATACAGAACATTCATGTGAGAGAGTTTAACATACTAAGCACAGAAATGACTCATGAAACCATTGGGTAATTCAGTCTTCTTGCAAAAGCCCATCATGCCTTTATTCGTACCACAAATGAACCTGTATCAGAGCCCCAACAAAGCACGTCATTATAAGCAAATCCACCGTACAACTGGAACGTAGGAAACAATGTATTTTCAACAAATTTGCCTAAAAACAACAAAAGATAATAGGGATTTTCTTTGTCATTTGCATTTTTTATGCGTACAAAATATGCCCTTTTAATAGATAGATAGATAGATGGACTTTCATTCGAACAAGAAGCAGTTTGCACAACTACACAAGTCAGACATTTCAGTTACCCGGTGATCATTTTTTTTTGTTGATAAGGTAAGATTTTTTCAGTCACCCGGTGATCATATATTGAACAATTACCTAGCGAACAGGAAATCTTAATGTTTCACTTAAATCTACCTTGTAGTTTAATTTATCTATCACCATCCAGTTTCCAATTAAGGCTTCTTCCCAAATGGCCAGGACAGTGATGTGAAAAAGGTCTTGAGACATCTTTATCTAACTAATAACAAAAGTAAGACCTTTGAGTGTCTTGAACTTTGAGTACTCTTTGTGGCCAAAATGTGTGCTAGGCAAAAGTAAACAATGGCCAAATACCAATCAGATAGGAGATTTCTTGCCCACCCACTTTTCAAATAGGCACGGAAATGGGGCTCTTAGTTTCCTCTTCAGTTAAGAGAATTAGCAGAATAAAAGAAGTCAAAAATGAAAAAGACTTACAAGCAGGAAGATTAGATATATCTGCAGAAACTGCACAAGGAATTCCAAGGTTTGAAAGTGCTCCCCTTATGATTCCACATGGGAAATAGAGATGCATTCCTATGGCTTGTGCTCCTTTGTTTTCAGCCATGGCTGAAGGGTCTTGAATAGAACCAAGAGTTTCTATAGAAGGATCAACTGACATCCGCGACAGCCAACGAAAACGATTGTCTTGCAACATAAAGGTGCCCTACAGGAACAGGGAGTTAGAGATCACTATTGCTTAAAGCAGCAACGTCACAAATTCTCAAACTTACTCTGTGATTTGTCTTCAGGTTATCTATTTGCTTCTTGAAGACCTCAGACCAGAAGTCCTTGCATATGAATTTGATAGCCTCCAGATGATCAGTGAACCGGGGCCTATCCATGGTATACCTAGCAAAAATAATTATATAGAGAAAGTAAAACATGAAAGGTAAGACATGGTCCAACTTAGTAATACTATAATCATACAGAGATCAAGATAGGAGTGACAGATTTTCTCAACTAACAGACACACTCCCTGCAGAAAAAATTAAATACCGTTTAACACAATCCAGAGACTACATTACACTTCAAACTAGAAAAGTTTTGGGGTAGCAACTTGGATAACAAACCACAGAAGTCCGTAAACTCAATAAAAGCAAAAGAAATGACCAACGGGAAAGATGGAGCCTAGAGTTTCAGCCTACCAAGTTATGTATGCTTACAGCATCATTGATCTTAATCCCCAATATAAAAGATACCTTCACACAACACTATAAAAAATAAACTAATGTAGCACCCAGCAGGAAGGGAAAAAGGTTAAAGAATAGAGAGAAATAGGAGAATGAGAAAGAAAGAAAAGAGAAAGAAAGAGATCAATTCATTGAATATTATTCATCAAGTCAACTGTGTCAAACAAGTGTACACGGGTCCTATTGATAGAGTAGAGAACACAGCTCAAGCTAGACTCTTGGAACAGTAAAGGTTATCTCTAATTAAAATAGTCATATATAAAGATAGATCTAAGGAAACTTACAAGGATAGATTCTAATCTAAATAATGATTTATCAAGATCAAAGTAAGAAGATGTAAACATTGTCTAAAATCTTGGTGTAGGCAACCTACTACAGCTTAGTGGGCAGGATTACCTTGGAATTTGTGTTAGTGGGCCAGAAATGCTGCCTAATTAATTAGTCGACATGAGTGTAAACTAGCCCAAAATATTGGTATAAAAAACCCTAAAATCTAATAGATAAAAAGAAAAATCTAGAACACTTCCAAAATTGTTCTTTTTCTTCAATCATAAAATCTTCCAGATCTAAGTACCCAAGCATCCTGGTCTAGTGGTTGAGACATAAAGAGTAACAACCTGAAAATTCCAGGTGTGACTCCCAGTTACAAAACTTGGTGTGAGTTCACCTAACCTTGATGAACAGGATTACCTTGACAACCTGTGCTTGTTGGTTGAATGGGCTACCAGGTGGATTAGTAGAGGTTCACCCAAGCTGGCCCAGACACCATTAATATCGAAGTTAAAGTGCTTAAGGACCAGGTCAGCTGAAACTAGTCCTCCATATCCAAGAAAGCTCTGGCAACCTTAGCAGACCATTGAAGACATCTACTTCAATGCTATCAGTGGAAGAAGCCATGAAGGTACTAAAATTCTAAATGAACGAACAATAGAAGGCCAACCCATAAAAACTACAAACTTGATATATAGTTTTGGGTTCAGGTCATTCTCTACTAACTCTGACCCAGCAAAACGAGGGGACTACCTAGAAACCTGTGCTTGTGGGCAGGCTGGACAGTTCGCCCGGAAGACCAACCAAAGTGTGTGAAAGCTTGCTTTTTTTTTTTTGAATGGTAAAAGTTTTATTTATAGTAAGTACCAAGATGGTACAAGAAGTACAAAAACAAAGAAATGCAGATCAAAACAAAGATCCCACATCTACTGTCTTCCCCCTAACAAATCCAGAAACTCTATATACTCATTTGTGCTACCAATAATACTACCTTTACACCATAAGAAAAGATTCTGTACACATTTGTTCTTAATTCTAGATCTCTTTGTCCTTCAAAACAAGCTCTATTCCTCTCCAACCATAAGATCCAAAATATGCATAAAGGAATAGTATTCCAAATCTGCTTCAAGCTTTTTTTGAATCCTCAGCACATGCCAACACAAAAGAAAGTCCCTTATGTTATTAGGTATTGCCCAAGAGATTCCACAAATACTCAGAAAAAAGTCCCAGCATTGTCTCAAAATTCTACAGTGCAGAAAAAGATGTTCAACTGATTCTTGTTCCTCCTCACATAAATAGCACCTGTTAGCCAGAAAAAATCCTCTTCTTTGGAGATTTTCTTGCGTTAAATATGCTCCCCAAGTTACAATCCAACCAAAGACAGCTACTTTCATAGGGGCTTTTGTCTTCCAAATCATTTTCCATGGCCAATTATGTTCCCAAACACTTATCTGCTTCATCAGAAACTTGTAGCAATTGTTCACAGAGAACTTTTTGTCCTTGCTATTCTTCCAGATCAGAGAATCCCTTTTATTAGTTTCAATATGCACTGTTTCTAATTGTTGCAGCATCTGACAGTATCCTTCTACCTCCCAATCGTTCAAATTTCTTCTAAAATTAAAATGCCACCCTAAATTTGTATAGAATTCAGCTATAGTACCTTCCTTGTTAATAGAACAGTTATATAAATTTGGAAATCTGGTTCCCAAACTCTCATTGCCTATCCATGTATCAGTCCAGAACCTGAACCTCTCACCATTTCCCACTTCTAAACTGGTATGAGAAAAGAATTCATCCCATAACCTGATTATGTTGTTCCAGATCCACCCTTTTGTGTGAGAGTTTGCTACACATGGTCTCCATACCTCCTTTACTCCATAAACAGCTTCAATTATCTGCTTCCAAAAAGCCTCTTCATAACTATATTTCCATAGCCACTTAAAGAGCAAACTTTTGTTATGCATCTTCAAGTTTCTAATTCCCAGTCCTCCCCCTTTTTTATCCCTTACAACCTTCTCCCATTTGATTAGATGCATCTTTCGCTTTCCAGCACAACCTTCCCATAGGAACTTACTCCTTAAAGAGTTCAGCTTTTTTGCAATACTAACTGGTAACGTAAATAATGACATCATATAAGTGGGAATCCCATCAAGTACACTATTTATAAGAGTACCTCTGCCCCCATATGAAATATACTGCTTCTTCCAAGGAGTTAACTTATTTGTGCATTTGTCCAGGACTCCCTGCCACAAGTTTTGTTCATTTCTTCTTGCCCCCTGTGGAAGTCCCAGATATTTTGTAGGGAATTTCTCTACCTTACACTCCAACAATGCTGCTAAATCTTCAACCAAATCATCAGCATTAATGCTAAATATGCTGCTTTTTGATAGGTTAATCTTCAATCCAGTAAGAGTTTCAAAAATTAAAAGGACCCCTCTGAGATGTAGAATCTATTCTTTCTCTGCCTCACGCATAATAATGGTATCATCCGCATATAAAATGTGTGAAAGCAAAACCATATTACCCCTGTTACTGCCAATATTAAGACCCTTAATCCATCCTAAGTTTTCAGCTTTTTTCAACAATTTACTGAGAATCTCCATCACCAAAACAAACAAATAAGGAGATAAAGGATCCCCTTGTCTCAGCCCTCTCTGAGATTTAAAATAACCCTGTGGACTCCCGTTGATCAGTACAGAGAATCTGACTGTACATATGCATGAACTAATCCACTCTATCCATCTGTCCCCAAAATTCATCTGTCTCAGCAGATTTAGAAGACAAGGCCAATTAATATGATCGTAAGCTTTTTCAAGATCAAGCTTACAAACAAATCCTCTTTTCTTTTTCTTGATTAGAAAGTCAATACTCTCATTTGCAACCATTGCACCTCAATGATTTGCCTTCCTCGAATAAATGCATTCTGGCTTACAGAAACTAGTTTTCCTATCACCGCTTTTAGCCTTTCAGCCAATAGTTTAGCTATAACATTATCACACTCCCCAACAAACTGATTGGCCTGAAATCTTTTATTTCTACTGCCCCTTTTTTCTTTGGAATAAGAGTGATAAATGTGGAGTTGAGGCTCTGTAAGAAAAGTACCCTTCTGATGGAAAGAATTCACAGCCCTCCAAACATCTTCTTTCACAATGCTCCAACATTTTTGGAAAAAGGTTAAATTAAAACCGTCTGGGCAGGGTGCTTTATCGCCATTAAAAATTTTAATCACTGTATCAAGTTCTTCCATGTCAAAAGGTCTCTGAATCCACTCTCTATCCTCATCAGAAACTTTGCTCAAGCTATCATCTTCCCAGATTGGCCTCCAAATTTCAGTTTCTCTGAACAATTCTTCATAAAAATTCAAAATCTCATCTTTGATTTTCCTTTCATCTTCTACCAAAACTCCATCAATTTCAAGTTTATCAATGCAATTAAATCTCTTGTGGGCATTGACCTGTTTATGAAAAAGCTTTGTGTTCATGTCCCCCTGTTTTAACCACAAACTTCTGGATGAATTTGCTCAACAAACTGATCAGAAAAACAATTAACATAAAATTTTGCTTCCCTAAGAATGAATTTATTTATTTTTGACAAAGATAAGGTTAAAGGATAGAAGTGACATGCATGTAGGTACTAAGGGCTTTAGACTACCAATGGGCAGGACTATCCATGCAAACAACCCTCTTGTGTTTTAAAAGTAATTTTTCATTCATTATTTAGATCTTAGGCATACGTGGATTTGATGATAACCACCACACAAGTCAATGTTAGAATACCAACAAGATCCATCGAACATGTCTAAAATATCCTGAAGTCTGGGGATGAAAACTCTGCACTTAATAGTCATCGTATCAATGCACATTCTGCACGTGTCTTTCCAAGGAGCAAGAAGGGACTGAACAGCACAAGGACTGAGGCTATGTTAAGCAAAGTCAATTGCTAAATAACTCCTAATTTGTTCAGCTCAGCTCGCTTTGTAGGATTCATCCAATAGTAAGGCACGTTAGGTTTAAATGACAAGAATGAAGCCAAAAACATACTGAATGTCCCTAAGATAAGGTAGCACATCTCGAAGTTCCTTGAAATCTCGAATGCTAAATTCACAAAATCAGAATTGCATTGGTTTACCTCTTTGTGAAGCGTGAACTAGAAATGCTTGAGAGATACGGTCTTTAACAACAATGTCTAGACAAAATACATTCTCAAATGAAACCCCTTCCCTAGCAGTGGATGTGATAAGATGTAAGCACTTAGAAACAGGGCTTCAAGCAGTCGACTCACTATTGGACTTTGGAAGTATGTCATGAGGTTCGGTAAACTTGAGAGTGACTGTCTTGCCCATGAACCTTTATGTGAAAGTGTTTTCCTCACCATGGCTAATGACATATCTATAGAATAATCAACATCGACTAATTGAGCATGTGGGTGACATCTATGAAGAGCACATAAAAATACACTTCATCTTGGTAAAGCATTATACGAATGGGCAAGGCATCTTTTTTTTTTTTTAATAAGATAATGAATGGACAAGGCATCTTTGAATAACTAGTAAGGTTATCCTATTAACCAATCAACCTTGAAGGTTAGGGTAAGGCTCTATTATCAAGTTTAGGCACTGTATATCATATTTAGCTATGCCATTTTATGAAACTCTATGCAATCCATACAATAAATCCTGTCAACTACAAGTTCAATAGACTTTCCATTAGACAATTAGTCATGCAAATGATGGTACACGTGGATATATACTTCCACTTGTTATCTATAACACACACTGAACCACATTGAGATTGGCTTTATCCTGTAGGCTACAATCAATATCATCCCCAGAATTATTCAAGTTGAACTAAGATCTCTTCGTCATCTTTGGAGTCCTCGAGAGCTAATCCTATGGAAAGGCAATGGTGGTGTCATATTACTGGGATTATGAAGATAAGAATTATTATTAGACGCGTTGGAATGGGAGGGAGAGAATTTGGAAAATGACGGTTAAGAAGTATCATTGCTAACATTTCTTTGTCCGAGAATAATTGTGGTACTGAGTCAGATCTAACATTTCATTTCGTGAATCTGAAAACAGACTGTAAAGTACCGAAATAAATTCTTACCAATATAAAATTTAGATACTTGAAAATGTCATAGCTCTTGCAAACTATCATAAAACAACATAATTTGAAGAAAGGTATGAACTTTATCACCCAAAAATCACATCATTAAGTAGAGTAGTAAATACACCAAATTACCACTATAAAATGATCAATTATTGTTCTCTAATCACTTGAATCTTCAATATTGCAGTAAATACACAAATTTTGTGTCATGCCAAATAAAATTAGGAAGTATTAGGTCAGAGATGTAAAAGTTACCAAATTACTACTCCCTCTGACTCAAAATACTTAACATGTTTTTCTTTTTAAAAGTCAATTTGACTAAATTTTAAAGCTAAATTAGATTAGATTAATTCAATGTTTAAAATTAAAATTTAGATATTCGAAAAATATACGAAAAGTACTATAAGTTGCCATTCATATCTCATATTAATATGATGAAAAAATATAATTTGATTCTTGAAAAGAGTAATGTGACAAGTATTTTGGGACAGAGAGACTATATAAAATGATTTATTATTGTTGTGTAGGCAGTTGAATGATGATTAATATTGGAGTAAATGCAGAAATTAGGGTTAGGGTTACCTCTCCGAAAGTTGGTGGCCGACCTGAAAACCGATGGCTTCGATCCGGCGAGCGGCGAGCTCATGTTTATCGGCGTAGAAGCCATTGCAATAGGAAGAGACGATCTCTGTTAGTAAACTCTCTACACAGCTCTCACTTACCTCCCTTCCCATTTCTCAATTTACAATATATCCTGCAGATCTTATTGACTTGAAGTGAACTACCTATACTTTATTCAAAAACTCTTTATAACTTCAATTTCTTTTTCCCAAATCATGTCAATTATCTTTCATCTAAAATATTACATCAATTCTCCTAGGTTGTAATATTCAAGGATATTATCTCCTTTCTTTTATATTCCGTCAATCTAAATATACTTATCGTTCTTGTTAAAAATATTTATTTCAAAATATATTGTATTAATATTTTATTTAATCAAGATAAAATTAAGTAACTTTATGTCATTTCACCCTTATGCTAATTACATCAACGGGTTGATGTCATGAGTTCACATGCCAAAAATATAAGTTTTGTCTTGTGCTTTTAAA
This sequence comes from Anisodus acutangulus, assembly GCA_029783415.1. NCBI lineage: Eukaryota > Viridiplantae > Streptophyta > Magnoliopsida > Solanales > Solanaceae > Anisodus > Anisodus acutangulus. The sequence goes on from CM056509.1 coordinate 8,868,838, forward strand.
TATTTATTGAAAAAATTACATGGTGAAATATTTTAGAAAGGTAAAATAATCAAAACACTCACTTATTAATATTTTGTAAGGGACGCGTAAATGAAAAATACGATAAATATTTTGAGACAAATGGAGTATATTAGAGTGAATGAAAAAAAATCTCCAATCTAAATATTATGAAAGGGCAGGTCGGTCCACTAAACTCCCGCTATCTACGAGAACCGAAAAAGGATCGGACCACCGGTATACGTAAACTTACCCTACATTTTTTAACAAGAGGTTATTTTCACGATCAATCTAAATATTCTGATTTGTATAAAAATAGTACTATGAAAAAATTGCAAGTGTGAGTTCACAAATTAGGAATAATTTATCTATAATAGGTCTAAATATATAACTAGTGAGACAAAAGAAAGAAGCTATTAGTAAGTGTAGTGGATTGTGATGTTATCTAAGTGGTTTTAAATTTTAATTGAGCGAAAGGAATATTTATAATATCGATTTTATTATGTGATTCAACGGTAGTATTTTATGTTAATAAAATGAAAGATTACTCTTCTAATAATTTATTAATTATTTTTAGTATATACTTCAAGAAAATTAGATCAATATATAATTTGAATCTTTTTTATTTAAAGTTGGAGCTTAACTAACTACTTTAGAAGGCAATTAAAGTAAGTCCCTCTCAATGATTTTACTTGAAGAAATATATTGACAAAAGAAAAATTATATTGAAGAGAGCAAATATGGAGTAGAAAAAATCTACATTTCATAGATACAATATAAACATACAAGGCAATAAAATTTTGATTAAAGTGAATAATATTATTTTGGAGAATATTTATAATTTGACCGTAAGAAACAAAGAGCCTATTGCAAAAATTTTATTCCCTGTACTTTGAGGAAATGATCAAATTTATCTTTATATTAGTGAGGAAATGATCAAATTTATCTTTATATTAGTGAAATTGTCTGTGCTTCACACGGTTATAAAAAATTATAAAGAATTTTAAAAGTAATTTTTTTTATAATTTATAAATGAAACTTTTTTTGTATATGAATATTAATTATAATTTGTTATATAGATCATATCACAAAGATAAGATTTTCATTGGAATTAGACCTTATATGAACTTCATTATATTTTTATTAGTAGGTATCTCATAAAAAATTATTACGTAGTTTTGAAGGTAAATATACTTTGTCGAACCTGGAGTTGATCATGAATTAAAAGCGTCGAGAAAAAAGTAAAAATATTTTGAACTGAGAGAGCGAGAAAGATCATAATATCATGTGGTCACCATAACATGCTCATATGTTTCAACGACCAAAAAGTAATAAAAATGCATCGGTATGTTTGATTAACACTTGGTAATCCAAATAAGTTGAACCTGTTGGAAATTTCCTAGTGTGGAATTAAGTTTATCCCATTATTTATGACTCGAACAATTGAGGCCCCGCACGTCGGAAATGTCGTTTCCACACATGTATAATCTTAGTGCCAAGTATCGTAAATTTCATTAATGAAAGAGATATTGGTACGTAAGTGAAATGTTTGAGACATAGAATGATGGACGGTTATTGGCTAAATAACAAGTGTTCCACGTTGGTAAACGAATGAAGAAATGTGCGAGGTGTAAGATGGAAAGGGCCGTGAAGCCGGTAGTACGGCGGCGCCTGATCGGGTCACAGTACGAGTGCCGCGACTCCCTTTTGCAGGCAGCGCGCGCTAATTCCCCGCTTGACCAATCGAGCCGCGACGCTTAATGTCGCAGTCACTTCCTCAAAGCGGTGTTTGCTCGACGGAATCCCAAATGTTTGGATGTTGAGGTGGTTTCAATGGCATTGAATCCACTCAATAATGGTCATTACTTGGACCATTATGTTGCTGCATTACTTGGGGGTTAAATGTCATTCATTACATGGCAATTGAATGTCATTATGAGGCATTTGAAAGGTCATCTTGCACACCTATAAACTTAGGCCTTTGACTCAACTCTATAGAAGAACATAGATGAGAAAGAGACACACAAGTTTACAACACCACAAAGAGATCATATTTTCCTGATAACAATCCTTCTCTTAGCAATCTTCATTATTCGTGTTCTTCGCTGGGATCATTTGTGTAGGCTTTGCACACTTGATAGTTTGTTGTTTCATCTTGGGAGACTATTGTCCACACTTCTGTAAAGCCTATATACGAGGGCAATCTTGTCTTAAAGACAGGGAGCCATCTCTCGACTCAGCTGGCGGTGTTGTGATTATCTAATTGGTTGCTAAGTGTTTCAAGTGTGAACTTGATTCTCAAAGGACTCTAACTGTTCGGATTCTCAGCGGTTCTACAAGCCACAAGTGTAGCAGTTCATGGTCTTGTATTTCTGAATACAAGATCCATATTTGAAGTTTCAATTCAAGATTAAGATATTGACAACTTGTTGTTGTAATATTTGTTGTTTATCCTTTCGATCACTGTAATAGTTATTTACTATTCTCGTACGTGCTTTACATATCCAACAATTTTAAGACAAGATTGTATTAGTGCTCGAAAGATGTGTGCCAGCAGATATTGTCCCAAATCTGGCTGTGGTTTTCTTCTTGAAAACAGTTTTGTTGACAGTTCAAACACTGTCTCTGTCAACAACCGTGCTTTCAAATCTTGTCCTAGTTTTGGTTTCCTCTTTGACGACAGTTACAAATCTGTTTCCGTCAAAGGTGGGATCTCTGGATCTAATGCTGAGCTTCAAGATATTGCTGATAGTCATGCTAGAACGGCTAAAGATCAAGGACGAGTTGGTGTCACCGCTCCGGAGGGTGGTGGAAACAAGTGCCCACGAGATGCTAAGGATGTCAACTGGGATAAGAGGAGAAGGCTGAAGATGATGTTCTATCATGTAGCAAAAGGCCTATATCTGTCCCAGACAAAGGATCTGAATTATGGTAAGGAGGATATGGATACCCAGTCTAACTGAAATGGGCCAGAATCCAAAAGGTCTAAGTTAATTATCCTTCCTTATCTATAATGTGTTTAGTTAATATCTGAATAAAAGTGTGTAAAGCAAGGCTGGGAATATGAAAGTGTTTTCATTAACAACTTATATTGCCTACACTCTAAAATCAGATATTGAATATCCTTCCTTCCCGGTTAAAGATTGGACTATTGTAAACAAAACTTAAAAGATCCATTCTTTTGGGTGTAATTATTAAAAGTGTGTAAAGTATGTTCGCACATACGAAGGAGAAAGATACACTGACTATGCGAAAACTGTTACCACTTTTAAGTAAGCGTCAGGGATTCCCTGGGCACAAATCACAAGAGAAGAAGACTAAAAGATAATGGTTTATCTTAAGACGTTGAACTTGTCACACTATTTGACAGAAGATCCTTCATTTGGTAGGATGATATTGGACACTCAGTCGTACAAAGCCTACAGGCGACTGGAGTGGGCCAAAATTCATTTGATAGGAAAATTAATGGACACCTAGTGAGGTGGGCCAGAGTTTTCAGGTCTTAAATGATCTGAAGGCCAAAAGAAAGACAGAAAAGTAATGGACACCTAGTGAGGTGGACCAAAGTTTCCAGGCCTGCCTTAAATGATCTGAAGGCAAAAAAAAGGCAGAAAAGAAATTGGACACTCAATCTGCCAAAGCAACTGGAGTGGGCCAGAGTATCCAGATCACATGTGATCCGGTTACGCCCTAACCACGGGCAAGAGGTTATTCATGTGAAGCAACGCCACCTCTAAAGTAGAAGGGGTTGGAGAGGTTGTCCTCAATAGGACTTCAGGCAATGGGATCACTCTAAAAGGAGATGATACATGTCCCAAACTTGGTTTAAGAGACGTTATTGGTCAAGCTGGTTTGAGACTAGTCCAACAAGTCTGTAATAACTAAGAATGGTACAGTATGTCTGTAGCTAAATGAATGATATATTTGTAATCCGTGCATCTATGCCATCATAGATTAAGACACGTTAAATAGAAAGTCATTAAAAAGCTAACGAAATTGAGATTGTTGCCTTCTGTCGACATAAACCCTCAAAATGAATGTGAGGTAGGCGAAAAGGCAAAATCACCTTTCCATTCCTTCAAAGGAATAGAGAAAGAAGCATCGCTCCTCTAGAACTTAGTCACACCTACATGGGTGAATTGAAGTTTGTACAAAATAGAGGGGTGGAGACAAGTTCCGTCAAATGAATAGCGAAAGAAGCATCACTCCTCTAGAACTTAGTCACACCTACATGGGTGATTTGAAGTTTACATAAAATAGAGGGGGGAGACAAGTACTTTGTGACCTTCATTGATGATAGTACAACGTTGCATCCTTTGTTTGTTGAAAAGCAAAGATGAAGCTGTTGAAGCGGATAAGCGCTACAAAGCAGAAGTTGAAAATCAACTAAGTCTATGAGTTGAGGAATTCGTAGTGATAGAAGGGGAGAATGTGAAGCATCGTACATCAAATGACTGCTCATTACTCACCTCGATCTAACGATGTTAGCCAAGCGCAAAGTCGTACGCCAAAAATATGTGGGGCTAGAAGATCTTTACCGCTAATGTGATTCTCAACAGAACTATGCATAAGGATAAGGATAACTCTCCATGTGAAACATGGAAAGGATCCCACCTACAAATGTTGTGTTGTGGGGTGGCGTGGTAGAGGTTAGAATATCGAAATAGGTCAAGTTGGACCTAAGACTGTAAATTGCATATCCACTGGATCTGCAAATAACAGTAGTGCTTATCGCCTCTTGGTGTCAAAGAATGCTGAATTCTTTGAAGATAACAGTAATTGCAATTGAGATTATATAAACCATTCACAAGCGGAGCATTTCAACAAACAATACCATTGAAAGATAATATATAACTGCCATTAGCAATATATGAGGAAAAACCCTCAATGTCTAACATTTAAATGGAAATAATATTCCTCGTAATAGAGGGAACAAAATAACAATTATTAAGTTCTAATGTGAAACCCGAAGGTAAATCTAATCTATAAGTTCCCACACGCTCAGCATCAACTCGTGCTCCATTTCCAAAGCGTAGGTCCATTTCCTATGGTCTAACCTTTCTGCTATCCATTAGGCCCTACACATTATGACAAATGTGTGAGCCACATGATGTATCCAATACCCAGCAGTGAGAGTTACTTATAGACATATTAATCTCAATGACAAACATACCTTGTCCAGCAGGTCTAGAAGCACCTAGTGCCTTGTCTCCTCCTAGAGCGGTGCAATCTTTCTTCCAATGCCTCTTCAGCTTGTAGTTGAGGCATACGTCCATGGCTAACCTAGAATTCTTCTAAACCTCCTTTAGGTTTCAAGACTGTGGGTTTGTCACCAGTCTTACCCTTATTCTTCTTGTTCTTACCTTTAGGTTTGAACCTAGTAGATGAGCCCACCATGAGCACAGTCTTCCCCTTTGAAGTAGATAATTCATAAGTCTTTAGCATATTGTGAAGTTCTGGAAGATTCACCTTGGTTCCATTCATGTTGAAGTTTACAATGAAATTCTCAAACGAACCAGGAAGCGAATTCAAAATCAGGTTAACAGACACATTCTGGGGCAGCTTCGTTCCAATCAAAGCTAACATTTCTATCAACCCAATCATCTTCACAACATGACCATACACTTGGCCCACATCATTCAGCTTACATTTGAAGAGGTCTCTCAATAGCTCATACGCCATAGTCTGAGACTGCGAATCATAAAGACTACTCAAATGTTCTAGCATCTCACAGGGGCCCATGTTCTCATGCTGCCTCTGTAACTCTACAGCCATGGAGGACAACATGACACATTGTGCCGAGGTAGCATCATCCAAATGCTTCTGATAAGCAACATTGTCAAACAAAGCATACTCAACAAACTTTTCATCATGAACTATTGGAACAGTTGTGTCTAACACATACCTAATTTTCTCTTGTCTTAGTACCAAACACAAATTATGCAACCAGTCCGGATAATTAGCTTCAGTCAACTTATTAGTCTCAACCAAGCATTTCAATGACAGATTCGACATTTTAAATAATTTGAAGAAATAGATAGACTGAAATTAAATCAAATATAATTTCTATGAACACATTCGTTAACTAATTAACATGACCTTTCATTTAATTAGCTTCCATTATTTTAACATATTCTACGACCCCATGGAAGAATACAGACTCATAACAAATATGATCATAATGGGCCAAGATCCAAGTTCATATTGTCTCCGCATTTGCTAGGGCTGATAACTTCAACAGTACAACCTGGTAGGTCTCCAAACTAATTACAAACAATATGCAACTCTTGGTTTGACCGACTATTCTAAACAATCGATATGCGCCCTTAGATTATTCCGACGCTAGGGCGTCAAGACATAATTAAGTAAGTTAACCCCGTTACGCGACTGCAATCGTGCATCTAAGCAAGTTCGGCCTTGTAGAGCAAACGCTAGAGCATAAATACTCACAAAGGTTTCTCACTCGCTACTGCAAACACATGCATCTATGAAGAGTTTGAGTCCTCGTAGATTTAGAGCAAACACTAGGGTGTAAATACTCTTATAGCCGAAAAGGATTTTGCACTCATCAATTATAACGGACGACGCATGGATTCCAAATCAGACTTATATTAAATTGGGGAATATTTTAATCGAGGTTTTATCAAGATCCTTGTTACGCGTGCTAGATCAATTAAAGCACATATTGGGCGCCGCTTATCCATACATGATTTAATGCGGTCCGACAAATACTGGGTGCCGCCTACCCAAATATGATTTAATACGTCGCCTACCCAGACATGCGTAATGCGGTCTAACAAATACTGGACGCCGCCTACCCGGACATATATATGCAGGCTCTATACTAATTATTTAAATGACAATCAATTAAATAATTAGGAGAAACAATTAATTTATGCGCACATTATCAAATAATATGCTAAAATAAAAATAATCGTGGGTTAATTAATTTGTTTCAACTTAAAAAATATTTAAATTCCAAATTTAAAAATCAATTTTCAATTTTCGGATTTTCTGCTCATCCAAACAGTCCCTTAATAATTTAGAAATTAAAATTTAATTTTCAGGAGTTTTTCTGCAATTTTCACAACCTTAAAATAATTACAGGTTCGTCCAGGGACCAAATTTGCTTTTCAGCAATTTACGGATCTATCCAGGGACCAAATCTGCTTTTCTGAAATCTACAGATTACCCAGGGACTGAATCTGCTTTTCTGAAGTTTACAGATTTGCCCCAAGGACCAAATCTAATGATTTTAAAAACCTTTTAAATTTTCTGAAAACTTCCAAGTCCAGAAATTTCTAAAACTTTCATATTTTCCCAACCCCAAATCAAATTTGGGATTCGGATTTCGGGGCGAATTAGACGGAATTGAACACCACCGGTCGATAGCCTACGTCGGGCCGAACTCACCGGTGGTTTTCAACACCGGTTTGGTGGCCCATGGCAGCCGGAATTCGAGCCTCCGCCGGCTGTTTCCATAACAGTTGGCGGCGACCCCTTTCTGGCGACTTTCGCCGTGTAACACCGCCTCCGTTCGATTCTTCTCGGCGAGACGATCACGGTGGTGGTATTACTTTACCATTTCGACGCCTCAGGCGGCCGGAAACAGCCCCGTCGTCGGTGACTTTCCGGAGGCCTTTCGACGATTTTTCCGGCGTCTATGCCGCGTCGCGTCACCTCTCAATACTTTTATCGACCATCTAATAAAGTGTATTTCTCAATAATAGTGGAGACGGTGGTAGAACAATGTCGAATCGCTGAAAACTGTCGGAAAGCCACTGCCCCGCCAGCTACTGTTCACTTTTTTTTTAAAATTTGGAAAATTTATTTAATAAATTGAAACAACTAATTTTCCCACGTTATCGTTATCACTGATTATCGTATAATCATTAATCCAGACTGTGCTCTGATACCACTGTAGGGATTTGTTGGGTTCGTAAGCACAACTGAAGTTTAAAATTTTCTTACCCAACAATAGTCCTGGCATGGCTTATACGATAATCATGTTTATGTTCAAAACATAACAATAGAAAACTTACTGGTTTTCGAGCGAGAGATTCAATACTAAGGTATCCACACGATTTGAATCTTCGACTGCAAGTTCCAACTCTAGTGTATTTCCTTTGCAAGAAAGCTAGGAAATCTTATTTTAGGAACTAAGAAGTCATTTTCTGTAACCTTATAATTATGGGGTATGTGTTGTTTATATAGGAGTTCATGACAAAACCTAAGCATATTTAAAACAGGAAGACCTGGCCCATGTTAATGTTCAGTGGACCAGCCCAGCTGGTCCACCCTATACGTCCAATGTGGACGGCCATGCTCCAACTACTGGCCCAATTGCTTCCCTGTATTTGTCCGAGTACCCATTTAATATATCCAATACATTTAATTAAATTCAAAATCCTATTCGACTTAATTAAATAATTTCTATCAAATAGAAATATTCCACAATTATTATAAATTAAATATCTCGATTCTCAATCGAATATTTAATACTTTCTCAATACACTCTTAGATCGAAGAAACAATCGCATATAGTGTGACCATATAGGCCTTCACATATCGACATTAATCTAATTAAGGTCCATACAAAACTCCTAGACTGCGTCGTATGACGAACTCAATATGTGAAGTACGTTTACATGAATACATCAAACTTAACCTTTATGCGGAACTATAAATTCCTTTCATTCGCGACACGCTCGATTAAGCTTAGGATTTGCCAAGTGTCTATCCAAATGGTTTAATCACTTTATCTCACATTTATTAGTTGGCAGCTAGACCATATTCTAAATATGTCTCTTGCACTGGACATTGACTTTAGTCAACCTAATAACATTGAGAAGTTGAATGCTCTCCCGAATTTTCAATCGAGGAATGAATCCTATTCTTGGCTCAACTACCACATTCATAATTACATCCTGATGCACCAAACACAAGCCGTATCTTATCCAGAAGGAATTTAAGCTTAGAACTTGGTCAAAGTACATCATTCTGTAAACAAGGTGCGTATTGACCTCAAGTCAAATGATCTTTATATTCCACACGCCGATAACACTATAGACATGTATAACAAATAGTTTATCAACAGGGTACATCAATACTTCTCCAAAGTATCCATGTATCCATCACGAGTAACCATTACTCGTAGTTGTGAGACATACTACATTCTCCAAGAATGTGATGCAGACCACATGTCGACTTATAACATATCATCGATAACCCATTCTCGATGATCATTAGTCGAGGCTATTTTGAAAGTTACGTTCTATCATTAATATCTCACTCTATTAATGAGAATGTAAGCTCAAGGGATGCACATATATGAATAATTGCAAACAATCAAACAATAATTCAATAATTGCAAATGCCATAAATATTAATCTCATTAATAATACGAATGTGTTCATGTACATTTTGTCCCTAATATAGATTGTCTCTAGGACATACATACTTTCAGGTCTGGGGAGGGTAGAGTGTACGCAAACCTTACCTCTATCTTGGTAGGTAGAGCGGTTGTTTTTTAGAGACCATGGGCTCAAGACAAAGCACAAGCACAAGCAAAGTAAGGCAAACAAAGCGACTAAGCCATGACAACGACTTATGAAAAAGAAGCAATAACTAATGCAGGTAAATAAGATAAATAAAATACACATAGCAACATAAATCAAACGACAATGGACTATAAAGCAATATTTTGCCTACTAATATGATAGGATAGGTGAGCCTACAATGATAACACTAGAACTACTAGTACGCTGGACTACCTACTACCATTATAACATAATCTGTGTCTTCCATAACCCCTTATCTAAGGTCATGTCTTCAGTGAGTTGCACATGCGCCATATCCCATCTAATCACCTGTCACGACCCAAATCAGAGGGCCATGATGGGCACCCGAACCTTACCTTCCGGGCACCATTCTTCACATACTTAATAGCTAACCGAAATCAATCATGGCCACAAAGGCCATCACCAAATATTCGGCTGACACATACATCACAGCCAACAGGGCCATACACAATTACTATACACAGGACAACTGTCTACAAGCCTCTAAAGAGTACATGACACTATATGGATGGGACAGGACATCACCATACCCACATGCATATGCAAAATATCATACCGAGACTATACCGCAACTCTGAAACAATTAGAGTGCTCCCACGTCAGCTAAACCAACAACCTACTAGCGCGAACCGCCACCTGTCTACCTGATCCTGCGGGCATGAAACGCAGCGTCCCCAGACAAAAGGGACTTCAGTACGACTGATGTACTAAGTATGTCAGACATGAACAATAGCATAACATGAATACAAGAATAAACTGAAACAGAAATAGCCGATAAAATTAGCTGATATCAATAGCCGATAGAACAACCGATAACACCAACAGTCGATGGAAATGGCTATCAGCAGTAAATGCTTCTGAGGGCCCTAATACATATGCCTAAATGTTATGCATAATGCAAATGCGGTATACATATAAATATTGGCCACACAAGGATATCTTCCTTTTCATAACAACTTCTGTGGGCATCATTTCAATATCATATTGGCCACACAATGGCATCAATATTGGCCTCATATGGGCATCTTCCTTTTCGTGATATCTGTACCAGCTGTAGGTGGTGACGCGTATATAACGCCTTTCCCTTTTCCTCATCCCCTACATATATATATTGATACCATATAGTAGTGTATATAACACATGTGGGTCTAGGATAATACATGAATATAATGCAAATGAAAATGCATGAATGATAATAAAACATTCTGAATTTATCGGATGACATAATATTAACATGTACCTTCGACTAACATGGGAATATCAACATATTTCCCAGATACCTTAATAAGGATTTAGGAACATATTTAGGCATGCTTTCAACATTGGAATCAATAACATGCACATTATTAACTACTAGGAGTAGAATAATTTATGGAATAATATTACGATTACGTTTTGTTACAAGGAACATGCCAAAAGAAGAAATAATTTGTCTTAACATACCTCCATTTAATCTTCGCATGACTACGATGCGAAGGAAATCGAGATTAGAATCACCAAATCAACGGAATAACCATCATGACTGAACTTGGATTGATCTTAAATGAAACAACGTTTTTTGAAAAGAAAGGTTTCTGTTATGGGTTTAAGAAGAATATGTTGTTATGTTGTTGAAGAAAACGTTACTGTTATATAATCATAAAGAAGATTTTGCAATGTTTTTAAGAAGAATGTTGCTGCTATGTATTTACAAGGAAACTTTGCTATGATTTTACTTAAAGAGATAGCTAGTCAAGTGAAATCTCAAGATAAATCGTTTCTACAGCTATAGGCCGACCCTAATCCAAAATTTTAATATAAAATACTTTCCCCTAATGATAGCCACTACACCTCTAATTGAATTAGTCACTATTTGCTTATATTCTCATGGCTACACATATATTAGCCCACTATACTTATCCACTTGCTCCTAATTAGTCCCTTTATTTTCCTCTACCATTCGATATTTAAACAATTACACACATAATTAAAATTTTGATCCTAAATCCCTTAAATATAAATCACTTTTAACACCCTTCATATATTCATTGTTATGGTCATGTGATATATAAATAATCAATCGCCTCTTTATACATGCACCAAATATTATTTTCGATCCCCGTCATCACACTTGTTATGTCCAAAATTATTTCGGGACCACATCTATTTATACACTAAGCTCTTCATTTGCGTACGTAAATACGACATCAATCCTCCAACGCTCAGGTCTATTTACACATGCCTAGCGATTCAAACCATGACCCGAAAGTATGGGAAGTTACATACTTTCCCCCCTTAGAAACATTCGTCCTCGAATGTTGGGGTGACATATCTAATCCCTGTCACGTCGGCTGGAAAACAAAACCACCGCTTCACGGGCCATATAATATAACATACCTCATTATACCATACCTCACATGGTCACTAAGCAGTAATTATAATAATTTGAAATAGAACTCACCTTATGCTTCTCTAGGAACCTCGGCGTTGGTCTAAAATCGATATGGATATTTGTTTTTCATTTCCACTTCCGCCTCCCACATCACTTCTTCCGCATTCTTATTCCGCCATAGAATTTTCACAGAGGTTACTTCTTTAGTCCTCAACTTGCGGACTTATCGATCTAAGATAGCAATATGAACCTCTTCATATGATAGGTCCTCTGTAACCTTCACATCGTCAATCAGTACCATCCGGAAAGGATCTCCAATACACGCTCTCAACATAGAAACATGAAAAACCGGATGAACAACCTCTAATTCCAAAGACAAATCCAATTCATCAGCCACTTAGCCGATTCATCGAATTATGAGATATGGCTCAATGTCGTCATAAATATAGAGACAATGGTAACTTGGAGAGATATAAGGCGAGACTTGTGACAAATGGAAATAATCAGCAAGAGGGCATTGATTGTGGTGAGACATTCAGTCCGATTATTAAACCGGCTACCATTCGCACATTTCTGAGCATTACCTTGGGTAAGCATTGGCCGATTCATCATCTTGATGTGAAAAATGCGTTTCTTTATGGGGATCTGAAAGAAACTGTGTACATGGATCAGCCACCTGGTTTTGTACATCTAGCAACCCCTCAGTATGTATGACGTCTGCGTAAGTCCCTTTATGGTTTGAGATAGGCCCCTCGAGCGTGGTATGAACGCTTTGCACAATACATTATTCAGATTTGGTTTGTATGCAGCAAATGTGAAACCTCTCTATTTATTTTTTATCGCGATAGTAGCATTGCCTATTTATTGTTATATGTGGATGACATAGTGCTTACTGCCTCCTCCGATTTATTGAAAAAATGAGATTATTACATTGCTTAAATCCGAATTTGCTATGACTGACCTGGGGAAGTTGAGCTATTTTTTGGGGATATCAATGACTCGTTCTGCAGATACTATGTTCTTGTGTCAGCGCAAGTATGTAGAGGAGATAGTGTACAAGGCTAAAATGGCAAACTACAAGATCATGTACAGTCCAGTTGACTCTAAGTCAAAGCTTAGTGTTGTTGATGGTGCTTCAATATCCGACCCCACTCTTTATAGGAGTCTTGCAGGTGCACTCCAGTATCTTACATTTACCAGGCCTGATATTGCGTATGTTGTTCAGCAGTTGTGCTTATTCATGCATGCCCCCAAAGAGCCTTATTTTACTGCCCTTAAGCGTATCATTCGATACGTTAAGGCACACTTGATTATGGCTTGCACCTATACCCCTCACCACCAACCAGATTATTATCATATACGGATGCTGATTGGGAAGGTTGTCCAGACACGCGACGCTCCACCTTTGGCTACTGCGTGTTCTTAGGAGATAACCTCATTTCATGGTCTGCCAAGCGGCAAACCACCTCGTCTCGTTCGAGTGTAGAAGGCGAGTATAAGGCGTTGTGCATGTTGTTGCTGCGATCTGTTGGTTTCGAAACCTTATTTTGGAGCTTCAGTGTCCCCTACGTAAGGCGTCTTTGGTTTATTGTGATAACATATCCGTCATATATTTATCTCATAATCCGGATCAGCATCAGTGAACCAAGCATATTGAGATGGATATAGACTTTGTTCGTGAAAAGGTTGCTCTCGGTCATGTTAAGGTGTTGCATGTGCCTTCTTCATATCAGTATGCAGATATATTCATGAAAGGCCTTCCCAGACAACTCTTTCTCGACGTCATATCCAATTTTAGCATCCAACCTCCTCACGCTCCGACTGAGGGGTGTGTTAACATGTATAATGTGTATTATTTAGCCATATTTAATATTGTATAATTATGATAAATATAGGATCCTTATTGTAATAAAATTCCCCATTATACACACTATATATATTTGTATTAATGAGAAAGAATTCCCAGGGGCATTTATGTTAAATCTTATAAACTATCATGTTACATATTCCAGCATCTTTAACAAGAAGCAAGGAGACGGAGGTAGAGTTATAAGACATCCCACATGGAAGGCGCAAGTGCAAGTGCAAGCGCAAGCATGCGGGGGAAAATGACTACTTCCAACCCATACACCTTGCGTACAAGATTAACTAAGCAACCAAGCTTCTTGTTCGCCAAAGTCACTTCTAATTTTTTTTTTTTTACTTTTTATGGTATGTCTTGTAAGAAAAGACACTTCTATAGGAGTATCACTTGACAGATATCTTTACTAACCAACCTGTAGTATACTTATATAAAGGAAGTTCTACTACTACCTTTTATGAGAGAGAACTTAGATGCATACGCAATAATTGCATAGACATTCAAACATATCAATTCATAATACATACAATATATGCACCCTCAAAACTTTTAATTTGCGCATATGTCACGACTGTAAATAAACCCACAAAATTCAAAATGAATAGGGAAAGGTGTCTCATCTAGCCTCTCCATTTCAACAAGTACAAAGTACATTAACCTTTAGAAAAGAAAGAGAATTGTGCTGGCATAGCAGAATGAACATATTAATCCTAAAGAGGAAACCCCAGTACTAGAAATTTGATTTAGTAAAACTCTCCATAGAAAGTTAAGGGCCATAACCCAACAGATAAAGCTGCGCCTAATCAGTTTGGTTTTTTATGCGGTTGTTGGAGGAACTTGGCAACACGTTCTGCTTTATCTCCTGAGTTATGATCATAGTACTCAACGACTGCAGCACCAGCTAACGCAACGAGTGTGAGCGCCTGTGCGTGCAGCCTAAAATAGAAATAAAAACATCAGTTACTCATGACGAAGGCTCAAAAAAGGTTCCGTGATTAAATAACTAAAGTGGCAAAATGAATAAAGATAAGGTAGTTCTAGTTAATCCAGAGCATGTAACCTCTCCTTTCTCAAGAGTTATTTCTTTTAATCTCCTATCTTTTTACCCATAATAGGTGTATTGGTATATACCCAGAAACAGAGCATTCAAGACCTGTCAAAGTAGGATGTTTTCTCAACTTGAAGCACATGCATATCCTACTAGGTTTATCATACTCGACATTATAACCAGATCTCTCATTTAACGAGCATCAGTACATCAATCTCGTCCACCACAAAGCTAGACAAACTAAAATGGAACAGCCATAGCATTTGAACATAACACTAGCCTGGAGCACCTATATACTCCCTTACCAGTATTATTAATATTTTTTTGAGGTAAAGTATTATTAATATTATGCTAGCATTACCTTATTCTTCAATTTTATTACTACTGTCATGTCACTTTGGTTATTTTTACTATTTTTGCTCAGTACTTTTTGCATTCAAAATTTTCATCATAGTTTTTTTACTCTTGCATTTTTTTCAAACATGTTCTGAAAACCATTTTCTTGAGCGGAGGTTCTATCGGAAACAATCTCTAACCCCACAAAGGTAGAGGTAAGGTCTGCGTACACACCACCCTTCTCATCCCCACTTATGGGAATACATGGGTATGTTCTTTGTTGTACTAGGAGGTCATCCATATCAACATAATACAACGAACAGGCACAATAAGATTTGGAATATACTCAAAAAGCTGATCATGCATGGTGCACCAGCTATTAAACTATAACTTTTGCTTTCCTGGACAAGCTCCAGGGTGAAACCCACAGGAAGTATTCAGCTTAGTACCCATCATGGGTCATGGAACCTTATAATAATAGCTTGTCCAATTAGAAGAATGTCAAAGCATGGATAAAAATCAAGAACACATCTTGTCAAAGTGAATGGGAGATATTGATGTCAGTGATACCAACATGTGAAGAACAGTTTCAACCAAAAATATTTTGAAGAAAAAGAACTGTTATTCAATCGAACACCGAGAAAAGCAATTTTTGCAGAAATAAGAACTTTACATTCTTGCTGTATGATGAAAAAACAGTCAATTTTACCCCACCCCCACCCCCAAAAAAAAAACTGATGAAGACAAATTGCTTTCACAAGATCGTGGAAAAGGTTAAGACATAACCTCCTATGAGACAATAGGAAAAAGTCTCCCAGTAAGGTTGGTTTCATAAATTTCTGTGCATCTTTAGCCCGAAGAACACCACCCTTGAAATTCAAATACTCAGTATGCATTTTGCACAACATTTGAGTTGCAATTAAATAAAGAAGAGCATATACCCTTTCCTGGCTGGAGAACCAGGGAGGATGAGAGGAAAAGGGGGTAAAAAAAAGTGAGGGCTTCCATTCCCCCACCCCCTCCTCTCTCAATCCCCCTTTTTCAATAAACAAGCCCTGAACTCTAACAAAAACAACATACCCAGTGTAATCCCACACGATGGGGTCTGGAGAGGGTAGAGTGTACGCAGACCTTACCTCTACCTTGGGAGGTAGAGAGGCCGTTTTCGAAAGACCCCCGGCTCAAGAGAAAACATGACAAAGAAGGCCAGATAAGCCCTGAACTCTAAAGTAAAAAAAACATTTAGGTTGAACACTGAAAACTTCCAAACCTAATATGTGTGTGCCTTTTTTTCCTTACAAGTCTTTCAAGTCATATGCAACAAGATCAAGTACTCTCTCAAGTCATATTGCAAATCATGCACTACTCTGCAAGTAAACCAGTTCCCATTTCTGAAACACTATAATCCTAAAACCCAAGTTAAACAGAAGATTGAATCCATATTACACTGTTTATGTGTACGGTAAGTGACACGAGGTTGAATTGATTTATCACACCCTCTAATAGGAAAAAAAATCGTAGATCCTAATATGACCAGCTTGAATCCTGCCACTCGCTCAAGCCTGGTATTTATAAGTAGCAATAGAGTACCTGGACAAACCCATAACCACCAAAACCACACACACCCTATTCCCCAAATTACGAATCTCTTGAGGACAATTGGGGTTGAACTAGCTAACTCACAAAGAATTTCTCAATTAATACAAATCGAAGAATAAGATTAGCAAAAAGAGAGTCCAAATACATTATATCCCCTTAAAACTAACTTCTGGTATCAACTAAACCAAGCCCTTTCTAGCTTATATATCTCACAAGTCACATCTGTCCTAATATTAATGTGAAACAAGACTAACATATACTCTCTTACCATAAATCCAGTCAGAGAAGGACGAGTACAAAAACAACATGCTCTGGAAAAAAATATAATATATGATAAAGATCCAATTTTTTTGGTTCACCGCTTTTAATGAATTGTTCATTTAGACATCTATAAATAGTTTAAACCACAATCCAAACTCAAAAGGAAAATGAAAAATACAGCAAACTAATTCAACATACATATATGAATTTAAACACAATTAACATCACTAAGTACTGCTATGTAACCCTATATCAGAAGTGAATTAATTACGAGTCGGACCAATCTACAAATCAAGTGATACATACATAGAAGCATCTTCTTGATCGTAGAAAAAAAATTATGTTAATTTAGTCCTCGATCCCTTCCGCAACCAAACAGAAATTAAGCAGAAAAAATTGGGGATGAAAGAGTAGAATTATTACCTGGCATGAATGATCTTAACGCTAGTTTTCATGTTAGGTTGAGACCAATTGTAAGCAATTGAACCCGCTATTCCACTCAGCCACAAGCACCCTTCAACCATTTCAATCCAAAACAACAAAAAATAACCCAACATCAAAACCAAAGAAAAACAAGAGAATCTGTTGATTCACATAGGTAAACCATATCAATAATCAAGATGATTTACCAACTGTTCGGAGTTTGTGTTCGACGACCCATTTCCTTATAGATTCCAAAGTGTTCTTCTCTGCCATTTTTCTTCCTTTACAACAATGACAGGTTTTGTGTAGGGGTGTCAATTTCAGGCTAACCCGATAGATATCTGATCCATTCGATCCGATTATATGAATGACAAAATATGGATTTAATCGGGTGACGGATCGGGTCATGGATGACAAAATATGGATTTAATCGGGTGACGGATCGGGTCGGATTCGGGTGGACATACATCCAACCCATCACCCGACCCACTCATCCACCCGTTATAAATTAATTAGTTTCAATCCCTCTCGTAGATCTTTTAATATTTGATATAAATAATTGATAAACATCTATCAATTTATGGATCTATTTTATAAAATATAAACTTGTGGTCAACTTTTATATTTAAAATTTGAAATCTCAAATCATGTCTTTTTGGATGATTTGAAATTTTATCCCATGAGATGAAATTGCATGTCCAAATGTTTAATAAATGCTATTTTTAATTTGACTGAATCAGGCTAATCAAAATAACCTGAGCTAAGAAATATGTGGGTCGCTAACTCATCCAAATTTAAACAGATTGAACAAATTATATTTTTATCTGCTAATTATATCACTCTAAGTTTAATCAAGTAAAACGTACATTGAACAACATAAGAAAGGAAAAAAACAAATGTTGATCGTTTTCACATAAAAATATGAACTCACGGTACTAGGAGGATTGATGATATTTATTTTATCTTAACCGTTGATATAATCAAATGCAATTTTGTGGGTTTACCAGATCATGTCATTATCGAATTAATCTGTACAATTCTCTACTTCCAATAAAATGAACAAAGTAAAGTTCATTTTTGTGAAATTTGAACTGACATATTTATTAACTGTCATAAATTACCTACAAGACTTAAGTATCGACCAATTTTCATAAGTCTTCGTCGCTTTCATCCGCGAAGCACCCGATCCACCTGATTCACCCGTGGATGATGGGTGGATCGGATGTGGATTAAAAAAAATAGGGTGATGGATGAGTCGGGTGGTGAATGGATCGTTGGCGGGTGGAGGCGTATTGAGCTCCACCCGATCCACCTCCGATCCATTGTCAGCCTTAGTTTTGTGTGTGTGGGCTGAGGAATCTATTTGCAGGTTGCCAAAAGAGAGTGAAATAGAAGCACATCACGTTTCCAGTGGGCTCATTCCTCTTAGTGCTCATTTCTCTTTCTTTATTTTGTTTTGTTACAAATAGGGTTGTCCAGTGGGTAGGGTCGGCCTGACCCGATTTTCCATAAATTTTTTTTTATCGATGTTGGGGTTCGAACTCGGGACGGGATTTGGGATCGTCCCGACCCGACCCATCCCGACACCGTCCCACCTCGCCAGCCCCCCTCCCCCACCCCATAAATCCCCCACCCCTTAATATTTATTTCTAACCCCTAAGTTAATATATTTACACTTTAACCCTATTTCTCAACTATAAATACCTTATTTTTCTCACAAATCTTCTTATCATCTCTCTAATCTCTCAATTTATCTTTCTACAATTCTACATTGCCTACTAAATATTATATTTTTTTGCTCATTTATATCAAAGTTAAAATTGGGAGTGAAGTTGGCAACTAGCTTGAGGATCATCCATCGCCCAAAGTTTTAATTTTCAACCTCGATTACACGTCGACGTTACGTCGGCGTTTGGTACATTCGTTCCTTCTTTAAATTATTATTGTTACTTAATTTTAATTATCGCACTTAATTTCATTTACTTTAATTATTTATTTGCATAATTATAATGGAACGCTTTGGACGTATGATTAAGGGTAAGAGTGTTTCTTCTAATATGGGTAACAAGGGTAAGGGTACTTCTTCTAGTAATCCTATTCCTAGTCCCTATGATTTCATTGATTTTACTCATATAGATGAACTGCTTTTTTAATGATATACCATTAGATGATGAGGTAGATGAACCAAACTTTAATTTAGACGATAATCTAGATGACACACCCACTATTGCACCTCAACCTAAGGCTCAGACTGAGTCTCAGCCTCAAACTGAAACTGGAATGACTCCTATTCCCCCTAGTATGAGTCGAGGCCCCACACAATGAAAATTAAAATCAATTGTATAAGAGTTTTTGATAGGGACCAAGAGAATCAACTAGCTAGATGTAAAATTTGTAAAAATGTTTATAAATTTAAAATCGGAAAAGGTCAAGGTGGAACAGGGGGTTTATTGAGACATGTACAAGGCAAGCACACAGCTAGGTGGAATCAATACCAGGCTAAAAATTGGGTGTGTCAATGCCATCTGAGTCGGGACAAGGTTCACATAGTGTCCCCGACCAAGTACATGGTCAAATTAACCCAACGACGGGAGGAATTTTTGATCCTAAATATGATAAAAACAAAGATAGGAAAAATATGACAAAATTAGTTGCGGTGGAGGGTTTGCCTTTTTCATTTTCTTCCTCTCCTGGCTTTATTCATTACATCCGAGAAACATATAATCCTGCTTTTAATGGTTTTTCAAGATCAGCTGTTAGAAGGGATTTTTTAAATTTGCAAGTGAATTACGTTATGCATTATATCATTTTAATGGCAAAGTGGCTATCACTTCTGACATAGACCGTATTACTAACCGTAATGATTATTTAACGACAACATGTCATTGGATAGATCAAAATCGTTCTATGCAAAAACATATTTTAGCATATAGATATATTGATGATAGGCACACTAGAGGTTTTATTGCACAAAATATTAATGAAATTTGTGGTTATTATGGAATAATTGATAAAATTATGATTATTACATTAGATAATGCAACTTCTAATGATTATGCTATAAGACTTTTAAAAGTTCGATTAACTCCATATTTTTCTAATCATTTTTATATAATATGCGTGTGCCATATTTATAACTTAGTTGTAAAGGATGACCTAAAACTTTTTGAAAACATTCTTGATAAAATATAATTTGCTATAAATTTTATTTTTAAAGGTAATAAAATACAAAGACGCAAAGAGTATAAAAAAAACTTGTCATGGTTATGGATTACCTTATAGAAAATTGCAAAAGAAGTTTCGACTAGGTGAAATTCTCTGTATGAACAACTACTTGTTGCTTACGATTATAGGCAACCTATAACTTTATTATTTAACACCCATAATAAAAATCTAAGGGATATACTTGTAGATAATGATTGAGAATTTTTTTTAGAATTTAATGGATTTCTAGAGAAATTTTTCAAACTACTAAAGAATTTTTTGATATTTATTATCCTACTATTTCAAATATGTTATTTTATATAGCTCTAATATTTTTGTTACTTAATGAATATATGGAAAACCCATCTTACACTCCATCTATTAAAAAAATATTTATAAAATTAAAAAAATACGTTTTTCCTATTCCCACTATTTATATTATTATTGTATTAAATCCGACTATTAAAGTAGACGGTTGTAAAACACTTGTAGAAACGATTTATGATTGTATAGAGTACTTCCAACAGACTCAACTGAAGAACCAACTCACAAACCAACTAAAGAAGAAGCTACGTCTAGCATACACACTGAATGCAAATAAGTATATATGTATTATCAACAACAAAGTGCAAATAATCAACCGGCTTCTGTATCATCTTCTACTACTTCGCTGCAACCTTATAAAACACATGCGGTTTCTGCTGCTAGTATTCAAGGCCTTAGAAATAAAATGTTTAGTGGTTCAACTTCTTCACAAGTTAGCGAATTTGATGTTTATGTTTTGCAGAGTGTTGTACCGTATGGATTAATTGTCAATGATGAGAATACATTTCCGACACTAGCAAAGATGGCCTGAGATGTGTTGAACATTCAAGCGTCATCAACAGCGTTTGAAAACACTTTTTCTGCTGGAAGATTTCAAATAGGAGAGCACATACACATTCATTGACGGGAGACACATTAGAGATTGCAGTTCTATTAAGAGATTTGATTCGAGTGGAGCGTAGAAGGTGCGGTTAACCGAAGATCAACGAAGAAGAAGACTACAACTACAATGAAATCTTGTCTGAGGGAACATGAAGCGACGTCGAACAATTTGACCAATAAATTCCAATTCCAACCGAAGATCCTCAAGACATTGCAAGGAAATTAGAAAAAGTATGGTTAACTATGTAATTTTTTTAATTGCAATTTTACTATGTGATTTGCAACTTTTGAACAACACCACAAAATTACAATTTTGAAATTGTATTACAAAAAACCATATTTCTATTAAATAATATAAGAGGCACAAAAACAGCATTGAGATGTTTTATTACACTATCTTGTTCAATTATTAAAGTGCTTATATATATATATATTATTTTTTAAAATTAAGTGGCAAAAAAAAACTCAAATAGCGATCTCGACCCGACCCGTCCCGTCTCCCCAAATCTCGGCCCCTCTTCCGGCGGGATGTGGGACGGGATGAGACCTCTTCCCTGCCCACCGGAACCCTTGTCCCGACCCTCCCCCATCCCGTCGTGACCGGGCCCGCCCTACCCCTTTGGACAGCCCTAGTTACAAATATAGTGTTTAGGGGTAAAAACTTACCCGTCACTTTATTTAGCTTCAGTTATTAATACTTAAATATAGTTAATTATCATATATTTTGCACATGATTCTAGATATAAATAATGCTTATTAATCTTGTTATTCTCCGCTGCTTACCCCGTTTTAATAATCGTATTTCATAATTATCCTTTTGATTCGAGTGGGAAATAATAGAATGACGAAAGAATGATGTAAAACATCGAAATTGGACCAGAATGCTACAAGAGGAACGCATAAAATAAAAGAAAAATGAATTTTACAGTAACCCTAGAAACTTTAAAGCGTTATTTTAATATGAATTTACACCTTTCTCTATTTTATTGTTTATTAAAACTAGAACTTTTAACTTTTAGTAGACCTTAGTTTGTCATCTATGGTTAACTTAACTAAATTTGGTATAAACATCTAGTGCGGATAAGTTTTTATCGTGTTTAGGGCAAGTTACAAACTTGCCGGCCATTTAAAAAAATTATATTCGCTAGTCAAATATATAAAATATATACTATTTTATAAAAAAAATTATGTATTATATGTGTAACATACAAAAAATATATTTTTTGACTATTATTTTGATGGGTAAATATTTATGTCAATTTCTCTATTACTGACTAATTTATAGTATCCTATTTTAAAAATTATCTTGGAAATTTTAAATTATACAAGTGATTTAATTACAGTATTATTCGTGAATTTTACTCTCTTTTTTGTGTTTTTATCAAGATTTAGGAGTGTAAAATTGCACCATTTTCAAGAAAACTTGAAGATGGGAGATGCTTTCTCATCTAAGATGGGAAGTCTATAGATTTC
The DNA here is from genome assembly GCA_029783415.1 of Anisodus acutangulus. Taxonomy (NCBI): domain Eukaryota; kingdom Viridiplantae; phylum Streptophyta; class Magnoliopsida; order Solanales; family Solanaceae; genus Anisodus; species Anisodus acutangulus. The sequence continues at coordinate 8,891,919 of CM056509.1, forward strand.
AACTTTTATTAATTCATAAACAGATTATGTCTTACATACAATATAGCCTTATTTCTAATTCAAAAAAGGAACAGAAAAATCAATGTCATCTTTTGTAAAAACACAATTGTGTCAGCTTTATAAAATTTGTTCATGAATTTTACAGATCAATGAACTACTCCTCGATTTTGATTTTGTAGTGGTCAACTACATTAGTTTGTGAAATTGGCACTTCTAGTAAAACAGAAACAAAAGGGAAATGGTAGAAAAGGTAATAATTTAAGGAATATTTACATGATGTAGAATACATCTATGAGATATTTATTTAATTGTACTATATAATTAAAGTAGAATATAATATTTTTATTATTTTTATTCTTGACGGAGAATCTTAGGGCTAGACTTTGGGATGCTTCTTCTCCCTCCGTCACTACCCGCCACCACGAAACAATTCTTTCCTCAGTTGATTAATTGCCCAGATATCTTCTCATACCTATTTAGAACTTGCGTGATGCTCTTTAATGAATATTCATCAATAGAGGCAAAAATAATAGTATCATCAGCATAAACTAAATGGTTCATTGGATTTGACCATTTTGGCATTCCATATCCTATATATCTTGTGTCTTCAAATAATGAATTCAAAACCCTAGATAACACCTCAACAGATAATAAAAATAATGTTGAAGAAAGAGTATCCCCTTGCTTCACCCTTCTAATAGATCTAAAGAACCTTGTAGCTTGACCATTGATAAGAACATAATACAAATTGTTGGCTATCAATTAAAATTCTTATCAAATTGATTAGGTGCTCTGCAAATCCTATCTTTCTTTACATATGCATAAGATATTTTCATGAGACTCTGTCATAAGCTTTGGCCATGTCTAATTTAATGACAACATTTATTGGCTTACCTCTTAATCTGATATCTGAGACAATCTCCTGAGTAAGTAGAATGTTCTCAAATATGTTTTTCCCTATAACAAAGCCTGATTGATTTGAAGAAGACAATCAAGAAAATATAGTTTCTGCTCATAGTGTAGATTGTGAATGAACATAGATCTTTTATATTTTCTCCATTTTAAAAAGATTGTTTTAGCTTGACTTGATATAAAATTTTAAAAATAAAGAAAGTTTTTAAAATGTGTGATAAAAAAACAAGTATTATTTGTGTCATTTGATAAAGTTAAATTGTTTTTCTTAGGAAAGAAGAAGATTGAGATCAAGAAAATCACAAAAGAATCATCAAGAAAAGTGACAAGAATTTGAGTATATTCTGTGTGTCTGTTTGTCAATGATTCATTTTAGCCTTTTAGGGAGACCAGAGAGTTCTGTAGATTCTTCGTAGTGGTAAGTATATTGAGTGGCTAAATCTTGATTATTTCTCTTCATGATTGAGATTCTTCGTAGTGGTAAGTTTATTGAGTGGCTAAAGAAGAAGATTGAGATCAAGAAAATAAAATTGTTTTATCTTATTTTCATGATTATTTCTCTTCATGATTTTTGTTTCACAATGTTCCATTAACTTGTACAGGATGAAAGTTCTTAAAAATTTGTGTTTATGGTGGTAAGTATATTGAGTGGCTAAATCTTGATTGGCAGTTCAAAGAGAAATTTGAATTAAACGAGAGAGAGCTGAATTATGATACCGAATTTTCTGCCGTATCATACATTGATTTCTCAGTTATTATTAGATAAGAAGATTATCAATCTTTAAACCAATATTGTACTTTAGGATGTAAGGTTTAATCATTGGGAAAATGAGAGTGCAAGTGGCATCTGTTCTTTGTGCATTCAACTTTTCCTGTGTGTTTGTGTTTGTATGTAGGTTTAGTCTCTACTAGTTCTCAAATACAAGTTGAACTTTCTTACTCTTGGTAACATCCCTTTTAAAGTAGAAAAGAAGAGAACAAAAAGGCTTAGCATTCATCTGAGGTTATTTCATGATTGATTTACATGGCATATAGAATTATTTGAAGTGAAATGATATAATTACACTGCATTCATGGTTACCAAAAATAATAACACTGCACTCATTTGTATGGTTGTTCTCTCTGCATCATATGGAACCAGACTGCTTGCGCCTTCTGTGCAGGGTGAAAATGACTAACTTGAAACTATCATTTGTGCTAGTCTTTTTCTGTACCTGTAATATACCTTTACAGGGGGATCCAACCCTGCCATTTTTAAGATGAGAAATCAAAGCAAGGAGTTAGTACCAGTATGTTTGGGAAAAAAGAAAATCAAGATTGCGCCCTTCTTTAATAAAGAATTTTGAAGGGAGGATACTAGCAACTTGTGCTTTTGTTGTTATCACTGGTGCGTATTACATGATAAACACGTTTGTTCTGCAATGTGGACTGTCAAAAGTTCCATTTGCCTTTTAATAATTCTTTGTTTTTTGAGTAGAAGTTCAATAAACAAACCTTAATCATTGCTGTTTCTGTACCGCATATAATTATGCCATTTGCTGTTAGAAGACTTGTTATCTTGCTGCCTGCTGATAATCTTCCAACTTTATGCTGTGTTCCTCTCAGCCAAATCTGGTTCCTTATGTATTTGTGTATTAGTATGCAGCCAGTTGCTTAGAGATGAATGGTACTTAACATGGTAAATTTTGTGTAAGCTAGTTGAGTAATGAGCATATATTTAGTACTCATTGGATCATATACTGTCCCAAGGTGATTTTCATTAAGTAGAGAGAGTTTCATTTTTTCCCCTTTGGGATGTGACTTTCTAGAAATATCAAACTTAAATCTCAGTTTCTATGTAAGATATGCCCAGTACCTGGATGTTGCTCATTGACGCGCTGCAAATTAAATATATGAAGTCCTCCACTACTTCCATTGCCAACACATTGGCTCCCTTTTCTGGCGACATTGATATTTGCGGTTTCTTGTTTTTTCTCCAGCCCTGCATCGGTGGGGGTGTCAATGAAAGAGGTACTTACTCCACATCAGCAAGTTAGATTTGTTACCTTTATATGTGAAGCTTCAATCGTTGAACTTGCACTGTATAACCAGTCCTTATATACGGCTAATGAGTTCACAGCCTTGCTTTTCATACTCCAACTCTTTGATGGTGCTTTGATCTCTTGCTGCCTGCTGTTTGCTATAGCTAACTCCTGTATTGATTAATTAGATATTTGTAATTCAATTGCTGAATGAGTTGTTTTATATGAGTCCAAAACAAGATCTGACCCTGACCTGTATGCTTGAATCTGTGCAGCCTACATACAGCTTTCCGTTTGTCAATGTTCTACACCTTATGGATTTATTCTTCAAATATTTACTGGCTTTCCGTGATCCATCAAACACCTATAAAAGAGCAAGTCTTGGTAATGTAATATACCATCTTAAAATCGTTCCAAAACATGAATAAGAGTACGCTTTCCAATTGGTAAGTTCTTTCGTCTGAATGTAATGATTGTGTATATGTACAATGTACCTTCATTTTGTGGCTCTGGGTAACTACAAAAATCAGTTCTCCGTGTGCGTTAATAGTTTGAATTGGATCTTTAGCCGGTATAGTCTCTATACATTCAAGCTTTCTTTCAAGCATTTGCCAGATCTGCAGAAAAAGAAAAACTCATCCATTAAAAATGCATTTTTAGCATGCCCTTCAGTCACCGTTAACATGAAATTTGATTGATTACTGGTTACCTTTATTGTTTTGTCAGCAGAACCACTTAACAGGCAATTCCCTGATTCGGAAATTGAAAAGCATGTCACGGCCTTTTTATGCTCCCTCACGTCACGCACAAGTGTTGCTTCTTGTCCTTTGATGTCCCATGCCTATGATGTAAAACCATCAGATATATTACACAAGAAATCTAACACAATGAGCTCTTTTGTCCCTCCTGACCGAACTCGCCAAAAAAATCACAATTGGATGTAAAACCATCAGATATATTACACAAGAAATCTAACACAATGAGCATCTTACATACACATATCTAGGTACAACTCATCATCCTAGAATACAACTTATCAGGAGGTAGTTATCTTCTTTGTTAATGTGAACCCTATATTTAGAGGCAACTATGAAGAACATAAAAGTGGCTAACCTTGATTGAACCTTCTGCATGTCCACTGTAAAGCTCTCTATTATAGTAGGTGAGCGATGTTACTGCTCCACTATGGTTACTACTCATTTCGAGAATCTGTGTGAACGCAAGATATTCTCTGCTCTTACCATTGCGAAGAAAAACTGATTTAGAAATGAATAATTGTATCATGATATGTACTCTATATGCCTCAATTTATATGACACCTCATGCATGCATCATTATAACACAACACCTCCATTTCTGATGTTGACTCAGTGATCTATACCAAAATATTTACTTTATCTGGAATTCTTCACTCAGGTGCGACTCGGAAGTCCACCAAATTATAGTAAGAGACTAGTTTTCCTTTGTGTCTTTAGTTTCGGACCTGCATCTTCTTATCTATCATATATTTATTTTAATTTCTTGAATTTTTTCTTCATTGTGTCTTATGCTGGTGTTTTGCCAGCAGTCATTTTAGTCTACTTTGCGTGCAACATAGAATATGTGTGAAGTTTATAGAACCTTTAGTTTTACCAAAACCCCTAATTTTTCATAAAAAGACAAATATTTGGTATCGAGATGAAACAGGCCCGAATAAGAGAGAAAGCTAACAAGTCATATAACCAAACTTTAAGGTTATAAAAGTAGAAGGCCTCTTCTCCACCCAAGATTCACCATTGAAACATGAACCAAGAGCTTTAGGAATCATAAATAGGGTTGAAGAATCTAACCCCAATGCATTAAATGGAGGAATTCTAAAAAATCTTCCCCCACCGAGCCTCCAAGGTGATGGAATAAGTTTGGGGAGAATGAAGCTCGGAGTTTGGGATCTTAGGTAGTAAGAGATTAGGTTTGCCCAGCGATGTCTGCTGGTGCGGGCGCGATACCACTCCTACGGGAGGATTTTCCACCGAGGTGAGATCATTAAATCTTCAGACTTTCGCCGCAGCGGACGGAATGGGCGTGGGATCGGGCTCGCTGGGGCAGTATGGCCTTAACTGAGGCAGAGACAGGCAATTCTGGAAATAATTTGAGTTAATTATTCTATCCCTCACCGTGGCCAAGGGTCACTCTTACCCGTATATTGAAGCTTGGAGCTTTCAATCGGAAGGGCAACCGTGTGTGCACCTTATAGTAGAAAAAGATTCTAGATATTCAAACTTGTAAGTTTATGCTTTATGTTACAAGTTTAATTGTTGTATAACCATACCAGAAATGTTGTTGGGTAAGTAAGAAACAAAATTTTAAACTTTCGTTGTGCCTTACTTATATGCTTTGTACCCAACAAAACCTACAATGATAAGTAGTAGAAAATCGGAGAAAACAAGGGGTGATTTCCAATTTTTCCATGTTCAGTTGGTCAAAATTTTTGGAATAATTTTTCTTTGGAAATACAAGTTCCTTAAAAGTGAGGAAAATGAGTTCTTTGTAAAAGTAGAGAAAACAAATTCCACAAGTGGCCTTTCAAATTTATTGTGTCCTCTCCACCCACCAACCTCATCTTCACCCCCACCCCGTAGCTCCCGTCATCACCACCCCACACCCCTACCCCCACCTCCCCTAGTATTTGTCTAGGTTATATACAAATCTTTTTAGGATAACCCATGCCCAATACCGAACGGCGAACACACCCAAGGTGAAGTTCCGATGAGGAAGATAAGTGGAGGGGGCCAAACTTTTAGTACCATTTTGGGTGACTTTGAGACAGAATTAACCCGACTTGTGCTGTTTGTTTGTTTTTACAGAACTACATAAAGAGCAGGTCAGTTTTACATCATGAAGGGACATTTAGGACCTCAAGTTTTGAATTTACTGAATTGAAGAGAAAAAAATAAAGAGCAGTAGGATTTTCTTCTCGTCTTGAATAATGGAGTAAGATTTCTGGTTATCAAGAATTGGAAGAAAACTTCTTTTCTCTCCGGCTACCTTATAATTTATCAGAATAAGCAAATGAGAAAAAAAAGTTCTAGTTTTCTCTAAGAAAATAGGCTTTTCATTTGCACTCCATTCTTTAATGTTCTTCTCCATATTCCTCGCTTTCCTTCCCTTGTATTGTAATACTTGAGGAAATTCATAGAAGAACAAAGTACTACGAGAATTGAAATGACATAAGCAATTGACACAATCTTGGTTCATCTCCCATCTGCCTCTAATAAAATGTTACGTACATAGTTCTGAACATGTCTTTAATCCTGCTCCTTACATTTTCCAATTTTCCAAATATCCCCCTTGATAACCAATTGAGCTGCCCAAGCGGACTATCCTGCTCCTTACATAGATTTACGTTGTGGGGGACATTTCATCTTGAACTTGTTAGAAAATCATCATCGATTCTACGAGTCCAATTGTTTCTCGCGTCCCCTTGGACCTTAAGGAAATCGAACATCAGCAAACTGCAAGAAATCTTGCTAAGTGCCTCCAGCTATTGAGTTGGTGATACTGTAGCTTTTTTTTATTAATGAAAATAATAATGTTATTAGGACCTTCCCATTTAAATTTGTGCTAGAGGGCAGATTTGGTTTAATATTATGATTGTCTGTGCCATATGGAGATAATGTACCTGATTTACTTTTATAATTATTTGACCTCATTTTTCTCTTTTGATGGATACTTCTATATTTATGATTAATGGAGCCGTTCTCTCTGGGGAAGAAATAATATGTTCTCAAACTTGAAAGCTATTAAAAATTTTGGGAAAAATGGATCAGTAGTCGTCAAAGCTCTCCCGAACTTCCATCGCTAGTTGAGTGAGTATCGTCTTTAGATGTGAAAATGAGTTAATTGGACCCTTTACAATTTGAATGAATGAAAATGATCCTTCAAAGATTTCTTGTGTGTTATTTGTAAAAAATATATTAAGCTAAAAACAAATCTGTAAAGAATTGAAAATTAATTGACCAAGTATTTGCATATTTTATTAACAAAGATATCTTCCATCTGTTTCTACACACGTTGTGCCTCGGTGTGTGTCTTCATGTAGGCATCAACCAATTCTGCAAATGAATCAATGGAACAGCGTGGTAGGAGTGTATGCCAGGACAATGCTCCCATAGTGAGGGTTTCTCCGAACTTTTTGATCAACACCGATTTTGTTTCCTCCCGGAGAGGTTGTTGCCCTTTATCCCTGTGGTGTATGCCATGGTGTTACCCCGGAGATCTATGTTACCATCGTTTTTGGTCAATTTAGGCATCCTGAATTTCTTTGTGATCGGCCCCACGCACTTAGTTTATAGGGTTGCTGTGAATACATCTGCATGACAATAACTTTAATGATCGAAAGGGCTCCAGGGATCTGATTGATCGAGTTATCATGTTCCTCCAAACGTTTCATTATTCGCTCTATCATGGCCAGAGGCCAATCGGTGACTACCGTTCCAGATACTACACTCTGGATCACTCCGACGCCCCAGTGGCCTAGGGCACCTGAGCTTTTGGCAACATCCATTATACCAAAACATCTTGGTGCAGGGTTTGGTACGCCTACAGCCGGAGCAGTCTTTGGTTGCGAGAACGATCCCTCATAGGCGTCCATAGAAGACACCATGCTATCTATTTTTGCGTTCATAACCTATTGCCCGGCCGAAAACTCCTCCGTTGTAGGCAACGCGCTTCCTCTACCCTTTTCTGCGCGACTCAACCGAGGTGCGTCCCTGATATGTTACTCGGGGTGATCGGTTGTCGCGAAGATCATTTCTCCGGTTCCTTATCATCATCTGAGACTCCATCTATGTCAAGGGTTGTTTTTCTCGTTTGGGTTTGAGAGTTCAGCGGCATCATGCGCCTTAGCAGTGGTTTGAAGTGGAATAAAATGTTGTTCGTCAGCCATAATTTTGCTTGAAAACACAAAATCAGCCAATGATTAAGAATAACTTGGGATAATTAATATTGTCAAGGGCCTACAGTGGGGGACAAACTATTTAACCTAAAATTTTATTATTAGAAAGCCACTTAAACTTTTTTGATTAAGGTATTTAGCAACGAAATTAATCCAAGTTAATTCTAAAAATCTATGACCTAAAATACTTAAATCCTACTTTCTTCTACACAACAAGCCGTCGGCCTGCCCCTCCTCGGCCAATCGGCTTCACCCATTTTTTTCTTTTCTCGTCTTTTGGTGTTGTGTTCAATTCCTGCGGCTACCATGTCTCCTGCTCCCTCCTCCACATCTTCTTTCCATCCGGCTTTTGCCGTTATAAATATCAAGAATTTCATTCCCATAATTCTTGATCAGGAACATGATCAATACTCCTCGTGGGTCAAACTCTTTCGTATTCACGCCTGCGCGTATAACGTGTTTGGCCATATTGACAATTCTCCTTCCCATCCCGTTGAGGTTGAAGAATCTACTTGGCGTCGTCTCGACGCTATGGTTAAACAGTGGATTTACGGCACTATCTCCAAAGATTTGCTTCATACAGTTATGAAACAGATGGCTCGGCTCGTGAATTATGGGTACGATTAGAAGAAATATTTCAGGACAATAAAAATACTCGGGCTGTGTATTTGGAGGAACAATTTAATAATACACGTCTTGAGAATTTTTCCAACATGTCCGAATATTGTAAACAATTGAAATTAGTTGCAGACCAATTACCAACGTGGGGACACCCGTCTCAGAAACAAAGATGGTCCTACAACTAGTTGTTGGCTTACCCAAAAGAGAATACGATACGCTAGCCACTATGATTCAACAAGCCGACCCACTACTGAGTTTCAACAGGGCACGTTCACAATTACTTTTGGAGGAAACTCGACGTGCCAAACAGGACGCTCACAATAAAAAAGCAATAGCAGTTGAAAATCCAGTCACACACGTAACCCCCACCACCCAACCACCACCGCTGGACTACCACCAAACGCGGGACAACCGCAGTGGAGACAAGGGCGGCAGATGCCATAGTAATGGTAAAGATGGCAAGGGCCGTGGCAGAGGAAAGGCCCAACAACCTGCCCCAACCTAGCAGTGTCTGTGGCCTACCCATATCCCTGATCAAATTTAGGAAATTGGGCCTCAACTTATGGCCCACACTCCGCAGCAGGTGCCCATTACCCGCAAGCCTGGTCACCTAGCATTCTGGCCCAAGGACAAGGCCCACTATAACCAACGAATGTCCAGCAAGCCCACTCGTCCCCCGCCAATCCAACCCAGTAGAACTACGGTCTGGCCCAATCTAATTTGAGTCAGGTTTTCGGTACTTTAAACTTGCAGCAGCCCGATGAGAATTGGTACATGGACACGGGTGCCACATCTCATCTCACCCGCTTGGTATGTAATCTTCCCACATTGTTTCGCTTAAAGTATCCTCAATTTATTACTGTTGACAATGGCAATCGTATTCCAATCTAGGGATATGGTACAACTCAACCACACCGCCACACCGTCACTCAAGTCCCTACATACCACATTCATCGATTTCGGCAATAACCACCCAAATCCAATTCGATCTGCCCAGATCATTTCCCCTACCCACCCCGATGTCCTCACCAGAAACAAGTCACCCACTACACTGCTCTGTCGACCAAACCCGCAGACAGCCCGACACCGTCCCTAACACCAGTGACCCGAATCTGACCTCACACCAAAATACCCAACCTACCTCTACCCTCACACACCGTATGGGAACCCTTGCTCAATACGAATTTTTTAAACCCAAAGTCCAATTCAACCTATCCACTCAAACCATATCCCCAATTCTTAAAAACCCAAATTAGCCAAACTAGACCCAAATTAGAATGCGGCCATGTGTGAGGAATTTAATACTTTAACAAAACATCACACTTGGAATTTGGTTCCTATACCAGATGGGGTGAATGTGATCCGTTACATGTGGCTATTTCATCACAAATTCAGAGACAGTGGTAACTTAGAGCGATATAAGACGAGACTTATAGCTAATGATACAAATCAACAGAGGGGTATTAATTATGGCGAGACTTTTAGTCCGGTTGTTAAACAGGCTACTATTCATATAATTTTGAGCATTGCTATGGGTAAGCATTGGTTGGTTCATCAGCTTGATGTGAATAATATTTTTTTACATGGGGACTTAAAAGAAATTGTTTACATGCACCAGCCGTCTAGTTTTGTCCATCCAGCAGCCCCTCATTATGTATGCCGTCTCCGTTAGTCACTTTATGATTTAAAACAGGCCCCTCAAGCGTGGTATGATCGCTTTGCACAGTTCATTATGCGCATTGGGTTTGTACGTGTGATAATTCTCTATTCATTTTTCATAGAGGTAGTAACATTGCTTATTTATTGTTATATGTGGATGACATTATGCTTACTGCCTCATCTGATGCATTAAAAAGTGAGATCATTGCATTGCTTAAAACCAAATTTGCTATGATGACTTGGGAAAGTTGAGTTATTTTTTGGGGATATCAGTGACTAGATCTGCAGATACTATCATTTTGTGTCAGTGCAAGTATGCAGAGGAGATAGTATATACAAGGCTAAAATGGCAAACTGCAAGATAATGTCCACTCCGGTTGATTCAAAATCAAAGCTTAGTGCCGTTGATGGTGACTAGTGTCTGATCCTATCCTTTACAGGAGTCTTGTAGGTGCACTACAATATCTTACCTTCACCTAACCTAACATAGCGTATGTTGTTCAGAATGTGTGTCTATTCATGCATGCCCCCATGGAGCCTCATTTTACTACCCTCAAGTGTATCATTCAATACGTTAATGGCACACTTGATTATGGATTGCACTTATCCTACTCAGCACCGACCAGATTGTTATCATATACGGATGCTGATTGGGCAGGCTGTCCGGACACGCGACGCTCCACCTCCAGCTACTGTATGTTCTTAGGGGATAACCTCATTTCATGATATGCTAAGCGGCAAGCCACCTTATCTAGTTCGAGTGCAGAAGCAGAGTATCGAGGCGTTGCAAATGTTATTGTTGAGATCTGTTGGCTTCAAAACCTTCTTTTGGAGCTTTAGTGTCCCTTGCGTAAGGCGTCTTTGGTATATTGTGATAACATATCTGCCATATATTTATCTCATAATCCGGTTCAGCATCAGCGAACCAAGCACATTGAGATGGCTATACACTTTGTTCGTGAGAAGGTTGCTCTCGGTCATGTTAAGGTGTTGCACGTGGCTTTTTCGTATCTGTATGCAGATATCTTCACGAAAGGCCTTCCTAGATATCTCTTCCTCGATTTCAGATCCAGTCTTAGCGTCCGACCTCCTTCCGCTTCGACTGAGGGGTTGTATTAACGTGTACAATATTATATTTAGCCATATTTAGTATTGTATAATTATGGTAGATATAGGATCACTGTTGTATGAGTTTTCATATTGTACACCCTATATATATTTGTATTAATGAGAAAGGCTCTCCAAGGGAGATTAATACAATCTTACACATTTGAGTACTTTGTAGTTTTACTTTCCTTTGGTATGCTTTAATTTACTCTGCTACTTCATTGATTATTTGTTGAGCTAATCTTATTATTAGCATGTATAATGTAAAATATTTAACCATATGTAGTGTTGTATAATTATGGTAAATATAGGATCCTTATTGTATTAGGATTCCACATTGTATACACTATATATATTTGTATTAATGAGAAAGGCTCCACAAGGAAGATTAATACAATCTTACATGGTATCAATAGCCTAAACTCCAAAACCTATAATTTTCCTTTCTTTCTTCGACTGCCTGCTCGAGACGCATCCTGTGCTCTCTTCTCTTTTCTCTGCGCGTCAGAGCACCAAGCAGGCCCTTTTCTCTGCATGTCAGCCAACACACATGTCTGCCCCTCTCTTTTCTTCGTTTCCAGCAAGATAACAACTATTCTTGCCTATGTTAACAATGGCCTATTGCCTATGTTAGCAGCCAACAGAGTTGAAAAACAATTATAGTCCCTCGGTTTCTGTGCTTCACTGCCTCCCCAAAACCAAAAGCAACCCCGTTTCTTCTCTGCTTCTCCTTAAATCCGTGCATATCCATTATTTTGTACTTTACACGAGAACAAATCAATGACTTTCTTGACCCGTCAATGACCCGATAATGCATGGTATATGGATACGGGCGCCACGTCTCATCTCACTAATAATTCAGTTAATCTTCCTCAACTGTACCAGTTACTAACTCCACAATCTATTATGGTCGATAATGGTCATCCATTCCCATTCAAGGACTTGGCCATACCCTTACCCCACTACCGCATCCACAGTTCTCTCTTTAAAACATCCTTTATGCCCCAAACATTATAAAAAATCTAATCTCTGTAAGAAAATTTTCCACCTATAATTTTGTCTCAATTAATGTTGACCCATTTGGATTTTTCGTAACAGACCTCCGTACCGAGAGACTCCTTACGAGATGCAATAGTGAAGGGGACCTATATCCGTTCCTACCCACATCCGTTGTTAGTGTCACTCCTCCCACCGTTTTAACAACCATATCTCCCTCTACGTGGCATAGTAGATTTGGTCATCCGGGTTCTCACATTTTTTATTCTCTTAGAAATCAAAATTTAATCAAATGCAACAAAGAGAATCTTTCTCATAGTTGCTCTTCGTGTCAGTTAGGGAAACACATTAGACTGCCATTTACGACTTCTATGAGTACTACTTTCTCTCCCTTTGATATTATTGATGCTGATGTATGGACACTCCCATAACCAGCAACTTAGGCCACAAATACTATCTGGTATATTTGGATGATTTCTCTCACTTTCTTTGGGTCTATCCACTCAAACTCAAATCTCAAATGTTCTCCAATTTTTTTGAGTTTCGTACACTGATTAAAACGCAATTTGAAAAAGACATAAAATCGTTTAAATATGATAATGGTCGTGAGTTTAATAATTCCTTCTTTCGTAAATTTTTGCGGCTAACGGTATGATTTTCATTTCTCATGCCCCCATACATCCCCTCAAAATGGAAAAGCAGAAAGAATTCTCCCAACCATTAATAATATGATTCGTACCCTCATTTTTCATGCGTCTCTCCCCCTAATTTTTGGGCATATGCATTAAAAATGACAGAAAATATTCTCAACATTTTACCTACCCATGCGATTCAAAATAGGACACCCATCGAATTTCTCTACCGTCAGATCCCCACCTATGACTACCTTAGAATTTTCGATTGTCTGTGTTATCCAAATATGAAATCCAGGGCACCTCATAAATTAGCACCCCGATCTACTCTGTGCGCCTTTCTAGGTTTCACGTCAAACCATATGGGGTACTTGTGCTATGATCTCTCCACCGACAAAATTATAATTTCTCGCCACATCAACATCAAAAAAATTCGCGTCATTGATTACCAATTCCTTGAAGATTCGGACCTATCACCGCTTGTTCAATAAGCATTCGATCATGCTGCCTCCGCTTCGACAGCAGTCACCGCACCGACTACAACCGCGGCCGCCCGGTTGACATCTCCGGTGACCGCAACCTTCACCTTCCTCCACTTTCCTTGTAATCCCCATGTGACACTGCCTCTATCGACAGTACCTCTGCCGTGCAACAGTCGCCGCCGATTTCTCTGCCGGTCGCCCCATCTACTCGTCTGCGACAACCACAACCTCGACCCACTATGCCACCACATTAAATTTTCTTCTTTGCTCTGTTAAGTGATAAATTCTTCCAGTTATTTTCTTACTTCCGACAAAAATAATCTCTTCGACCAACTGTCAACATTTTTGCTGGCATAGTCTTGTTTATTAGCAGCTTTTGGGAAATAAACTTGTCCTTTTACTGGGTTTATGTTTTTTCCTTTTTGTTAGTTAATTTTTTATTTTTTCCAATTGAACTTTTCTATTTTGGTCCGAGAGAATGATGGGGTTAGGAATGTGAGGATGGGTCGGTGATAGATGGTGGGCTAGGGATGGCAGGTGTGTATAATTTTGCGGATTCCGCACCGCACCCGCCCTGCGGCGGGTATGGGTATAACTTTGGCGGATAGTAGACGGGTATGGGTATTGAAAATGTACCCGTCACGGGTAGGCGGGTAGGTGGTGGATTTGCAGTCATACCCGTCTCCCCTACCCAGCATCCAACCGCCTACCCGCCCGCTTATACCCGCCCCAAGCCCAAAATATTAGCAACCCATAAGTCGTGCACTTCAGCCCATAAGTCACGACAAGTCTTTCATTCTCTAATAAAACTCAAAACCCTACGCCTCTTCAGTCATTCACGCTTTCACGCTTCCCTCTCTCTCGTTCCCCTTCACGCCGTCTCTCCTACCTCTCTTATTATCGACGTCTTTGCCTTTTTCTTTAAAGGAAAATTCACAAAATTTTTTCACGAACCACCTCGACGTCTCTGCCTTTTGCTTTAAAGAAGATGTTGATCGGGAAATATTATTGTCTTTGCTTTGTGCTTTGGGGTTGTCTTGGTGAGGTCAATTTTTGTGCATTTATTAAGTTTTACCTATTGGGTTTGTGGAGTTCAATTGAAAAAGTTGAAAAACTTTAGCTTATATAGCTGAAATAATATCTGGGTTTTGTCTACCTTTGTAATATATAGCTATTTGGGTGGATAATTTTTGGGTTTTCTTGATTCTTTGATGTGTAAGGGGGAAGATGTGAGAAAAATGGGGAATTCTGATGGTGAAAAAATCCGGAACTCTCCTCCCTCTCTCCCAAAGAAAATGAGACCGTGACAGTATTGATTCTTGATTCAAATTTTTGGGATAATTTTTGGAATTTGAATTTTTGGGATCATGTTGATCACAAATGAATTGATTACAAAATATGGCAGGCGGGTACAGGCGGGTATTGGTAGGTGACGGATATCCACTTGGGTGGTGGAGCGGGTGTGGATTTAGGAATATACCCGCCTAGGCGAGTATGGATGTTAAAAATTGTACCCGCCATCCAATTTTCTGGCGGGTACAGGTGCGGGGGAGAGGGTACCCGCACCCGCCCTGCCCAATTGCCATCCCTAGGTGGGCAAAGGGAGGAGAGAGGTTCCAGTTTGGAGGAATCTACGAATATTGAACTGTGTTTCTCTAAAAATTATCCCCAAAACATGTATAATATTTGTATAACAAGTGTTTCTTCAAAACGTATTTCTAAAACATGTATAATATGTGTGTAACTAGTGAATATACATTGATTATACTATTATTATAAGTTTTTTTATCATACACAAAATACACAACATTGATACATTTTCTATACATGTACTGAATGAGATCCTTGGAATAACTGGTAAAGTTGTTGTCATGTGACCAGGAGGCAGAGTCGTCCATGGGGCGGTCAAGCGGCACACAAGAACCCTCACGTGAGGCCTCCACTCAATTTTTATTTTCTTTTATTGATTTCAAATATTAAGATATGTATTAAAAATGTCTCCAATCTTATCAATGAGAGATGTAGCCTAGCGGTTGAGAGCTCCTTTCAAAAGTTCTTCCCTAGTGAGTTGTTGCGTGTTTGAATCCAATGAGTAGCAGCGAAGAGCTTTTTTTTAAAATACAAAATTAGATTTGACCCCAAGTCCCAAACCGTCGCCCCCCTCTTTAAACATAAAACAAACCCTTTTTTTTCTTTTTTTAATTTAAATACAAAAAAACAAATTTGGTCTCATGTAATGATAGTTTTAGACATTCTTGATTATGAAAGATTATTTGATGACTTTGCAGATAAAAATGCAAGGAGATCAATTTTCTATGCCTAATGTAATGATAGTGTTTCTTTTAAATTTTTCATGTAATGACATTAAGGTATATCTTTCGTAGCACTATTATACTGAAATTGAAAACATTGAATCGAATATAGTGTTTACTATATATTTATTTGATGTTTTGAATAATATTTTTTTAATATTGATTAATTAGTTAATTTTATTTTTTCATGTGAATAAAAAATGACATCTTTTTGTTTCTCGCACCAGCCCCTTAAAAGTATAGGAACGGCCCTGCCAGGAGGTCATGGGTTCAAGCCGTGAAAACATCCTCTTGCAGAAATGTGAGGTGAGACTGTGTACAATAGACCCTTGTGGTTCGATTCTTTCCCGAAACTCTTTTGACCAAATTCTCAATTTAATCCATTTAATGCGATGGGTTAAATTGAGAATTGAATAAACTGGGTTAAATTACAATTTGGTTCAAGGCGTTATATGAGTTATTAGTTACGGATTTATATGTTAACCAAACAAAAATCAAATAATCAAATAAAAAATAGGTTAAATGGGATATAAATCAGGAATTTATGGACTAATGAAATAAAATCGGGTAACTCAATTTCTACACATGAGTTATTGACAAATCCATTGAATTAAAGGTCAGAATCAGAGATCCAAATTGAATTAATCCAGTTAATCAGTAATTTATTTTTATTTATCCATTATACTAAAAATAATTTTTTCACTTTTATTTATTTATTTTTACATATCAAAAGAAAAATAATTTATTTTTTATTTTATATTTAATATTAATTACTTATTTCAATTCAAGTTCATTAAAATTATATAACACAATTACTATAAATATTATGATAAAATATGTAAGCATGATTGTCGACAGGTAAAATGAACGGATGAGAGTACTTTAGAGAACTTTCACAAGTAAAAGCTACAATATACACAAACACTCACCAAATAAAACCAATTGAACACAAACAAATGTTCGATAAGACCACCGATCGACAGAGTACAAGTTCATCTTGAATTTGCATATAGCATGAGAGACACCGTGTATCATAATTCTCATTTTTGTCCCCATAAAGCCCCCTTCACTTTCACATAGTTTTCACAACCACAATAATATTATTAGATCTTCAAAATGAAGCTTTTTCCTACAACTGTTCTCCTTCTCTTCCTAGTGCTTCTTCTCTCAACAAATGGTATGTTTATTCATTTTATCATAAGTATTTATATTCCCTTTATTTTTCTTCGGATCATGGTTGTTTTTTTCCTTCTTCTTCTTCTTTCATATTGACTTGTCCCTATTAGTTGATATGCAAGCATTAGACTCTCTGTGTGGGAAACCACTACTTAAAAGTTCACTATTTTCTTACTGACATTCCCCATTGAAAATTTTCACGGAATGTCCAGAAAATTTTTCAGCGTTTCAATGAGAATTTTACATTCGATGGTAATGAGGAGCGTTTTAGTGGTAACACATTTTCATTTCGGTGGAATTTAATGTAAATTTCTTTAGTAGTGATCATAGAGCCACTAGATCAAGATTTATTTTTCATTAGGTATATACTCCTATAGTTCAAAATAAATGATTTTTTTAGAGAAAGGACAAAAATGGTCCTTAATCCCTTAACTAATAACTGAACAACAAGTTTGATCCTTTAATTTTATCAGATGTGAGTATTTTTGGTCTCGATTGAACATTTACTAAACTTTGATTCTTTGATTGTTAATTTTAATTGGAGCCGTAAATTTTGTGAAGAATTCCTATGAAAAGTTTGTTCTCTCTTTAGAAAATGTAAATAATCTTTGACTTTTAATATGTGAATAACTTGTATGGAGAAATAGGTGGTCCAAGGAAGGCAGAGGCAAAACTATGCCAGTACCATAGCAAAACCTTCCACGGGATATGTGTGACGGGTAAAAATTGCAACCAAAAATGCCAACAAGAGAAGTTTGATGGTGGGCGCTGCCACGGCCTTCGCCATTATCGCTGCATGTGCTACAGGACTTGCTAGTTTCCTTTACTACTTGTTTATATATTAAGTGTCTAAATGGTTTATAAATAAAATGTAATGATGCTCGTTATCTTTTTCTGTATAAGACACTTACTTTTAATAGTAAGTGATCCATGGGTTTATGTATCTCGGTTCCTTTCCATTACTCCTTTATTTAGACACTTAGATTTATTTAATTTTTAATTTAATAATTTTTTTTTGCATTTAAACATCTTAAGACTTAACTATAGTTAAAAGGCTAGATAATATCAAATATTTAAAGACTTTTGTACACTTAAAGAATCAAAGAGTTTTAAGTGTGGTAAAATTGTAATATTCGTAAAATAGAGACGGAGTTCCAAAAATTATATATTTAAGAAGATAATTTTGGAGGTACTCTAGCCATATAAAGGGGCTTTAATTTTGGAGAGATGATTTGGTCAATGACTATAACGATAATGAATCTTAAATAATTTCACCCAAGATGAATACTAAATCTTTTTCTTCTCAAGAGTTATGAGAATTAATTTTTTATTCTTCTTAACTGCAAGAGTAGGATGAAATTTAGGTTGTTCAGCCATTAAAAATTGGAGATGATGAGAGGAAAGTCGAAGAAAGAAGGGAGAGGGCTATCGAGGTTGTTTAGCCATTGGAAATTGGAGATGAAGAGAGGAAGAGGTTGTTTAGCCATTGAAAATTGAAGATGAAGAGAGGAAAGTCGAAGAAATAAGGGAGAGGGATGTCGGGGGGAGGGGAGGAGGGGCGGCGGCTCAGGGGCTCAGGGAGAAAAAGAAGTTAGAGTTTGACTTCTGATATCATGTAGGAATATGTTTCTTGCATTTTATTAATTATTGTGTACAATATATATATATATATATATAGTGTTATATAATTATAAATTAGGTAACTAAATCTTCCTAATTACAATTGGAATATAAATTTACATAATATAAAAGATATACAAAATATGGTAATATTTTATCAATGGTAATATACAAGATATGATAATATTCTATCACACCCCCGCAGTTGAAGCGGAAGGTTCTCGTACGCTGAGACTGGCTCGGAAGTCATCAAATAGTATGCGCGGAAGTCCTTTAGTGAATATGTCAGCAATCTATTATCAAGAAGGAACATGAAGAACACGAACTTGTCCACGAGCAACTTTCTCACGTACAAAGTGAATATCCATTTCAATGTGTTTAGTGCGCTGATATTGAACGGGATTGTCGGAAAGATATATCGCACTTACATTATCACAGTAAATTATTGTAGCCTTATAGAGTGGGATGTGAAGGTTAAGTAGAAGGTTGCGTATCCAACAAGACTCAGAAACAACATTCGCTATACCTATGTACTCAGCTTGGACACTGGATCGAGATATAGTAGGTTGTCTTTTAAAAGACCAAGAAAGTAAGTTATCTCCAAAGAACACACAGTAACCCGACGTGGATCGACAAGTGTTAGGACATCCACCACAGTCAGCATCAAAATAAGACGTGAGACCAGATAGTGAGGACTTGTACAAGTATAAGTCGAAATGAAGAGTACCTTGTACATGTCGCAAAATTCGTTTGAGGGCATTTATATGTTCATCCGTCGGGCTGTGCATATGTAAGCATATTTTTTGCGCGGCATATGATATATCTAGTATACTGCAATGCTCCTGCTAAACTGTAATAGTGAGTCGGGTCGGCATACAGAGAACCTGAAGAGGCACAGAGTTTGGAATTAATATCCATTGGTGTGTGGGCCGGTTTGCAAGACGTCATGCTTGCTCAGTCAAGGATCTCTTCGGTGTAATTTCTTTGACAAAGAAATAAGCCACCTGCATGTCTCGTAACAGCAATGCCCAAAAAATAGCTTAGGGGGCTCAAATCCTTCATAGCAAATGCAGAGGCAAGAAGTGACATAATGGATCGGCGAAGTACATCAGAAGATATGGTGCGGATGATATCAACATATAGTAGGATGTATGCCATGTCATTACTCTTGTTATAGATGAACATTGAATGATTATATTTGCTATGTGAAAATCCAATAGAAGATACAAAATCAGCAAACTGTCGGTACCATGCACGAGGAGCATGTTTCAGTCTATAGAGTGATTTCTTTAAAAGATACATAATCTAGATGAATCGGATCCCTGAATCCCATAGGCTGATGCATATATACGGTTTCATGAAGGTCTCCATGCAAGAAAGCATTTTTGGCGTCATGCTGATGAATATCCAAGACTTGGACAAAGCAATACTGAGAACGGTCCGAATAGTCGTTGGTTTCACCACCGGGCTGAAAGTTTCATCACAATCAACTCCCACCTATTGAGACCTACCATCACCTACCAGACGGGCCTTGTGCCTCAAAAGAACCATCAAATTTCTTTTTATGTTGAAAAATCTACATAGAACGAATAATATTAGCATCAGGATGACGATGTACTGGATACCATGTCCTATTTTCAATAAGAGCATTATATTAGTCAACCATTGCATTTTTCTAATTAGGATCGGACAAGGCATATTTTAGATTACGAGGAACATGGTAAGGGGCAATCGAAGTGGACAAGTTAAATAGCCGTTTGGGTTTGGAAATGTCGTGCATAGCACGGGTTTCCATTGTCCGTGGGTGTGCCGTGGGAGGTTTGACAAAATTGGGATAGGGTGGCCGAAAAATGGAGGCAGGGTTGGGTAGACTGCCGGGACTAGGGGTGGGGCCAAGAAGAGGTAGTGGCGTCGGGGAAAGGAGGGCACGGACTAAGTTATTTATGGTTCTAATTTTCATTTGGCTTTGCCATTTAATGGAGAGGTGTGGGGACAGGAAAAATGAAAAACAAGGCCGTGTTTGACGCAGAAAAGTTTGAATTGATTATTATCGAATTTTCTTCCATTGTCACATTGGAAATATTGAATAATCTTTTCAAATTGTGTCTTAATGAAAGTGCTGAATGACGAAAAAATAGAATAAATTTGGGATTTATTACCAATGGAAAACATCCATAGGAAGCTTGAATAATCATCTAAAAATAATATATAGTACCGATGCACGATCATGCTTAAGATAGGAGAAGTTCATAAATCACTGTGTATTATGTCAAAATGCATTAAAGTACAAGTGGATGAAGAATAAAATGACAACTTGACACGTTTCTAAAAAACACAAGATTTACAAATAGGAGGAGAAGTGACATGTTTGTAAGCAATAAGTTTATATTTGCTAAGGAAGCGTAAAACAGAGTCTCCAGGATGTCCTAATCTATTATGTCATAATTGAGATGGAATTGCTGCAAAGGTTGATGGAGAGAAGGTTCGATGGTTGACGGAGGTGGTGATAGGATAAAGGTCCCCGGTGCTATCACATCTCAGTATTCGCTCTCCTGTCATAAGGTCCTTCATAGAAATATCAAAATGATCAAATTTAAGGGAAACATTATTGTCGGTTGTGAAACGACGCACATAAATTAGATTTTTGATAAGTTTCGGGACATTGAGGATATTTTTAAGGCAAACGGGGCTGTGGTGGGGAAAGAGATGATTGTCCATAACCTCAAATGGGAATGTCTTGTCCATTACCTACAATAATATTATGATTTAAATTGTTCATATTGAAATAAGATGAGAGAATACCTTGGGATGCCATCATATGAGATGTGGCGCCAGTGTCCATGTACCAACTATTGTCAGGAACATTGATAGACATCGTGTTCATAATTGCCTCAATATCCGTCGATGCGTAGGTTGAAGGAGGAGAAACTTGTGCACTGTATGCCTGTTGTGGACATGCGCTGAGGATGCCGGACTAGCCTGTCGGGCCGGAGGTTAGGCCTAGAAGGATGTCGGGTAGGGGCAAAGTAGAGCAGCCCATGCTGGTGGGGCCTACACAACCCATGGTGGAGGCTGCTGCCACTGTTGATGACTGCTAGCCGGTGGGGACTGCCTCCTACCGCCGCTGCCACTATTCCGACGCTGTTTCATGAATTTCTTCCTCTGTTGTTATTCTGGGAACGTGAGCCACGTGTTGGATTGTTGTCTTGCCTATGGGATGGGGCGGGAGCCGAGCCTCTTAGGTCAGCGTGGTTTCTATCGGTGGCTACGAGGGTGGCGTTGGCTATGCGGGTATTAGCCGCTGCCCATTTTTTTTCCCCGAGTTTCTTCAAGAATGAGTCTCGAACGAACCTCATAGAACGGAGGCAATGACGTGCTTTATTGGAGGATGTTAGCGACATCATCATAATTTTCATTCAAACCCTCAATAAGTTGCATCACCAATCGTTGATTAGTGACCGGTGCATCGACGTTGAAGAGTTGATCGACAAGCATCTTAAGTTCTTGACAATAGGCCGACGCATTAGGAAAATATTCTTGCTGAATGGCCTATATTTTATTTAGCGCACTTAATTTTATTGTCTTTAATTATTTATTGTCATAATTAAAATGGAAGGATTAAAAGGTATGTTTAAGGGTAAGGGTAAGGGTGCTTCTTCTAGTAGGGGCAACCAGGGCAAGAGTACTTCTTCTAGTCATCTTATTCTTACATAGGATGATTTTGTTGATACTCAACATTTTCCTACAATACCATTAGATTTAGACCAGGAGCTATTTTCTGGAACTCAAGAAGACTTTAATTTAGACGATGATCTAGATGATACACCCACTAATGTTGATGACAACAAACCCACTAGTGCACCTTCAACTGAAATACCTCATATTCCCCCTAGTATGAGATGAGGTCCAACAAAACGATCATTAAAATCGGATGCATGAACATTTTTTGATAGGGACGTAGAGAATCAAGTAGCTATATGTAAAATTTGTAAAAATGTTTTAAAATTTAAAACTGGAAAAGGTCACGGTGGGACGGGGGGTTTAATTAGACACGTAGTAAGTGCTCATCCAGCTAGGTATGCCCAATACCAGGCTTCAAAACCGGGTGCGCAAACGCCCGCTCCATCGGGACAAAGTTCACATACTGATACTGTCCCGGACCAAGTACATGGTCAAATTAACCCTATGACGGGGGGAATTGTAGGCTCTAAATACAATAAACATAGAGATAGGGAAGCAATATCAAAATTAGTTGTTGTGGAGGGTTTGCCTTTTTCATTTCCTTCATCTCCCGATTTTATTCATTACATTAGAGATATATATAATCCTGCTTTTAACGGTTTTCCTAGATCAACTGTTAAGAGATATGTATTTAAATTCGCGCATGAATATAAAAAATATTTACGTTTTTCATTATATCATTTTAATGGCAAAGTATCTATCACGTCTGATATAGGTCGTAGTACTAACGACCATGATTATTTAACTGTAACTTGTCATTTGATAGATTATAAATGGTCTATGCAAAAACGTATTTTAGCGTATAGATATATAGATGATAGGCACAGTGGTACTTTTATTGCAGATAATATTTATCAAGTGTGTCATTATTACGGAATAACCGATAAAATTATGACTATTACATTAGATAACACTTCTTCTAACAATTACGCAATTACAATTTTAAAAAATAGTTTAACTCCATCTTTTCCAGATCATTTTCATATAAAATGCGCGTGCCATATATATAACTTAATTGTAAAGGATGGTCTATCACTTTTTGAAGACATTCTTAGTAAAATACAATTTGCTATAAACTTTATTTTTAAAAGTAATAAAGTACAACGAGAAAAGCATATAAAAAACGTTGTCACGATTGTGGACTAGCTTATAGAAAAATTCCACAAGAAGTATCCACTAGGTGGAATTCTTTATACGAGCAACTACTTGTTGCTTATGACTATAGAATACCTATAACTTTATTTTTTAACTCTCATAATAAAAATCCAGCTGATATGATTTTAGATAGTGATTGGGTAAAAATTTCCGAACTTATTGTATTTTTAGAGAAATTTTTTCAAGCAACAAAAGAATTTTCCTATATATATTATCCTACTATTTCAACTATGTTGTTTTATATAACTCTAATATTTTTATTACTTAGTGAATATATGAAAAAACCAGCTTGTAAGGCAGCAATTAAAAAAATATTTGTCAAAATAAAAAAATATTTTATTCCTATTCTCACTATTTATATTTTTGGTTCTGTATTAAATCCTACTATTAAAATAGACGGTACTAAATCACTAATTGAAACTATTTACGATTGTATAGAAGTACTACCACCTCCAAGTCCCAAAAATCTAAATCACCCACCACCTATTGAACAAAGTCAAACTAAAGAAGAAGTGTTGTCTAGCGTAGAACGCCAATGCAAAAAAATATATAGATTTTATCAACAAGAAAATGCTAGTACTTACCGGCTTCCATACCATCTTCTTCATCTTCAACACAACCTCACAAAGATATGTCTTTGTTTTGGCTAGTATTGAAAACCTCGTAAATAGAGTGTGCGGCCGCACCTCTACTACTAACCAAATTAGCGAAGTTGGATATTTTTATTTTGCAGGTTCTGCATCAGTATCAAGAAGTTATCAATGAAGATGGACATGAAGACTTGCTGAAATACTGGAGGGGGAATGAGAAGACCTTTCCGACACTTTCATTGATGGCCCGAGATGTTTTGAACATTCAAGCGTCATTAACTGCGTCTGAAAGCGCCTTTTCTTCCGGCAGATATCAAATAAGAGACCACAAACACTCATTAGCCGGAGACAGCTTGGAAATTGCAGTATTATTCAGAGATTGGATACGAGCGGAGCGGAGAATGTGCGGTCAACCGGAGATCAACGAAGAAGAAGATGAAAACTACAACGAAATCTTAACCGAAGGTAGTGGAAGCGACGTAGATCAATTTGACCAACAAATATCAATTCCAACCAAAGAACCACAGGAAATCATCAAGCAATTAGAACAGGTTTTTTTGAGAATGTAATTTTTTTAATTGCAATTTTATTATGTAATTTGCAACTTTTGGACAACACCACAAAGTTGCAATTTAGATTTTAGACAATTGTATTTGTAATTTTGTATTTTTGTATTACAAAAAAATCATATGTCTATTAAATAATATAAGAGGCACAAAAATAGCCTTGAGATATTTTTATTACACTATCTTGTTTTGTTTATTGAGTTTTTTTTATACATATGTTATTTAAAAAAAAAAAAAAAAGGAAAACCCGCCGGACCCCGCCCCGAGCCCGACCCCCACCCGACCCCGTCCCGCTTCTGATATCGGGATCGGGATCGGATCGACGGATCGAGCAAGTCCCGCCAGACTGACTCGCTGCACCTCGCCAGCATCTCACCCCGACCCCTTCTCCCGTCTCCGCCTCGACTCGACCCGCCGACTGAGCCCGCCCACCGCCACCCTAGTCTCAACATGTATAGAGTTGATGGGAATAATTGTTTAAACAATTCTTTTTATGCTATTTTATAATGATTTTATACCGTCAAACATCTCTATGACAACATTATTTGACAACTTAGGTGAAAATCAGGTTTACATCATTATGTTGTCCTAAATCCTCACGATTTATCGCATCATTACCTAAAATCGGCAGCTCACTTCCTATCCCAATTAGTTTCGGGATTGAAGCTTCGGCTTCACTTTTCCGCACCAAATCCTTACACGCCACATCCAATGTTACATGGTTAGGTTAGGTTGTCCCGAATTGTTATGGATTGTCGAACTTCCACCCGTGGGCAGCTCCTCACTACCGTTCTTATTTGGTATCGGATTACCTCTCTTTCTCCTTCGTCGAACCTGCCTCTAATGCATGAGACACCCTAGCCAATGCTCGATCAACAGGGACGTTTGTAACATAATTTGCTCACTAATTTTGAACCTAAAGTAAAATCTTTTTTTAAAAAACTTTTATTTATGATAATTAGAAAAATTATGTATTATATAGGACTACATATCATTTTCAAGTCTTTTAATGTAAAAATTTATAAATTTCTTATATAGTGATTTAGGAATGCATTAAACCTTATTTCATATAGTCAAGTTTTTATTTCAATACCTCAACTCACAATTACTTTTAATTCTTCAACAAAAGTCTTCTTACAAAGTTAACACTAATATTTAAATGAGTTTGTTATGGCCTTATATAATCATGACACTATGAACCTAATTTTTTTTTTTTTATGATTTTAGTTAAATTGCAGTAGAATTACCTGATTTTAGAACCTTGAATTAAACTACTTAAATCTTAATATCTATCAATAAGATTTTTTACAACAAGAATCAAGATATTGTATTGTAACACATGACTAACATTTTATTAACTTGAAAGAACTTTCAAGTTATATAATAAGATATGCGATACAGACTTTTTGCATATCAAGATTAAACTATAAATATTATAGAAACGATTAGTTAAATAATAATAACAAAGTCTTTTGGGGCCAGCTACCTTACCCTCCAGCCACTCATGTGATGAGGGTGATTTGGGATATTTTCCCTTAGAAGACTGTTGGAAATTTGCCTTTGGCGGGAGTTGCGACTGACCAACTTTAACGGCTTAAACACTAGTGTTACGTATGTTGGAGAATCCGGTTCTTCACACATGCATGATCTACTAAGTACGTAGATAATCGTAGGGCCAAGAATCGTCAAATTTCATTGAGAAATGAAAGAGATATTGGTCCACGAAGTAAGGTGTTTGAAGCATGGAAAGTGTGGTATTGTGTTCAATTCTCCCTCATCGGTAGAGGAAGAAAGAATTGTTGTGTATATAAGACTCGAAATTGGTTTGGGGTTTGGGACCCCAAGGGTATCCCATGTGTTTAAAGGAGGAGGACCTAGATGTGCTTCGGTTCAAGGAAAGACCACACGCCGCTGCCGCCCGCCGCGTCCGGTCCGTCCATGGTCATGGGCCTTCGATATTATCTTTGGGCCGAAACCTTTGCCGTAGTACGCTTTGATCCCAGTACAGTTTGGACCAGAATTCTTCGGATGTACAGTTTGGTCCCAAGTTTTAGTTGGAATTTCGACTCGAGCGAAAGCGTCAAGCTCTCAATTCAAACCATTTATTTTGGCTGAATTACTCCTCCTATAATGGCCAAATCCGTTGGTCTTTCTCCCATTAATGTTGGTGGCTTTACTACCTCCATAATGGCCATTATTTGGCTGTTATGGAGGGCAGTAATCAGCCCCCTCCCTCACCTATTTAAACACCCCCTTACACCATTGTTGAGCACACAAAAGAATGACCAAGAACATACATATATGATACACGAAAATACAGAAATATACACAACAAAATAGCTTTCTTCCTACACCTTCCAAGGCATCATTTCGTTACTCAATATTCTTCACGGTAGCTCTTGAATTTCCTTTGCTCAAGTGTTCCATTGTTGTTTTATCTTGGGAGACAAATTGTCCAGGACGTATAAAGGATACATACGGGGCAATATTGTCTTAAGGACAGAGTGCCACACTCGACTCAGCAAAACCAGTTTCCATTTTTTCGTTTTCAACAAAATTGTAATTTCAGTTTTGTGCTTATCTTGTAATTTTCAGATTACTAGTTGAACTATTGAATCTTTGTTTATCATTTCGAATACTTGTAATAGTTATATACTTCCCGTACTGCTTTATAAAGTACCATAGAGCAAAAATACCCAACAGACTCTCCTTTGGCTTTAGAGCTCGAGGAAAGTTCTTCAACTCAACATAATTCTTCAAGTTAGACACACTTTGTCTCTTGGCTTTAGCCGCTTGAACCATTGTAAAGACTAGAGAGAAAGTAAAAAATACTATGGGAGAAAATGGAGTGATTGAATGATTTGGATGACTCTAGAGTAAAATTTATATAGAGTAGGTACTATAAGAAATGGGCAGGACTTTCGATGACTCTAGAGTAAGATTTATATAGAGTAGATCCTATAAAAAATAAAATCTATGAGTAAGAAAGAGGTAGCTGTTGAGACTTGAGAGTGAAAAGAATATAGAAATGCTGGTAGAGATCTCCAACAAATGTGGGCATTATGGTGGTCGGGTCAAAATAAAAGGGGGAAATCCGAAGGTGAAAGCTAAAATTACGGAGTTGGTTAGGGAGGAAAATCTAAAGTTTAAATAGTAGCAAGTAATTTTCTTAAATTTAAAGTTGTCATTACAGGAGTAGTTTCATTTTTTTGCTTTTTCCTAGTATTTCTGTTCGTAAAGGGTATGAAAAATCATCAGACAATTATTTTGTGTACGAATTGATCTCAAGTCTGATGTTGAATATAATACGAAGTTACTGTTCATGCTTGACTCATTGTAATCCTTCTTTTTCTTTGTGGTTTTATGTTGTAAGCATTCAGAGTATAGTTTTACCATTTTTTTGCTTCTGCTTCTGTATACCTGATGAGCGCAAAACACAATATAATTTAAGCGTTTCGCTAGTAAAAAATAATACAGTATATAGATCGTCTCCACAAAGATTGGTACAAATAATTACTCAAACAAAACTTGCTTAGTGTTATTCAAGTGATCAAAATTTGAAT
The DNA here is from genome assembly GCA_029783415.1 of Anisodus acutangulus. Classification (NCBI taxonomy): domain Eukaryota; kingdom Viridiplantae; phylum Streptophyta; class Magnoliopsida; order Solanales; family Solanaceae; genus Anisodus; species Anisodus acutangulus. Next base: position 8,920,005 of record CM056509.1, read on the forward strand.
TTATTGTGGTAATGAATCATGATTATCGAATACAAACATAATTAAAGACAATTGACAACGAAAGCAAAGGACTATTAATATGAGAAGTAAGGGTAATAGACAAGACAGATGCAAGATTTTAGCAATTAGCTCCGATTCGTTTTATCATTCTCTTCTATACTTTATTGAGTCTTTTGAATTCAATAAGTAATTATTTTACTCAAGAGTTCAATAAACCTCTTCCGGTTATTTATTCAGATTCCATAAATTAAACTAATCCAAGCTCTGAGAATGCTAAAAACATATGGATAGAAATAGATCTTCGGATGACTTCTCACGAACACAATCATCTAATAATCCAAGACAAATTATTGAAGAGTCTCTTCCGATTACTCAACAGAATTATTCAATCAAGAGCTAAATCGGATTTATATTAAGATAATTCACAAAACACTTCTTCTTGCGATTAAAACATCCATGAGTATCTCAACACTCAAATAAAACTACTATCCATGAGTTCAAGACTAATGAAAAGCCTATGAATGCAAGAAAACGTTAAGGATTTAGTCTAAAGGAAAACGTCTCTCAAATATTTTCCACTCTTGGTTCAACCAATAATTCAATAAATTCTTTCGATTACTTAGAAGAATCACCAATTAAAACCAAATAAAATAATGCAACGATATTCACCAAACTATTCCTCTTTTGATTAAATACAATAGTAAATAACTTTGCAATTCAATTCAAAACTCCATTAACGAATTCAAGCAATAAAACAAGAATCAAATCTAAAAACTTCAATCAATACATCATCTCTTGTCAAACCCTATAAGAAAACTACTCCATAATAGAATAAAAGAACATATAAGAAATAGAATTAGAAAACATTACAACCGAAGATTGACCCGAACTTTCATACTGAATCGAATCGTGATGAAAAGTAATGAATCCGGCCGTCAAATCCTCTTCTACGCTCCTTCAATGTTCCCTAGGTTAAAAGTCCTCTCCAAAACGTGTTTAGAATGTATTTATAACATAGCCCAAAATTTCCAAGACGAAAATACCCTTAAAATAATGAACTGGAAAATCTGCCCGAAAATGGACTGGCGCCCTTCGGGCCACCACGCACGTTGCCCCGCAGCGAACCAAATATTATGCAACCTCATTTTCTTATTTTCTTCACTTTTTAGCATGTATAATCGGTCCTCGAACCCCGAATTTGATCCCGATTTACATGTTGAACGTATACTCAGACTTCGAAGTTCTAAAATCCTCAATTTAAGCTCCAAACATGGTTGTTTACTCGGGAATAAGATCTACACAAGAAAACACACTTAATAAGTATAAAAATCTTATATTATAGCTCAAAAATGATTAAATTGTAGTCAATAAAGATGTGAAATATTATTAAAAATCCATATTTTTAGCCTCTCATCAACAAAAACACTTAAAGCATTACTCGTCCTCGAGCAATCAAAATACACTCCAAATAAGAATGACCCTTTTAAAACGACTCTTCCTAATTTATCATGCGAAGAATATTTATAACAAATATAGCACCCGTCCGTAATCACCTAGCCTTATGACTCAACTCAAAAGCATCAATATTTGTTTTTAAAAAATCAGCTCATTTACTCCATCAGAGAAGCCAAGAAATATCATTAATCATTCACAAATTATGTGCCTCTCACACAAATAATAGAGAATAGTCCCACACATAAAACTCAAGAACAATCAGGGAATCAAGATAGAAAGAATTTACGCTCTCTAAGAAACAAAGTTCATGTGCCTCAAAAGACGTTCCATAGGCTTGCCCTTGGTGTACTACTCCACTAATTCAAGCTCGTTCAGTCTAAGATCAAGTAGGACTTAATTTGGTTGCAATGTAAGCCGAGGGACATGTAGGATACATATGGATAGTAGTGACTACACCTCCCGAAGCACTTTAATACATACAATTTCACAATTCATACCCCACACTTATGTTGAAAAAACTTTCCCGTCCTTTAAAGTATAAACATCAATTTCCCCTTTTTCTTAAGAACAAACAACGCAAGAATCACCACTAGTAAGGGATAATTTTTTTTCTTCTCTTTTTTGTATTCCTTACTAGCGGATCTCTAATTTCTTTTTAACAATGCACCTTTCTCTATTTTGTCAAAGTTCCACTCAAAAATCAAACCAAACCAAACCTCCTAATTTTAAATAACTCTAAACAATATCAAGTGCTTACGGGGAGGTTAAAGGTTCAAAAATATAATAAAAACACACCGAAAGGGTTTTAGGCTTGTAATGTGGTTGCCAAAGAAATAGGATTATAGGCTCAATAGGGCTGACTAGGATACATGCAATTAGGCGATCATAAGGCATATCTGGCTCCACAAAGAAACGCCTATATCACTTCCTAGACTGATCAAGACTTACCATTTCACTTTGCAGACACTCAGGGCAAGTTCTAGACATCAATAACATGCACAGAACATAGTCAAAATTCTCACCCGCTCACTGACACATGACTCACTCAAGAAAAGATTTCCCGACTTTCTTTTAGGATAAATTGAGACAAAGTAATTAATTCTAGTACTTATACTTGAGTCGAAATGTGGGCCTAGGCGTCACAAACAAAACACTCATTATTCTCAAGGCATAGATAAAATTTAGAAGAATTCACACAAAAAACATCAAATTCTTTACTCTACATCCGGTTCAAAGAAAAACAATCCTTGGAAAAGAACCGCATCATAAAGAAAAACCAAGGGTTATTGCCTAAAAAAATTAAAACCCAAAAATATGCAAAAAAACAAAATAAATAAAAATAAAAATAAAATACTTATGTACATTTTTTCACCCCCCACTTTAAACTGTGTCATGTCCCCATGACACTTAATTAAAAGATAAGAGGTAAGGATACTCCCCTGAATTTTTTCCTTCTCCGAGAACTTATGAACTCAACCCCTAATTATGAATTCATTCCCAATTTTTGCATCTTGGGGTTATTTATGGAGCTCATTAGGACAAATGCATCTGAAGATATATGTAATACCCACTCTTTTAGTTCTTTTCTAGCCTCACTTTGAGTTGTGAATTGTTCCTTAACTTGTTCTTGCATTCTTTCACAGGATCAATCCATGCATATTCTTGTAAATATCCAAAAATAAAATCTACATGGTCAAGGTTAGAATAAGAAAATAAAAAATAAAGGTCACAATAATATTCCTCCTCTATGTTCAAGACCATTTGTTTCTCATTCTCCTCCAATGAAGGTTGTAAACGTGGAAGGATGGATGGAGGTATGAACTCTTCTTCCATTTCTTCACAATCAACAACAACCTTATTATCCTTAATCATCTCAATTGAATCATAGTCCTCTTGTAGAGTAGCAACTTCTCTCTCTAAATGCTCATTTTTTTGGGTAGGATTATTCTTACATGGTGTCTCCTCTATATATTCATAATCACAATGCAGTAAGTTTTTTGACATCATACTTATTAATTGACTCATTTGCGTTGTTAGGTTTTCAATGGCTGCATCATTCTGTATAAATGTTGTATCAATATGTGTAAATCTCTCTTCAACACCTTTTATGAACTTACAAATAAGCTCTTCTAAGCTACCATTCTCCTCTTGAGGTGGTTGTATCACTTTGCTCTCATTCCATTCATAATTAGGATATTCATTATATTCAGCGTTGAAATTATGCTCATATGAAACATCATTCCCGTAAGTACTAGAAACATAGTGACTTTTCATAAGATGAGCCATAGGAAGATTTTTACCTGCTTCACAATCGAACCATTGATGATATCCACTACATTTGTAACAGAGAGCAGACTTTCGACAAGATTCAGTTACTAACTCTGTAGTTGTTTTTCTTGGATGGTTGTTCTCCATCTTCAAGCACATCGAGTTTAATCCTCAAGAATGTTATCTTCGAGAATTACTCCTTAGCACTTGTCAGGTACTACAAAAGAAATCTTGAAAACAAGTGAAATAAATAAAAGAAATAAAAATTAATTCTAAAAAGAAATATATTTTAAATTTTTTAATATTTATACCCAAAAAAACTAAAAAAACTGAATTAATACACAATATTTTATCTAAATATTATTTGTTGCCAATCCCCGACAACAACACCAAAATTTTACGAGCCCAAAATACAGTATAATTTAAGTGCTTCGCTAGTCAAAGATAGTATAGTATATAGATCGTGTCCACATGAATTGATACAAATAATTACTCAAACAAAACTTGTTGAGTGTTATTCAAGTGATCAAAACTTGAATTTTTTGTGGTTATGAACCACGATTATCGACTACAAACATAATTAAAGACAATTGACAATGAAAGAAAAGGTTACTATTAATATGAGAAGTAAGGATAGTAGACAAGACAGATGCAAGATTTTAGCAATTAGCTCCAATTTATTTTATCATTCTCTTCTAAACTTTATTGTGTGTTTCGAATTAAATAGGCGATTAGTTTACTCAAGAATCTAATAAACATCTTCCGATTATTTATTCAGATTCCATATATTAAAATAATGCAAGCTCCGAGACTGTTAAAAAACTATGAATAGAAATAGATCTTCCAATGACTTCTCATGAATATCGTCAGCTAATAAAGTGGATTCGGAATTGTCTTTCATTCCAAGGCATAACTTGTATCCATGCACTTCATATTCGCCCGTAGTTCGCTCTCAGAAATATAGCCATCCCAAGAAACATTATTGAAGAGTCTCTTCCGATTACTCAACAGAATTATTCAATCAAGGCCTAAATTAGATTATATTAAGATAATTCACAACACACTTCTTCTTACGATTAAAACATCCACAAATATCTCAAAAATCAAATAAAACTACTATCCATGAGTTCAAGACTAATGAAAAGCCATGTGAATACAAGAAAATGTTAAAGGTTTAGTCTAAAGGAAAAAGTCTCTCGAATATTTTCCTTTCTTGGTTCAACCAATAATTCAATAAGTTCTTTCGATTAATTAGAAGAATCACTAATTAAAACAAAACAAGATAATGCAATGATATTCACCAAACTATTCCTCTTTCGATTAAATAAAATAGTAAATAACTTTGCAATTCAATGCAAAACTCCATTAACAAATTCAAGCAATAAAACAAGAATCAAATCTAAAAATGTCAATCAATACATCATGTCTTTTCAAAATCTTATAAGAAAACTACTCCATAATAGAATAAAAGAACATAAAAGAAATAGAATTAGAAAACATTACAACCGAAGATTGACCCAAACTTTCGTATTGAATCGAATCGTGATGGAAAGTGGTAGAAACTAAGAGTCCACCAAATAGTATAGAGAACCAGGTTCTCTATCTATTCCCTCAAACAAAATAGAAAGTAAATAACACACAATATTTACGTGAAAAACTCCTTGCTCAAGGGATTAAAAATCACGACCTACCAAGTAGGATTTTCAACTTCACTAACTGAGAAACTTCAGATTATAACCTATTGCGACCTAGGAATTAAACTATTAATCCTTCACCCCTAAAATTCCTCTATTGTAAGCCCTTTACAATAACTCTATTGCAAAGCTACAAATGTTGACTAACTCTTGCCCAGAACACAAACCAACAAAATGTTGAAATTTGTCCTACTATGACACTTCTTAAAAGTAGTGTAGAATTACAATAAAGAACAAAATACAAAGACTCAAAATAAACTAAATGACTTAGATATCTTCAGTGTCGGGATCTGGTCCTTCAGTTTGTAAAGACTTTGTTCTTGGAAGCACTTGGAGAAACTTGTGGCGGCTATTTTCAAGTGTTACCTTAAACCTTGTAACATGTATATATATATATATATATATATATATATATATATATATATATATATATATATATATATATATTGGGGAGAATGTGTGAGGAGATAGACACAATTCATCCCTTAGTTTAACCACTAGTAAACTGCAGTAAAGTTGTTGTACTTCTGCCAGTGAACAATACACTTTACAGGCTGTAAATGTTGATTGTACGATAACCAAGGAACGGATCATAGACCAGGTCCTTATCTGGTTCCTCAAAAGTTTGACAAATCATCAAAACACAAGATGACATAACTTATTAATTCCCCCCTTTTTGATGATGACATACACAAAATTGATATTCCCATTGAGAACCAGGTTCTCAATTTGTTCCCCCTGCATATCAATCCTATCGTTCAAGCCTAAAAACATATTAATCAAGGCAACATCATTTTACCCCTTAGCTTCCCCCTTAATCACAACATGCATATCAATGTTGCCCCTAATTCCTTATTTTCTCCCTTTTGGCATCATTGAAAAGAGTAATAAAAATGCCACAAGCAAAAAGAAGTTTAGTAGCATTAACTCGGGGACACTTGAACAACATAACATGAGCATAAACATGAACAATCAAGCCAGCATCAATGCATAAAACATAGTAATTACCCAGAAATAATTTAACATTATAAAGCATAGTAGCCAAATCAGTATAAAACATGATTATTAAACTGCAACCAGTATCAAAGTCATTAAGGAAGGAAAATAATGGGATTTAAAGAGGAGGAGGAACATGTCTTTAAAATAGGGGCTTAAGAGTCTGGAAGGGAAACTAATGAGCAGGAGTCAATGCCTTGAGAAAACTATCCACTCGTTCACTGTTGGTGCGCTAATTCTGGAGCATGTAATCATGAAGCTCATCAATATTCTTCCTCAACTTTTCATTCTTAGCCCTTAGTTTTTCATTCTCAGCAATTGCAGTCTCTATAGCACCACTATAACTAGGTTTCTATGCATTTTCAGCCAGTTGAACTCTGAGGAGAGCATTCTCAGCCTTAAGCCATTAAATCTCAGCAGTTGAATTCTCCTGGGCCTCAATCAGAGTCGAGATGGTAGAATGGCTGCCAAAACCACCTTTCTTTGGCACACATTCACACTCTTTCAAAGTCTCCATGGTGATTTTATGTGTTTTGGTGCCCATGGTAGCTTTTCCCATTTTGACTTTGAAATGTACAAGTACCTCATCAATAGGAAGCCATATGGAACACCATGTCTGCCCTCTCTTGCATTAACAATTTTGATGATGTGCTCAATCATGAGAGATGATTGGCTTAAAAGTTTACAGAGCCTTAAGAAGGACCAGGTCTGCTATGGAGGCAACATAACGTCCTTCAGCTCTTGGAAGAAACACCTTGTTGACAAGTGCAAACATGAGTTAATACTCTAGCTTAAGCTCCTTCCTGAAGAGCCTTGACTCAATAGCCGACAACTTCATTTTCACTATCACATTTATAAAGGCATTAGATGTCTTTCCAGACGCAGTTTTCATCCCATCAATCAGGACTTCTAGAGTTTCTCCAAGTTTCAACTCATCCAACTCAAAGGCCAACCCATTCACTGATAGGACAAGAGTACAATCATCAATATATCATAGGTTATTATAAATTTCGTCCACCTCTGCCTCATACACACTTGGTGCTGGAGGAACAAAATGATGAGTCCATTTTTGGAACTCGACTATCTCAATCAGCTCCTTCATTCCAAACTTATCAAAAATATCAGGATCAAAGACTCTGCCTAACAGAATGTTTTGACTTCGCAAAGTCTCCTTCCTTGATTTCTCACTAAGCATAATCTTTTATCTCTTTGAGGAACCAAGTTCCTCACTGGTACTACATTTCCTCTTCCTTTGAGGAGGAGGTCGAGTTTCACACTTCTTATTTTCAGACTTATCACCCTCATCATCAGTGACATCCTATTTAATATTTTTCTTTTTCTCCTATGCCTTCTTCCTTGAACTCTTCCTTACAAGTGGAGACTTTTCAACATCATCTTCCATAACATCTTTCTCAACATCCACCAAAGCATCTTCATCAACTAGTCTACTTCTCACATAATGGCTCATCATTCTTGTCCTTTTGGAGCCCTTTTCTTTACTTGCCTTCAAGGTAGATTCTAAAGCATCATTTGCCGCCTTTCTACTTTGTCTAGTTCTAGGAGCTATTTGAGGAATGTGTTTTCTTTCTCTTGGCCCCTCCTTCTTCTTTGGTTGTTCATTATCAGAGACCCTTCTATGCTTATAACACAATGGCTCTTCATCATCCGACTCAACGACCTAAGCAAGACCAGGAGAACCAGGTTCCTGCTCAGGAGAAAGTTCTCCCAAAGGCACAACAATAGTAGATACATGTTGGGGATTATCATCTGAATCCAAATTTACCCTAGAAGAACAAGATGTCTCATCCCAAACAGGTGTTGTCTTGAGTGTAGATAACTCAGACTCTCTTTAGGCTGAGGGACAGGTCTCTCCTTTATTTCCCCTGTTGACTGCATAAATATAGACCCCATACCACCTGCAAATCCCTCACTATCTTTCATAGCCAGCAGGGTATCAGCAAAGTCAACAATAATTTCAGCCTCACTTTCCAAAATATTGGACCTACCCTGACCCATTTCAGAAATGGACTCATCAAACTCCATGGATGACTCATTTACCCTTTTATCGCTATCAGATGGAACATGATTATATGATTTTGTCATGGTGTCTTCAACATTGTCATTATCAACACTTTTGTCATGTTCCTTTGCAACAACAACATCTCCACTCACATGCAAGTCACCAGAGACCATGTTTTCGTTCGCTTGGTCTAGTACCACTGTTTCCTCAACTGTTTGACTAGTAACCTCTATTTCCTCATCCTTTTCCTCTAGTTTCTCTGTATTCTGAAGGAATTCCGACATAGAAATGGGTTTTCCACTTTCCATTGAGTTAGACTTTTCAATCAAGTCGGGAATCGAGGAAGATGATACAAATTTCTCTAAGGTTTAGTTCTTACGAGTTCTAGGAGGACCGAAAATAGGGGATTTTGGATGTGTGACTGTGGGGTTTTAGTTGGTGGAGGTTGGGCATTTGGGGGTGAATTAGTGGGTATCAGTTTAGATGGTGCTGGAGTTTTGGAGGGTGACGAATTGGGGTTCGTCTTAGCCATGTTTGGAGTGGATGATTCTTGGCGAGACATGGTTAATTTTGGTTGGAAGAACAAATAAAGATGGAATGTAGAGGGTTAAGAGAATAGGTAGGTGAGTGAGAGAAAGAGTAAAGTTAGAGTCTAGGATTTAAGTGAGGAAAGAGATGGAAAAAATTTGTATTTAAGAGGAGAAAAGATGACGATTTTGATCGGGTATGAGAGGAGAGGTCGGGTCAGTTCAGAGAAAATGTGTCGTTATAGGAAAAAATATTTGAATTAAGGAGGGGAAATTTTAATGACTTGGCACTTTAAGAATTTCAAAACCATACAAGTACTAAAGGGGCTACTAACTTGAGTCACAAGGACCAAGTCCCTTGACAATTTTCTTGAAAATTTCAGGCATAAACTCTAAAAGATGCAATGTCACTTATACTTGTGTCGTATTGAAATTGTCATGCGTGTATACCTGTAACAGTATAAGAGTGAGTTAGATGCCAACAAAAAATACTTTTTAGAATTGTACCTTTCCTTATAACATAGTCAGTCATTGAGGGAACTTGTGAGGGACCAACTAGTTGAGCTTGATCAAATACAACTCCAAGCGATTTCTTTCAAAGTGCTCCCTGATCAGTTCTTTGGTGATAATGTCTACAACATGGTCCTCTGTCTTGCAGAACTTTATACAAATCAAACCATTTTCAATATTATCTCTTAGGAAATGACGTCTGATATCAATGTGCTTGGTCCTTTTGTGCTGCACTGGATTTTTTGTCATGTTAAGTGCACTTGTATTATCACACAAAAAAGGCACACAGTCAGTAAGAACACCAAAATCCTCAAGCTGTTGTTTGCTCCATAGAAATTGAGAACAACAAGAAGCAGCAGCCACATACTCAACTTCATTAGTAGAAAGTGCCACAGAGTTTTGTTTCTTCGTACCCCACGAGATCAAGCATGATCCCAACAAATGTGTCATTCCAGATGTGTTATTCCTATCCACCAAATATCCAGCATAATCAACATCAGTATATCTAACCAAGTGAAAGTTATCTCATGAAGGAAAGAAGAGGACTAGGTCCGGAATCCCTTTGAGATACCTCAGGATCCTTTTTGCAGCCTTCAAATGAGATTCTTTGGGACTTGATTGGAACCTAGCACACAACCCAACACTAAAGACAATGTCAGGTCTGCTAGCAATTAAGTACAGTAGAGACCCAATGATACCCCTATATGTGGTTTTATTGATGGGAAAACCAGGTTCATCCATGTCTAACCGAGTAGTAGTGGCTATAGGTATATTAATAGGCTTAGCATTCTCCATATCATATCTCTTAAGAATCTCCTTGATATACTTTTTGTTGACTGATCATAGTGCCTTTTGGTGTCTGATTCACTTGCAATCCAAGGAAGAAATTTAGCTCACTCATCATACTCATCTCAAATTTACTTCCTATGAGCTTATCAAACTCTTTGCACAGAGAGTCATTAGTAGCTCCAGAAATGATATCATCAACATAGACTTACACAATCAATAAATTTCTCCTTCTCTTTTTCAGAAATAAAGTGTTGTCAATTTTTCCTCTTGTAAAGTCATTTTCAGGAAGAAACTTTAACAATCTTTCATACCATGCCCGAGGAGCTTGATTTTAACCATATAGAGCCTTGTCAAGCTTGAACACATGCTCAGGATGTTCATGACTCTCAAAAATAGGGGGTTACTTGATAAAGACTTCCTCCTTTAGATAACCATTTAGGAAGGCACTCTTTACATCCATTTGGAATAATTTGAATTCCATATGAGATGCAAAGGTAATAAAAATTCTGATTGCGTACACTCTAGTAATAGGAGCAAAAGTCTTATCATTGTTGAGTCTATTTCTAGTACTGTTTTAGAGTATATTTTAAGAAGTCTTTTAGTTGTTTTGTGCAGTATTATGCGTGTTTTTGCTCTGTTTTCAGTTTAAGCGATTCATGATGGATGATGTGGAAATTAAAAGAAAATAGGCAGCTACTGAGGATAAAAATGGCTACCTAGGCAGAAGAACCGGTTCAGAGAAGTGTTGAAAAATTAAAAGATGAAGAGCCGCGACACGACCTAGTTACAGTCGCGGCACTTGAAACATACACGAAGGCACCGTGGCGCCCAACATTAGAGCCTTGGCGCCCCACCGACAGAAAGTTCAGAAGCGAATTAGCATCGCGGTGCTCTAATAGCTGAGCTGCGGCGCCGATGACGTCCAGGCAGCAAAAACCTAAATTTAACAATAGCAAAAAGGCCCATTCGGGGGGGGGGGGTTTGGTGATATATGCTGGAGGAGGCAAATTTTGAAAGGGAAATCTCACATTGGATGCAAGGAACAAGAGAGCAAAAAGCAATTAGAGACATCAATTGTCCAAGTTCTTTTCATTTTCTTTACTTTAATTCAGTTTATGTTGGATATTAAGTTAATTAGTCTTCTTAGCATGTCTATGAGCTAATTACTTTTATTAGGGTTTTCCGTTGAATCACTTGAAACTCTGTTATAATTTAATGCATTTCTAGTGTTTCTTCTTCATCTATTAAGATCTCTTCAACTTACATTTATTGAATGAGAATTAATTGGCCATTAATTTTCATTACCTATATGATTTTAAATCAAGATCTTAAAAGTGAGCTTTGAATATGCTATAGTTGATTAGACGTAGGTTTAGTCTTGAAAGAGAGTATCACGATTGTCTGTGTAGCTTTTTAGGTTATTGATCTTAATCCTCCTATGTGATTGAATTTATCATAGAACTATAGAAAATTCTCATTTAGGTTGAGTTTTTATATGTCCTAATCGGCATATAGAACATCTCAGTTAACTTGCTATCTTAATAAGAAGAAGAATAGCTAGTCTTGTATTAATGAATGATAGAGTGGATTCTTGTTGAGATTGGAAACCCTAATTGCCTTCATTACTGAATTAAACTTCATGTGTTTTCACTGCTATTTTATTCCCGCAATCTATTTTAGTTTGTTAATTCTTTATTTTAGAAATCACCACTTATATTTGTTTGCCAAATAGAAACTAAAGATTAGTTAATTGGTAACAGATAAATTAGTCTTTGTGGACGATACTCGGTTTTACCAAAATTATTACAAATTGCGATACGTACACTTGCGTAGCATCTAGAAATTTCGCAACAAGTTTTTGGCGCCGTTGCCGGGGACTGAATTATTATCAATATCAAAATAATTAATCTTATTTCTAATTTGGTTGTTCCTAGAACACATTTTTAACTTAATTCGTGTGCATTGTTTTTTATCAATTTTTCGTAGCGTTGTTATATGCGAAGAAGAAGAGGAGCAGATAGCCTTGTTCCTCTGAATCCGTAGATTGAGAAAGCATGTAAGCAAATTTGAAAGAACAAAAGAATTGTTGATTCAAATGTTATGGCAAACCAATATAATAATGATGAGTTGAACCGAGGAATACCAGCCCAGAATCCTGCTGCGAGGAGCTTACGGGACTACATATTGCCAACTGTTACAGGAGTGCAGATATGCATAAGGCCACCAGTTGTGGAGGCAAATAATTTCAAGATTAAGCCAGCAATCCTGCAGATGGTCCAGAGCACAGTTCAGTTTGGTGGGTTGCTCTCTGAATATACACATATGCATTTGGCGAACTTCTTGGAGTTATGTGCTACCTTTAAGTACAATGGTGTTATTGATGATGTCATTAGGTTTAGGCTCTTCCCATTCTCACTAAGGGACCGAGCCAAAAGCTGGTTGAATTCTCTGCAAGCTAACTCCATCACTACGTGGAAATACCTGGCTCAGAAGTTTCTTGCAAAATTCTTCCCTCCATCAAAGGCTGCTAAGCTAAGGGGAGAACTAAACAACTTCTATCAGCTAGAAGGAGAATCTTTGTATGATGCTTGGAAAAGATTCAAAGAGTTGCAAAGAAAGTGTCCTCATCATGGACTTGAGCAGTGGATGTTAGTCCATAATTTTTACAATGGTTTGTGTGGTACTACTCATACCATAATTGATATTGTTGTTGGAGGGACATTCATGAGCAAGAGTGTTAATGAGGCGTATGAGTTGTTGGAAGATATGGCAACAAATAACCATTAGTGGTCCGATGAAAGTTCTACCAACAGCATAAATGTGGCTGGAGTTCACGAGTTGGATGCCATCATTGCGTTAACTGCTCAAGTTGCTTCTTTGACAAAGCAATTACAGCAGGATACTATGGCAGCCAATGTTGTTCAAACGCAGGTGGGATGTGAAATTTGTCGAGGACCACATACTTTTAATCATTTCACAACAATGGATCCCAACAATGTACCTAGGGATCAAGCACAAGTTCAGGTAGTTGGAAACTTTTAGAGGCCCTACAACAACCCATTCTCAAACACTTACAATCATGGGTGGAGGAATTACCCGATTTTTTCGTGGAGAAACATCCAGAACCAGTAGCCACAGTTCCAAGGGCAGTATCAACAGAGCAATCAACAACAGCCCATGAGTCAAGCTTCATCGTCTCAGCAGCCCAGACCATAAGTTCAACAAGCTGACCCCAATGAATTGCAACCCCTCACCAATTCCCAAACTCAGTTCATGACTGAAACGAGATCATCTATCCGAAACTTGGAGACACAAGTGGGCCAGCTAGCAAATATGTTAAACAACAGATCGCAGTGGAATCTCCCTAGCAATACTATTGTAAATCCGAAGGAGCAATGTCAGGCTATAAATTTGAGAAGCGGTAAGCAAGTTGAACCAGCTGCACCTTTACCATCTGTGGAGAAGACGGACAAATTGGGTGAGACATCTAATTTAGAGAAGGAAGGGGTTACTGAAGACCACCCCACGGTAGAAAAGGCACCACCAGCAGTGAGTAATGAGCCTCAAATCAGAATTCCGCAGCCTTAGAGGCTTAGAAAAAATTCTCTGGATAAACAATTTTCCAAGTTTTTGGAAGTATTCAAGAAACTGCACATAAATATAAATATTCCCTTTGCTGAAGCCCTGTAGCAGATGCCTAGTTATGTCAAATTATGAAGGAGATTCTCTTTAAAAAGAGAAAGCTAGAAGATTATGAAATTGTGGCATTAACTGATGAGTGCAGTGCTATTCTACAAAGGAAGCTTCCCCAGAAGTTGAGAGATCCAGGAAGCTTCACCATTCCATGCACTATAAGGAATTTTGAGTGCCAGCATGCTCTGTGTGATTTGGGGGCAAGTATCAATCTGATGCCCTTTTCTGTATTTTGCAGACTTAGTGTGGGGGATGCAAGGCCTACAACCATTACTTTGCAGTTAGCAGATCATTCGATCGAGCATCCATGAGGTATCATTGAAGATGTGCTAGTAAAAGTGGATAAGTTCATATTTCCTGCTGACTTCATTATTCTGGATATGGAAGAAGATGAAATTGTGTCCATCATCCTGGGGAGACCATTCTTAGCTACAGGGAAAACACTTATAGATGTTCATAAGGGCAAATTAAAACTCTGAGTCCAGGGAGAAGAAGTGATTTCAGTGTATTCAGGGCAACAACTTATCCAAGAGCAAGTGACAACTGCTTTTCCATTGATGTGATTGAAAAAGCTATTTCTGAGAAAAGCTTCAAGAGTTCTGATGCTCTTGAAGTAGCATTAACACAATGCGAGGAAGATGACCGTGAAGATACTGAGCTTGTGAAATATGCCAAGTGGGTGAACTCCTATGAGCCCTTATATAGGAAGAAATATGAGGAGTTGAGAAAAATGCTAGAGAAACCATTACCTTCCATAGAAAAGCTCCAGTGTTAGAATTGAAGACCTTACCAGATCATCTACACTACATGTACCTAGATATTAGAGGGATAAGTCCTTTTACAGTGATGCATAAGATCTGTTTGGAAGATGAGAGCAGGCCTTCAATTGAGGCGCAAAGGAGGTTGAACTCAACTATGAAGGAGGTGGTGAGAAAAGAGATCTTGAAATGACTTGATGCTGGGGTGATTTACCCTATTTTTGATAGTGCATGGGTGAGTCCAGTGCAAGTAGTGCCTAAAAAGGGTGGTATGACTGTGGTGAAGAATGAAAAGAATGAGCTTATTCCATCAAGAACAATGACATGATGGAGGATTTGCATTGACTACCGCAAGTTGAACAAGGCAACCAGGAAAGACCATTTTCCCTTGCCTTTTCTAGACCATATGCTTGATAGACTGGTAGGCCATAACTACTACTATTTCTTGGATGGTTATTTGAGGTATCATCAGATTGAAATTTCACCAGAAGATCAAGAGAAGACCACATTTACTTGTCCCTATAGTACGTTTGCTTTCAGAATAATGACATTTGGGCTTTGCAATGCCCCTGCTACCTTTCAACGATGTATGATGGCCATTTTTTCTGACATAGTGGAGAGAACTATCGAGATTTTCATGGATGGTTTTTCAATTTTTGGGTCGTCCTTTGATGAGTGCTTGAGGCACTTGGAAGCAGTGTTGCAGCGTTGTGAAGAGTCAAATCTTGTTCTGAATTGGGAGAGTGACACTTTATGGTGAATAAAGGTATTGTTCTTGGTCACAAAATTTTTAGCCAAGGCATTGAGGTAGACCGGGCTAAGATTTCTGCTATTGAAAATCTACCACCTCCAATGTCAGTGAAAAGGGTTAGAAGTTTTCTTGGGCATGCTGGTTTCTACAAGAGATTTATCAAAGACTTCTCAAAAATTTCAAAGCCTCTTTCAACCATGTTGATGAATGGTATTGCGTTTGATTTTAGTGAAGCGTGCCTAAATAATTTTAAGGTACTTAAGGAGAAGTTAATTTCAGCACCAATTGTTACTGCACCAGATTGGGAGCTTTCATTTGAACTGATGTGTGATGCTAGTGATTATGCAGTGGGAGAAGTTTTTGGGCAGCGAATTGACAATGTATTTTGATCCATTTATTATGCTCGTAGAACTCTCAATGATGCACAATTGAATTATACCACAATAGAGAAAGAGTTGCTAGCCATAGTATATGCATTTAATAAATTCAGGCCATATCTTATTGGGAACAAGATAATTGTGTACACTAATCATGCTGCTATCAAATACTTGATGACACAGAAGGATGCAAAACCCCGTCTCATTCGATGGGTGTTGTTGTTGCAAGAATTTGACATGGAGATTCGTGATAAGAATGGAACAGAAAATTTGGTTGCAGACCACTTGTCAAGACTTAAGGTGGAAATTAATTACCATTTCCCAGATGAGCAACTTTTATAGGTAAGTGCCAGTTCAATTGTCCCTTGGTATGCTGACTTTGTTAATTTTCTTGCAGCACGGATTGTACCTCCTAAGATGACAATGCAACAATTGAAGAAGTTCTACTCTAAGGTGAAGCACTACTACTGGGAGGAGCCTATTTTTATAGGCATTATGCTGATCAAGTCATTAGACGTTATGTGCCAGAGGATAAAATGCACCAAATTCTCACTCATTATCACACTTTACAATGTGGTGGGCATTTTAGGGCTTCAAGGACACCTGCTAAAGTGTTGCAAAGCGGGTTCTATTGGCTAGGACTGTTCAAAGGTGCTAATACTTTTGTGAAAGCATGTGATCGCTGTCAACACACTAGGAACATCTTAAGAAGGAATGAAATGCCGCTGAGTGGGATCGTAGAAGTTGAACTCTATGATATCTGAGGCATTGACTTTTTAGGCCCTTTTCCACCATCCTTCAATAATCAATACATCTTACTAGCAGTGGATTATGTGTCTAAATGGGTCGAAGCAGTAGAAACTAAGGAGAATGATGGTAAGATGGTCTTGAACTTCCTGCACAAGCACATATTCACAAGGTTTGGTATTCCTAGAGCTCTCATTAGTAACGAAGGGAGTCTATTTTGTAACAAGCAGCTTGATGCCCTCCTTACTCTCTATGGAGTCTACCACCGCATTGCCTTGCCATATCACCCTCAGACAAATGGTCAAGCAGAAATTTCAAACAGAGAGGTGAAGAGTATACTTGAAAAGATGGTGGATAGCTCTAGGAAGAACTGGTCTATGAAGCTGGATGATGCACTTTGGGCCTATAGGACGACATTCAAAACTCCTATTAGAATGTCTCCTATAGGTTGGTTTTTGGAAAAGCATGTCACCTACCAGTTGAGTTGGAGCATCGAACGTATTGGGTCGTGAGAAAGTTGAATATGGATGAGGGTGCCGCTGGACATAATAGGCTACTACAATTGAATGAGCTTGACGAGTTTCGAAATGAAGCCTATGAGAATGCCAAGATTTATAAGGAGCACACTAAAGCATGGCATGACAAGAACTTGATCCGAAAAGAGTTTCAACCTGGATAACAGGTACTTCTATTCAATTCAAGGTTGAAGCTATTTCCAGGAAATTTGAAGTCCAGATGGTCGGGTTCATTTACTGTTGAGAGAGTTTTTCCATATGATTCAGTCGAAGTGCGAGGAAATGATGGTTCACCATTCAAAGTGAACGGACAAAGATTGAATCCATACTTGAGTGGTCCTAGTGAGCAGGCAATGTCTGTTATCCTCTTAAAATCAATATGAAGAGAAAATATGCGTCCGGCTAAATGACGTTAACGACAACGCTATTTGGAGGCAACTCAACATCTTAATTATGTTATTTTGTTTTGTTTTGTCTTGTGCTGAACAATCTCATTGTCTTGTTTTCTTGGTCTGTGTTTTTTTTTAAGTTAGATGAATTGTGAGCCAACTCTAGGGGTGAAAACGTGCCGTGAGATGTTGAAATCAGAAGTAAAAATCAGAATGCTCGGATATGAATTAGAGTCGTAGCGCCCAGAATTTGAGTCGCGGCGCTCTAAAGGCGGGGAGCAAAGAATGTTTTTTTTATGATTTAGCATCTCGGCCCCAGAACATTAGGGATGTGGCGCCGTGCTAGTAGAAAACTATGCAAATCTAGGATGAATTAGAGTCGCAGCGCAGAGGGACAGGGTCGCGGCCCCTGTGAAACAGTGAAAGGAATGCCGAATTAGTGTCGCGACCCTCTATCTTTACGGCTGGGATGCCTCGGCGGTTTCTAGGATAAAAATCCTAGCCTCTCTCTTTCTCTCACAATACAAACAACTCCTCTTCTCTTCTTCTCCGACCAAAAACCGAAAACCCCCATTGTTTTTCCAATTTCAAGATTCTCTCACTAAAAAAAAAACTCTTCTCTCTCCTTATTTCTTCCATTGATTTTAAATCCACACTTTCCCTAAATCCCGTTTCTAAACCCTAAAATCCCAATCCTTCAAAAACTCTTCCATTGGTTCTTCAAATCTTCAATACTTTGGGCAATGAAGCATCACCTGAGGTGTCTCTCCATAATTGATATTGTGGAGTGTGGTATTGTGATTATTGATATTGTGGATTGATTGATTGTAATTTTTTGGAGTTGAGTTTTTTTTGGGAAGTGAAGAATTAAGGGGAAGTGCTGTCAGATTTTTTTTAGGAAACTTCAAAGTTTTGACGGGTCTTAATGGGTCCACGATGAGCTACTTTCAAGGCATCCTCCTATTGGGGCCCCGTGAATCCACTAATGACCGATTATGACAAGAAAAGATTTTCCAACAAGGCTTCCCAAGATAGGTATAACAAGTTATGTACTCGTTCCCTAGTACCAGAAAAAGGGGATAGAATTCCAGACTGTGCCATATGAGGATGAGGTATATGAACCCATCAGGGACATGATTGCTTATAGAGGTTGGGGAGAATTTGTCAATCCTGATTTGGCCAAGCCAAATACCTCCCTAGGTTATGAATTTATATGCCAACTATCCAGAGAAGCAAGACAATACTTGTTTCGTACGAGGGAGAAGGGTACCAGTTGGGGATGAAGCTATAAATGCCATATGTGGGGTTACAAATTTTCTGGATGAAGAGGACGATGATGACTTTACTATTTGGAAGCATTCAAAAATTGATTGGGTGGAGGTGGTTGAGACAGTAGGATGCCCAGGGGCCCATTGCACATATACACACGACGCGCCCAAAGGCAT
The DNA here is from genome assembly GCA_029783415.1 of Anisodus acutangulus. Lineage (NCBI taxonomy): Eukaryota > Viridiplantae > Streptophyta > Magnoliopsida > Solanales > Solanaceae > Anisodus > Anisodus acutangulus. The sequence goes on from CM056509.1 coordinate 8,938,939, forward strand.
GTTCCGCTGCCAATTCAACAAAGTTGCTAAAGCTTGCCTCTACTTTGTGAGTGCCCGCCTAATTCTCTCCACACACTTCTCTGATATACCAGTGGATCGTATCAAGCTGGTTTATGCTATCATGAAGGGATTTTCAGTAGATGTGGGGTGAGCTGTCAGAAATAGTCTCAGTTGGATAAGTAGATTAAACACAACAGCAGTGTTGGGGCATGGATCATTGATCACTGCACTATGTGTTTCACATGGAGTGTCTGAGGGTAGAAATGATGTAAAAGCTAAAGTGCAGCAGCCTCTAACCCGGACAATGGTTAATGCATACCCAGACCCTACACCAATACCTACACCTGGAGAAGGCAGCCAAACCTATCTAAAGCGTCAGCAGAGGGGGACGGATGATGAGAATGCAACAGCTGAAGTGGGTGATCCAGGACGGAGCAGCAATGCACCAATTGTTGCTCTTTAGGGTCCTATTGATTCACACACCCAAAAAACTCATGATCAGTTGGACTATATCATCCGACATAATCAATACATGATCCAGTCATCACCATGCTCAAAATCAACATTTGAGCAACTATATGCAGAAATAACATGATCATGATGTCTGCCACATCGACCAACTCAACTCTTTGGTCGATGGTTGGTCAATGGGTGATGCCCCGAATGAGCCCTACTTTGTCTATCCTCCACAGTGCCAGCCCTATCATCCACCATTGCTGCCACCACCATACTGAGATCGTTGTCATTGTTTATGTAAGTCTTCGTTCCCCTGCTTTCCTTTTTTCACATTGGGGACAATGTGTTAATTAAGTCTGGGGGAGTCTTACTGCTTTGTGTTAGTAGTCTTTAATTGTTTATGTTCAGTTGTTTGTTTATTGTTAGTGTCTTTATTTGAGTGTCTTGTGTCAATGAATCAAGTTAATAATAATAGCCCATGAGATTGAGTGAACACATGTGATAGAGTTGGATGAAATTGATAACCATGAAATGCATAAATCTGTGTGCTTAAGTTGAATAGGTCTTGAGTTTCTTTTAATTATTAATAAGTATGAAAACTAGATCATGATTGGTGAATTTCTTATACTCAAATATTGGTTTATGCATGATTAAATTTTGGTTTGAGGAAAGATGGTGGAAAGTTCTAGAACTTGCCTGCTTGTTATTTGAGACGAAATCATAGATGATGCATGCTTAGGAAAATGATTTAGGATATTTTTTTGGAACGATTGAGCCTTTCAAGCCACACTTGATTACATTAATCCCTAGTTACCCCGTTGAGCTATTGATTTCTTTGATGACCAATGCCCATGATAAAGCCTATTTGACACCCTTTACAAAAAAATTCCTTCCATTGAATTTTACCATAAGCATAAGAATATATGATTGGGGGTCGATTTTATTTGTGATTGGTAATATGTATTGGGAGTCATCAAGAGAAAGCAAAAATATTGAGAAGTAAAATCAAAAAAAATTTAGGGATTGATTATCGATTTGTAAATTTCATATCAAAGGTTGGTTTGACCAGTCTCTGTGCTTATGGTAATTGTGAGCCTAAATGACAATTTTTACCTACCCAAGCCTAAGCCTATCATTACAACCCATGAAAGTCCTATCGATTCCCGAGCATGTTTGTCTAAATTAGTGGAGAGTAGCAAATTAGCAAGCCTATAGAACTTGAACCTGATGGACTATTGGTGAGAATTAGTTGTGCATGAACTAATATTGAAACTTGTTTAAGTCAATAATCATGGTTGAGTGGTCATATGCGTTAACAACTTTAAGCAAATTTGAGGAATATTTGACTTGAAATTCTAGATTGTAAATTAGTGGCTAGAATGTTCCTGAAGATTATATTGCATGTTGTTCATGATATTTGAGGCATAAATTATTGTGTTTTACTTGATTAATGTTTTTTAGAGTTTGCGTGTTTTTCTTTTTAGGGTGTCTAGAGTTCTTTACTCGAGGACGAGTAAAGTTTAAGTTTGGGTGTTTGTTGAGTCTATTTCTAGTACTGTTTTAGAGTATGTTTTAGGAAGTCTTTTGTAGTCTTTTAGTTGTTTTGTGCAGTATTATGCATGTTTTTGCTCTATTTTCATTTTAAGCGATTCATGATGGATGATGCGGAGATTAAAAGAAAATAGGCAGCTACTGAATATAAAAATGGCTACCTAGGCAGAAGAAGAGGTTAAGAGAAATGTTGAAAAATCGAAAGATGAAGAGCCGCAGAGCTGAAGGGTCGCGACCGAGGAAGCAAGGGCCGAGGCGCCTGACTGGCAGAAGGCTGGAAGAAGTTGATCGTATTTTAAGTCGTAGGACTGCCTAGTTACAGCCACGGCGCTTGAAACATCGACGAAGGCATCGCGACGCCTAACATTAGAGCTGCGGTGCCCCACCGGTAGAAAGTTCAGAAGCGAATTAGCGTCGCGGCGCTCTAATAGCTGAGTTGCGGCACTGACAACGTCCAGGCAGCGAAAAAACTAAATTTAACAAGGACAAAAAGGTCCATTCGGGGTTTTTTGTGATATATGTTGGAGGAGGCGAATTTTGAAAGGGAAATCTCACATTGGAGGCAAGGAACAAGAGAGCAGGAAGCAATTAGAGACATCAATTTTCCAAGTTGTTTTCCTTTTCTTAACTTTAATTCAGTTTATGTTAGTTATTAAGTTAATTAGTCTACTTAGCATGTCTATAAGCTAATTACTTTTATTAGGGTTTTCCGTTGAATCACTTGAAACACTGTTATGATTTAATACACTGCTAGTGTTTCTTCTTCATCTATTAAGATCTCTTCAACTTGAGTTTATTGAATGAGAATTAATTGACCATTAATTTTCATTACCTATATGATTTTAAATCAAGATCTGAAAAGTGAGATTTGAATATGCTATAGTTGATTGGTCGTAGGTTTAATCTTGAACGAGAAGTATCATGATTTCCTGTGTAGCTTTTTAGGTTATTGATCTTAATCCTCCTATGTGATTGAATTTATCATAGAACTATAGAAAATTCTCATTTAGGTTTAGTTTTTATATGTCCTAATTGGGATATAGAACATCTCAGTTAATCTGCTATCTTAATAAGAAGAAGAATCACTAGTCTTTCATTAATGAATGATAGAGTGGATTGTTGATGAGATTGGAAATCCTAATTGCCTTCATTACTGAATTAAACTTCGTGTGTTTTTACTGTTATTTTATTTCCGCAATCTATTTTAATTTGTTAATTCTTTAGTTTAGAAATCACCACTTATATTCGTGTGCCAAATAGAAACTAAAGATTAGTTAATTGGTAATTGATAAATCAGTCTCTATGGACGATACTCGGTTTTACCAAAATTATTACAAATTGTGATACGTACACTTGCGTAGCATTTCAAAATTTCACAACAATCATAGTCTATCCCTTCTTCTTGATTGTAACCTTGACCCACCAACATTGCCTTGTTCCTGGTAGTGTTTCCAAACTCATTAAGCTTATTACAAAACACTCACCTAGTTCCAATAAATGTTTTGTCTGAGGGCCTAGGGACCAAGTGCCACACATTGTTTCTTTAAAATTGATGGAGCTCTTCTTGCATAGCAGCTATCCAGTCAGCATCTTTCAATGCTTCTTTGATATTCTTGGATCCAATTTGAGATAGGAAGGTTGTAAATGCAAACATGTTTCTCGCCTTAGATCTTGTTTGAATACTAGAGTCTAAGGGAGTAATCACATATTGAAGTTATAAGATCCATTGTGCTTCTAGTTGGATACTTGAACTGCATGAATGGAGGAACCAGGTTCTTCCATGTTGGATCCATCTTTGACATCAACAGAGGCATGGCTTCCACTTCCTAGTCCAGCTTCAGGAGTGCCTGATACAGTATTTGCAACTTTATGTTCAGCTTCAAGTGGAGTAATGGCAGTACTAGGTTCCTTTGTACCTTCTCGAGACTCTACTATATCTTCTTCATTACTCTGTTTGATTTGACTCATCAAATCAGTCTTTCCATTTGAGATTTATATAGGTTCATTAGAAACTTTTAAAAATACCTCATCTTCAGCTTCATCATTCTATGACTCTTTATTGCCCAACGCATTTGATTCATCAAAGATCACATGCACACTTTCCTCTACACACTGAATTCTTTTGTTCTATACCTTGTATGCTTTTCTATGAGATGAGTAACCAAGGAAGATTCCTTCATCACTTTTTGCATCAAATTTACCCATGGTTTTCTTACCATTATTGAGAACAAAACATTTGCAACAAAATGCTCTTAAGTCAGCTTGGGTTTTCTCCTATTTAGCAATTTATGAGGAGTCTTCTCAAGCAGGGACCTGATCATGCATCTATTTATCATGTGACAAGCAGTGATGACAGCTTTAACCCAACAACTTTTAGACACAACTTGCTATCAACATTGTTCTAGCCATATCTTCAAGTGTCCTATTTTCTTCTCCACAACACCATTTTATTGAGGTGTTCTAGGAGCAGAAAAGTTTTGACTTATACCATTTTCAGCACAAAATTATTCAAACTTGGCATTTTCAAACTCAGTACCATGATCAGATATAATACTCACAATGTGATTTTCTAATTTTAACTGAATCTGTTTCGCAAAGGCATATAACACATGGAATATTTTATCCTTGCTTCTTAAAAATAGAGTCCAAGTAAATCTAGAGTAGTCATCAACAATCATAAAAATATATTTCGTTCCTTCTCTTCTTGGAATCCTCATTGGTCCACAAAGATCCATGTGAAGAAGATCAAGTGGCCTTGAGGTGCTCACTTCTTTCTTTGGATTGAATGAGGATCTAACGTGCTTCCCTTTTATGCAATATCACACGCCTTGTGATCTTTGAACTTGGCCTTCATAGCCCATGGACAAGGTCCTTCGCAGTAAATGTGTTCAGTAATGAAAAACTTGTATGTCCCAGTCGTCTGTGCCAAAGTTTAGCATCATCATCCATATCACTTAGGCATGTCAAGTCACTACCATTCAAAGAATCAAAATATGCAACATATATATTCTTGAACATTTTTGCTATTAGCACCACTTTACCAGTTTTTAGATTGTGATTGTGCAAGAGCAGGACAAGAATTTCACTTCATTTCCTTTATCACATATTTGACACACACTTAACAAGATATATTTTAACTCATTTACATAATACACATTTTTAATTGCATGTGAGAGTGTCTTCCCAATCTTGCTAACACAAAAAATGTACCCTTTCTTGTCATTACCAAAGGACATACTCCCACCTTAAAAGGCCTTGAGTGAGAGAAAATTATTCATTCTACCAGGCATATATTTCGAGCATCCACTATCCATATACCATCTTTGACTACCTTCTCTCACTCTAACCTACAAACAAAATCACTGATTAGATTCGAAAACCCAAACTAGCTTGGGTCCCTTATAATTATAAAATGAGTTGCATCAAGCTTCATTTAGTCCAATCAAGGAAGATAATTTTTCTCTTTCGAGGACCGTGTCCTTCAACTCTGAATTCCTTTTTAACAAAATTCTTATTTTTCTGAAGTGACTGAAATCTAGCTTTGTATACATTCTTGTAATGACCAGTCTGATCGCAATGAGTGCAAAACCAGTTTTCAATCGTAGTGACATATCTGTTATGGAGATTATAAGGGTTTTTTTCTTTTTCAAAATCAAGCCCTTGCCTACATATGCCTTTACTTGTGTACATAGATGTAATTACATCAGAGGATCATGTCTAATGAAGTGCCTTATCAAGATCAATTCTTACCCTTTTTAAACCTTCCAGTAGATGACTGTTCTTTTCTACCTCGGTAGCGAGACTCAGTTTCATTTTCTTAAGCTCCTTCTCAAGCTCCAGTTGAGTCTCACTAGCTATACCTTTTTCATTTGGGGGAGAGTATCCACACAATTTTATATTTGATTTTCTAACAGGATATTTTCTTGAGTTACCTCATCAACCTGTTCTTTTAGATCTATAATGAAAACTACAAAATCATCTCCCTTTTGTTCTAAATCACTAATTTCTTCATTTAGAGTACTTTTCTCTTTAACAAGAACATGATAAGCATCGATTAACACATTTGCCAATGATATAAGTTTCTTTTGAGAATAAACTTTCAAGTTAATCTGAACATTAAGAAAATTTACCTCTTCTTGCTCATCAACATCAGATTTTGCCATGAGTGCAAAGATTGACTCATATTCATAAGGTCCATTGTCAATGGCCATCATTGATGTGTGACCCTGGTTATCATCATCTTCATATTTACTTGAGGAGTCTCCCCAAGCAGCAAGATCTTGCTTCACCAGATCATCAGCCGCATCTCTTATCTTGAACTTCTAATCAAGGACCTAGTTCCTCTTAACAATCATGTCTTTCTGAATGTCCTGCTTGTGAAGAGGACATTGTTTTAATGAAGTGATCAGGTTTCTCACACTTATGGCAATAATTGTCATTTCCTTTGAAGTTCCTGCTGGAGCTTTCTATTCTTGGGACCCTACCATTTTTTCAAACCATCTTTTGAAACTTGCAAGTGAGGTATGCCATATCAGCTTCGTCACTACTTGAGTCACTTTTGGCACCCTTGAAAATCCATTTTTCTCCTTCTTTGCCCCACTTTTTTCTAGTTTTTTCTTAGTTCTCTTCAACTCGCAAGTCTTGAGATTACCAATCAGATCATCAATGATTAGAATCTTCAAGTTCTTGGCTTCATAAATGACATTTACCTTGCTTTTCCAAGAATCTAACAGGACATCAAGTAATTTTCTGACCATTTTGTTTGTTAAAATGACTTCCCCAAGAGAGTGAAGCTTATTTATTATAGAGGTGAACCTGGTATGTATATCTTGGATTGACTTATCCTCTCTCATCTTGAACAACTCATACTCTATGATAAGCAAGTCTATCTTGGACTCTTTTACTTGAGTGGTTCCTTCATGAGCCATTTGGAGAGCTTCCCAGATCTCCTTAGCAGTTACACAAATGAGATACGATTGTACTCATCTGGTCCAATACCACACACAAGGATTTTCTTGGCCTTAAAGTTCTTTTCTACTGCATTTCTATCCACATCAGTGTATTCTTTATTTGTCTTTAGAGTAGTTGTAAAACCATATAGATCTGTGTTCATAAGAATATGATGACCATCACAAATGATGTCCAACAACTCAGAGTCTTCAGCCATAATGAAAACGTGCATCTTTGTCTTCCACCACCCATAGTATTTTTCGTTGAACCTTGGTAGTCTTGTGGTAGATTGTCCTTCCTCTAAGTTTAGTGGAGCAGTCATGAGAAAGATCATTTCTAGGTGTTAACCCTTTTGAAATCACATGCTCTGATATCAATTGATAGAATCTAAGAGTCCACCAAACAGTATAGAGAATCAGGTTCTCTATATGTTCCCTCAAGAAAAATAGAAAGAAAATAACACATAATATTTACGTGGAAAACTCCTTGCTCAATGGATTAAAAACCACGACCTACCAAGTAGAATTTCCAACTTCACTAACTGAGCATCTTCAGATTACAACCTATTGCAACCTAGGAATTAAACTATTAATCTCTCACCCCTTACAATACTTCTATTGTAAGCCCTTTACAATAACTTTATTTCAAACCTACAAACCTTGATTAACTCTAGCCAAGAACACAAACCAACAAAAGGTTGAAATTTGTCCTACTATGAAACTTCTTAAAAGTAGTGTAGGATTACAATAAAGAACAAAAGACAAAGACTCAAAACAAACTAAAGGACTTAGACATCTTCAGTGTCGGGATCTGGTCTTCAGTTTGTAAAGGCTTTGTTCTTGGAAGCATTTGGAGAAACTTCTGGCGGCTGAACTTGCACAAGTGATTTTAGGTTTTCAAGTGCTACCATAAATCTTGTAATATGTTGTATATATATTGTGAAGCATGTGTGAGGAGATAGGGACAATTCATTCCTTGGTTTGACAACTAGCAAACTGCAGCAGAGCTGATGTACTTTTGCCATTGAATAGTACACTTTATAGGTTGTAAATGTTGACTATACGATAACCAAGGGAACGGATCGCAGACCAGGTCCCTGTCTGGTTCCTCAAAAGTTTGGTAAATCATTAAAACACAAAATGACATAACTTATCAAAAAGTAATGAATTCGGTCGTCAAATCCTTTTCAACTCTCCTTCAATGCTCCCTAGGTCAAAAGTCCTCTCCAAAATGTGTTTAGAATGTATTTATAACATATTCCAAAAGTTCCGAGACAAAAATACCCTTAAAATAGCGAACTAAAAAATCTGCCCAAAAATGGCATGTCGCCCCGCGCAGTGCCCCGCGGCGAGCCAAATATTCTGGAACCTCGGTTTTTTTCATTTTCTTCACTTTTTAGCATGTATAATCGGTCCTCGAACCCCAAACTCGATCCCGATTTGTACGTTGAACTTTTACTCAGACTTCAAAGTCCTACAATCTTCAATGTAATCTCCAAACATGATCGTTTGCTCGGAAACAAGACCTACACAAGAAAACACACGTAATAAGTATAAAATCTTACATTATAGCTCAAACACGATTAAAGTATAGTCAATAAAAATGTGAAATATTGTTTAAAATCCATGTTTTTAACCTCTCATAAATACCATTCCTTTGTGGTGAATGGAGAATGTGATAAAGTGGTTGCTTGTTAATTTTTGTATGGAGAGGCACAAAAGTATAATTAAGATAAAAGGGTGACAATGAGATGATTTTGGGTTAATTCGAGTGGTTTGTGGTAGATGAAAATTGTTCGTGTGTCTTCTGCATTGATGTGTAAAAAAATGGAGATTAAAGGAGTTTGTTGTATTATTTTATTCTGAAGAAATTTGTTGTGTTTGAAATGTGATTAAAAAATTAAAAAAACAATGGCTTCCACCACCATTTTGGTGCGATCAATGTTGAGGAATTCCATTTTGAAGCCTAAATATGTACTTTTATATTGTCCCTTTCTTCCCTTTTTTGGTAATTATTTTACCAACGAAATGTCCCTCTACTTTACCCCCAACAACTGTCCCTCTAGCCGACTTATTAATCAGATTTTTGTGTATATTTGGTCTTTTTTTGGGTTTGAAAATTGGTTATTTTTGTATAATGTGTCACGCACTGGATAGCTTACTATTGATTATAAAGTAAATGTGTCACGCACTGAAGCTTTGCTAAGGATTTCTCATGTATATATGTGATATGATGTTATAGTTGTATAATATCAGTCGTTTGATGTATTAAGTGAAAAAATTATAGTGTAAATTGTATTGCTTTATAAAAGGTTTGGTTTTGTAATTTAAAGTTTGTTTAACTAATCCTTATAGGAGTATAATTTAATACAATATAATATGAAGTAATTGATAAGAACCAATCAACCATCCAATAACAAGCTATAATTTCAAGTAATGGCTGATGAGAAACATTAATATTGGGTTCTTATGAACCTAATGTTTTCGAAACAAAGTATAAAATTATATGTGAGAAATCACAAATTTTAAAATATAGTAAATTTTGAACCCACAATTTCCAAAGGACAATATTCAGTGAGATTGAACGCATTAAATAAAATTAAAAAATCCTTGATTTGTCTCTATTTCAAGCCTAGAGAGCACTTTGATTATACAAGCGGCTCATCTATTTTATTTCTAATGCAATGTTTCTTTTACTGCCATATTAATAACATTTGATCTAAATTTCCCTAGAGTCAACACTTACGCACCAGTTATACCAAATTTATCATACAAGCAAAATCGAAATTTCAGACGTTCCTGCATTTCATAATACGTTTTCTACCCTCATATAAATCTTATCATTTCTTCAAAAGCATCCAACCAAATTATTCCATTGCTATAGCCTATATACAACATCCAAATATATATACACATAAATTTCTAGACTTTGCAAGTTTCCTCGAAAATATGTATTTCAAATAGTAAATAGCTAAATCCACCTAAGCAAAATTATGACAACATTTCCCATTTACAGCTCGGGCATTACCATTTCAGCATCAAAGATAATCTAGTTAAAGTTCATCTCAATTGTCTGAACATGATCATTAGGTAGATTCACGAGGACGGGCAGCCCAGAGTGAACTCAGAGCACGAAGACGTTGAAGATACTCCCCGAAAGCAAGTAAGCCCCTAGCTGTTTGGTGCGTTGTCAAAATAATAGACATTTGTTGTAGTGTTTGTTGTCGAAGGTGATCCGCCTGTTTACATATCAAAGCAACAATATACATATCATTCAAGAAAGTCTCAACATGTGTATAGAGTTGCTGGAATAATTGTTTAAACAGTTCTTTTTATGCTATTTTGTAATGACCTTATACAGTCAAATATCTAGACAAACAAACATCTCCATGACAACGTTGTTTGTCTAGATATTTTTTAGTTGCTATAGTGAAATTCTGTTATAGAGAATATATAATATAACATAACATAAAAATTGGTTTCAAAGCAAACATGGTTGTTATAGTGAAATGTTGTTACAAATGATGGTTGTTATAGAGAGTTGACTGTATATAAGCATGTCTGGTATAAATGTATATTTGATTAGTATTTCCATCATTTAGCAGATTTTTAGTTGTAATTGAAAGACCATAGGAAGAAACTTAATATATACTTGTTGGACGTATGCATCAGTTTCTTTCAGAATTATAATCATCTTTAGACTTGATTTTTTACGATACTGAATGACTATGGAGCGTTGGCACGAAGAATGAAAATGACAGTACGGTGCACTACAATGAAGTGAGACAAACCTGGTTAACAAAGCTCTCTAATGCTTCTAAATTTTCCATGGAAGAAACCATTTGGGAAGTGTAACTTCCAGCACCTGTGGTCATATTTAGGATGTTCTGGGCCAGAGTCTGCTGAAGTTTATCCATTCCCTGTGTGAGAGCATCTTCTGCTTGCTGGCAACAGTGTCGCAGATTACAGACTTTAATGATTTGCTGATCGGTCAAGGGCTCGAGTTGTGGCATTACCACCTGTTTAAAGTTGTAATACAATTTGAAAATTCGTGTTCATAAATGTTGAAAGAAAAAACATCACCATGATTTGAATACTAAAGGGCAGTGCGCATGAAGGTAGATCATTGTAGTTCTTAGTCTAGCAGCACGTATGTTTGGATGACGATATTCAATGCTTTCCATTTGGTGATGAATGAAAAAAAAACTGTAGGGTGTTGATATTCATAAATAGTGCTTATTTGATATTTTACCATTGAGTTTAAATGAGTGCAGGGATATGAGATAGGAACAAATGAATAGGTCTACAAGAGCTCCTTTAGTCACCGATTTCGAATATGCTTTTTTATTTGTGATTACTACTATACTACAAATCAAAGTAACTTTAAGTTTACTTGAGATCATAGTTCAGCTTCAGCAAAATATCTAAATGGATGCTATACCATTTGACTAGTTTTAGATGCAAAATGATCAATTTGTGCCTAGTTCAGGAAATTTATGTATGAATGAGAAACTAAGCAAGTGATGGTAAAATAGTCTTCAAAAGAAAGTAGTGAAAATACATACATTTATGAGTTCTGATGGCTTGAATCCTCCAATCCAGAGGAAAAAGCGCTCAACGGAAGTTCTCCACATCCCAGACATTAAGTAAAACACATCAGCCTTGGCGGCGTCAGCTTTCATGCGGAAGAGATTGAAATAGTGGCTTAACACATTTTCTACCAGCAACGGAAGCTCCATATCGCTTACAGGAGACTGCAAAATACTCCGCAATTCTGCATTCTTTTTTTGTTGCTCTTCCACCCAGTGGCTGTATTCCATCTCGAATGCAGCTATTCCTGCATAGGCAGCACAACTTAGGAACAAAATTTCTATAATTTAATAGCATGAATGATTAGCTAATGAAATTTCAATGATATCAGCACACTTGGGACGTGCTCGTCTTGTTAGTAAGAGGAAAATATGAGACACAACCTAATGAAACACTGTAAGTAGTCTATACTTTCGCAAAGTGCGTCTCCTTTAGAAGGATGGCTAAAGTATACTTTAAGATTTTAACGGAACAATGTAATGGATACCCTTTCAATTTGTTAAAGAACAGCTTCCTGCAAAGGCACATAAATGTTCAAGAAACAACTTAAAACTCTGCACCTATAAACTATTCTTATGTTATCATAATCATCAATTAAGCTTAGAGATTAATATAAACAATGGGAATATAGTAAGAAAAGAAAACATGAATTTTCCATAGTTTCAACTGCAAATTGGTAGATCACTCAACACGGAATCAGTAGTTAAGCTAGTGATGCAAAGATAAAAACGAAAAGTAAACTATCGAGTGAGAACTCCTATATACACACACCTGGATTAATTGTTCCTAATAGCTCCATATTGCTATTTGAACCTAACATGTATAGTCCCTGCAATAAGCAATTTAGTAATGTCAGCGGACATGATAAAATCAAAATGAGAGCACAGATATAATATATATACATACATAATATGTGTCAGTAAGAAATGTTCAAGGGATGATGTCCCTGACCTGTTGTCTAGCTCTCTCAAGCTCCAATTCGAGTTGGGCAAGCTTCAAACGGCTAGTTTCCAGCTGCTGAACATAAGCCTGTGAAAAAGGAATCCAGAGAAACTTTATGACTAATATTTCTTAAACATCTATATCTGCAAGGAATTTTATGAGTAAACTTCCTTTACCTTTTTCCGCATACGGCTTTTACGGGCAGCTTCACGATTTTGCGCTAAACGTCGTTGCTGTTGTCATTCATTCGATATGAAAATGTATTTACATCAGAGGTTACTCTTTCAGTATTTCTACTTATTCATTTGGATTTTATTTATTTCCATATGATACATAAACCGAAAAGGAGAGAGTCGGGGCACCCACCTTGTCTGAAGTACTCCTCGGTGCTTGATTATCCCCAGAGCCAGAGGGTATATGTTGTTCACCGGATGTATACCCCGACTAAATAACCACACGTAGGTATCAGCCTGACAACTATAGTAACTTGAATTCTATAAGCCTGAAGAAGGATATATGTTGTTTTTACCTTGTCATCTGGCCTGTCGTTTGGCTGTGAAACCATACATGGATCGGTGCTAGACATAATGTCACCTCTAAACGCGTCTTCCCACACACTCATCTGGTGAAATGGTTCATATATGCCCATCCTTCTTGTGGGGGCAAATTGAGTTGTTGGAGAAATCATGTTCATTGCCTGAATTCAACAAACAGATAATAATTATATAAATTAGATGCGACTGCAGAAAATCCATGCCTAGAAAGCTAAGTCAAAGTATCATAGGAGGGAAAACAAATAGCTATTACATAATGAGATTCGGCAGATAAACGAGGCATTTTAAGATTACATTAAACAAAAGAGGCTGCTGCGGCCAGATCACTAAGACATAAGCGTACAGCAACTCTAGCGATGAAATCTTCCATGTGCTTGAAAGGACAAAGTTTCTAATATGAATCTACGACATGTTAATAGACTGAGTTTCTGCCTAAAATGAATATAATTTTCATCGACTATGTACTAAGGAAAATGTTATTGCATAAACAAAATTAACAATTTAAGGTAGGTTGAAGAATAACATTGGCCTTTTTAGTTGGAAAAAAATAGAAAGGAGCACTTATCATTTGTTTATCCATTCATCAAAGCGAAAATCTTTTAAAGTTGCAGACTAATCTCCAATGTTCAGTGGGCTACTCTAGGTGTCATGACTTGTAAAGCATATGACTATTAAACTACATATACACCTCGATCTTCTTAAGGAAATCATGGACTACTTCTCTCTGAAATGGAAAGGGAAACCGCGGAAGAAATAAACGACAGATTCCAGTAAGGAAATCAACAAAGAGGAACAAGGAAATCAACAGAACTGTTAAAATGATGGATAAACTGAATTAGCCTATGCATATGAATATTGGGGAGTATTATATTCTTCTTCACATACAAACACATAGACACACCAAGAGCAACATGACGATTTACTTGGACTTTCACCTTTTTTTCCTTTTGAACTCTCAACTGTTCCGGGATTGCCAACTATTGTATATACAAAACGATGAATGTAACTTATGGAAAATGATCATTTTCAACCTTAAGCTAAGTAAAAGTTGTGGTAAACTATTTTCATACTCACCCATATTCTAAGGCAAAATGAAAATTTTGATCTGCCTAAAAGCACAGGAAAACTGGAATTACAGAGTGGATTATCGTTCATAATAAACTCTAAATCTTAGAATATGGTGCATCAACAAATTCGGAAGACCCTGTTCTTGACTCAACCTTTGACAAAGAAAAAGGTGTTACTATAACCTTAGCAATACATGTAATCAAAGTTGTAACATTGCAATTTCTAAGCATTACATGACTATGTTTCACTAATAGTTTTCCAAGATGTTTAATCTTTTCAAACAAAACAAGAAATTGAGCAAAGAAAAGAATAGTGGGAATATATTCAATTAAGAGACTAACCTGTTCATCAGTAGTGTTGAAGACACTCTTCTTGACAATTAGAGGCAATAACTGGTTCTTTGGTATTTAAAGAAACCTTAATTAATTCAAACTAAAGAGAATTAAAAACCACTTCATGGATATGAGAAAGAAATATGAGCAGACGTGTGTAAACATTGTACAATTATATATATATATATATATTAATGAAAAAAACTCTAATAAAAATTAATACAATCTTATATGATATATAAGCCTAAAATTAACACTTTTCTTTTCTCTTTCCGGCCGACTGTCCGATAACCCCCTGTTTCTATTCATTTCCCAGAAACAAAAGGCAACAAATACTGTTACTGAGACCTATCTTTTTCCCTTCTCCCTGCCCGAGAAACAGCCTGTCTGCAGCCCTTCTCCTTAACCGAATTTCTTAAGTCACTTAACGAGGCCAACAGGCTTGAAACAGTGTTGTCTTTTTCTTTTTTGTCCCTTCTTGTCAAAAGAGAAAGCACAGCACTTTCTCAGTTCCTTTTATTTTCTTTCATTGCCCGAAAATAATTAAACGTTTATCATTTATCCAAGAACAAATAAAAGGTTTTTTTAACTCGCCAACAGTCTCATAATGCGTGATATATGAATACGGACATCATATCACCAACAATCAGGTAATCTTGCGCCAGTTAACAACTCCACAATCTATTATGATCAGTAGTGGTCACCGCATTCCAATTCAAGGATTTGACCACACCCTTACCTCACCACCACATCTCCACTTTTCTCTTCAAAACGTTCTTTATGCACCAAATATCATCAAAATTTTAATTTCTGTCAGAAAATTTGACACCGATAATTCTGTCTCAATTAATTTTGATCCATTTGGATTTTCCGTAACGGACATCCGTACCGGAAAACTCCTTACAAGATGCAATAGTGAGGGGGACCTATATCATTTCCTACCCATATTCATTGCTAGTGTCACTCCTCTCACCGTTTTAACAATCATATCTCCCTCTACGTCGCATAGTAGACTTGGTCATCCGGGTTCTCACTTTTTTTATTTGTAAGATAGAATAATTTTCCTTAGGGATTTATTTCATTAATCACAATATATATAGTTGTACATAGAAGGTTCCTAATACAGTAAGAATCCTAACTTACCTTAATTGATTGATTCATAATACAATAAGAATCCTAACTTACCTTAAATATACATCTATCATAATTACAAAATATTCGGAGAATATTCGCTAATACTCCCCCTCAGACGGAGCGAGAGGAGGCCGAACGCTAAGGCTGGATCGAAAGTCGGTGAAGAGTTGTCTCGGTAGTCCCTTTGTGAAAATATCTGCATACTGATATGAGGAAGGCACGTGTAATATTTTGACCTGACCAAGGCGACCTTCTCTCGTACAAAGTGGATATCCATCTCAATATGCTTTTTCCGCTGATGTTGGATCGAATTGTGAGACATGTAGATGGCAGATATGTTGTCACAATAGATTATAGACGCCTTTCGCAGTGGACACTGGAACTCCAAAAGAAGATTTCGGAGCCAACAGATCTCAGCAACGACATTAGCAACGTCGCGATACTCTGCTTCAGCACTCGAACGGGATAGCGTAGCCTGCCGCTTGGCGGACCATGAGATAAAATTATCCCCAAGAAATACACAGTAGCCTGAGGTGGAGCGACGTGTATCTAGGCATCCTGCCCAATCTGCATCCGTGTAAGACATCAACTTGTTTGGGGCAGTGGGGTAGAGATGTAGTCCAAAGTCCAGTGTGCCCTTAACGTATCTGATAATACGTTTGAGGGCCGCAAAATGGGACTCTCGAGGGTCGTGCATAAACAGACAAACCTGCTGAACAACATAAGCAATATCTGGTCTAGTGAATGTAAGATACTGCAGCGCACCTACAAGACTCCGGCGCTGAGCTTGAATTTCGAATCAACCGGAGTTGGCATAATTTTACAATTTGCCATCTTAGCCCTGTATACTATCTCTTCTACATATTTACGCTGACATAAGAACATAGTAGCTGCAGATCTGGTCACTGATATATCCAAAAAATAACTCAGGTTGCCCAAGTCAGTCATAGCAAATTCAGTTTTGAGTAGAGCAATGATTTGATTCTTCAAACCGTCGGATGAGGCAATAAGAATAATGTCATCCACATATAATAGCAAATAAGCAGTGTTGCTACCTCGATGAAAAGTAAAGAGAGAGTTATCACACCTGCTACATATAAACTCGATCTGTGGAAAATACCTGGCAAAGCGATCATACCAAGCGCGGGGTGCCTGTTTCAAGCCATACAATGACTTTCTGAGACGACATACAAACTGCGGCACTGCCGGATGAACAAAGCCAGGGGGCTGATGCATGTATACAGTTTCTTTCAAATCCCCATATAGAAATGCATTCTTGACATCAAGCTGATGAATCAGCCAATGCATGCCCATAGCAATACTGAGAACAATCCCAATAGTGGACGGTTTAACAACCGGACTGAATGTATCTCCATAATCAATACCCTCCTGCTGATTAGTGACATTGGCAACCAGTCTTGCCTTATACCATTCTAAGTCACCACTATCTCTGAACTTGTAACGAAATAGCCACATACACCGGATAAAATTCACATCGTCTGGTCTAGGTACCAAATCCCAAGTGTTCTGCTTGGTTAAAGCGTTAAACTCCTCGCACATGGCCGCATTCAAATTAGGGTCCAGTTTTGCTAGTTTTGGATTTTTTAGAATGGGTTATAAGGTTTGTGTGGATAGGTTGAAGTGAACCTTGAGTTTGAAGATCCCGTGTTGTGCACGAGTCTCTATGCGATAGGTAGGCAGCAGTGGGAGGTCTGGACTGGGAGTTTGGGGCTGCATAGGTACTGGTTCTGAAGGTAGTAGTGGCTGCAGGTCGATAAGGGGCTGCGAACTTGCTGCTTCTGGAGGGGTGGTGGTTAGTCTCGGGTCGATGGTTGGTCGAGCAGTGGAGGTGTCGAGCAGTGGGGGGTTCGATCGAGAGAGAGGGGGTGTTTGGTTGGCGATGACACCGGACAATGTGGGTGGCGTAGCTGCTGGAGCAGTCTGCAAATGAACTGGAAACTGCCGGAGACACATCGAATGGATTATAGGAGACAGATGAGACTCATCTAAAAATGTGTAATCCATGGTTTGGAATTTTCGAAGGTTTGAAAATGGATAGTTCATCTCGTCGAATGTGACGTGACGTGAGATGATGACCTTACGAGTGGTTATGTCATAGCACAAGTAACCCCGATGATTCGGTGAGAAACCGATGAATACACATGGCATGGTGCGTGGGGCTAGTTTGTGAGATGCAGTGGAGGCCAGGTTGGGGTAGCATAGGCAACCGAAAATGCGTATTTGGTCATAAGAAAGGAACCTACGGTATAAGATTTTAGTTAGGGTCTTGTTTTGGAGAGTGCTGGTTGGTAAAATGTTAAGGAGGTATTCTACCATTTTGACAGCGTAGACACCAGAATGACGGTGGAAGACTGCCATGAAAGAGAATGGTACGTACCATGTTATTGATGGTACGGATGATTCTTTCAACTTTGCCGTTTTGAGAGGAAGTGTAAAAAACAAAAAACCATGCCTTATTTAGAGCAGAAATTGTGAAATGCCGAATTATTAAATTCACATCCATTATCACATTGAAAATATTTTATAGATTTTTCAAACTGTATTTTGATGAATTTTTGTAATTCAAGGAACTTGGCAAACACTTCAGATTTGAACTTTAGTGGGTAGATCCATACAAAGTGTGAAAAATCATCTAATAATACTAGATAGAATTTGTGACCCAAGGAACTGACAACCGGAGATGTCCACAAATCAGCATGAACAATATCAAATGGAGAAAAAGTAACATTGTTGGATGACATAAATGGAATACGAGTATGTTTGCCAAGCAGGCAAGAAAAACAGTGTTGGGCAAATTTTCTATTATTACATTGAATACGTTTATTAGTCCTAGGAATATTAAAAACAGAATCTCCTGGGTGTCCGAGTCTGTTATGACAAGTTAACGGAGAGATAGCAGCAAGGGAGACATGTGAATGAGTTCTGACAGCAGAAGATTGAGTGAAGGGGTAGAGGTCTCCCACACTATTGCATCACATAAGGATTTTCACGGTATTGAGATCCTTCACAGAAAAACCAAAAGGGTCAAATTCGACAGACACAGAATTATTGCGAGTGAATTTTCTAACAGAGATTATATTTTTAATAATGTTAGGGGCAAAAAGGGCGTGATTTAGGGAGAAAGGCGGGTGGGGATGTTTGGTATGTGTGTTATCATAACCTTCAATTGGAATGCGATAAACGACAGTAATAAATTGAGGACACTTTAATCGAAGTAGTTGAGATAAGTTACCTGACGACCAAGTGAGGTGAGATGTGGCTCCGGTGTCCATGTACCAATTGTCGTCGGGCTGTTGAAGGTTTACGGTGCTGAAGGCCTGGCCCAAATCAGTAGGGACCAGGCTGCTGCCATGCGGGTGCTGCTGGACCGAGGCTATGTGGGCCTGCTGCTGCTGCAGGTGGGCTTGCATGTTGGCTGGGAAAGAGCCCAATAGGCCACTGGACCAAGCAGGATGCTGGAACTGGGCCGCTGCATGGGTAAGGGCAGGTAGGCGAGGCCCAGTTCCCGGTATTGGGCCAGGCTGGCGGTCCAGCCCATTGGAAATAGGCAAGAGTTGGGCCTGGCTGCTGGTTGCGTTGGCCCTTGTCGTGGCCCTTGCCTTTGTTATTATTGTCGCGGCCTCTGTCGCCACACCCTCCATCGCGGGACTGCTGCTGGTGGTCTTATGGTGGTGGCGGGGTGGTGTTGGTCGTCGGTGGTGTCATCCCGTCAACGGCTAATGCCTTTTGATTATGCTCATCTTGTTTAGCACATCGAGTTTCTTCCAACAATAGTTGTGAACGTGCCTTGGTGAAACTTGGTAGTGGGTCGGCCTGTTGAATCATCGTTGCAAGTGTATCGTATTCACCTTTCGGTAAACCAACAACTAATTGAAGTACCATCTTGGTTTCCGAAACAGATGTCCCGAAGTTGAAAAGTTGGTCGGCTATGAGTTTCAGTTGTTTGCAATATTCATACATGTTAAAATTCTCGAGGCGCGTATTGTTGAATTATTCTTCTAAATACACAGCCCGAGTATTTTTGTTATCCTGAAAGATTTCTTCCAACCGTACCCAAAGGTCACGTGCTATGGCACATGTTTTCATGATAGTACACAACAAGTCTTTTGAGATGGTGTCGTATATCCACTGTTTGACGATGGCGTCAAGGCGACGCCATGTTGATTCGGCAATATCGGTGGGATGAGGAATAGAATCATCAATATGGTCGAGCATGTTGTACGTACATGTATGAATATAGAATAGTTCTGTCCACATGAAATATTGACAGTCTTCTTGGTCAAGAATTATAGGGATAGAGTTCTTGATGTTTGTAACGGCGAAAGTCGGGTGAAAAGAAGACGATGATCGTTGAGAGGAGTTGTCAAAAGTGCCAGTGGAAGAACAGGAATTTGTGGGGGAAGACATGGTAGCTGCCGGTATTGCCGTCGACCGAAGGGAAAATCGAGGGGGGGTCGGCGACTGTTTTCTAGAGAGATGAGAGTAGGGATTAGGTTTAGGCTTTTGATACCATGTAAGATAGAATAATTCCCCTTAGGAATTTATTTCATTAATCACAATATATATAGTTGTACATAGAAGGTTCCTAATACATTAATAATCCTAACTTACTTTTATTGGTTGATTCATAATACAATAAGAATCCTAACTTACCTTAAATATACATCTATCATAATTACAAAATATACAGTGAATATTCGGAGAATATTCGCTAATACTCTTTGAAATCAAAATTTAATCAAATGCAACAAAAGGAATCTTTCTCATAGTTGCTCCTTGTGTCAGTTAGGAAAACACGTTAGACTACCATTTACGACTTCTATGAGTACTACTTTCTCTTCATTTGATATTATTCATCCTGATGTATGGACATCTCCCATAACTAGCAACTTAGGCCACAAATACTATCTGATATTTTTAGATGATTTCTCTCACTTTCTTTGGGTCTATCCACTCAAACTCAAATCTCAAGTGTTCTCCAAATTTGTTGAGTTTCATACACTGATTAAAATACAATTTGAAAAAGATATAAAATCGTTTCAATGTGATAATGGGCGTGAGTTTATTAAATTCCTCCTTTCATAATTTGTGTGCGGCTAACGACATGATTTTTCGTTTCTCATGCCCCCATACCTCCCCTGAAAATGGCAAAGCCGAAAGAATTCTTCGTACCATTAATAATGTGATTCATACCCTCATTTTTCATGCGTCTCCCCCCCTATTTTTTGGGTATATCAATTAAAAATGGCAGAAAACATTCTCAACATTCTACCTACCCGTGCGATTCAAAAATAGAGACACCCACCGAAATACTCTACCGTCGGATCCCCACCTATGACCATCTTAGAATTTTCGATTGTCTGTGTTACCCCAATATGACATCCACCACACCTCACAAATTAGCACCCCAGTCTACTCCGTGTGCTTTCCTATATTTCCCGTCAAACCATAGGGGATACTTGTGATATGAGTTCTCCACCGACAAAATTATAATTTCACGTCACCTTTGTCGAATATGTCTTCCCGTTTGACAACATCAAAAAATTCCAAGTCACTGATTACCAATTCCTCAAAGATTCGGACCATCACCGCTTGTCCAACAAACATTCCGTCATGCTGCCACTGTTCCGGCAGCGGCACCAAATACCATTACCGGCGGCCACCTGCATCTGCCAGTCACCACTGGACTCCAACGCATTGCCACCACTAGACACCATCACCGCCGGTCACGGAATCCCCTGTCAGCCGGTCCACTGGTCCACCGTCACCTCTATAAACTTCTGTCACTGCCGGTAGTCCGCCGGTGTCGTCACTGCCACAGCCCAACACCACAACTATCATCTCTGCCGCGACACCACCCCCGACAACATACACCACACAATCAGGCCCACCTTCCAGATCAGCACCATTGTCGCCTACGACAACCCAGCATATACCCTCACCTCCGACGTCTCCGGCAACCCAACAAGTACCAGTACCCTCACCTCCACCTATCAACATCACCGTCGACACACACCACTGGCATAACCCATATCTGATAACCAGCAGTTATCACACCCGCACCCACACCCTGGCCTGCCACCTAGCAGACCCACAACGCACACCCCTGCTCTTTCGCACCCTATAACAACCCGTGCCCAACACGGGATTTTCAAACCCAAAATCCATTTTAACATATCGACTCAGACAATATCCCCAATTCCCAAAACCCAAAATTGGCCAAACTAGACCCGAATTGGAATGTAGCCATGTGTGAGGAATTTAATACTTTAACGAAATAACACACTTGAGATTTGGTTCCTAGACCGGAGGGGGTGAATGTGATCAGATGCATGTGGTTTTTTTATCACAAATACAGAGACAGTGGTGACCTTGAGAGATATAAGGCAAGACTTGTGGCTAATGGCATAAATCAGCAGGAGCTCATTGATTGTGGTGAGACTTTTAGTATGGTTGTTAAACCAGCCACAATTCGCACAGTTCTGAGTATTGTTATGGGTAAGCACTGGTCGATTCATCAGCTTGATGTAAAGAATGTCTTTCTACATGGGGATTTAAAAGAGATTGTGTACATGAACTAGTCGTCAGGGTTTGTACATCCTACGACACCTCAGTATGTATGTCGTCTCCGTAAGTCACTTTATGGCTTGAAACAGGCCCCCCGATCATGGTATGACCGCTCTGCACAGCATATTTTGCAGATTGGGTTTGTATGCAACAAGTGTGACAATTCTCTATTTATTTTTCATCGAGGTATTAGCATTGCATATTTGTTATTGTATGTTGATGATATTCTGCTCACCGCCTCATTCGACTTCTTGAAAAATGAGATCATTGCACTACTCAAAATAGAATTTGTTATGACTGACTTAGGGAAGTTGAGCTATTTCTTGGGGATTTCAGTGACCAGGTCTGCCGATACTATATTTCTTTATTAGCAAAAGTATGCAGAGGAGATTGTCTAGAGGCTAAAATGGAAAATTGCAAAATCATGTCTACTCCAGTTGACTCTAAATCAAAGCTGAGTGCTTTGGATGGTGATCTCGTGTCCGATCCCACTCTCTACTGAAGTCTTGTAGGTGCACTACAGTACCTCACTTTTACCAGACTTGATATTGCTTATGTTGTTCAGTAGGTATACTTGTTTATGCATGCCCCCATGGAGCCTCATTTTACTGCCCTTAAACGTATCATCCGATATGTTAAGGGCACGCTTGATTATGGCTTGCATATATACCCCTCAACACCGACCAGATTATTGTCCTATTCGGATGCTGATTGGGCAGGTTATCCGGACACGCGACGTTCCACATCAGGCTACTATGTATTCTTAGGGGATAATCTTATTTCTTGGTCTGTCAAGAGACAACCCACATTATCCCATTCCAGTGTAGAAGCAGAATACATAGGTGTTGCTAATGTTGTTGCTGAGATCTGTTGGCTTAGAAACTTTCTTCTGGAGCTTCAGTGTCCATTACGTAAGGCTTCTTTAATTTATTGTGATAATATATCTGTTGTATACCTTTCTCATTATCCGGTTCAGCACCAGAGAACCAAGCATATTGATATGGACATCCACTTTGTTCGTGAGAAGGTTGCTCTTGGTCATATCAGGGTATTGCATGTGCCTTCTTCATATCCATGCCCCAACCCTGCTTTTGGTCATATCAGGGTATTGCATGTGCCTCTAATTCCACATACATCCGTTCAAAAGCCGTTGTTTTAGCCAACTTAATCGCAAGTTTTTCCTCCTTCCTGTCCATATTATACAATTCCCTATTCGTCCACTTCTCTACCCCGTCCTTGCTTTCTACCAATTTCACATACGTTCTTTCTTCGCTTCTACATTCTCTTGAACTTTATCATTCCACTACCAGTCCCATCGATGCCCACCACGGCTACCCCTCAAGACCCCAAGTACTTCTCTAGCTACCTTTCAGATGCAACTGGACGTCCTGTCCCACATACCGGTCACATCTCCACTACTCCCCCAGGCCTCTTTGGCCATCAACCTCTCCCCCATCTCCTCTGTACTAGCCACAGTCAAATTCCCCCATTTGATTCTTAACCTATCATCCACAACCCTCTTCTTCTCCACCTTGATCTCTAAATCCATCACCAAAAACTTATGTCGGGTTGTAAAATCCTCCCCCGGAATAATCTTGCAGTCTTTACAAAGACTTTTGTCAACCTTCCTAAGAAGCAAAAAGTCTATCTGAGTCTTAGCCACTGAACTAAGATACGTCACCAAGTGCTCCTCCATCTTTAGGAACCTCGAATTGGCTATCGCCATCCCAGAAGCTCTAGCCAACTCCAAAAGTGAGACACATCCCCCATTCATGTCCCCGAGGCCAAAGCCTCCATGTACGTCATCATAACCCCTCGGAAGTGACCCGATATAACCATTGAAATCCCCTCCTATAAATAACTTCTCGGTGGGTGGTATACCTACATCATCTAAATCCTCCCAAAAACGCCTTTTCTCCTCTTCGTCCAAGCCCGCCTGTGGCGCGTAAGCACTAATAATATTCATAGTACACCCTCCAATTACCAACTTAATCGCCATCATCCAGTCATTGGCCCTTCTAACCTCTATCACATGATTTCTTAGCTCGCTGTCAACTAAATTGCCTACCCCATTCTTATACCGCGATCTACCCGAGAACCGTAACTTATATCCGCCCACATCCTTAGCCCTAGGTCCTACCCATTTGGTCTCCTGGACATATTCTATATTAATCCTCATCTTCTTAAGAATCTTAACTAGCTTTATGGATTTCCCCGTTAAAGTCCCAATGTTCTAAGTCCTTATCCTTAACCTAGCATCTCCCATACCTGACATACCCAGCCTACCCTTCGTCCCCACCCTCGTCCGAGAACATGACCCTAGTCTACCAATAGTAACCAACGCCACTAAAGCAGCTATAAAATAATAGATTACTCTAATGTATATCCTAACACAAGAAGATATCTAAGTGAAAACACAAGTTAACCAGAATCTAGAGGCAAGTAAAGCCACTACGACAAGAAGAGTAGATGCAAGGACGTAAAGTCACAAATCAGTACAACAAAATGACAAAATTGAACAGTAAAGATAAATATAAGGAATGGATACGAGTGACTGGAGGTACCAACTCCAGTTGAATCAAATATGTTCGCCTGCGATAATCACTGTTCACCAATACTGTTTACCGACACCGGATGTACTGTTCGCTACAAAGTCGGGTCCCTGGCCGGATCAGTGCTGTGCAATTGTATGGCTTCATTCACTACCATAAATTGTTCACTATCGGAGAATATTGTTCACCGAAGAATACTGTTCACCAGAGAATACTGCTCATCGAAAAATATTGTTCACATCCGGAGTCTGTCGGTTAGTGAGACTTATGCAGATCTGACCGGAAAACCTATTGGGTAGGGGTTTCCGGCAGAGGAGAAAAGCAATTGATGGGGGAAAGAAGAAAGGATGAAAGACTAGCCGGAAATCGTCCCCACCAAAAAACTCTGGCCGAAAAACATTCCAACCAGAAGACTATGGCCGGAAAGCTTTGCCAACAGTCGGGAAACGCGTACCTGGTCGGAGAAAACACCTGAAAATCAATACAGTGTACTTTGGCACTGTTCACTGCCGGAGAAAACACCAGAAAATCGCTGCCAGTTTTTATTCGTCGTCGGCGCCTGTCGGAGCAATTGATACCTGTGTAGATCTGGCCGAAAAATACTGGTCTCCGATTACCGGGCAGAGTGGCGCACCAAGGTGGGGTGGCGTTACCGTCGGTGAGGGTGGCGGGGCAGAGGGTGGGGGCTAGGTACGTGTTATCGTTGCAAGTCAAAGAAAGTTCAGAGGAGAGAGAAAGAGAAATACTTCAGAGAGGGAGAGAGAAAGAGCATCCCTTCATCACCGAAGTATGGCTAATACAGTTTAACTCCCACTTGCCCTACCCAATTCTCAAATTTCTATTTCATATTTTTTTTACTTTTATAAAAAAATATGAATTTTTTTTCTTACCTCCCCTCCGCCCTACCCACACCTACCCCCCACCTCATTTCCCTACCCCATCCTATTTAATATTTTTTGTTACTTTTATAAAAAAATATTAAAAATATGAAATTTTTTCTTACCTCCCCCCTACCCCTCTCCACCCCCACCCCATTCCTCAAATTTCTATTTCATATTCTTTTTACTTTTATAAAAAAAATTATTAAAAATATAAAAAAATCTTACCCCCCGCCTCCCACACCGCTCAAGTTTTTATTTTATATATTTATTTTACTATATATAAAATTTTATTAAAAAATAAGAAAATTTTTCAGTACCCCACTACCCCTGCCCTCCCACCCCACCCCCAAATTTTTTATTTTATATATTTATTTTACTTTTATAATTTTTTTATAAAAAATGAGAAAAATTTGCTTACCCCGTCCCCAACCCCCCACCCGAAGTTTTTTACTTTATATATTTATTTTACTTATACAATTTTTTATAAAAAATGAGAAACATTTTTTTACCCCACTACCCCCTGCCCTCCCACCCATTATTTTATATATTTATTTTGCTTTTATAAAAAATGAAAAAAATCTTAATAATATTATTCTTATTGAAAAATAAAGATATGGAAAAATAAAATAACATCATAGAAGGTAGATTTGAAATTTGTAAAAGTAATGGGTCAAGTTGGGCAAGTTGGGTTATGACCCATCATTTAGCCCATCTTGACCCGTCATCTTAGCACATGTAAGCTTTAAACGGGTTAGGCATTGATCCATCTATTGATTCAGTCAATCTTGACTTCAACCCAAACGGCTCATCTGCCCCTAATCATACCTAACCCAAAATCGTGTGCATATCAAATAAAATAGCTAAAGAAAATCATATGATGAGGTAAAAGATTATGGATTAAAGATTTCTTGTGCAACATAATAAAGGTGTAACTAACTTTAACTAAAAGAAGAAAAAGTAAGGGAAAAAAAAGAAATTAATCGAATATCTTTCGGCATAATAATATGTCAAATGTTACTAATTAAAAGTTTTATATTTGACATTCTTCTACTAAGATTACAATATAGAAAAAAAATGGCAATCCATTCAGGATAATTACTATATTAATGTTATTGGATTAGGGAGCTAACGTGTAACTTTTTTAATAAATCCCACTTGTAAACTAAAGTTATCTGTGAGATTATGGAAGAAAATATAGTATTGAATTATTATGTATCTACATGATTATACTGAGCTCTATTTATAGGCATTCCATTACAATCTTTTTTCTAGTAGGATACTATATATGAAATCATATTTCTATTCTACATTACAATCATTTTCCTAATAGTAGAGATGGCAGTGGATTTTGGACCCGGTCCGGATCAGGTGGATCCAGATCCGTTTTATAGGATATGGATCTTCAAAATTTGGACCCGATGGATCCGGATCGGATCCGGATATGGATCTTGTATTTGAAATCCGTATCCGGTCCAAATCCGACCCCTGGATCCGTTTTTTATTAAATATATTCATAACTTTAGAATGTACTTTTATAAGTATTTTCTTAAAATTGCTAAACACATCCTTGCAAGTTTAATTCTCAAAACAAGTTTAATTTATCGCCGCGTTAACTCAAAAACCAAAAAATAAAGAGGTAACTTCGATAATAAAATCAATGTTATATTAGTGAATGACTAACATCTCCATAGACAAGTAGTTAAAATTATATTCACTTCATTTGTGAAGATTCCAAGCACATGCAAGTTCTGCATTGTGGAAATACTAGTTAGCATTTTTCACAACTATTGTCATTGTCCAACATTTTCAATTAATAGCTCACAATCAAAATGAGACAACGAACAAAATATCTCATATGAACATTTCAAAATTGAAACACAGTAAACTGTTAGCTAAGTAAAAATTGTTTGTCATTTCAAAAAAAAAATTTAGCAAAGTTACATTCTTAGCAAGGCAAATTTTTTTACATGTGGATCCGGATTTGGATATGATTTTTATGGACCCGATGGATCCGGATCTGGATTCAGGTATGAAAAACGGATCTGGATCTGGAACTAATTGGATCCGGTCCAGATCCTATCCGTTGCCATCCCTACCTAGTAGGATACTATATATGAAAGCATATTTCAACACTCCCCCTCAAGCTGGTGCATACAAGTCATATGTACCGAGCTTGTTATAGATGTAATTAATACGAGGACCAGTGAGTGACTTGGTGAAAATATCTGCAAGCTGATTACTCAACTTCACAAATTTTGTAACAATGTCACTGGAGAGTATCTTTTCTCTGACAAAGTGACAGTTAATCTCAATGTGTTTAGTCCTCTCATAAAATATCAGATTTGGAGCGGAATGCCGATAAAACACTGAGTGATTAGCTTCACTACGAGTCATGCCAAACTCCTGAATTATTGTGCTAAACTTTCCAAACCAGGCTCGAGGAGATTGTTTCAGGCCATAAAGTGCTCGACGCAATCGGCAGACCAAGCTAGACTCCCCTGAGCAACAAAACCAGGTGGTTGCTCCATATAAACGTCCTCCTCTCCTCAAGGTCATCATGGAGAGAATAGCATACTTCACAAATGTGTCAAAGCCTATTACAATAACTACACCTAGGTCGAGATCTTTCAAGATAATCTCCTCCTCGTCGCTTCTTCATGGACTATGATGTGCGATTTTCTGATCTCTTCCTTAAGGGTTTTGAAGTAATCATAGGACTTGAACTTCCAATTTCCGTATTTTTGAAGTTCAACATATCAAAACCGAGAGACGTAGCAATCTGACTTGAAAGATGAATGGAATCTGATGAACATAACCCAAGAAGAAAATCAACGAGATCTGTGCGGGAAAAATGTGCATGCGCGGTGCATGAATATGGCCGAAAAAGGTGCATGTGCGGCGCGTGGATATGACGCTCAAGAAAAAGTTGGCACGTGGTGGAGCATGAGTGGATATTTGTCGAAGCCGCTGACTGTGTTTTGGTCGGAAGAGACTGATCTACCTTATGGTGGTGTTGGAATTTGTGCAACACTACCCCAAAGTAATTTTGTAGTGGACAGTTATGTTGTCACCAAAAATATGTCATGGTGACTGATTTGCTTTCCTGAAAATTATTAGAAATCTGCACAACAATTAGTCTCTCACTTGCTTGAACCTGATCTATGTTATGGTGGTGTCAGATTCTGCACAACATCACTGGATAGAGATGTGCCGCTAGCAATTACCAGAAAAATTATGCGCGGTGGTGATATTTTTTATTTGAATCTTTGCTGAAATATTACACAGTGGATACTTTCTTACTAATGCTTTGGAAGAGAAGGATGCAAAACAATCGCCGGAATTGAAGCACGGGACTGTGATAGTATTTTATAGGTAGGATCTGAATGATGGCACAACCCTACAGGAAGCAAAATTATGCCGGAAAAGTTGTCGAACCTCAAAGAAAGTGGTATGGGTCAGCTCGAATTCTCTACGCGATGCTAACAGTAAGAACAATTGTTAAAAGAATGACCGGAAATAGCCTGGAATCACCGGAACTCTAATTTCGACGATCGAAATCTGTTAATTGTTCACGACGGAAAACACTGTTCATGCGACACTGTTTTAGGCAGTACTATTCACGCCAATTTTTTTGTTTCGGTGATAGTATTCTATTATCTGAAGGAGAATATTTTATTTATAAATATCTGAAAATTCTCTACAATCTTCACTCTACCATTATCTTTGGCCAGATGGGCGACACACATTTTCTAGTGCCGCCCGCTAGTAGCGAAAACTCTTTGATTCTCTACCAAGATCGTAGAAACTCAGAAATCATGTGAGAAATTATGGGAGAAAATATATTATTGAATTGTTGTGTATCTATATGATTACACTGAACTCTATTGTTGAATATATTATAAAATTATATTCTTATCCTACATTACAATCATTTTACTAGTAAGATACTATATATGAAATATTATTTCTATTCTAACCTCATCAACTGCTGCTTGACATGGATAAGGACACAAAAGCAAAGGCAAAGGCAATTTGAAAAGGCAAAATAAGGTGGACTTGACAACATAAATCACCATGAAATGTCTTTGATTTAGCTTTTTTAAAAACAATTACTTTTAGTCTAATCCATGTTTAATTTCTTATTATGTAAATAGAAAAAAGAAAGGGTCACAATCCAATGTTCGTTCCAACATGTTGATTACCTGTCTCCCCTATTCTTTAGTCCATAATTGCTTTTCTTGATTTGAATTCTATATAAGTGCTTAATTCGAAAAGCAAAAAAACACTTATCACAATGTTATTCCTACAGTAACAAAAAGAAAAAAATAATGATTCTTGTTGATTTATGAGGCTTTACAAATAGCAAGATTATTGAACAACTTTATAACTTTTTCCAATTAGAACCTTTTGTTGGATATGGAAAGCACGTATATAACTAGTAAATAATTATTATAGTGATCGAAGGATATGTAAAGCACGTATATAAATAGTAAATAATTATTATAGTGATCGAAAGGATAAACAACAAAGATTACAACAACAAGTTGTCAATCTTTTGATCTTTAATTAAAACTTCAAATATGGATCTTGTATTCGGAAATACAAGAACATGAACTGCTACACTTGTGGCTTGTAGAACCACTGAGAATCCGAACGGTTAGAGTCCTTTGAGATTCAAGTTCACACCTGAAACACTTAACAAACAATTAGATAATCACAACACCACCGGCTGAGTCGAGAGATGACTCTCTATCTTTAAGACAAGATTGCCCCCGTATATAGGCTTTACAGAAGTGTGGACAATAGTCTCCCAAGATAAAATAGCAAACTATCAAATGTGCAAAGCCTACACAAATGACCTCAGCGAAGAACACGAACAATGAAGATTGCTAAGAGAAGTATTGCTTATCAGGAAAATGATCTCTTTGTGGTGTTGTATACTTGCATGTATATTGTCTTGTTTATATCTGTTCATCTATAGAATTGAGCCAAAGGCCTCAATTTATAAGTGTGCAAGATGGCCTTTCAAATGCCCCATAATGACATTTAATTGTCATGTAATGGATGACATTTAACCCTCAAGTAATGCAACAACATAATGGTCCAAGTAATGTCCATTATTGGGTGGATTCAATGTCATTGAAACCACCTCAACAGCCAAACCTTTGGGATTCCGTCGAGCAAACACTGCATGGGAAGCGCTACGGCGCTGCAACATTTAGCGCCGTAGCTCCAGAAGCCAAACATGGAATTAGCGCCGCGGCGCTCCAGCGCCGCGACCCAGTCCTGGCGGCGCCGCAGCCCTTCTCGACTCCGCGGCCCCTTACGACCCATTCCATTTTACACCTTGCACAATCCTTCCTTTGTTTACCAACGTGGAACACTTATTATTTAGCCAATAACCTTCCATCATTCTATGTCTCAAACATTTCACTTACGTACCAATATCTCTTTCATTAATGAAATTTACAATACTTGGCACTAAGATTGCACGTGTGTGGAAACGACATTTCCGACGTGCGGGGACCTAATTGTTCGAGTCATAAATAATGGGATAAACTTAATTCCACATTAGTAAATTTCCAACAATCCCCTCTTGAAAGAGATTTTGTCGCACACACAAGGTGCCTACTTTCAACAATCGTTCAGCGAAAAGATATTGTATCAGGAAAGGTAGCTTCCGCTTTGAACCCTCCCTAGTTGTATACCATCAAACTTACTTACTGCGCGGTGAACGTGATGTATTGAACCGTCAGTGTTTAATATAAGCCTAGACAACGGCACTAACACAGTACCTCCCTTTTATTAGTTTCTTCTTATTGTTCTGTCCGTTGTGGCCGTGGACACACTTGGATTCTTAAGTGCGTTCATTTTAGGCGGCTTGTCCTCACACTTAAATGGGTGATCTCCTACAAGGTATCCTGCTATACCCCACTTCACAAATATTAGGAATCATTAAAAGTTTCCTAACCTTAACCTCAACCGTTTGAGGATCGTTAAAGGTTTGGAAACTTAACCTTTACCCATCATGCAGGTAGAACTTTAATGTATATCGCCGAAACAACTTTGGATTCATGTTTCTTTACAGAAATCATAATCCGAAGTGCTCTTGATTCCTCCGAAGTGCTCTTGATTCCACCGAAGCGCTTAACTGAACCTTTTGCAGTTGAACCAAATTCTTAGGATCTTCAGTCAGTATGGTTGGGTTACCACTGCAAAGATTCGTATTGTTTGGGTTTTAAGCCCATTCCCCTAGACAGGCAGAACTCTTGATCTTCGGGTAGTCCCTTAGTTAAAGGGTCCGATATATCATTTGATTAGTAATCAAAGAAGTGACACCCGTGATGATCAACTGTCATACGGTCTTATGTCTCCGACAGATCCGACAGATATGTCCAGACGCCTTCATCCGTGCCCTTCCTGAAGCCGACCGGCTAGCCACAGTGTATAACTGCTGAAGGCACGGGTTTCTCCCAATAAGGGACGTCCTCTAAGGAGTCGTGAAGTTACTCAACTTCTTTCATGCTTTGTATAAAGCGATAAACTCCGATTCCATCATGAATCGGCCGATTCAAGTTCACTTAGAAGATTTTCCAAGACACATCATACACATCTACTTATGGCTTTGGTGTTCTTCATATCTGATGTCCGGTTTTCATCACTGTGTTCTCCCAGAACCGTTGGACATCTAAAATACCATAATCCATTAGATAAGCGAATATTTCAGATATCGTCATATCCGACTTAACGTCTTCTATCGATCATTTCTAGAATCACGAGTGAACCTTAGTTTAATTGATCTGCTTTGTAGGATGATACCAGGTCGGTTGTAGTGTATACAATACATTGAACTATGTATATCGCTCCTTGTATATGGGTGCACCATGATTCCAATCAGTTCTATGATTCATATCTATTGGTGGCTTCAACGAAACTGTCAACTATCTCACAACTGAGTTTGGAGTTATACCAGTTCGTTAGATGTCTTAGAAATCCCAATTCCTAAGATGTCATCTGTGATACTCATATCTTTCATATCGAAGCTTTGTTTCAATATGACTTCCACTTTCAGACTGTTGGTTTTTCCAATTGTTGGCTTTCTAACTTCAGAGTCAATATTTCTGTTGTCAGATTCATTATTTCTATTTTATTTGAAACTGCCAGGACCAAAATGAAAGTTTAGGGACCAAAATGAAAGTTCAGGAAGAAGCCCAACAGTCCAACAAACCAACTCTGATCCTCCCCTTCCAACTCTTCAGTTAAGAAGGTTGTTTCAACATCCATGTCACGTAAGACTGCAATGGCCCTGGATGTTAAGCTATTCACAGGGGAGCACATGTACAAGTAGCCGAGGCCTTATACTCGTTAGTAGATCCATCTACTTTGTACTCACTTTTGAGTATCCACTTTCACAACCCAAAGTTTCTTTTCCTGGAGGAAGGTCAATCATTACACAAATATGGTTCTATATGATGGAATCTATTTCTCTCTCTATAGTTTCTTTCCAAAGCAATGCTTCTGGAGATGATAATTTTTTGTTAATTGTCCATGGTTGGGTCTCAGCCATACAAGCTAGAAGGCTTGGAATAAGTCTGTGTCCCCTCTTTGCTCCATCTCGGTTCAACAACTAGAATCCCTGAATTCTGTAGATCTGAAATATTAAGTTCCGGATAGTCAGCAACTTCCGAGTCCTGTAGATACGGAACATCTAGTTCCGGACAGTCAGGCACTCGCGGGTTCTTGTTAACCTCGAGCAATTACTTCTTTTTCCTTCTCAAGGAAAGTTATCTTCAAAGAGTTCAGCATTCTTTGACACTAAGAGGCCTACTGTTATTTGCAGATCCAGTGGATATGCAATCTACAGTCTTAGGTCCAACTTGACCTATTTCAGTATTCTAACTTCTACCAAGCCATCCAACATCACAATATTTGTAGGTGGGATCATTTCCATGTTTCACGTGCAGGGTTATCATTATCCTTATGCGTAGTTCTGTTGAGAAACGCATTAGCGGTAAGGATCACTTTGCCCCACATATTTTGGGCGTACGGCTTTGTGCTTGGCTAATACCGTTAGACTGAGGTGAGTAATGTGCAGTCATTTGATGAATGATGTTTCACATTCTCCCCCTCTATCACTATGAATTCCTCAATCCATAGGCTTAGTTGATTTTCAACTTCTGCTTTGTAGCGCTTATCCACTTCAACAGCTTCATCTTTGATTTTTAACAAACAAGGGATGCAATACATTGTACCATCATCAATGAAGGTCACAAAGTACTTGTCTCCCCCCTCTATTCTGTATAGACTTCAAATCACCCATGTAGGTGTGACTAAGTTTTAGAGGAGCGGAGTTTCTTTTGTTATTCCTTTGACGGAACTTGTCTCCCCCTCTATCTTGTAAAAACTTCAATTCAACCAAGTAAGTGTGACTAAGTTCTATAGGGGAAGTGCTTCTTTCTCTCTTTCTTTGACGGAATGGAAAGGTGATTTTGCCTCTTCGCCTACCTCACATTCATTTTGAGGGTTTATGTCGACAGAAGGCAACAATCTCAACGTCGTTAGCTTTTGAATGACTTTATATTTAACGTATCTTAATCTATGATGGCATAGATGCACAAATTACAAATATATCATTCATTTAGCTACAGACATACTGTACCATTCTTATTTATTACAGACCTGTTGAACTAGTCTTAAACTAGCTTGACCAAAAACGTCCCTTAAACCAAGTTTGGGACATGTATCACCTCCTTTTAGAGTGATCCCATTCCCTGAAGTCCTATTAAGGACAACTTCTCCAACCCCTTCTACCTTAGAGGTGGTGTTGCTTCACATGAACAACCTCTTGCCCGTGGTTAGGGCATAACCGGATCATATGTGATCTGGGTACTCTGGACCACTCCAGTTGCTTTGGCAGACTGAGTGTCCAATTTCTTTTCTGCCTTTCTTTTGTCCTTCAGATCATTTAAAACCTGGAATTCTGGCCCACCTCACTAGGTGTCCATTACTTTCCTGCCTTTCTTTTGGCCTTCAGATCATTTAAAACCTGGAAACTCTAGCCCACCTCACTAGGTGCCCATTACTTTTCTGCCTTTCTTTTGGCCTTCAGATAATTTAATACTTGAAAATTCTGGCCCACTCCAGTCACCCATAGGCTTTGTACGATGAATGTCCAATATCATCCTATCAAATAGTGTGACAGGTTCAACGTCTTTAGCTTTTAGTCTTATTCCCTTGTGATTGGTGCCCGAGGAAATCTCTGGCGCTTACTTAAGAGTGGTAACAATTTTCGCACAGTCAGTGGATCTCTCTCCTTCATATGTGCGAATATACTTTACACATTTTTAATAATTACACACAAAATAACAGATCTTTTAAGTTTTGTTTACAATAGTCCAATCTTTAACCGGGAAGGAATGAGATTCAACTTAGACCTTTCATATTCCCAGCCTTACTTTACACACTTTTATTCAGATATTAAATAAACACATTATAGATAAGGAAGGATAATTAACTTAGACCTTTTGGATTCTGGCCACTTCAATTAGACTGAGTGTCCACATCCTCCTTACCATAAATCCGGATCCTTTGTCTGGGACAGATATAGGTCTTTTGCTACATGATAGAACATCATCTTCAGCCTTCTCCTCTTGTCCCAGTTGACATCCTCAGCCTCTCATGGGCGCTTGTTTCCACCACCATAAGGAGCAGTGACACCTACTTGTCCTTGAGCTTTAGTCATACTAGCATGACTATCCGCAATATCTTAAAGCTCAGCATCAGATCCAGAGATCCCACCTTTGACGAAAATAGATTTGTAACTATCATCAAAGAGAAAACTAAAACTAGGACCAGATTTGAAAGCACGGTTGTTGACAGAGACAGTGTTTGAACTGTAGAAGAAAACCACAGCCAGATTTGGGACCATATCTGCTGGCACACATCTTTCGAGCACTAATACAAATCTTATCTTAAAATTATTGGATATGTAAAGCACGTACATGAATAGTAAATAACTATTACAGTGATCGAAAGGATTAACAACAAAGATTACAACAACTACAACAAGTTGTCAATCTCTTGATCTTTAATTGGAACTTCAAATATGGATCTTGTATTCGGAAATACAAGAACATGAACTGCTACACTTGTGGCTTGTAGAACCGCTGAGAATCTGAACGGTTAGAGTCCTTTGAGATTCAAGTTCACGTCTGAAACACTTAGCAAATAATTAGATAATCACAACACCACCGGCTGAGTCGAGAGATGACACTCTGTCTTTAAGACAAGATTGCCCCCGTATATAGGATTTACGGAAGTGTGGACAATAGTCTCCCAAGATAAAACAGAAAACTATCAAATGTGCAAAGCCTACACAAATGACCTCAGCGAAGAACACGAACAATGATGATTGCTAAGAGAAGTATTGTTTATCAGGAAAACTGATCTCTTTGTGGTGTTGTATACTTGTATGTATATTGTCTTGTTTATATCTGTTCATCTATAGAATTGAGCCAAAGGCCTCAATTTATAGGTGTGCAAGATGACCTTTCAAATGCCCCATAATGACATTTAATTGACATGTAATAGATGACATTTAACCCCCCAAGTAATGTAGCAACATAATGGTCCATGTAATAGCCATTATTGGGTGGATTCAATGCCATTGAAACCACCATAACAAACAAACCTTTGGGATTCCGTCGAGCAAACACTGCCTGGGAAGCGCCGCGGCGCTGCAACATTTAGCGCCGCTGCTCAGCTAGTGGGGCGCCGCGGCCCAGTCTGGGAGGCGCCGCGACCCTTCTCGGCTCCGCGGCCCTTTCCGATCCATTCCATCTTACACCTCGCACAATCCTTCCTTCGTTTACCAACGTGGAACACTTGTTATTTAGCCAATAACCTTCCATCATTCTATGTCTCAAACATGTCACTTACGTACCAATATCTCTTTCATTAACAAAATTTACGATACTTGACACTAAGATTGCACGTGTGTGGAAACGACATTTCTGACTTGCGGGGCCCCAATTATTCGAGTCATAAATAATGGGATAAACTTAATTCCACATTAGTAAATTTCCAACACCTTTTACGTCCTACAGATACCATATTACAATGCACATTACAAATGTCTAACTAGGATAAAAAATATAGACCACTATGGTAAACTGAACTACAGAAAAATCTTATATACATTTGATGTTTACATTCACCAAATCAATATATAATGGTAAACGACTACAACAACTCTATTTTGTCCTAACTAAAGTAGCTAAATTCCAGCTACTCGCATATGCGATCTGTATGAATAGTGTAACAACTTCCTATTATCTCCGACGTGGACTCAGTGAAATTAAATTCTCCATGAAGAAGTGAAGTCATGTATATGACCTTTTGTGACTTAAACCATGGTTAAGTAAAAGTTTATATTCTTATTTTAATATGTAACTCTTCAAATTAAATCATGTATATATTGTCATTTTAATATGTAACTCTTCAAATTTGTTAAGATATATCAAATCAAATATTGTATAATTAAATCAAATATTGTATAATCAGGTTGTAAAGATTATTAGCATATTCTTAGGATAATCTACCTTAATAGTAGCCTAGTTTGATTCTTGTATGGTTGTATATATATATATATATTCTTGGAATGAAATAAATCATGAAAAACATTTTCTTCATGGTATCAAGAGCCAAAAACTAACCCCAAACCCTTAGTCTATTCGGCCAACCCCCCTAAAACAGAAACCCTAAGCTAAAAACCCTACATTTTTTGGCTTCTTTCATCCTCAAACCCTAATTAGGGTTCCGACACCCTCTATTTTTGGTTTCTTTCATTACCAAAAACTATACTTTCTTTTCGGTTTTTCATCCATCTCTAAACAAACAATGGACGACCAACAAAAATTCCATCCTGCTCTTGCCGTAAACAACGTCAAGAACTTTATTCCAATTATTCTTGAGATGGAAAAAGGGCAATATTCTTCTTGGGTGGAGTTATTCAAAATCCATTGTCGAGCATACCAAGTCATAGACCATATTATTCCTCCCAAGTCTCAATCGGAAACCACCGTTGTTGAAAAAACTCTATGGACTCTCTTAGATGATATATTCCTTCAATGGATTTACGGCACCATCTCTAATGACCTTTTGCACACCATCTTAGAACCGGACTCTACGGCTCAACAAGCTTGGGAGCGTTTTCAAAATATTTTTTAAGATAATAAGATTTCTCGGGCGGTATATCTTGAAAACCAATTCACTAATGTCAAATTAAATAATTTTTCAAACGTTTCCGCATATTGTCAAGAGTTGAAAATGCTTGCCGATCAACTATCAAATGTTTGTGCACCGGTGACGAATCAAATGTTAGTTCTCCAATTGATTGCGGGATTGAATGAACAATATGATAGTGTTGTTATGTTCATTCAACAAAGCAATCCATTACAACCGTTCTATGAGGCTCGTCCGAGATTAATTCTTGAAGAAACTCGAAATTAAGAACAGGCGACGATGGCGGCAACCAATGCCGGCACCGCTCTTCTTTCCACCAATAATTATACCAATGATTTTAGCCTTCACAATTATTGTTCGGGCAGTGGTACTAACCAACAAAATAATAGACCAAAAAGGGGTCAAAGTCGTAACAATAACAAACGAAAAAATAATAGTGGAAAGGGACGAGGACAGGCCGCCGGTGGCGGCAACAGCCGCGGCCAGTAGGGCCAAAATAGACCCCACTGGCAGCATCCCAACCAGCCAGCCGACGGGCAGTGGGGGCAGTACCCACCATGGGGCTGACAGTCGTAACAGGGGGCTGCCCCTCCCTGCTCGTACCCCACGTCACAGTGTGCCCGGCCACCTCTGACCTCTAGGCAGCCCGGGATTCTTGGTTCTCGTCTGAAGTAAGTATTTTCAGCCCATGGACCATCGTCTTCGAGTTTATGCTCCCACAGACATCGAGTAAGCCATGAATAATATGAATCTCAATGTTCCCGATGATTTGTGGTACATGGACATGGGAGCAACCTCACACATAACAACATCTCAAGGTACTCTCTCGTCTTATTTTAATATGAGCAGCAATAAAAATATTATCATTGGCAGTGAACATGAAATTCTAATTTGTGGGATTGATCAATTAAACCTCCCCCACCCCTCACCCACCTTTACATTTGAAAAATGTCCTACATGCACCCAAACTTATTAAAATTTTGATATATGTACGTCGTTTTACCACTGACAACAATGTTTCTTTTAATTTTGATCTGTTTGGTTTTTTTGTGAAGGACTTTCAGATGGGGATACCACTAATGAGATGTAATAGCACTGGGGATTTGTATCCCATCACCTCCACATCCAACAACCAAGTCACCAATCCATCAACCTTTGTTGCTCTTTCTCCTATTTTATGGCATAACTGTTTGGGACATCCGGGTGCACCGGTGTTCAATTTTTTTAGGAAAAGTAAATTTATTGATTGTAACCATTTTATTGATTTCCATGTTTGCCAGTCTTGCATTTTTGGGAAGCATATTAAATTTCCTTTTTCTTTATCTACTTACAACACAATTATGCAATTTGATATCATGCATAGTGATTTGTGGACATCCCCGATTTTAAGTTCGGCAGGTCACAAGTATTATATGCTTATTTTGGATGATTATTCTAATTTTCTATGGACATTTTCCATTGGGAAAAAATTGCAAGTCCCCACTATTTTTAAACAATGTAGTATTTTCATCCAAAATCAATTTGAGAAGTCCATTAAATGTTTTCAATGTGACAATGGGAGGGAATTCATAAATGACCAATTTAAGGAATTTTATCACCAAAATGGTATGTCATTGCGTCTCTCATGTCCACATACTTCTCCTCAAAATGGGAAAGTCGAAAGAAAAATCTGAACAATCAACAATTTAATTTGCACACTTCTTGCGCATTCGTCCACACCACCGTCTTTTTGGCATCATGCTCTTTAAATGGCCACATATCTTTTAAACATTATTCCTAGTAATCTACTCTCAAACCTTGAGGGTTTTCGGATGTTTGTGCTATCCATTGTTTCCCTCCACATTCATAAACAAACTTCAAGCTCGTTCCACTCTACGTGTCTTTTTGGGATACCCACAAAATCATAGGGGCTATAAGTGTTATGATATGTCTAATGGAAAAACTATCATCTCTCATCACGTTGTTTTTTATGAGTCCACATTCCCGTTCGCTTACTCTCACACGCCGTCCCCACCTTCATACTATTTTTTGAACGAGGGCCTACATCTATTATTAAATTACCATCTAAATATCCCATCTCACCAAGCCCAACCGATGGGGCCCACTGCTTTCTTAGTCCAGACTGGACCAACCCAAGTTGGGCCCCAAATTGTAACGGCCCAGCCACATAATACGACTGGTCTAGTCAGAGTCAGAGAGCCCATTGTTCCCTCCTCATCAGCCTCGGCCCAGTTCAGTTCCCGCAACCAGTTGGCCCACATGAGGGAGCCCACTGCTCCCTCATCCACTTCACCAACCCGTCAAACAGTCCCAATAACACAAGCCCACCCGGTCAGTCCCTCTCGGCCCAGTATTATTCCCGAAAATCCACAAACCCAGCCCTACCTCGGTCCATTGAAACCCGTTCTATGTACGGGATTTTTCAGCCCAAGCGCCATTTTAATCTAACCTCTTCAGTCCAACCATCACCAATTCCAAACAAATCCAAAAGTTGCTCTATCAGACCCGAATTGTAAAGTTGTCATGTTAGACGAAATTGATGTTCTTATTAAAAATAAGACGTGGGAGTTGGTTCCCCATCCATCTAATGTGAACATAATACATTTTACCTGGGCTTTCTGTCATAAAAAGAATTTTGTTGGTTCTTTTGCGAGACACAAAGCTCGTCTTGTTGGTGATGGTAAGTCTCAGCAGGTTGGCATGAATTGCGGTGAAACGTTTAGCCCAGTAGTTAAACCAGCAACTATCAGGACAGTTCTCAGTCTAGTTCTGTCAAAATTATGGTACATTCATTAGTTGGACGTGAAGAATGCGTTTCTACATGGTCACCTACAGAAAACAGTTTACATGCACCAAACTTTGGATTTTAGAGATCATATTCATCCTATTATGTCTTCTTATTGAAGAAATCATTATATGGTTTAAAATAGGCCCACGGGGTGTGGTATAACAGGTTTAAAGGGTTTGTCTCTACACTGGGATTCTCACATAACAAGTCCGACCAGTCTTTGTTCATTTACAAGAAAGGGAATAACATGACATATATTCTTCTCTATGTGGATGACATCATCCTTACAGTGTCATCTGCATCACTTCGCCAGTCTATTATGTCCCTCATTGCTTCAGAATTTGCTATGAAGGATTTGGGCTCTTTAAACTATTTTTGGGGCATTATTGTAACCCAATATGCAGGTGGTATGTTTCTTTGTCAAAAGAAATACGCCGAGGATATCATTGACAAAGTTGATATCTCATCTTGCAACTCATCACACGCGTCGGTTGATACCAAAACAAAATTGAGTTACCTACAGGTTCACCCTACAGTGACCCAACACATTACCGCAGCTTAGCAGGGGCATTGCAATATCTCACCTTCATGAGACATGATATCTCCTATGCAGTTCAATAGGTTTGTTTACATATGCATGACCCGAAGAAAGAACATATGGGGGCTCTCAAACGAATTTTGCGGTATGTTAAGAGTACTCCTGATTTTGGGTTGCATCTGTATAAATCAACCATTTATGGCCTCACATCTTATACAGATGCTGATTGGGTGGCTACCCGGACACAAGGCGTTCCACATCTGGTTATTGTGTGTTTCTAGGAGGTAACCTCATTTCATGGTCGTCGAAATGCCAACCGACACTATGTCGATCGAGTGTTGAAGCAGAATATCGATGGGTAGCTAACGTGGTCTCTGAATCATGTTGTCTCCATAATCTTCTTTTAGAACTTCATTGTCCGGTTGAAAAAGAAATCGTGGTTTATTGTGATAATGTGAGTGCGATATATTTGTCATGTAATCTTGTCCAGCATCAATGCATAAAACACAGAAAAATTGATATCTTGTTTGTCTGTGAAAAGGTTGCACGTGGACAAGTCTGTATTCTCCATGTACCGTCCTGTTATCAGATTGCATATATTTTCGCGAAAGGTCTTCCGCGCGTACTTTTTGATGATTTCAGAGACAGTCTCAGCATACGAGAACCTCACGCTAAGACAGCGGGGGACTGTTAAGATAATTATGGAAAAAATCCATTATTATTTCCATAATATCAAATCAAATATTGTATAATTAAATCAAATATTGTATAATTAGGTTGTAAAGATTATTAACATATTCTTAAGACAGTCTACCTTAATAGTAGCCTAGATTGATTCTTGTATGGATATATATATATATATATATATATATATATATATATGGAACGAAATAAAGCATGAAAAACATTTCCTTCAAAATTAAGTGATTTAATTTTAATATATATATATATATATATGGAACGAAATAAAGCATGAAAAACATTTCCTTCAAAATTAAGTGATTTAATTTTAATTTTGTGTAAATACTGCGGATATTTTTTTAACATGTGCTCATCGATGGAATTTGGTGGGTGAAATAACGG
Organism: Anisodus acutangulus; assembly: GCA_029783415.1. NCBI lineage: Eukaryota > Viridiplantae > Streptophyta > Magnoliopsida > Solanales > Solanaceae > Anisodus > Anisodus acutangulus. The sequence goes on from CM056509.1 coordinate 8,981,188, forward strand.
GCAGCAATTTAGGTTATTCTGCTGATTATATCTGCAGTGTTTTAGTAAGCCATATGGCGTACTATAGTCAAAAGTTAAAGATTATGTAATGTACGTCGTTCAACGAATAATTCTGAAAACCATGATCCTTTGGAAAAGGAAATATATAGAATCTTGTACAGGAATTGCTAATTTGCAACTAGGTTTTGAATAGTGTCCTAGCTACCTCCAATGGAACAGTTTAATCTTCTTTCCTTTCTTCCAAATATGTTGATGAAAATACCTTCTTCTTTCTTTTTTTACTAGTCCAGTATGCTTTTTCACTTACTTTTAAAAATCATTTATTAAAGTGTGTATTTTATTAAGTTGCCCATATTAACTATCTTTTGAAAATTTTAATATTTTACTACTAGAATTCCAATCAACAACAACAATATAACCGTGAAATCTCATAAACGGAGTCAGTGGAGGATACAGTATACGCAGACCTTACCAGCCTCTACCTCAGGAGGTAGAGAGTCTGTTACTGATAGAGTCTTGGCATAAAAATAAGCAAGTCAAAGCAGTATGAAAAAAATATATGTTGCATCTTAATTGAATAAGGACTCTATGTTTACTATAATTATACACTATTATTAATTACAAAATATATGACGAATATATGGTAATATTCGCTAATAGTAACGACCACAACAAGGTGCAATAACAACCACAAAATAATACGATAGTCAAAGAACAAGAAACAATAAATAGTCGCAGAAATTAAAGGGTAAGAAACTACTAGAGACTACTAGAATTCCAATAAATTTCTAAAATAATTATTTAATAATAAAGGTAAAATTTGAAAAAATAAATAAATTTCTCTTGATTTGTTACCCGTTCATGTGGACCTATAAATTACAAGTTAAATCTGTCTCTTTGGCGCTAAGTTCTCTTATCCTTCTTCGATTAAAATGTTTTCTTTAAATGACTTATCTCTATCTGAGCCGTCCAAATGAAGCGAATATAGTGTCTTGTTCTAATTAAAGTGTGGCTGACAATATGCTTGATGACTTGATTTCTTTACGGAACTAACACTAGATATAATATAATGCCACTTGAAAACATAGTTAAAAGGGTTTCAATTATATGTGTACTAACATTATTGATCCATCTTTATTGGAACTTTTCCTCTTCTTTGGATCTCTTTTTCTTTGTTTTTCCTTCCCTTTCTTTCTTTGTCATTTTCCTTCTTTTCTAAGGCACTAACTATTCGAATTATTGGGAAACGTCCTCCTTACCAACTTCTATCAATTGGTTTTGCAGGCACCACTTCTTGCATGGGCTTTTCATCCACTCATGTTGCTACACTTGAAAATCTATGAGTTTGAGTTTAAAATTTTATCAGAATCTATTTAATTTATTAGATTTGGAACTTATTATCTATATTTATTTAGTAGATTATTTTTATATATACAAGATTTGAGTTAAAATTACTGAGTGGATAGCTTGTATACTAAAAGAGTGTTCGGCTAAGTTGGTCAAACTAACTAATAAACACTTTTGACTTATTTATGCGTTTGAAAAATACTAAAAATGCTTATAAATCAAGTATTTATTGTTAAACAAGGTTGGGCCCCGGCCTCCGCAAGCTCACCACGCAGCAGGCCCCACTCAGACCGATATCGAGGCCGCGATGCACACACTAGGGTTGACACAACCGGACCCGAATTGGTATATGGATACCGGTGCCACTACCCACATGACATCCAATTCAGGTACTCTCTCATCTTATTCCAATTTGAGCAACCCTCGTGGTATAATTGTTGGTAATGGCAACTCTATTCCAATTCAGGGTTATGGTCAGAAAACGTTGTCTCCCCCCAATCCCCCCCCCCTTATCTTGAAAAATACTTTACATGCTCCCAAATTGATTAAAAACTTAGTGTATGTCCGAAAGTTCACCACTGACAATTCTGTTTCTGTTGAATTTGATCATTTTGGTTTCTCTGTGAAGGATTTCAAGTCGGGGAGTCCTCTCATGAGGTGTGATAATAGGGGAGATCTTTATCCTATCACGCCCGGTTTCGGTCCATCGAGTCACGCTTTGCCATCAGCCTTTGCAGCCATTTCTCCTTCCTTATGGCATGCTCGCCTTGGTCATCCGGGATCCTCTATTTATCAGTTTTAGATAAAAATAGTTTCATTTCTTGTAAGGGTACGAGTCGTCCTCAAATGTGTCAATCTTCGTTAGGAAAAATTGTTAAGTTGTCATTTGTGGACTCAAATTCTCATACTTCAATGCCATTTGATATTATTCATAGCGACCTATGGACGTCTCCTGTTCTAAGTTCGTTGGGTCATCGATATTATGTTCTATTTTTGGATGATTATTCTAAATTTTTGTGGACGTTTCCAATTGCCAATAAATCACAAGTGTTTTCCGTCTTCATAAAATTTAGACCTTTCATTAGAACACAATTCGAAAGAGAAATAAAAAATATTCAGTGTGATAATGGAAAAGAGTATGACAATAGGGTGTTTCGGGAGTTTTGTGATAATAATGGGATTAATTTTCATTTTTCGTGCCCTCATACATCTTCACAAAATGGAAAAGCCGAACGCAAAATTCGTTCCATAAATAACATTGTACGCACTCTCTTACTTCATGCTTTCGTACCCCCATATTTTTGGCATCATGCTCTGCAAATGGCGACATATCTCCTTAACATAATTCCTTCCAAAGGTCTGACATATTCTTCCCCCCTCCAAAGTTTATATAATAAGAATCCTTCTTATTCTCATCTTCGGATTTTTGGGTGCTTGTGTTATCCGTTATTCCCATCTACCACAAGTAACAAACTTTAGGCCCGGTCTACTCCGTGTGTGTTTTTGGGTTATTCGTCTAATCATCGTGGTTACAAATGCTTTGATTTATCCTCCAAGAAAATCATCATTAATTGCTATGTAATTTTTTATGAAACTCAATTTCCATTTACTAAAGTCCATACTCCCGAGCCTAGTTCGTATAATTTCTTGGATGATGGTATATCTCCGTATATTACTCATCATTTTTCGGACATGTCCCGTTTCCAAAATCCTCCAGCGAGCCCATTGCCCGCTGGACCTACTGTTCCGTCACAGCTTCCGATGTTGGATCGGTTCGGCGATTGGGCGATCGGCCCAGTGCACTGCTCGATTCGATCTAAGATTGCCGATTTGGGCGGCCAGGCCACTTCTGTGGCGATCCGTCCCGAGCCCAACAAATTCCCAAAATTTACTCAATTTTTCCTCGAGTCATAGACCGGTCACTCGTAGTCAGCGGAGTATTTTTACACCTAAAAGATATTTTAATTTACATTCTGATGTCTCTAAATCCCCATTGCCCCGTAATCATGTGTCCGCCTTAAACGACCCGAATTGGAAAATTATTATGACTGATGAATATAATGCTCTTATTGATAATAAGACGTGGGAGTTGGTTCCCCGTCCATCTGGTATTAATGTTATTAGGTCTATGTGGATTTTTGCTCATAAGAAAAATTCAGATGGGTCGTTTGCTCGACATAAGGCGCGGCGTGTGGGTGATGGTAAGACTCAGCAGGTTGGGGTAGATTGTGGGGAGACATTTAGTCCGGTAGTCAAGCCGGCTACTATTCGCACTGCGCTTAGCTTGACTCTTTCAAAGACATGGCATATTCATCAGTCGGATGTCAAGAATGTTTTCCTACATGGTGATCTCAAGGAAACAGTCTATATGCATCAGCCGTTGGATTTCCGAGATCCCCACCATCCTCATCATGTCTGCTTGTTGAAGAAGTACTTATATGGGCTTAAGCAGTCTCCACGGGCCTAATATACAAAGTTTGCTGACTATGTTTTGACCATTGGATTCACTCACAGCAGGTCATACAATTCAATGTTCATCTACCGATGTGGTTCATCCTTGTCCTACATCCTGTTGTATGTGGATGCTATCATTCTGACTACCTCTTTCGATGCCTTACGCTAGTCTATCATGACCATGCTCAGCTCTGAGTTTGCTATGAAAGACTTAGGGCCCTTGAGTTACTTTTTGGGGAGTGCTGTCAAGCGTCATTCAGATGGATTTTTCTTTTCTCAACGAAAGTATGCGGCTGAGATCATATTAAGAGAGCTGGGATGTCCTCCTATAAGTTCACTTCCACTCCAGTTGATGCTAAACCCAAGCTTGGTGCCGCGGTCGGCGTCCCTTACGAGGATCCGACCCGCTATCGCAGTCTTGCAGGGGCCCTTCAGTATCTGACCTTTACCAGACCGGATATTACATATGTTGTTCAGCATGTGTGTTTATTCATGCATGATCCCAGAGTTGAGCATATGAATGCAATCAAACGCATCATTCGGTATATTCAGGGTACACTGGACTATGGTCTGCATTTGTATCCTTCATCTACATCCACACTTGTCTCATACACAGATGCTGATTGGGGTGGTTGTCCAGACACCAGACGGTCTACGTCTAGCTATTGTATGTTCCTTGGCAACAACTTGGTCTCCTGGTGTGTGAAGCGTCAGGCGACTCTATCCCGCTCAAGTGCCGAGGCTAAATATCGAGGGGTAGCCAATGTGGTCTCAGAATCATGTTGGTTACGTAATTTGCTTATAGAGCTTCATTTTCCAATTCAAAAGGCAGCCTTGATTTATTACGATAATATTAGTGTTATCTACCTTTTTGATAATCCGGTTCAGCACCAACGCACTAAACATATCGAGATGGACATTCACTTTGTCCGTGAAAGGGTTGCCTGAGGTCAGGTACGCGTCTGTCACGTCCCGTCGAGATATCAGATTGCAGACATCTTTACAAAGGGTCTTCCCTCGGTTCTTTTTGAAGATTTTAGGGACAATCTCAGCGTTCGAAGACCGCCCGCTATGACTGCGGGGGTGTGTTAAACAAGGTAATATACCCGTGATATACACTTAATATACATAAGTGTATATCATAGGAATCTGGCGATGGCCCAACTCGGCGGTGGGCGATGTGATCGGCGATGGGCGGTGGCCCATCTCGGGAGCCCATCACGGTTACAGTGGGCAGATTGCAATCTTGTATATATGGTATATATATTTGTAGTATATTGTAGTGTAAAGGTTACCTTAATTAGTATTGTACACTTACCATAATTGTATAGTTAGAATTGTGGTAGAATAAGATTTTAGAAATAGAATAGGAATAAGATTCTCCTATTTTGTAACTTGTATATATACCTTTCAATTAATGAAAATAATCAATGGGATTATTTCTTTCATTTATAAGACAAAATCAACGTAAAACCATAAGTTTATCACCCCGAACCTATGATTTTACGACTTAGAAGCAGTACTTTTGGTTTGAAATATCTATTGTAATCTCTGAAATACTCTTTCTAAATAATATATACATTATAGTTAAATAAATTTAAGGACATTCCAGACATTTTAAGAAAAATACTTATTAACACCTTGTTTTTTACTTTTTATCAGACACTAAATGCTTATTATTAGCTTCAACGTAACATTTTTATCCAAACTCGTAATTGCTAACTTATTATATTGGTTTCAAACACCTATAAATGATTTTAAACACTTAAAAGTTTATCAACTTCTTTTAATCAGCTAATCTAAATTGGCTCTAATCCGCCCTCCACAAAAGAAAAAAAGAAAAGTTTAAAAGTACCTAAGTCTTATGGAGTAAGACTATTTGTAATATCAGAGTGAAGTTTCCCTGTTTCTTGCTTGCTTCAATATATATAAAACTTTAAGATGGGAATGTGAAATGAATTAACTTTAAGTTTGGAAAATGACATGATTCTTTATTAACTTTGATATGGACTTAAGAAAGACCATCATGATTGGTGGTGTAGACCAACATGTAACAACGAACAGTTTATTTTGTCCCTTGACAATGGCGACTCTTCCTATACGAGAAGGTCACGTAATTAAGTGTGGATCCATAGCTACCTTTTAAAGCCAATTTTTAGTTATCCAAGCTTTTGGAAAGATTATATATGAAATTATTGTTGGAAATTTGCCTTTGGCGGGAGTTGCGACCGACCAACTTTAACGGCTTAAACACTAGTGTTACGTATGTTGGAGAATCCGGTTCTTCACACATGCATGATCTACTAAGTACGTAGATAACCGTAGGGCCAAGAATCGTCAAATTTCATTGAGAAATGAAAGAGATATTGGTCCATAGTAAGGTGTTTGAAGCATGGAAAGTGTGGTATGTGTTCAATTCTCCTCATCGGTAGAGGAAGAAAGAATTGTTGTGTATATAAGACTCGAAATTGGTTTGGGATTTGGGACCCCCAAGGGGTATCCCATGTGTTTAAAGGAGGGAGGACCTGATGTGCTTCGGTTCAAGGAAAGACCACACGTCTTGTAGCGCGCCGTCGGTCAGAGTCGGTTCGATTAGAGCTCCGCAGACGCCTTGATATTATCTTTTTGGGCAGAGAACTTTTGAAATGCAGTTTGATCCAGTTCCGGATGTCTGATTGGACGAATTCTTTCGGATGTACGATTTGGTCCTGAAGTTTCGAAACGTCATAATTTGGGCGATCAAAATTGGCTTGCCAGCTCTCAATTCAGCCATTTATTTTGGCTGGTACTCCTCCTATAATGGCCAAATCCGTTGGTCTTTCACCATTTTATGTTGGTGACTTTACTACCTCCATAATGGCCATTATTTGGCTATTATGGAAGCGATTTTTCAGCCCTCCATCACCTATATAAACACCCCTTTACACCATTGTTGAGCACGACAACACACATATAATATACACAGAAATACGAAAAATACACAAACAAAGCAGTTTCTTCTACCTTCCAAGGCGTCGTTCGTTACTCAATATTCTTCACGGTAGCTCTTGAGTTTCCTTTGCTCAAGTGTTCCATTCTTTGCTTTATCTTGGGAGACAAATTGTCAGGGGCGTATAAAGGATACATACGGGGCAATATTGTATTAGGCAGAGTGCCACACTCGACTCAAAGCAAAACCGGTTTCCATTTTCCGTCTTCAACAAAATTGTAATTTAGATTTTGTGGATCTATTGTAATTTTCAGATTACTAGTTGAATTATTGAATCTTTGTTTAGCCTTTCGAATACTTGTAATAGTTATATACTTCCCGTACTGCTTTATAAAGTACCATAGAGCAAAAATACCCAACAATTATGAATGATGAAAGCACATACCAATATTGTTTCTTCCATGGTCCAAAAAGTCACTGATATTGATCTCCCACCATAAAATTAATAAACTTACAGAGAAATGTATGTAGTATTTTTAAGATTACATTCTTTTAAAAGAAAAATGATTAATGATGGTTCATATATATAACAGAAGCTAATTTGTTTGAAATTGAGGCGTAATTATTGTGATTGTAATTATAGGCTCAATGATTCAAATAATTAATTAAAATGGTAATCTAGCTAGCGTGTTCTAAGATTTTGAATCATGATATATACGTTGAGAATCTTAAATGAAATCTAAAAAATATAGTAGTTCTTGTTGAGAATATAACTAAATAAAAGTGTGCTCTATTTAACAGTTTAAGCTTAAAGATGAGATGGTCAAACACTTCAATATAGTATCATAACAGAGAAAGATATTTGATTCTGAGTCTCATCACCATCCCTTATAAAAAAAATATTTTCACATGCTTGATCCATGAGAATAGAATTAAGCCTACACATGAGAGGGCGTGTTGAAAACATAATTAAGTAATAAGGATGTGCTTTCTCTAATAAACTTAAACTTTTGGATGAGACGGTAATACACTTCACTGATGATTTCCAAAACGTTCCAAGAAGAAATATAGGAAAAATACATAAATTAAGAGGGAGTATGAAAATTTATTATAGCAGTTATTTTTTTGCTTTCATGATGTAAGGATCCAACCCAAGTTTTAAATAATTACACAAAAACAATATGAGAATCCTATTTATTTACAAGTGATGCTACTCATTATACGTCAAGATATGGCATGCATGCATAGTCTTCTAATCCAAATTACAGTAGAAACTCTATAAATTAATACTTTTGGGATCACCAAAATTTATTAATTAAAAGAGATATTAATTAATTGATAAATTAATAATTATTAATTTATATATTAATTAATACTTTATCAATTTATAGATAAATTTATAACGAAATACCCAATTTACAAACACTCTTCAATCTTCCTCTTTATTATTGTTCAATGTAGTATATCAAATGAATCACCCTTCAATCTCCCACTTTATTATGCTTCTTGTGTTCAATGTACTACTTTATGGATATTAAAAAATATTTTCTATATAAACACAAGATCAAATCATGCTAACACAAACAATGGATGTCGAACATGTCCTGAACTACCTAGAAGAAAATGTAGTTGCACAGTTGTTGACTCATGAAGAAATAAATGAGAGCGTTATGGGAACTGATAAAGGTGATGAAGATGATGATGAAAGTTCTACAGTAGAGCCCCCTTCGCGAAACGAGATTATTAAAGCGGCAATCACATTAAATAATTTTTTGTTGAGCTATGAGAAAACAACACCAGAAGTTCTTACAATGATAAGAAAATAGAGATGAGATTCAATGTGACATTGATTTCAACAAAAAACAAAAGACAATTGAGTCATTTTTCAAGAAGTCTTCATAAATCGCTCATGTATTATGTAGTATATAAGGAATTATTAATTTATATTTTACATGAGGTCTATATGAGTAATAAAAAATGTATTATCTTATAATTTTAGCAAATTATTAGTTTAGCACGTTATCCCCGAGTCGGGACCGATCAAAAATATTATCTAAGAGAGTTCATTAAATAATCGAGTATTAATTAATAGAGTTTCTACTGTATAATTAAGTTTTTTAAACTTTTGGGCTCTTTTGGCGTAATTGCATTGTCAAAAGGAGCTTTGATGTAAAGTATTTGCATCAGTTAGCAACAACATATATCAAAAGAAAAGGGAACGTTAGCAAAGATAAGCGTTAAAAAGGAGATGGGAAAAAAGAAGAAAAGCCAAGAATCGTCATGTCTGAATAAAATACACAATGCTTACTATAATTGAGTTATGCAATAAAAAAAATTTAATCTCGTTTTTCGATTTTATATCAAATTGCTTTTTGGGGGGCTGCATGATCTCCACTCAAAGAGTTGGCCAATTATGTGTCGATAATAGAGGATATGTAGTAGAAAACTGACTGTTCAGTGAAATATCGAACTATATGTATAATATATACTATATAGTAGTACATCAAGTTGAGCCTATAACTGTTTGAATAATATAATGGAATTAGGAAAAATTAATAAGTAATATAATTAAAGTCACATAATCGTGGAAAGTTTTCGAAATAAACAAAAGTTTGAGTTTGTTTAAGTTGCCTTCACATTCCATCAACTAGATTTAGTGTTCCCTGGATGTTTGTGTTAAGAGTCCTACATAAAAAATAGAATGGAAACATGAATTCCTTGTATGGACTTGGACAATCCTCACCTTACAAGCTAGCTTTTGGGGTTGAGTTAGGCTCAAGATCCATTCTTTACATATGTTAAGAGTCCAACATCGGAAATAAAATGGGAACATGGATTCCTTTTATGGACTTGGACAATCCTCACCTTACAAACTAGCTTTTGAGGTTGAGTTAGGCCCAAGATCCATTCTTCACATGGCATCAGAGTCAGGTCCATTCCAATCCTTTGTTCATCGACGTTGGGTCCCCAAATTATATTGTCCACGCTCTAGTTAACGAGGTCTGGGCGTGCGGGGAGTGTTAAGAGTCCACATCGGAAATGGAATGGGAACATGAATTCCTTATATGGACTTGGACAATCATCACCTTACAAGCTAGCGTTGAGTTAGGCCCAAGATCCATTCTTCACCGTTTGAATATACATATTTTCTCTTTTGAAATTTTTGCATCTGCATGAACTTGTCTCTACTGAGATATAAAATTAAATTACTATAGCGTATACGAAGGATGAAGAAAATTGTTATCTTATATACTATTAGCGAATATTCTCAGAATATTCTCCGTATATTTTGTAATTATGATAGATGTACATTTAAGGTAACTTAGGATTCTAATTGTATTAGGAATCAACCTTTGTAAGGTAAGTTAGGATTCGTACCATATTAGGAATCAACCTTGTACAACTATATATATTGTGAATAATGAAAGGAATCCCTAAGGAAAATTATTCCATCTTTCATAGTATCAAGAGCCTAAAACCGAAATCCCTTCTCTTCTTCATTCTCGGCCGAAATCAGCATTTTTTTTTCTTGGTTTCTTCCTCCCTTTCTCGGCCAAACCAGAAAATTCCCTTCTCTCGTTAGGCGGCAACCATGTCTTCCCCCACAAATTATGTTTCATCCACTGACACACTTGACAACCCATCTCAACGTTCAGTATCTTCTTTTCATCCGGCATTCGCCGTTAACAACATCAAGAATTTTATCCCTATAATTCTTGACCAAGAAGACTGTCAATATTCCATGTGGATGAAACTATTCTACATTCATGCATGTGCATACAACGTGCTCGATCATATTGACGAATATGTTCCTCGTCCCACCGATGTTCTGACTCGATCAAGGCGTCGTCTTGACGCCATCGTCAAACAATGGATCTACGACACCATCTCCAAAGACCTGTTGTGCACTATCATGAAAACAAGTGCTACGGCACGTGAACTTTGGGTCCGGCTAGAAGAAATCTTTCAGGACAATAAAAATACTCGGACCGTATATTTGGAAGAGCAATTCAATAATACCCGCCTCGAGAATTTTAACAACATGTCCGAATATTGTAAGCAACTGAAACTCGTAACCGATCAACTATCCTACGTTGGTACTTCTGTTTCAGAAACCAAGATGGTGTTTCAACTTATTGAGGGTTTACCAAAATGTGAATATGACACACTCGCAATAATGATTCAATAAGCCGACCCTCTCCCAAGTTTCAACAAGGCACGTTCACAACTATTGTTGGAAGAAACTAGACGTGCTAAATAAGAGGAACATAATCAAAAGGCCTTAGCCGTTGACGGGATGACAACACCTGCGGCGGCGACAACGGCCCAGCTGCAGCCAGTCGGCAACGGCGGCCAGGCGATGGCGATCGTGGCGGCAGAGGTCGCACCAAAAAAGGCAAGGACCGGGAAAGGGCCAATGCAACCATCAGCCAGGCCAGAACCGAACCAGCCAGCCAGGAATGGCACAACCAAGCCAGCGAAGAAGCGACCCAACCAAAGATAATCGGGCCTCCTCGCGATGCCCGCACTGCAATACTGCAGGGCCCGGCTCCAAAGCAGCCGTGGTCGACTGCCTCTGGCTCGCCTCACCACCAGTAAAGCCAACCAGAGCAAGAATAAAGCCCACTGCCGTCATAGCTCAAAGAAGAAGAATAACTCGAAGAAGAAGCAGAGGCAAAGACAATGCAAGAAAGATAATACTGCCCCTGATCGCTTGGGGCTGTGCCTACACCACCGCGGAACCTCCAACAACTCGACGACAATTGGTACATGGACACCGGAGCCAGATCTCACCCATCCGGCCGCCGGGTAACCTATCTCAACCACGCTTAAATTGTCTCCTCAATTTATTATCAGCTTCGCAATGGTCATCGATTCCAATTGAAGGTTACTGAATAATACACACCAAACATCCACACCCACCTTCTCCCTAAACCACGCCCTATACACACCTAACATCATTAAAAAAACTTAATCTCTCGTTAGAAAATTCACTAGCAATAACTTCAGATCCGAATTTGACACTTTGGTTTTTCCTCGCTAAGGAACTCAATACGTGAAAAATTCTTACACGCCGCAATAGTGTGGGAGACCTCTACCCATTCACTCAGCCTTCACTGCCAGCACCGCAAGAACACCTCTATCCCTTTATGCGATCTCTCTCTAACTTACAACAGACTGGACACCTGAGACCCGCTTTTTACTTTTCTTAGGACTTCTAAGCGATCTAATGTAATAAATGAGAAAATTGCCCAACACTGTTTTTCTTGTCTACTAGGCAAAACATACTCGCTCTTCCCTTTTATGTCATCAAACAATGTTATTTTTTCTCCATTTGATATTGTTCATGCGATTTGTGGACATCTCCGATTGCTAGCTCTTTGGGTCATAAATTTATCTAGTATTCTTGGATGATTTTTCACATTTTGTCCGGATTTACCTTAACTAAAATTCAAATCAAGTTTTTTTGCAAATTCCTCGAGTTTCAAAAATTCATTAAGACACAATTTGAAAAACCTATTAAATCATTCCAATGTGATAATGGACGTGAATTTAATAACTTGGCATTTCACAATTTCGGTTCTAAACAAGGCATGGTTTTTCATTTTTCTTGTCCCTATACTTCTTTCCAAAACGGAAAGGCGGAAAGAATTATACGTACCATCAATAACATGGTCCGCACACTTCTGTTTCATGCTAGCCTACCACCGCCTTTTTGGGTCTATGCTGTCAAAATGGTAGAATCCCTTCTAAATATTTTACCAGCTAGCACACTCCAAAACAAAACCCCTACAGAAATCTTATACCATAGGCAGCCATCATATGATCACCTACGTATTTTTGGATTCTTATGCTACCCCAACATAGCCTTCACTGCACCCCACAAACTTGCCCCTCGCACTCTTCCATGTGTCTTCCTTGGTCTATCTCCTAATCATCACTACTTGTGCTATGACATTCATGACTACAAAATCATCGCCTCTGGCTATGTCACCTTTGACGAGACAACCTTTCCTTTTTCAAATCTCCGAAAATTTTAGACCACCGACACATCTTTCTCGATGAACCAAGTCTGCCTTGGCCATCCAAAATCTATACCAACAAAGCACTTCAAGCAGCTGGCAGCCTCGCCACTTCTCCAGACTCACCCCACCAGCCTCGCTCACCCCACACCCCCATTGTCAATTACTACCACCAAATACATATCGGCCGCCTCTACACTTCAAAGAACCACCTTCGCAGTCAGTTTCAAAGCCAACCAAAGAAGACACAGGTAATAGCCCATCCGAATCACGCCTATTGGTCCGTAACTGACCATCAACCTCACATCCCCGACCCACCACCACTACCCTCACATCGCATAGAGACTCGTGCAAAACACGGGATCTTCAAACCCAAGGTTCAATTCAATCTCTCCACACAAACCTTATCACCCATTCCAAAAAATCTAAAACTAGCAAAACTGGACCCAAATTGGAATGCGGCCATGTGCGAGGAATTTAACGCTTTAACCAAGCAGAACACTTGGGATTTGGTACCTATACCAGCTGGTGTGAATGTTATCCGGTGTATGTGTCTATTTCGTCACAAGTTCAGAGAAAGTGGTGACTTAGAGAGGTATAAGGCAAGACTAGTTGCCAATGGCACTAATCAGCAGGAGGGTATTGATTGTGGTGAGACATTCAGTTCGGTTGTTAAACCGGCCACTATTCGGACTATTCTCAGTATTGCTATGGGCATGCATTGGCCGATTCATTAGCTTGATGTCAAGAATGCGTTTCTTCATGGGGATTTGAAAGAGACTGTGTACATGCATCAGCCTCCTGGCTTTGTTCATCCGGCAGCTCCGCAGTTTGTGTGTCGTCTCAGGAAGTCATTGTATGGATTGAAACAAGCACCCCGCGCTTGGTATGATCAGTTCGCGAGGTATCTTCTGCAGATTGGTTTTGTATGTAGCAGGTGTGATACATCTCTCTTCACTTTTCACCGAGGTAGCAGCACTGTATATTTGCAATTATATGTCGATGACATTGTTCTTACTGCCTCATCTGACGGGTTGAAGAATGAAAGCATTGCTCTACTCAAAATTGAATTTGCTATGATTGACTTGGGCAAGCTAAGTTATTTTTTGGGTATATCGGTGACAAGATCTGCAGCCACTATGTTCCTGTGTCAGCGTAAGTATGCAGAAGAGATAGTGTACAGGGCCAAGATGGCAAATTGTAAAATTATGCCAACTCCGGTGGACTCAAAATCCAAGCTTAGTGCCAATGACGGTGCGCCAGTTTCTGATCCCACTATATATCGGAGTCTAGCAAGTGCTCTTCAGTATCTTATATTTACTAGGCCTGATATTGCATATGCCGTTCAGCATGTGTGTCTGTTCATGCACGACCCCCGAGAGTCCCATTTTGCCGCCCTCAAACGTATTATCAGATATGTTAAGGGCACACTAGACTTTGGTTTACATCTATACCCCTCTGCCCCAACCAAGTTGCTAGCCTACACGGATGCAGATTGGGTAGGATGCCCCGACACACGTCGCTCCACCTCAGGGTACTGTGTATTTCTTAGGGATAATCTTATCTCATGGTCCGCCAAGTGGCAGGCCACGCTATCCCGTTCGAGTGCTGAAGTAGAATATCGCGGAGTTGCTAATGTCGTCGCTGAGATCTGTTGGCTTCGAAATCTTCTTTTGGAGCTCCAGTGTCCATTACGCAAGGCATCTATAGTCTATTGTGACAACATATCTGCTATCTATATGTCTCATAATCCAGTCCAACATCAGCGGACTAAGCACATTGAGATGGATATCCACTTTGTGCGAGAGAAGGTTGCCCGTGGTCAGGTCAAAATTTTACACGTGCCTTCCTCTTATCAGTATGCAGACATTTTCACAAAGGGACTACCGCGATAACTCTTCACCGACTTCCGATCCAGCCTTAGCATTCGGCCTCCTCCCGCTCCGTCTGAGGGGGAGTATTAGCGAATATTCTCAGAATATTCTCCGTATATTTTGTAATTATGATATATGTATATTTAAGGTAACTTAGGATTCTAATTGTATTTGGAATCAACCTTTGTAAGGTAAGTTAAGATTCGTACCATATTAGGAATCAACCTTGTACAGCTATATATATTGTGAATAATGAAAGGAATCCCCAAGAAAAATTATTCCATCTTTCATATACATTTACAATACAAAGAAATTTTATACTATCAATCAAATTTAAGTGATTAATCATAACATTATTACTCTAGTACTTTTCAAGTTACCTTACTATGCTTGTTTTGAGAAATTACATGTTGTTACGTTGCACATCAACTTAATCAATGCAAATAAGTTTTCTATATTTTTATGGGGGTAAATAACAAAAATATAATCTTATATATTTGGAAGTAGGTTCAAAATTGTCCCTCAAAATGTATTTCCGAGTAGCTTTTGTTCTTTATATTTGCTAAAATAAGTATTTTTGGTTTTCATCAAATATTTAACAAATGTTGGTTGTTAAATGTGACTAGAACTGTGGAAAGAAAAAATGATAAATGTATTTTTATCAAAGAAAATTACGATGATTTAGTAAATGAGGTCTGCTTATGCCTAAGTTTCTAGCATCAATCAATATAAAGCAACAGAAAAATCCCATCAAACTTCATAAATAGATATCGAAAACTACAACATACACTATAAATAGACCAAAATAGTAGAAGATGCAATAGACACTAAACATAGACCAAAAATAACATAAATATATATATATATATATAGTTTTTTTTACAGTTTCCATTAAATCTAACAATAAAATTTGTTAAATATATTGATGGAGACCAAGAGTGCTCGGTTTGACAAACTTGTGGGATCAAAACTGCTCAAAGATATATTTAAAGGATTATTTTAAATATTACCCAAAAATAAAGGATCATTATTGACATTTTCTTCTTTGTGGTGGGGCAGTTTCCCTTTTTCCATATCTTCCTCTCACTTTAACTGAACCTCCCACATTGACGCGAATGTGATTTTGGTTAGAAGACAACATGAGGAAGTAAGCGTTGATGGGATATTTCTAGAATATTCTTTGTAAATACTATGAATTGCGATAGAATATTTTTTGGAGAAAGTTGGTAGTAAAAGATACGTACTTCATATACTAGGGCAGGAGAGATTTTCTTTGACAGGCTTTGACAACTAAGTAGGTGCTTGGTCATGAAAATTAAATATTTTTTATTTTATTTAAAATTTTAAAATTGGAATTGACAATGAAGTTGTATTTGGTAATAATTTTTACAAAGAACATTTTGTTGTTTGAATGTGTTGAAAGTGAAAAAAGTGAAACAACATTTTAGATAAAGTGAAAAGAAAAATTTCGGAAAAAAATAAAAAATTCTCATTACCAAACGGGTGCGTGTGAAAGAAGAAGAAATTAAAGGCGTATTTGGTATATTCTATTTTTTTCAAAGCTAGGTTGGTCAAATTAATTTTTAAATACATCTAGAAAAATACATTTTTAGTGAAAGTAGGAAAAACAAATTGGATACACCTCGTTGACTCCTCCCACCCTCAACACCTCATCCTACATCCCAATCCAGATCTCCCTCCCCCCACTGGCCCCCCACTGGCCACACCCCGCATCTCAACCCCCTGTTTAGAAATTTAATATTTGATTTATTAGCTAGAATATTCATATTTTTAGTTGTAGTAAGAGTTTAATACTTTACTTACGTTGTTGGAAGAGCTTACTACTTTATTTATGAGACTATTTAAAGGCCTACGGTTAATAAAATTTAAGAAACGAATTTTCATCCATATTTCAAGTTTCAACCTTTTTGTTGCTTGCGTCTTTGATCAAAAGTGTTGGAAATTTGCCTTTGGCGGGAGTTGCGATCGACCAACTTTAACGGCTTAAACACTAGTGTTACGTATGTTGGAGAATTCGGTTCTTCACACATGCATGATCTACTAAGTACGTAGATAACCGTAGGGCCAAGAATCGTCAAATTTCATTGAGAAATGAAAGAGATATTGGTACACGAAGTGAGGTGTTTAAGGCATGGAAAGTGTGGTGTTGTGTTCAATTCTCCCTCATCGGTAAAGGAAGAAAGAATTGTTGTGTATATAAGACTCGAAATTGGTTTGGGGTTTGGGACCCCAAGGGGTATCCCATGTGTTTAAAGGAGGGAGGACCTAGATGTGCTTCGGTTCGAGGAAAGACCACGCGCGCGCCGCCGCCGCCCGCCCGTCCTGTCCGGTTCCGATTCCGAGTTTTGAGTTTCGGGTTTCGGGTTCCGGGTTCTCGGGTTCACGGGTTCACGGGTTTACTACCTCCATAATGGCCATTATTTGGCCAATAATGGCTGTTATGGGGGCAGTTAAACAGCCCTCCCTCACCTATATAAACACCCCTTACACCATTGTTGAGGCACATAAAAATATACTTGCAATATACACGAAAATACACAAGCAAAACAGTTTTCTTCCTACACCTTCCTTGCATCATTTCTTGCTCAATATTCTTCAAGGTAGCTCTTGAGTTTCCTTTGCTCAAGTGTTCCATTGCTGTTTTATCTTGGGAGACAAATTGTCCAGGACATATAAAGGATACATACGGGGCAATATTGTCTTAAGGACAGAGTGCCACACTCGACTCAGCAAAAAAATAGTTTTTCAGTTTTTCTTGTTCATCGTTGTAATTTTCAGCTTTCTAGTTGAATTGTAATTTTCAATTCTTATATTAGCAGTTACTTGTAATTTTCGTTTCTGCAATCCTTTGTAATACCGACAACTTAAGACAATTTTTGCTTACGATAACTGCAATAACATGGCTGGAAATATGATCGATGTTGCTGCTACTGCTGCCTCTCGAGGCAACGCGTTGCGTCTTCTCCATCGCTGCCATCGCCAAGGCGATAACCCCGCCGCTCTGCTGCTGCCATCGCTGCGCTTGTTCAAGGCGATGCCGCTTTGCCTTCCCGTTGGAGCTCCCCCCTCTTCTTCACACCACCATGATCGCCCTGAAAAGTTCATGGGATCAGAATTTAAGAGATGACAACAAAATATGTTGTTCTACTTAACAGTTATGGGCATGGCCCGGTTCCTTACGGAAGATCCTCTACAAGCTGGAGATGAAATGAACTCTTCGCCTGCTGAAACGGGTGAAGGGGGCCTTGGTATCCATGTCGTTAACGGAATGAAGATGGTTCGTGATGCGTGGAATCATAGCGATTTCATGTGCAAGAACTATATCTTTGAATCGCTAAGCGGACCCTCTCTACAACGTCTATTCTACCGCTGGCACCGCCAAAGAGTGTGGGAAAATCGCAAAGAAGTACAACGCACAAGATGCGGGTACTAAGAAGTTCATCGTTGGAAAATTTCTAAAATTCCAAATGGTAGACAGCAAGACAGTGATGTCCCAAGTCCAGGAATTCCAAATGATTTTACATCACCTGGATTTGGAAGGACTGAAGCCAAACGAGCAGTTTTTTGTTGCATCGCTGATTGAAAAGTTACCTCCTTCATGGAATGAGTTTATGAGTTACTTGAAACTCAAGGCAAAGGAGATGACCTTTGAAGAGCTTGTTATCAAACTGCAAATCCAGGAAGATAATAAGAAGACCTTGCCAAAGGGTAGACAACATGCTGAGGCAAAGGCGAATCTGGCTGAGGCCAAAGGGAACTCAAGCAAGAAGCGAAAGTTCCAGAAAGACGGCAAAGCTCATGCAACAGAGATGTTCAGAGGTAATTGTCATCACTGTGGGAAACCTGGTCATAGGATCAAGGAATGCCGCAAGCTCAAGACTGAGCAACAACAGAAAGCCAATTCGAAAGGCAAGGCTCAAGCCAACGTCGTCAAGGACACGCTCCTGGATGACTTGATTGAGGATTTATCGGCCGTGGTGCTAGAAGCCAACTTGGTTGAGAATCCGATGCAGTGGTGGGTGGACACAGGTGCAACAAGACACATCTGTTCCAACAAAGATGCCTTCTCCACGTACACTCCGGTCACCGACAAGAAGCTGTTCATGGGCAACAACGCTTCCTCGGACGTGCTAGGGGTTGGAAAGGTGGTCCTGAAGATGACTTCCGGCAATGAACTCACTCTGAAGGAAGTGATGCACGTCCCAGAAATTAGAAGAAATTTAGTTTCTGGACCTTTATTGGTTAATGCTGGTTTTAGGCTAGTGTTTGAATCCAATAAGTTTGTACTCACTAAAAATGGCACATTTGTAGGGAGAGGCTTTGTCTGTGAAGGCCTCTTCAAAGTGAATGTCATGTTTGTATTGCGTCAAGGAAATAAAGTTGAACCTTCTTCTTATTTGCCTGAGTCTTCTAATTTATGGCATCATAGATTAGGACACGTTAACTACAAGTATATTCAAAGGCTGGTAAAGATGGAGTTATTGCCGTCTATCGACGTAAACCCTCAACATAAGTGTGAGGTGTGCGTAGAGGCAAAACTTACTAAGCTTCCTTTTCGATCCGCCGAAAGGAATACCGCTCCTCTAGAACTTATTCACACAGATATATGTGATTTGAAGTTTGCACAAACTAGAGGGGGGGAACAAGTACTTTGTGACATTTATAGATGATAGCACAAGGTATTGTTACCTTTACTTGTTGAAAAGTAAGGATGAAGCCTTTGAAGCGTTTCGACGTTACAAAGCAGAAGTTGAGAATCAACTTAGCCTACGGATTAAATCCATTCGTAGCGATAGAGGGGGAGAATATGTAGCGCCTTTTGAGGAATACTGTGCCCAAGAAGGCATTATTCATCAAACGACGGCTCCATACTCACCACAATCAAACGGTGTGGCGGAACGTAAGAACCGCACATTAAAGAAAATGATGAATGTCTTGCTTATCAATTCTGGTCTACCTCAAAACATGTGGGGAGAAGCCGTCCTTACCGCTAATATGATTCTTAACAGAGTCCCATATAAGGGTAAGGACAAAACTCCATATGAATCATGGAAGGGAAATAAACCCACCTACAAATACTTTAAGGTGTGGGGTTGTTTGGCAAAGGTTCAAGTACCCAAGCCAAAGCAGGTCAAGATTGGGCCTAAGACTGTAGATTGCATATTCATCGGATATGCAAATAACAGTAGTGCTTATCGCTTCTTAGTGCATAAGTCAGATATTCCAGATATCCACCAGGGTACAATAATGGAATCAAGGAATGCACTATTCTTTGAAAGTACCTTTCCTTGAAAGGAAAAAGACATAATCTCTCTCAAACGAAGTTATGCACAAAGCTCTCAAGAACCGGGAGTCCTTGACTGCCCGGATCTGAATGGTTCAGATCTAGCGAATCTCGAGGTGGTTGAACATCCGAAATCTAGTGTTCCAGATTCTCAGAACTTGGAGACTCCAGAGATGGATCTAAGGCGAAGTAAAAGGGCCAGGAAGGATAAATCCTTCGGTCCTGACTTTGTAGCTTATATGGTTAATGATGAACCAAGGACAATTGTTAAGGCGTTGTCAACTCCAGAAGCACCGCTCTGGAAAGAAGCTATTGAGAGTGAAATAAGCTCCATTCTGCATAACCATACTTGGGAGTTGGTTGATCTTCCTCCGGAAAATAAACCGTTAGGGTGTAAGTGGATACTCAAACGGAAATACAAGGCAGATAGGTCTATAGACAAGTACAAGACCAGGTTGGTAGTCAAGGGCTATCGACAGACAGAAGGCTTTGACTACTTTGACACATACTCTCCGGTATCCCGGATGACATCCATACGGGCATTCATTGCGATCGCAGCTTTACGTGACCTTGAGATACACCAGATGGATGTTAAGACAGCCTTCATAAACGGTGATTTGGAAGAAGAAATTTATATGGACCAACCCGAGGGGTACGTGGTTCAAGGGCAAAAGAAGAAAGTCTGTCGACTTATCAAATCTCTGTATGGGCTGAAACAAGCCCCGAAGCAATGGCACGAAAAATTTGATAGTACTCTACTATCGAAGGGGTTCGCCATTAATGAGTGTGATAATGTGTTTACACGAAAGGTAACTCTGACTCGTTTGTTATGATATGCCTGTATGTAGATGACATGTTAATCACAGGAAGCAGTCCTAGGGTAATCCTAGAGACTAAGAACATGTTGAAACAATGCTTCGACATGAAGGATATGGGTATCGCAGATGTCATCTTAGGGATTAAAATCTCTAAGACGTCTGACGGACTGGTCTTATCTCAGTCTCACTACATCGAAGATGTTTTGAGAAAGTTTGAGATGTTAGACAGTTCACTGATAAAGTCACCAATGGATACAAATCAAAAGCTTGATAAAAATCTTGGTGCACCTGTAGACTAGGAGCGATATGCACAGGTGATCGGTAGTTTGATGTATATAACAAACTGCACCCGACCTGATATTGTTTACGCAGTCAATAAGTTGGCTAGGTTCACCCGTAATCCGAGTGATAATCACTGAAAAGCGTTGAATCAGGTATTACAATACCTGAAATACACGTTAAATTACGGGTTACACTATTCGAGATATCCAGCTATACTAGAGGGGTACAGTGATGCAAACTGGATATCTGATATAGAGAACACCAAGTCCACCAGTGGGTATGTATTTACAATTGGTGGTGGGGCTGTGTCTTGGAAATCCTCTAAGCAAACCTGCATCGCCCGATCCACAATGGAATCAGAGTTTATCGCTTTAGACAAAGCAGGAGAAGAAGCTGAGTGGATTCATGACTTCTTAGAGGATGTTCCGTGTTGGAACAAACCCGTATCTTCGGTAATGATCCACTGCGACAGTCAGTCGGCTCTAGGAAGGGCACGAAATGCTATGTACAACGGCAAGTCTCGTCATATTCGACGGAGGCATAAGACCGTTAGGCAACTGATCACCACGGGTATAATATCCATTGATTACATTAAGTCAAAGGATAATATAGCAGACCCATTGACAAAGGGCTTACCCAAAGATCAGATGGCTTGCCTGTCTAGGGGAATGAGCTTAAAACCCAAAATATAAGGACCAATACAGCGGTAACCCAACCTTATTAACTCGAGATCCCAGTAATTTGGTTCAATGGGAAAACTAAGTTGTAAAGGTTCAGTTGATCGCTTCGGTGGAAGTATGAGCACTTCGGATAGTGATTTCTGAACAGAAACACCGACTCCAAAGCCGTTCCCGCGATAGACTTTAAGTGCTATCTGCAGTATGGGTAAAGGTTAAGTTTTCAAGACCTGTAATGCTCCTCAACAGTTGAGGTTAGGTTTTGGGAAACTTTTAATGGTTCCTAACACTTGTGAAGTGGGGTATAGCAGGATACCTTGTAGGAAACCACCTATTTAAGTGTGAGGACGGGCCACCTCAAAATGAACGCACTTAAGAATCCAAGACGTTGTCCATGGCCAAAACGGACAAAACATTACGAAGAAGAGAGTAAGGGAATTTGTTGTGTTGGTACCATTGACTTGGCTTACACTAAACACTGACGGTTCAAGACATCACGTTCACCGCGCAGTAAGTAAGTCCGATGGTATTCAACTATGGAAGGTTCAAAGCTGAAGCTACCTCTCCTTATGCAACATCGGTCCGCTGAAATATTGCTGGAAATGAAAAAGGCACTATGTGAGTGCGCCAAAATCTCTTTCAAGAGGGGATTGTTGGAAATTTGCCTTTGGCGGGAGTTACGACCGACCAACTTTATCGGCTTAAACACTAGTGTTACGTATGTTGGAGAATTCGGTTCTTCACACATGCATGATCTACTAAGTACGTAGATAACCGTAGGGCCAAGAATCGTCAAATTTCATTGAGAAATGAAAGAGATATTGGTACACGAAGTGAGGTGTTTGAAGCATGGAAAGTGTGGTGTTGTGTTCAATTCTCCTTCATCGGTAGAGGAAGAAAGAATTGTTGTGTATATAAGACTCGAAATTGGTTTGGGGTTTGGGTTCCGAGTTCCGAGTTTCGAGTTCCGGGTTTCGGGTTTCGGGTTCTCGGGTTCACGGGTTCACGGGTCGTGGGTCGTGGGTCGTGGGCTGTGGGCTGTGGGCCTTCTGATATTATCTTTTTTGGGCCAGAGAACTTTGCCAGAAGTACAGTTTGATCCCAGAAGTTTCAGATGTACAGTTTGGACCAGAATTCTTTCAGATATACAGTTTGGTCCCTGAAGTTTCAAGATGTACAGTTTGGTCCCTGAAGTTTTCAGAAAGTCAGAATTTCGACGGTCAAAGCAGAAACGCCCAAGCACTCAATTCAGCCATTTATTTTGGCTGAATTACTCCTCCTATAATGGCCAAATCCGTTGGTCTTTCACCATTTATTTTGGTGGCTTTACTACCTCCATAATGGCCATTATTTGGCCAATAATGGGTCAATTATGAGGCGATTAAACAACCCTCCCTCACCTATATAAACACCCCTTACACCATTGTTGAGGTACAGAAAAATATACTTGCAATATACACGAAAATACACAAGCAAAACAGTTTTCTTCCTACACCTTCCTTGCATCATTTCTTGCTCAATATTCTTCAAGGTAGCTCTTGAGTTTCCTTTGCTCAAGTGTTCCATTGCTGTTTTATCTTGGGAGACAAATTTTTCAGGACGTATAAAGGATACATACGGGGCAATATTGTCTTAAGGACAGAGTGCCACACTCGACTCAGCAAAAAAATAGTTTTTCAGTTTTTCTTGTTCATCGTTGTAATTTTCAGCTTTCTAGTTGAATTGTAATTTTCAATTCTTATATTAGCAGTTACTTGTAATTTCCGTTCCTGCAATCCTTTGTAATACCGACAAAAAGAAATCCTAACAGTGATATCAGAACATGTATTGATCTTAATCGGTCTGTGCGTTCACTTAAAAGTAATCATTTTACTCATTTTTTAATTTATACCTATTTTCAATCAAGTTTTAATCCACGCTTATTTTTAACGCAAGGATATTTTTAACTCATACCTAGGAAATTTAATTAATTTATGGGGGGCCGGGGGGGGGGGGGATTCCAATTTTTAAGTTTCTAAGTCGTCAATTTCCTCTACTAAATATTCTTTGTTTAATATTCTGTAAGGGATTTGTCCGACTAGCTAGAACAGTAATTGCTACTACAGTACTACTATGCTGATTTTGGTGGTGTTAGGAGATTGAAACATTATGCGCCATTCGAATTGCTGTCTTCATTTGTGGGGTGGCCTCATTCCAAAAGAGCAAACCTAAAGTGGCAAATACACTTTAAACACAAAACTCAAATATAATTCCTCTCTCTAAGTTTTTTTATTTCTAAGAATTCCTAACTAGTTAATTTTAAAAAAATAGTTTAGTTCTAATTACTAAAGAATTATGATGTATCACTAGAGTTAATTACATAGGATATTTTGATAAATAATATTCAGAAAAATCAATAAATTCATTCTTTCTGTTTTTTTTTTGCACAAAAAGGAGTAGACATATGAGTTAAAATAAGTTTTTTATCATCTTTTTAATAGGAATTTTGAATAGCTAAACTGTATATTCTCTGTTTTATGTCTTTTCTTTAATACTTGTGTAGTAAATTTGCTATATTTTACTCCGAAGAATATGTGATACTTCAGATGTATCTTTAAAAAAAAAATCCAAGTGTATAGTCTCAAAGTATTGTAGATAAAATGTGTATGTTAAAAATAACAGCAGGCAAAAAATGTTTGATCGTGATGTGTGCCGATGCCGTGTTACAGTCTAGTTGTTGCAATATTATCTTAACTTTCTACTGAACCTACTTGCCCAAACCGATATACATTACCAAGTGAAGTGAGTATATATAGACATTGTAATTTGAGAAAATCATGCATGGTTCAAATCAATTCAAGCTTATAGTTTTCATTGGATATGTAGGTTACACCAAAATCAAGATATATCTACTACAGACCTCCTTAGGCTTGTGAAAGATAGAATCCCGTCAGCGGCAGTGTGGGGGTTTCTTCTTGAAATAAAGGAGGACCCCTTGTGCGCAGCGTGGTACTGGTCTAACCTTTGAAATCAATTGAGTCACCATGATTTACCTCATTCACAGACTTGTCGGACCGGGGTGTGGGGGCTCCTGGGGTGGGAGATTCCACCTTTGGAGCAAAGATAGAATTCATGTTCTTTCTTTTAGGGCACGTTTAGAAAGCTCTCTTGGATTTGGCGTACATGTTTTGCTTGGCCAAATATTACTTGATCAGCATTTAATAGGGCCGAGCTAATTGTGTGCAATTTACTCCCCAATTCTTAAGTAAGAATTGGTTATAATTACACTATAGAATTACGTTAGAAAGTATCTAGGTTGATGTTCTCTAGAGAGTATATGGATTTTGATGTAACTAAACGAAATAATCCATTTGATTATTTTTATTAATTGAAAGACTATATATATAATTTACATATTTTCATAATTGGAGAATTCTATTCCTATTCTACTCCTAAAACCTTATTCTACTTAGATACTAACTATACAATTGTGGTAAGTGTACAATACTAATTACACTATAAAACTTTACCTAATCCGTCTACTATATACACGGTAATATACAACCCATTGTGCACGGTAATATACAACCCATTGTGCACGGTAATAAACAGCCCACTATACACAATATACCCAATATATTGTGTATATTTAACACACACCCACAGTCATAGTGGGCGGTCTTCGAACGCTGAGACTGTTCCTAAAATCTTCAAAAAGGACAGAGGGAAGACCCTTTTGTAAAGATGTCGGCAATTTGATATCTTGACGGGACATGGCAGACGCGTACCTAACCACGAGCAACCTTTTCGCGGACAAAGTGAATGTCCATCTTGATATGCTTAGTCTTATTTGCATCAACCGGATTACCAGAAAGGTAGATGGCACTAATATTATCGCAATAAACCAAGGTTGCTTTCTGAATGGGACAATGAATCTCCAACAGCAAATTATGTAATCAACATGATTCTGAGACCACATTAGCTACCCCTCGATATTCGGCCTCGGCACTGGATCGGTACAATGTTGACTGACGTTTCGCACACCATGAGACTAGGTTATTGCCGAGAAATATACAATAGCCAGACGTAGACCGTCTGGTGTCTGGACAACCCCCCCAATCAACATTCGTATACGAGACAAGTGTGGATGTCGAGGAGAGATATAAATGCAAACCAAAGTCCAGCGTACCTTGAATATACCGAATGATGCGTTTGAGAGCATTCATGTGCTCAACTCGGGGATCATGCATAAATAAACACACATGCTGGACAATATACGTAATATCTGGCCTCGTGAATGTAAGATACTGAAGGGCCCATGCAAGACTGCGATAGCGTGTCAGATCCTCGTATGGTACGACGGTCGCGACACTAAGCTTGGGTTTAGTATCAACTGGAGTGAAAGTGAAATTACAGGATGACATCCCAGCCTTCTCAATGATCTCAGCTACATACTTCCTTTGAGATAAGAACAACCCACCTGCATGACGAGTGACCGCAATCCCTAAAAAATAGCTCAAGGGCCCCAAGTCTTTCATAGCAAAGTCAGAGCTGAGCATTGTCATGATAGACTAGCGTAAGTCATCGGAAGAGGCAGTCAAAATAATACCATCCACATATAACAGAATATAGGCCACGGATGAACCATGACGGTAGATGAACCATGACGGTAGATGAACAATGAATTATCTAACCTGTTGTGAGTGAACCCAATAGTCGAAACATAGTTTGCGAATCTCGTATACCAAGCCCGTGGAGACTGCTTAAGCCCATATAAGGACATCTTCAACAAACAGACATGATGAGGATGTTTGGGATCCCTGAATCCCAACGGCTGATGCATATAGACTGTTTCCTTGAGATCACCATGGAGGAAAGCATTCTTTACATCTAACTGATGAATAGACCATGCTTTCGAAAGAGCTAAGCTAAGCACAGTGCGAATAGTAGCCGACTTGACCACCGGACTAAACGTCTCACTACAATCTACACCAACCTGGTGAGTCTTACCATCGCCTACAAGTCGCGCCTTATGTCGGGCAAATGACCCATCTGAATTTTGCTTAGGAGAAAAAATCCACATAGACCTAATAATATTAATACCAGATGGACGGGGTACCAATTCCCACGTCTTATTATCAATAAGAGCATTATATTCATCGGTCTTAGCAATTTTCCAATTCGTGTAATTTAATGCAGACACAGGATTTCGAGGTAAGGGTGATTTAAGAACATTAGAATGTAAATTAAAATGTCTTTTTGGAGTAAAAATCTCCCGTTGACTACGGGTGACTGGTCCATGAATCGGGGCAGAGGCGGGTGGATTTTGGGAATTTTCGGGACTCAGGACGGACTGGCCAGCAGGCAGTGGGCTTGCTGGCCCAAATCGGTAAACTGGAGCAGGAACTAGACCAGTTCCAGAATTGGGTTGGACTGGCCCAATCGCAAGAACTGGCCCAGTGGCTGGACTGGGACCGGCAGTGGGCGACAGACCAGTGGGCTCGCTGGAGAATTTTGGGTACAAGAGACGTCCGAAAAATGCTGAATAATATATAGGGATATACTATCATCCAAAAAATTATACGAACTAGGCACGGGAGTTTTAACTTTAGCAAATGGAAATTGGGATTCATCAAAAATGACATGGCGATTAATGATGATTTTATTAGAGGATAAATCAAAGCATTTGTAGCCACGATGATTAGACGGAAAACCCAAAAACACACACGGAGTAGACCGCGCCTCAAGTTTGTTAATTGTGGTGGACGGGAATAACGGATAACACAAACACCCAAAAACACGAAGATGTGAATATGAATGAATTTTATTATATAAAATTTGAAGGGGGGAATAATATGTCAAACCTTTGGAAGGAATTATGTTAAGGAGATAGGTAGCCATTTGTAGAGCATGATGCCAAAAATACGGGGGTACGAAAGCATGAATTAATAAAGTTCGGACAATGTTATTTATGGAATGAATTTTGCGTTCGACTTTTCCATTTTGTGAAGACGTATGAGGACAAGAAAAATGAAAATTGATCCCATTATTAGCACAGAATTCCCGAAACACCCCATTGTCATATTCTTTGCTATTATCACACTGAATATTTTTGATTTCTTGTTCGAATTAGGTTCTAATTAATGCTCTAAATTTTAAGAAGAAGGAAAAAACTTGAGATTTTTTCGCTATCGGAAACGTCCATAAAAACTTAGAATAATCATCAAAAAAAAGAACATAATACTGATGACCCAAAGAACTGAGAACTGGAGACGTCCATAAGTCGCTATGAATAATATCAAATGACATTAAAGTATGAGAATTTGAGTCTACAAATGGCAATCTAACATTTTTTCCTAAAGAATAAGATTGACAATTTGGAGTACTATTCGTACCCTTACGTGAAATAAATTTATTTTTATCTAATGACGACAAAATAAAAGACCCCGGATGACCAAGACGAGCATGCCACAAGGAAGGAGCAAGGGCTGCAAACGCTAACGACAAGACTTGACTCGATGGACTGAAACTGGGTGTAATAGGAAAAAGATCTCCCATACTATCACACCTCATGAGAGGACTCCCCGTCTTGAAATTCGTTACAGAGAAACCAAAAAGATTAAATTCAACAGAAACAGAATTGTCAGTGGTGAATTTACGGGCATACACTAAGTTTAATCAATTTGGGGGGCATGTAAGGTATTTTTTAAGATAAGGGGTGGATTGGGGGAGATAAAGTTTTATGACCATAACCCTGAATTGGAATAGAGTTACAATTACCAATAATTATACCACGAGGGTTGCTCAAATTGGAATAAGATGAGAGAGTACCTTGATCGGATGTCATGTGTGTAGTCGCGCTGGTGTCCATGTACCAATTCGGATCCGGTTGCGTCAACCCAAACGTGTGCATTGCAGCCTCAATGTCGGTGTGAGTAGGTATGGGACCCACTACCGAGAATGTTTGTGTGGGCCGAGGCCTAAGCAGTCCACCCTGCTGCCCCGGCCCAGTGCTGAAACGAGAAGAAGATGGGGCTGTCCAGCCCACTGCCCATTAACTGAACCTGGAAAATAGGGGATGTTGGGCCACGACCCACTTCCCCAGCCCCACTGCCATGGGCTCATGATTGGGACCAGTAGGGAGGTGGCCCACTGTTGACTGGATGAGGCCCACTGCCGGAGTGTTGTCCACCAGAACCACCGCGTTTTCTCCTGCAGTTTTTGCTATTATTCTTACGATTATTTTTGCCGCCACCATGTGTACGGTTTTGGCCCGAGTTATCAATGAAACCCAAAGAATTTGTGGAGGACATCATCATGACTACAGGGCTTGCACCGATAGTCGCTTTCTTAGCCAAACCAGCTTCTTCAAAAAAAAAACAAGGAGCGGGCTTGATAAAAAGCGGGAAGTGGATTGCTTTTATGAAGGAGAGTCCCAACGCCATTATAGGCCTCAGAAAGGCCGTCAACCAATTGTAGAACCAAACGATTATTTGTCACAGGTGCGCCAACGTTACGGAGTTGGTCTGCCAACTCCTTGAGTTTCTTACAATATGCAGATACGTTCGGAAATTCTTCCATGCGAATTTGAGAGAATTCCTGCTCGAGTGTGACAACACGTGAATATTGGTTATGTTGGAATATGTCACGTAATCTATTCCAGGTAGCCATAGTCGTAGTGTCCGGCTCAATGATCGTCTGTAAGAGGTCAACCGAAATAGTAGAATAAATCTACTGGAGAACGGTAGTATCAAGAGTAATCCATAACGGAGGATCCTCTGCGGGAATAGGTGCAGCGAGAGGAATTATGTGATGGATGACTTGATGGGAGATAGCGTGAATTTTAAACAGTTCTGCCCACGTCGCATATTGAACGTTTTCTATCTCAAGAACAATAGGAATGTTGTTCTTGATGTTAGAAACTGTGAGGGCATGATGAAAAGTGTTCTTAGACATAACGAAAGAACAAAGGGAGAGGAGGGAAAATTTGGGAAGAGTGGAGGTAAAAAATAACACGAATTCCGGTGAAGGGGGACGGAAATTGAGGCTGTTGTGGCCGAGAAGTGGCACAAAAACCGAGAGCAAGGCGGAATCAAGTTTAGACCTAGTCTCTTGATACAATGAAAGAAATAATCACTTGATTATTTTCATTAATTGAAAGACTATATATACAATTTACATATTTCCATAATAGGAGAATCCTATTCCTATTCTATTCCTAAAACCTTATTCTACTTGGATACTAACTATACAATTATGGTAATACAAATTATGGTAAGTGTACAATACTAATTACACTATAAAACCTTACCTAATCCGTCTACTATATACACGGTAATATACAGCCCATTGTGCACGGTAATATACAACCCACTATACACAATATGCACATGTATATTGTGTATATTTAACAGTAATTTGGAAGTACACAATTTTGGCCTATGTGTTTGTCTGGCCAAGAATTACTTGATCAACATGAAATCAAAGATAATTAATGATAAATAATTCACTGTCCAATTCTTAAGGGAAATGTGAGAACTGATGATAATTACATTATATAACTACTTTAAAAATATCTATATTGATGTACGTTCACTTAGAGTATATGATTCCTATGAGTAGTCTTGACTAAATATGGATGGTGTCCCACAAAACGAAAATGGATGGATTCTCAGGTGCAATTCACAGTGCTGAATGTTCCTTTGGTTTTTGAAAGTTTTCACGAAATCCATCCATTGCAAGCTAGCCAGGATCATACACTTGTCGATCCTATTAGAATCAACACCATGCATATATATATATTTAAAAATTTGCAGTAAAGGGGCCTCTAAAAGTTAGGAGCACAGAGGATTAATCAAGTGGTTGTCATTTTCATCTTTTTAATTAATTTTTGAAAGCTAAGTGATATCAGGATGAAGGCATTGAGGGATCTAGTGAAACTTTTTATCACTTATTAAACACTAACACTTGTGATAATGGGGATTACTGCTTTAAATATTATGATTTCAGATAGTTATCTAGGTCAATTTCTCTTAGCACTCAGATAGTTTGTAGATCTCCAAAGTTAGTTGTAATACTCAAATCCCTCTTTTAGAAATTATCTTATTTTAGTAGGTGTATCAAGATTTTAAGTACAAGGGCACTCATGGTGTGTGTACACACTACATATTACTTTACTACTCCTTATGTCATTGATCTAGTTTGAGTTGACACAAAATTTAAAAAATAAAGAAAGACTTTTGAAATATGTGGTTCAAAATAAATCTTAAATATTTGTGTGGTTGTAAATTATCTCATAAAATTAAATTATATATAAATATATAAAATAATTAATCTTTTCGGAACAAACTAATAAAAAAAAGTAAAATAATCTTTTTAGTACCAAAGGAGTACTATATATATAAGGAGATAGACAATTTTTGTAGTCCTCACAGGGGTGTTTTAGTAATTTTATCTTCATGACATTAACCATTCAAGTTTCTACACGTTTTATTTTTCTGGCCTATTCCAACTTTTTGCATTCTGACGTTTGAGGTCCATTCCTAAGCTGCATGAGCCTATATAATTGGTAGATTTGTAGTATCTTTATATGAATTTTGTTTTGCACCTTAGTCCCTCCCTTTCATATTATATGTATTTTTAGCTTTTATTTTTAGTCTAATATAAATAATTTTTTTATAAAATCAAAGAGGTTTTAATAGTTTTTTTTCAAATTTATCCTTATTTTTAGATAAATGAATTTTTACATAACCAAGAGTTTATATTAAATTGTTACTATTTAATTAAGGGCAATTTAATAAAAGAAACTTCTTACTATACTTTTTCGGGGTAAGTAATTTCTTAAGGAGTGTTTGAGCTAAAAGCATCATATAATAGTATAATACCGACCGAATAAATTATTAGATTATCCTTAACACTATTTGTCATCATTTACCCTTATTTTTAGATAAATGAATTTTTTACATAACCAAGAATTCATATTAAACTATTATTATTTAATAAGGGTAATTTAGTAAAAACACTTCTTACTTTTTAGGGGCAAGTAATTTCTTAAGGGGTGTGTCGGAGCTAAAAACTATCATATAATATGGACCGAAGGAAGTACTGGATTATCCTTTACATTATTTGTCATTATTTACCCTTATTTTTAGATGAATAAATTTTTACACAACTAAGAATTCATATTGAATTGTTACTATTAAATTAAGGGTGATTTAGCAAAAATACTTCTTACTTTTTAGGGGTAAGTAATTTTTTAATGGGTGTGTCCGAGCTAAAAACATCATATAATATGAATCGGAGGTCCTTTACATTATTTATCATCATATATATTGGTAAAGTTTAGGCTACTTTGGAGCCACATTTTCATTTCCAACTGGACCATTTATTAGATCTTATTAATATAATTACTCTCGCATTTTCAATTTATGTGACACTTTCATTTTCCAATTGTCAATTTGACTAAACTATGAAACTAAATTAAATTAGATCAACTTAATATTTTACATTAGAAATTAATTATTTAAAAATAACAAAATTACTTTAAATTACAGTTTTAACTAAAAATTAATATTTGTAAGCATAAACTATATATGAAGAGCTAAACTAATTCTCGAGCTCCATTTAATGAATTTTGTTTAATTTACTTAATTTCATCTATTTAAGCTTAAATCACCGCATTTAACTAGCATAAACTCTTACCACGTGAAATATCATGAGTGAAATTAAAAATACTGTAATAAGTACCGGAAAAATCTAATTTCTATCTATAAATCCATAAATTATATGCTCACAAATTCCTAAAAATGCCAATATTTATCAATTTACAATTTTCACAGAGTTGTAAGTACTTTACATAATTTAAATCATGAAACATAACAGAATTCGAGTCACTTGTGTCCCTTTGATATTTGATAATTCTCTTGCCAAACTTTCTTCCTCATAAATAACTTTTTATTTAGGTGACTAAGTAGTCGTTTGGCCATAGACTTTAAATATTTTTCACTTTATTGGAATTTATGGAATTAGAGTTGAAAATGAAGTTGCCTTTGGTTATACTTTTTCAAAGAAAAATTGAAATAATGTTCATATTTGAATGTACTTAAATACAACTTCAAAAATAATAAGTGAGTTGGAAAACAAGTTATAAGTTATTTTTCAAATTTTAAAAATACAACTTCAAATTGAATTTATAATTTTCATGGCCAAGCACAAACTTTAAAATAAAACAAAAATATTATTCCGAAAAAAGTGAATAACTTTTATGGCCAAACACGTTCTAAGAAATTTCTATAATTATGAAGATTTATCATTAGATTAGATCAACTCAAATTTTAAAGCTCATTAGATTAGATTAACTCAAATTTTAAAAATTAAAATCTAGATATTAAAAAATTATACAAAATATACTATAAGTTGCAATTTTTCTAATATCAATATGATGAAAATACATTTTAAAATGTCTTAAATTGTGATAGAAGAAGTAATTAGTATTGCAAATTTGGTATAGATTTATAATTTTTTTGAAACTTTCATAGCACGTATACATATACAGTTCTAATCAATGATACAGAATAAGCATATATCTGTGATTGAACTATAAGTTATAATGTTACACGTAACTTAAACATAAAATATACTCCTACAAAACGATATAAAGGTAAAATCATGCACTGGACACGCACTTCAATAATTTGAGACAAGATTTGATTTTGCTTATGGAAAATCAATCTTTGGAATCCAAAAGCAAAAGAAAGCTAGCATATAGCTTTGTTAAAATGGTCGTGCCGCCCATATTGATATCTTTCTATTTTAGTACATCATTTTTTTGCCTTTTGGTGTTGCCTTCTTTTTTTATATTGCCTTCATTAAGAAATTGAAAGTTATAGTAGCTGGTTTTGTTAAAATGCTACGAAGTTAGTAGCAAAGACTAGGGACAATCAAAAAGATTAAATGTCAAATCTTTTGAGCTCAAGCTAAACTATTTTGAAAAGTGATGTGAGTAACACTATGTAATATACGCTCTCTTTTCATATAATATTTTTATCCTTCTTACTTTAAGAGGACCAACAATATGATACCACCAACCCTGATATTTTGGATCTCAGAAGTAGGAATTGAGTAGATAAATTACGGTTAAACAGCTTTTTCTAGGAAGGTGAACGAACTAGTCTTACATATTATATAGAAGCAAAGGACAATTTGTAGCAGTAAGAGTAGCTCTGTTGAATACCAGATAGTTGAAAGGCTAAAATTCCAACACACTAATCTTGGCATACGATTCCAATATCCAAATGCGATAAGTGTCACTTTGGGGTTTTTTTTAAGCATAGTTATAATTTTGATATTTACATTTCGTAACTACAGTAAAGTGTATTCAAAATTCGGTTGTATTCCAATTTTCACGTATTTAAGTCAGATGTATTCATTTGTATTCATTTGTAGCTACTTTTACAATGTATTCAATTTATTATATTTAAAATCAGTTGTATTCAAAAATCATAAATGCTGAAAGAAATAATTCCTTAATTATTTTCATTAATGAAAGAGTATATATACAATTTATAATTTTTCATAATAGGAAAATCATATTCATATTCTACTCCCAAAACCCTATTTTAGTAGTACAAGAATCCTATAATTATGGTAAGTGTTCAATACTAATTAATACAATTATTTACACTACAAATTAGCCACAAAACCGTGATATATACTAATTATGGTAAGTGTATATCACGGGTACAATATAGAGACAAAACCGTGATATACATTACTTATGGTAAATATATATCACGTGTATATTTAACACACACCCGCAATCATAGCGGACGGTCTTCGTACGCTGAGACTGTCCCTAAAATCTTCAAAAAGGACCGAGGGAAGACCGTTGGTAAAGATGTTTGTAATTTGATACTTGGAAGGGACATGACAAACGCGTACTTGTCCACGAGCTACCTTTTCGCGAACAAAGTGAATATCCATCTCGATGTGTTTAGTGCGCTGGTGTTGAACCGAATTACAAGAAAAGTAGATGGCACTAACATTATCATAATAAACCAAGGTAGCTTTCTGAATAGGACAATGAAGCTCTAAAAGAAGATTACGTAACCAACAGGATTCAGATACCACATTGGCTACCCCTCGATACTCGGCCTTTGCACTAGAATGAGACAATGTAGACTGATGTTTCGCAGACCATGAGACCAAGTTATTACCAAGAAACATACAATATCCGGACGTGAAACTTCTGGTCTCTGGATAACCACCCCAATCAGCATCAGTATACGAGACAAGTGTAGATGTCGATGAAGTATATAAATGTAAGCCATAGTCAAGTGTCCCCTGAATGTATCCAATAATGCGTTTGAGCGCATTCATGTACTCAACCCTGGGATCATGCATAAACAAACACACGTGCTGTACAACATACGTAATATCTGGTCTCGTGAAAGTAAGATACTGAAGAGCCCCTGCAAGACTGCGATAATGAGTCGAATCCTCGTAAGGTGAGCCAGTCACAACACCCAGCTTGGGTTTAGTATCAACGAGAGTGGAAGTAGACTTGCACGAGGACATGCTACTCAGCTGTATACTTTCGTTGTGATAAGAACAACCCACCTACATGACGAGAAACAACAATCCCCAAAAAGTAACTCAAGGGCCCCAAGTCTTTCATAGCAAACTCGAAACTAAGCATGGTCATGATCGACTTGCGCAAAGCATCAGTAGAGGCAGTCAATATAATATCATTCACATATAATATAATATAAGCCAGGGAAGAACCATGCCGATATATGAACAATGAATTATCAGACAAGTTGTGCGAAAACCCAATAGATGAAATATAGACTACAAACCTCTTATACCAAGCATGTGGGGCCTGCTTAAGCCCATTCACGGACTTTTTCAACAAACAGACATGATGAGGATATGTGGGGTCTCGAAAACCCAACGGTCTCCTTGAGATCACCATGTAAGAAAACACTCTTCACATCTAACTGATGGATGAGCCAAGCTTTCGAAAGAGCCAGGCTGAGAACAGTGCGAATGGTAGCCAGTTTGACCACCGGACTAAATGTCTCACTACAATCCGCGCCAACCTACTGAGTCTTACTATCACATACAAGACAGGCCTTATGCCTCGTAAAAGAACCGTCAGAATTATCCTTATGGGTAAAAATTCACATAGACCGAATAGTATTAACACCATAAGGACGGGGTACCAACTCCCACATCTTATTTGCAATAAGAGCATAATATTCGTTGGTCATAGCCAATTTCCAATTCGAGTCATTTAAGATGGACACTGGGTTACGGGGTAGGGGGATTTAAGAACATTAAAATTTAAATTAAAATGTCTTTTTGGTTTAAAAACACTCAGTTGACCGGTCTGTGACTCGGGGGAGAATCAGGTGAATTTTAGGAAATACGGGAAGGCGACGAACTGGCCTGCTGGCCCAATATCAGAACGGGGACCGTCATAGGAAATTAAACCTGGGGAAGAACTGGGCTGGATAGGCGGCCCAGTTGCTGGCCCAATCACTGTAGATTGTGACGGTACTGGAGGACCAGCGGGCAGTGGGCCCACTGGCGGATTGTAGGTGCGGGACAGATCCGATAAATGGTGGATAATATACGGGGATACATCGTCATCCAAAAAATTATACGAACTAGGCCATGGACTATTTACTTTGGCAAAAGGAAATTGAGTTTCATCGAAAATAACATGGCGACTAATTATGATTTTATTAGATGATAAATCAAAATATTTCTAACCACGATGATTAGACGGATAACCCAAAAATACACAAGTGGTAGAACGACCATGAAGTTTATTAATTGTGGTGGACAGAAAGAGAGGATAACATAAGCACCCAAACACCTTAAGATGCTAATACGAATAAGTCTTATTATATAAGATTTGAAGAGGGGTCAAGTATGCCAAACCTTTGGTAGGAAGTATGTTAAGAAGATATGTAGTCATTTGTAGAGCATGATGCCAAAAGGAATGGGGGACGGAAGCATGAACCAATAGAGTGCGGACAATGATATTAATGGTACGAATTTTCGTTTATCTTTCCCATTTTGTGAGGACGTATGAGGACAAAAAAAAATAAAAATTTATTCCATTAGTATCACAAAAATCCCGAAACATCCCATTAACAAATTCTTTGCCATTATCACATTGAATATTTTTTATTTTCCGGATGAACTAGGTACGTATGAATGCTCTAAATTTTAAAAAGGTGGAAAACACATGAGATTTTTTCGCTAAGGGAAAAGTCCATAAAAATTAGAATAGTCATCCAAAAATAGAATATAATAACGATGGCCCAAAGAACTGAGAACAAAATATGTCCATAAATTGCTATGAATAATATCAAATGACATTAAAGTACGAGACGCGGAGTCTACAAACGATAACCTAACAAGTTTTTCTAGAGAACAAGATTGACAAATTAGAGTACTACGTGTACCCTTGCAAGAAATAAGATTGTTTTTATGTAAAGCAGAAACAATCGATGACCCTAGGTGACCCAAACGTGCATGCCATAAGGAAGGAGCTAGAGCCGCAAAAGTAGATGACAATTTTTGACTCGAGAGACCGGAGGTGAGTGTGATAGGATAAAGATCTCCCATACCATCACACCTCATGAGAGGAATCCCCGTCTTGAAATCCTTCACAGAAAAACCAAAAGGATCAAAATCAACAGAAACCCAATTATCAGTAGTGAATTTACGGACATACACCAAATTTTTAATTAAGTTATGGGCATGATGGGAATTTTTCAAGACTAGAGGGGGGTGGGGGTTAGATAAATATTTATGACCGTAACCACAAATTGGAATTGAATGTCCATTATCAATAATTATGCCACGATGGTTGCTCAAATTGGAATAAGACGAAAGAGTACCTTGATCGGACATCATGTGGGTAATGGCTCCGGTGTCCATGTACCAATTCGGGTCTGAGGGATTTAATCCAAGTTTGTGCATCACGGCTTCAATGTCGGTAGGGGGTGGGGCCCATTGCGTGGTGGGCCTGATGGGGCTGAGGCCCAAACACGCTGGCTAGCTGCCCCAGCCCAGAATGACCTCTCGGGTTCCACTATTGACTGGAATAATTAGGCCTGCTTGGCTGCTGAAACTGGGCTCAGTTCGGGTGGGCTGGGTACGATGGAAAATAGGGGTTGTTGGGCCCAGTTCCACGATCATGTGTCCCAGGGCTGTGGCCAGTTGGCTTGCAGCCAAACTGCCTTGAGGCCCATTTCCACCCCCGTTGTTGCCACCTCGGTTTCCACCATAGTTTTCACCATTATTTTTATGATTCTGACTCTTTTTGTCGCCACCGTTGTTGCGATTTTGGCCGGAATTGTTGGAAACGGAGGGAGAAAAATTGGACTCGGTCATCATGACGACAGGCGGGGCCCTAGTGACTGCTTTCTTAGCCAATCTGCCTTCTTCGAGCGTGAGCATGGAACGAGCCTAATAAAACTGCGCAAGAGGACTGCTCTGACGAAGAAGCGTACCGATGCCATTATAGGCCTCAGATAGGCCTGCAACCATCTGAAGGACGAGACGGTCGTTGGTGACGGGCGCACCAATATTGCAGAGTTGGTCTTCCAATTCTTTTAACCTTTTGCAGTATGCTGAAATGTTAGGGAAATCTTCCATATTGACGTGGAAGAATTCCTGCTAAATGGTAACAACACAAGAATTTTGATTATCATGGAATATATCACGTACTCTATTCCAAGCTTCCATCGTCGTAGCGTCTGGTTCGATAATCGTTTGCAATAGGTCAGTAGATATAGTGGAGTAAATCCACTGAAGAACGGTAGCATCAAGAATCGTCCATAATTGAGGATCATCCTGAGGTTTAGGGACTCCCGTATCCGGAGGAGCTGCGGGGTTAATGTGATGGAGGACTTGATGTGAGCGTGCGTTTTCAACAGTTCGGCCCACGTCGCGTATTGGACATTTTTTCTATTTCAAGAACGCTAGGGATGTGATTCTTGATGTTAGAAACATTAAGGGCAGGGTGAAACATGTTCTTAGCCATAAGAGCAAGGGATTTGGAAGAAAATTTGGGAAGAGAAAAGGCAATATCGGGCACGGATTCTGAGAAGAAGGGCTCGGAATTTACTGCTCGTCGGCCGGAAATAGGAGAAAAAAAAAAAGAAGACCTAGACTTCTGATGCCATGAAAGAAATAATTCCTTGATTATTTTCATTAATGAAAGAGTATATATACAATTTACAATTTTCCATAATAGAAAAATCTTATTCCTATTCTACTCCCAAAACCCTGTTCTAGTAGTGCAAGAATCCTATAATTATGGTAAGTGTACAATACTAATTAATACAATTATTTACACTACAAATCAGCCACAAAAAATGGGATATACACTAATTATGGTAAGTGTATATCACGGGTACAATATAGAGACAAAACTGTGATATACATTACTTATGGTAAGTGTATATCACGTGTATATTTAACAAATGCTAAAAAATATAGGAAATATTCAGTTGTATTCACTTTTTTTATTTGTATACAAAAAAATCTCCTTCAAAATACAAGCAAAAAATACTTAAAGAAACACTGAATTTTACACTAAAAATTAACGAATACACTAAAAAACTGAATACAAGAAATAAAATAAATCCCCAAACACTGAATTTTACCTAAAAAATTAACGAATACACTCAAATACTTAATACAAAAAATAAAATACACCACAAACACTGAATTTTACACCAAAAAATTAACAAATACACTCAAATATGAATACAAGAAATAAAATACATACGAAAAAGATGAATACACTCAAAATCCGGCAAGATCTGAGAAAATACAAGAAAAATACATCCAAATCTGAGATGGAGAATGAGATGATGGCGGCGGTAAAGAGAAGAAGATGACGACGGCGATAACGGAATATGAGAAATACAAGAAAAATAATACATTCAGATCTGAGACGGAGAAGGAGATGACGGCGGTGGTAAAGGGAAGGCGATGATGGCTACAACATAGGAGTAGCAGATGAGGAGACCGACGGCGGCCAGAGTAGCAGATTTGAGGACGGCAACGCTGGAGTAGTAGATGAGGAGACCGACGGCAGTCGGATTAGCAGATCTGAGACAGTCGCGGTCGGAGTAGCAGATCTGAGTAGCGGCGGCGGCTAAAATTGCGCTGGAGAGTTGTTTTTGTGGTGGCCCGTGGCGGCAGAGGGAGAAGAAGTGTAGCCCTAAGATTCTCAGTTAAGAATAAAAATAGAGTATTCTACTTTAAATATATAATGTAGCTATGATATGTAATTTAAATACACATTATAGTTATATTTTGTAATTTTTTTAAATAATAATTACTAAAGATAAATATATCCTAGAGTTAGCTATGAAATGTAATTATTCATTTGTAATATCGGTGCATTGGTATCAGAGTCGCCCTCATGATGTGATGGAAGAAACAGTTCCAAGCCCAAAATGTTGAATTAAGGAATTGGATTTCGAGACATTGGAGAGAAATGATCATTTGCAGGAACAACAATAGCCCAAAATGTCGCGTGTAGCCCAAACATTACTCGACAATTGGGCTTCATCAGCCCAACAGTCTTTAACTTGGGTCATTTGCCCTTTTGGTCCCTGTTTTGTGCTGGTCTTTAATTTTTGTCCCTCATAAATCACAACAAACAACTTTTTTGCACGACATAAGTTTATAATTTTCACATCATAATATCTTACAAGTTATATTTCGCGCCCTTAAAAAACTTATGTCCAATTAGGCATAAGTTCGATTTTGAAGGGCGAAAATTAAAGTACAGTCAATTTGAAGGGAAAACAATTAAAGACCAACCTACGTGAAGGAAACTTTGCGCAATTAAATGCCTTAACTTTTTTTTTTTTTAAATTAAGCTTTCGCAATTCTGATTTTTGGTTTGTTTGGTATATAATATATACATACATTTCGTAATTTAAGTTAGAAACCATTTGTTAAACCATTATAGGGTGTTCAATTAGTAGTTATCAAAATAGGTGACTTGCGCTAATAGTAGAATATGGTGGATGAGACATGGGATAGTCTGATGATGATTAGAGTTTTAAAATTTAAGAATAATAATTTACGAAGAGCTAGAGTGAACAATTGTATGGGAATATATTTTGCTTATTCAACAATTTAACATAGTTAAACCAAAAAAACAAACAATTTAACATAGAGAATCAGTATAAAATGATAATGTGTAGATACTTTTTCGTGCAAAACTTTTACACCACACTGGACACTCTTTAATTTATCTGAATCACTCTTTGGACATATTTCTATTTAGTTTAACCATTCAGTATAGAAAATCATTGGTACATTGAGTAAAGTTCATTAAAAGACTTTTCGAGAGTTTTTTCATTAGCAAAATCCATACCCCGAGACCTCTATATAATCCACTCAACCACATTGCTAGCATAAAATATGTAATGATGGTCATGCAAAGATTATTATTTTTCGATATCAATGAAAAAAAAGATATGTATACCTATGAAGAGCGTGAGGGCACTTTTTTCCATTTTTTCTTGTAACTCATATATTATTAATATTGATAAATCTCATTTTATTATGCATAAAATAATACATGTATTCCTGAAGAATTTATGAGAGTATTATTTATTTTGAAAACCAAAAAGAAACAATGTATTAATAAAATTGAGTGTGATGTCAGGGGTGGATGTAGTGCATATTTTATGGCCTTATGCGTCTATTTGAACTTGTTAACTTTGACTCAAATCCAATATATGTGTGACAAATTACAAAAGTATAAATACTATAAGAGATTTCAAACCTAGTAAATCAAATGGATGTGGTAGAACTAGAACCTTGAACTCAAACTCATAAAGTTCAAATCCTGAATTTATCTTTGTTTGATGGGTAATTAAATTTGCTTATTCCACCAATCAAAAGTGCTCATAATTGTTACATAATTGTAGAAAGATAATATCCTTGAAGATGCCAAAGTATATAAAAATTATAGTCCGTGCACAAGTTAGCTCAGACACCACTGTCAAATATAACTAAGCAAAGAGTGAAAGAGTACAAGTCAGTCACTTCCCTTGAAACAGTAAAGCCTGATTTCCTTTGAAACAAATATGAATTTAGATGAATTAGTAGCAAAGAATGTGATGTCTGGTGAAGAGGGTATGCAATTCATGCAAAACTCATCTTCAAATTCCATGTTTATTGAAAATATGAATCATGGTACATTGTGCAAGAAGACTAGTACTCATGTTGATGAATTTTGGAGTAGGCAAGAAAATCATCATTGCTCTATTCATAAGCTACAATTGAGTAGTACTAATACTCTTGAGGATGTCTTTAATACATGCCGGTGTTATTAAAAGTGGGAATAAACTTGATGATATAGTGCCTAAATTCAATCAGCAAAATGGTATAGTCTTGCCAATGACAATGTCAATGCCAATGCCTATTCAATCCTATTCAGATACTATTAGTTTTGAGAATCATCAGACTATAGATGTTGTTAATTATCCTGAGAAAATTACCGTGAATATGGCAATGGAAGCAGCAACAACAACAACAAAAACACCGTCGAATGAACATCAGTTGAACGGAGAAAAGAAGAGGCCTTTCACGGATGAGAAGATGGAGAAAAGTATTGAAAGGAGGCAGAGGAGGAAGATCAAGAACAGAGAATCAGCTGCAAGGTCAAGAGCGAGGAAACAGGTAAAGAAGTGATATTTTTGGGGAAAATTAACGTCAAATACCATTTAGTCATCGAGTTTACAAAATATGTATACAATGTATAGATAGTGTATACTTTATGCTAAATATACATATGTTATACATACCTATACACAACGTATACAACCGAAGTGTTTAGGTAGTGTATACTTCTGCCTTGTTGGTAAACTAGTTGGCCGAAAGGTACATTTATGTAAGTTTTCCTCTTTTTTTCTAGCTATTTTCTTCGTTGCTTGCTCATATTGTTGGTCCCAAGTTCGGATTAAGTAATAGGATTGCGGCAAGTTAACAGTCAGCATAAAATTAGTCAATTCGTGATGTTATTGTTGTTTCTTAAATAATTTAATCTTACATGGATTTTTGTTTGGGAATTCTAGGCTTACACAAAACAATTGGAGCAAGAGGTGTTAGAGTTGAGGAACACTAACAGTTGGCTGAAAAAGCAAAAGGTGAAATTAACACTCAAATTCTCTCAAACTTTACCTGTTTATTTGATCAAAACAACTAGTGTGTGAGTGAATGTTTATTTCTTGTTTATGTATACATATCGAATTCAATCTTTAGTTTAATGTTTTGTGCTTCACTTTTATGTATTTCCCATCTATTGGGTAAAGAGATCTATGCTTTTGTTACAGGGTTACAGTGGCTAGTTGGAGTAGAATCTTTAAAAGAGTGTCCGCTTGGGCAGCTCAATTGGTTTCAAGGGGGATATTTGGAATAAGAGACCAAGGATCGAATCCCGTCAGCGGCAGTGTGGGGTTTCTTCTTGAAATAAAGGAGGGCCCCTTGTGCGCAGCGTGGTACTGGTCTAACCTTTGAAATCAATTGAGTCACCATGATTTACCTCCTTCACAGACCTGTCGGACCGGGGTGTGGGGGCTCCTGGGGTGGGAGATTCCACCTTTTGGAATAAGAGAATCTTTAAAAGAGTAAAAGCAATTTGCATCTTTAAAAGTTCTGGTGTAAAGGCTAGAGAATAGATTCTTGAGGCATCCACCGATTGTTTTATGATGATGTATGACTTTAAACTGCAAGATTATATGACCAGAAAAAAGAACCAAAAGGGGAAAAAAATCAAACATTTTTTATCTAAGATAGTATGCTATATTGTGTTGGATTTAAGTCAGATACACTGACGGTACACAAAAAATTATATCATCAGTATAATTATACCTATTATAACATGTACTATTCATTCAAGGGGTTATCAATCAATGTTTCTTAAATAGAATTACATGTAACACTTTATAACTCTATTTTCTTATGCTAGTGATTTTCATGTTGTTTTTATTGAAAATGGAAAAAATTGTGTGCTCAAATGCAGCTTCTGAACCTAGATACCAACTCCGGAGAACCAACTCAGCTTCCTTCTGAGTCTCAATTTTCATCTATGTTGTTGGGACTGTTTAGAAATGTCGACGGGTGAGTGTGGGATAGTAATGCATTTTTTGAAGAATCCTACACGGGTGTGACAACA
Organism: Anisodus acutangulus; assembly: GCA_029783415.1. Taxonomy (NCBI): domain Eukaryota; kingdom Viridiplantae; phylum Streptophyta; class Magnoliopsida; order Solanales; family Solanaceae; genus Anisodus; species Anisodus acutangulus. Next base: position 9,025,104 of record CM056509.1, read on the forward strand.
TTTTTGGAGAATCCGAACAACATAAATTTTCATACCAAAGGGCAAAGCCTTTTTTTTATCCTCACACTATGATCCTTCTCAGTTTTAATTTGATCTGAGTTGGCCAACTTTAAGATATTTTGCTAAGGTTTTTTTGGTTTAAGGTTCTGAGAAGTGCAAGTTGACCATAATCCAACCATGGTGTGGCTGCCATTTTATCTCTCAAGGTATAGTATTTCTCTATTGTAATGGACGGGTGGTAATGTAATTACGAATGCGGTCGAATAGAATTTAGGAATCGAACTAAATTGGATTGTTTTTATTGATAGTATTGCGGAATTACAACGAAATCACCTAAACAATAGCAACTACAAGCTTAGGAACCCTAGACTTCCATTAATAAGCTTCCAAGCTCCAAATCATGTGCAAAAGGAATCAGAAATGGTGAGAATCGAGGAGAAAGAAGAGAGAAGAAGATGGGATCGAAGAGAGAGAAAAGAAGAGGGAAAATAAGAGTGTACCAGTCGAAAACTAATTGTTGGCCCAACTCTGAAGGTTATTATAGTAATTGGGCCTTCGTAACTGCCCAACTGATTTGGACCGCAGATCATATTAATAAAACTCAAATCCGCGCCGTCCATAACAAAATAAATCAACTATATGCCTCAACGTGTTCCACCGCCTTATCTCATATCTACCTACTCAACGAGTCAGTCGCACCAACCTTATTTCACTTTACCAAAACCTAGGGTTATAACACCACCACACTGACCAAGATGACTTTGTCCTCAAGGTTGTGACTGCGCTGCAAACACCGGAAACTGGCTCATAATGTATCCCCATTATTCCTATGTAGCAGCATCGGGCCCTAAGTTCGTCCATTGCACCAAGACTTTGACGACAGCTGCATTGTTAACCTTCATGATGTGGCACTGAAGAATAGCAAAGGGTTGGACCAAGACTCGAACATCGACATCACACGCCGGTGGTTGCTGATGTGGAATGATGTCAGGGCAAACACAGCGCTTTAACTGTGAGACGTGGAGAATCGGGTGCACTTGAGACCCTACTGATAGATCAAGTTGGTAAGACATTTCTCCCACATTCTTTAATATCTTATAGGGCCCATAGAACCCTACACTGAGTTTCAAGTTCTTGCGTATAGCTAGAGAAGTCTGTCGATAGGGTTGGAGTTTTAAGTAAACCAAGTCCCCCTCTTGTAGTACTCGTTCAGATCTGTCTTAATCTACATAGAATTTCATACATGCCTAAGCCTGCACCAGATTATCCTCCAGAGATTGCAATATTTGTTGTCTTTGAACCATACAAATATTAGATATAATGCGAGAGATAGTGACCCTAATAAAACCTATGGGGGTGGAAACCCATATACCGCTTAAATGGGGTGGTTTCGGTTGTGTGGTGATTGGTGTTGTACCACCACTCCGCCAGGGGTAACCACTTCACCAGTGCTTCGGATTAGAGAAAAACATGGCTCTTAGGTAGTATTCTAAGCACCTATTTAACATTTCTGTCTGCCCATCTGTTTGGGTATAGTAGGAGGTGGACAATTTCAACTTAACACCCATTGCCCTGAACAGACTTTGCCAAAATGGTTAGTAAATATAGGATCCCTGTCAGATACTATGGTCTTAGGTAGACCATGGAGTTTATAGACCTTCTTTAAGAACACATCAGCCACATCCTGAGTAGTAAATCGATGTTAGAGGGCAAAGAAATGCTCATACTTAGATAGTCTGTCCACAATCACCAAAATAACATTTTTGTGACCTGAAGAGGGAAACCCTCTATAAAATCCATGGCTATGTCCTGCCATGGTAATTCAGGAATGGGAAGGGGTTGAAGGAACTCTAGGGTGTGCACATACTCAGTCTTGACCCTCTGACAGATGTCACACTCTGTCACCCATTTCACAATATCATGTTTCATCTGAGGTTAGAAAAATACCCATTTTATCCTCATATAGGTTCCATGTTGCCCTGAGTGACCCCTCAGGGGAGACTGGTGCAATGTCTAAAAAATCTTGACTCTTAAATCAGCACCTCTCCCTACATAAATTCTGTGGTCATACCTGATTATTCCTTGGGTTATTGAGTATTTAGTCTTACCACCAGGAACAATAATCAACTTAGTCACCAATTGAGAAACAATGAGGTCAATCTCATAGCTTTGTATGATCTCCTACATCCAAGTTGGTTCCACCCCAGTAATTGCCTTGCATTTTCCTTCCTCATCCATTCTCCCTGACAGGGAATCATCAACTATGTTCTCAGCTCTCCTATTATATTGCACCTCATAAACAAGCCCCAACAGTTTAGTTAGCTCTTTCTATTGCAAGGAAGTGTTCACCCTTTGCTCTAATAAATATTTTAGACTGTGATGATCTTGATTAGGAAATGAGCCCCTTGAAAATAATGTCTCCACCTGTCTAATGCTGAAAGGACAACCATAAATTCCTTTTCATAAGTGGACAATCTCAAATGCCTTGGTGCCAAAGCTTTGCTAAAATAAGCTATTGGCATACCCTTTTGCATCAGAACAACTCCTATTCCCTTAGAGCTTGCATCAGTCTCAATGACAAAAGGCTTGGAAAAGTTTGCCAATGCTAAGACTGTGGCAGTGATCATTGCCGATTTCAGGCACTAAAATGCATCTTCAGCTTCTGCATTCCAATGGAAAGCATTTTTCCTTAACAAGTTGGTCAAAGGTTTGCTGATTGAGCCATATGACTTGATGAACCTTCTGTAGTACCCAGTCAACCCTAAAAAAAACCTCAAAGCGTTAATGGTCTTAGGCACTAGCCAGCTGGCCATAGCCTCAATCTTGGCAGGGTATGTTGCCACCCCATCACATCTAATAACATGCCCTAAGTACTCCACTTTAGATTGGGCAAATGAACACTTAGAGAGTTTGGAAAATAATTGTTTCTTCCTTAGAACTTCTAACACCCTACTCAGATGATGTACATGCTCCTGAACTGAAGAGCTATACACTGGGATATCATAAAAAAACACCAACACAAACTTCCTCAAATATGGGCTGAAAACATGGTTCATCAATGATTGAAATATGGCTGGGGCATTAGTCAACCCAAAAGGCATGACCTTGAACACATAGGGCCCCAAATGTGTCCTAAAAGTTGTCTTAGGTATATCTTCAATTTTCATCCTAATTTGATAATAATCAGCTCTCAAATCAATCTTAAAATAAACACATGACCCACGCAATTCATCCATAAGGTCATCCACTAAAGGAATGGGAAACTTATCCTTTACATTCATAGTATTCAATTCCCTGTAATCTATGTGAAACCTCCAATTCCCATCATTCTTATTCACCAGCAATACATGGGAAGAAAATTGAGAGTGACTAGGTTGTATAATACCACTGGCTAGCATCTATCTAACCTGTTTTTCAATTTTATTTTTTTGAAAAAAATTGTATCTGTATGATCTGATACTGACATGCTTGGCGTCAATTTTCAGGGGTATATGGTGATTATGGATTCTAGTGGGAGGCAGAGAGCTTGGCTCATCAAACACATCAGCAAAATAGCACAATAGTTGGTTGATTTCCTCAGGTATGCTTCCTTCTGTTTGTATGTTGGATGCTAAAATAGTGAACAAATGGGCCCAGATTGTCTTCAATTTTCTTAGGAGTTGCCTCATCTCCTTAGCAGTCATGCTACTCAATTCTACCTGATGATAAATTCCCCTCAGTACTACCTTTTTACCTTTGTGAGTGACTTGAATCTTGTAGGCCACAAAGTCCCGTAAGATTGGATTATGTGTCTTCATCCAATCCCCCTATCACCATGTTATTACCCCCAGTCTTAGGAGTCTAATAGAGTCTTCAAATTCTATACCATGTATCCTCTATTTGAACCTTTGACAAGAGTACATGCTGATAATGTGATTCCCATAAGCTATTGTCACTCTCATAGGCATTGGCTTGGTAACTTGACAACCCATATTGTTAGCAGTTTTCAAATCTAAGAAGCTATGTGTGCTTCCAGAGTCAACCAAAATTGTCATACTATTCTTCTACCTCTAAGTCTGATTGTGTTAGGCATTTCAGTCTCCAACAGTGCATTGAGACAAATTTCCTCATCCATCACTTCCCCCTCTGCCAACTATAACCCCATCTACTCCATTTGTTCTATCTCCTCATACTTCACAATATCATTATGGGCTTTCTCAAGACTATCTTCAACTGCAGTCATAACATTTAATTGCTTATTTTTATACTGATGTCCTGGGAAATATTTATCCCCACACCTATAGCATAACCCATGTTCTTTCCTTACTTCTCATAGCTTGTTTCCCTGACTATTGGCAGAATTACTAGTACTTGACCCCTTAGTATTACTTCCTGCTGCTTGATTAGTAACTTGAGAAGAGTTATTTCTCCAAGCTCCTCTTGCCCACTCCATCTTAGCCTTCTTATTTCAGGTATTTGACACCTTCTCCTGATGTCTAGCCTTGTAAAGTCCTGGAAAAAAAATTACTAACCTAAAATAACCTCACCAGCACCCTTTACTCCCCACTTTTCTAACTACCCCATGCAGTCACGACTCCTCACCCTTTAATCCCTCACTTGAACTTCCCCCTCATTTCCCATATTTTCTCTACACATCCCTCTTTTCACGTAGCACACACCTACACAAACACATACACAATTCACATATATATTTTGCAGATCACATTAATACATAGAGCATCAAAACACAAAAACACAGAGAGGAAAAAAATTAATGAGAGCAATTAATGAGTCCTAAAAAAGTTTGGTTGAAATATAAGTTGGAGTTGAGGTTTTGTTCGCGGTTACGAAACAACAAAGGTGAGTTCATTCACTCATAATTTCTTAGTATAATACTTTGTTTTGAGTTACAATATATGTTAGAACATAATATGGATGTTGAAAGAAACATCATGAAAAGAAAAAGAACAAGGAGGTAGTATAACTTGAGATGAATTATTGATATAATATTATCTTGTAACTAGTTGGGTCATGTGATTACGGACTGTTTTTCTGAGTTATCCTTGTTAGAATTAGACGAAATATTATAGGGTTGTACATCTCTCTTTCACGGTCAGATTGAGTCTGTACGGGGATGAAACCGACATACAGTTTGAGAGTTATCACTGTTTAAAGTTTCTAGCCTCGGATTGATTTGAAATCCGGAAGGGCAGAACGTATAATGAAAAACTGTACGATACAGTAATTAACTTGAAAGTTTGTGATGAATAAAAGTTGTAGTTTTCTCTGTTCTTGACAGTTTGAGACTTTACAGGAAACGATCCGACTTACGGATAAACAATTATGATTTTTTAAGATTGTGTCCTGTTTTTATAAAAATCCGGCGAGGCAGTTTTTCTTAAAGATTTTTCTTTCGTGTAGTTGTACTTATTGTAATAACTATTTACAGAGGAAACTTGATATAGTGATAGGTCCTCGTGTTACCATCGATTCGGCGTAAAGAAATAACTTATTTGGGGTTATGGGTTGAGAGTTATAACCATTACAAGTGAGAAGGCCGAAAAGTTGGAAGAAAGAAATATTACTTGAATTTTTCTGAAAATATGACTAAGTATGGAAGTCTATTATTGTCTAAATATCATTCAGGCAATATATATGTATGTCTATATATATATATATATATATAATATTGGATCGGGTTGCACACACCGCAACAAATATATACCATATTGGATCGGATTGCACGCATCGCAACAAATATATAATATAATATATTGGATCGGGTTGTACGTACCGCAAAAAATATCTAATATAAAATATTGAATAGGGTTGCACGCACCGCAAAAAATATATAATATAAAATATTGGATCGGATTGCACACACTGCAACAATTATATAGTATAATATATGAGATCGGGATGCGCATTCCACGATTTCTTTCGTGAATGTGTACAGGTTAAACTAAGCATTCCCTAGGACAAGTTGGGAGATGATTTTTATGTGTGAACAATTATTATTGGCTTGTACATTGAAAGTGTTGTAATATGTTTCATAACATGCTTATTATGTTTATAATATAATTGCACTTAGAGCATTGTGAGGTTACTTTGAATTGTAAGGCGAAGACCTCACTCAGCCAGGGATGTTAGGGCTGACTCTTTAATCTAACATGTTTCAGGTAAGCGTGATAAAGGAAAAACCCCGCAACAGGGCTAGCGATCGTCTCGCAACCTCACTGTTCCACCAATCCATTGCTCTGAATTTGGTGATAGTCTTTCTTGAATAAGTAGGTTGAAGAATTCAATTTCGTTATCTCGGAGAATGTCCCACATGAGACTGTTTTCTTTTAAGATTCGGATGTTATTATTCTGTATTTGAACTTCCATAGAGTCTAGAAAAATTTGTGGATGCACGAGCATGAGCTCGTGCTTTCATTAAAGAAGTACATGTTTCTATTACTCCCGCACTTAGATACATGTTTAATTTAGAAAGAAAATTATTTAAATGGTGCGCCTGGGAAGGGATAGTTGCACAGGTGTCATCACGCCTAAGGGAAGACTTGAGAAATGTCAGGGCGTGAAAAGTTGGTATCAGAGCTAAATCAGGTTAGGAGATTCTAGGAAATTTCTTTGAGTTGGGTGTTTGAATGATTACTTATCGCGATGGTGTGCGCGCCACCTTAGTAATAAGTGAACGGAATAACATCCTAAACAGTTTCACTTCCTTCATACTCTTCTCGTGTCTATCTTGAGACTTTTCAAAGACTTGGTTCTCGTACTGCCTCCTTCAAAGGATTATGGAAGGGGATTGTGCAACGATAAACTAACTAACAGTTATTTTTGTAGATATAGTTACAATACGAGTTCCAACCAAGAGGGAAGTGCTCATAGAAACGAAAATGATATTGCGAGCTCAGGAAGAGTTCATGGACCGTAGGATGGACCCATGAGACGATTTTGGCACGTATATGGATGATACAATCGCATGTTGTACGGATTTGCTTAGGGCTAGACGGAAGAGACATTTATTTGACTCAACCTTTTTCGATTATCCGATTGGAGTCATACTACAGATAATAGTCAACTCCATCCTGGGAGATTTCCACTCCTCGTTTAAAAGAGCAAAGATGCTATGTGGAGATAGTAAAGAAGGATCCTTGCTCAAATTTCTACCTCAAGTGCAGAAAGTCTGGAAGATGAAGGAAATAATGGACGATAGGGAAAGGGAGGCAAGGAATAAAGTTCATAAGGAGCTGAATGTCAACCTGCAGAATAGGCGAGTCACGCGGTTAAGCCCTTTAACACGTGTTGTAGTAAATGCAAGTTTGAGTTGGAGATCTACAATGGGTGACGGAGAATTATCTGATAAGATTTAGTATAATGTTATGTTATGATGGAATGAAGTATTATGAATGCAAGAATGAAATAACATCGTTATGTTTTATTTTTGTGGTATTGCATGCTTATGAAGTATAAGAAAATTTTGGGGATTTAAAATAGACGTACTATCTTCTAAAATATGGGCGCGCTTGTCTTTACAGAAAAATGGTAGCTTCACAAGTATCGGTGTTGCGGAGGTCGATCAGAACTACTTGGGGAAGAGCGATGGGACAATGTCAACCCCCAAGAGTTCTGGTACAGGAACCAAGGGCTCAAGAAGAAGTCCACCATGAAGCTCCTATACCTCCGGTTGAAAGAACGGTGTCTCAAGATAGCGTGGAAAGTGTTGAAGAAACTGTGAGTCAAGTAGCCCAAGAAACGGTGGGACAAAAATTAGATAGATTCATAGAGTTGCTGACAACTGCAGCCCCACACATGGTTCAGCCTAAACCTAGTGTCTCAGTGATTGCTCTGACCCAGAACCCGCCGGCCCAGGAACCAGTTGTGACTGCACCACTGGCCGAAAATATAGGAGCTCATTCGGTACCGGATAGACTATGGGTGAATTTTATAAGGAGAAGGGAATCTATCTTCACAGGGAAGGACTCCATGTCTGACTCGATAGTATTTCTCGACGAGGTAGAAGACCTACTGTTTACCCTAGGGATGTCTAGAGATGCATGACGTCAATTTGGTAGGCGCATGTTTAGTGGATGAGCGGGGGTGTGGTGGAGAAATTTGAGAAGAAATCATTCTCCGATGTCACCACTGATGACGTGGGGGGCGTTCAGAGCCGCATTCATTGAAAAGTACATGCCTAACACCTGAAAAGATGCGCTCAGGCGTGAGTTTGAACAATTGAAACAAGGAGACTGTAGTGTGCAATAATACGATACCCAGTTCATGCGATTGTCGGCATACAACACACACATAATTCCTACGGAAAGGGAGAAGGTCAAAAGATTTATTGATGGTTTAAACTCGAACTTGGCAGAGAATGTAGTGACATTAGCCCATGATCGGACTTACCTTCAGATCGTCGACATGTCAATTAGGGTAGAAGGCTTTGCTAAAACAAAAGAGAACATTCGTAGAAGAGGTTTCGATCGTTGATATCCTTTAATTAGAATCAAAACCAGAGGCAAGAAAGTAGTAGGGGTTCTTCAAAACTGAGCCAGTTAGTAGGCCAGTCTCATTACAGGCCCCAATGACATAAATGACTCAATCATCAAGGTAGTAATGGCAAGGCCACCAACCCCAACGCAGGGAGTGACAAACCGGTCTGTAAGGTTTGTCAAAGGAAACATTTTGGAGAATACAGGTTCTCATAGAAAAGTTGTTATAACTGTGGAGAACCAGACCACTATGTCAAAGATTGCAAGAAAAGAACCCAAACTCAGTTTTCGCATGGGAGGTCAGAAGCGACCACAGCTGCCCACAAGGGAAATCAGGGCAACCAGTCCCGACAGAGTCAGGAAGGTCAACAGTCCAACAATCCTAACCAGCTCTACGCTTTGCCCAAAGGAATGAGGCGGAGGCATCTAATGCGGTGGTCACAAGTATTTTGTTGGTCTCAAGTATTCCTACACTTGTATTATATGATTCCGACTCTAGATTTTCGTATCTGTCAATGAGTTTCGCTAAGAGTCTACATGTAGAACATTCCTATTTAAGTGAACCCTTTGAAGTTATGACACTAGTGGGGGCCTCAGTTTGGGCCTCTCGAGTAATTAAAAATTTCCCGTTAGAGGTAAATGGTAGAGGAACAATAGCAGACTTGGTATTACTTGATATGGTAGACTTTGACATTATTTTGGGTATGTATTGGTTGTCAGCATGTTATGCCACGTTGGATTGTCAGCAAAAGGTTGTAAAATTATCTTTTTTTCGGGGAACTAGAAGTTTTTATAAGGGCTAGAATTGAGACACCCTCGAGTCGGCTTATTTCCTACCTTAGGGCTCAAAAGTTATTAAGAAGTCACGAGGTGGAATACTCTTACCTGGCGAGTATAATGGATAACAAAAAAGAGTCCCCAGAGGTACGTATTGTCCCTATTGTTCGTAATTTTCCGGAGGTTTTCCCTGAAGACCTTCCAGGCCTTCCTCCGGACAGGGAAGTGAAGTTCGCTATAGAATTAATTTTGGGTACAAAACCCATTTCCATTCCTCCATATCGAATGGCCCCAGCTGAATTGGGAGAGTTAAAAGTACAATTGAAAGATTTTCTAGATAAGGGCTTTATAAGGCCTAGTGTTTCCCTCTGGGGTGCACCAGTCCTTTTTGTGAAGAAGAAAGATGGTTCGCTCTGAATGTGCATCGATTATCGACAACTCAATAAGGTCACGATCAAGAACCGGTACCAATTACCAAGAATCAATGATCTTCTTGACCAACTTCAGGGAGCCAGTTATTTTTCCAAGATTGACCTTCGTTCGGGATATCACCAGCTGAAAATAAATCCTGATGATATACCCAAAATAGCCTTTAGAACCCGATATGTCCATTATGAGTTCTTGATCATGTCTTTTGGGTTAACCAATGCCCCATCAGCTTTTATGGATCTCATGAACAGAATCTTCAAACCATTCTTAGATTTGTTCGTGATTATGTTCATCGATGATATTCTAATCTATCACAAGAGTGCTGAAGAACATGAAGAGCATCTAAGGGTAGTGCTTCAAATCTTAAGACAGAAGAAACTTTATGCTAAATTTTCAAAGTGTGAATTTTGGTTGGACAATGTGACTTTCTTGGGCCATGTTGTGTCAAGGGATGGGGTTATGGTAGACCCCCAAAAGATATAAGAAGTGAAGAGTTGGCCAAGGCCTACCACTCCGACATAAATTAGGAGTTTCTTGGGTTTGACTGGGTCTTATAGAATATTTTTAGAAGGTTTCTCTAGTCTCGCTGCTCCCTTGACCCGATTGACTTAGAAATCGATTAAGTACCAGTGGTCAGAGGCGTGCGAGGCAAGTTTTCAGAAACTGAAGGAGTTATTGACTATTTCGCTAGTCCTAACCTTACCATCGGGACAAGAAGGATTCACAGTCTATTGTGATACCTCTAAGGTTGGGTTAGGATATGTCTTGATGCAGTTTGGAAAGGTTATTGCGTATGCATCTCAACAATTGAACATGCATGAGAAGAATTATCCAACTCATGACTTGGAATTGGCTGCGGTAGTGTTCGCCTTACGAATATGGAGACACTATTTGTATGGGGTGCATGTAGATATATTTACAAATCACAAGAGTTTACAGTACATAACCATGCAAAAGGATCTGAATCTCCGACAAAGGAGATGGTTAGAGTTGCTTAAGGATTATGACCTTAGCATTCTCTACCATCCTGGAAAAGCTAACGTGGTGGCTGACGCACTCAATAGGAGATCAATGGGCAGCTTGGCCAACTTGGCAATATAAAAGAGAAGTATTATTAGTGAGGTACAAAAATTGGGAAATCTAGGGGTTAGTCTAACTGAGGTCGGCGAAGGCAGGGTAGTGGTGCATGATACCTCTCAGTCTGCCTTAACTTCGGAAATAAAAGAAAGTCAGTTTGAGGATATGGAGTTTGTTAGGTTTCGGGAGAAGATTCAACGAGGAAAACCTTCACAGTTTACATTAGGGGACAATGACGGTACCCTTCTGTATAAGGGCAGGTTATGTGTTCCTAAAGTGAGGGAACTAAGAAAAAAGATCTTGAATGAGGGTCACAATACTTGGTATTCTATTCATCCAGGATCAACGAAAATGTACTAGGATCTCAAGGTAAATTACTGGTGGGATGAAATGAAGAGAGATGTTGCAGAGTTTGTCGGAAGATGTCTGACGTGTCAACAGGTGATAGCCGAACATCAAAAACCCGGCGGACTACTTCAGGACAATGGTATCCCCATGTGGAAATGAGAGGCGATTCATATGGATTTTGTGATTGGTCTACCAAAAACTCGAGAAGGTTATGATTCTATTTGGGTGATCGTAGATCGGCTTACAAAGTCAGCCCATTTCCTACCGATCAAGACTATGTACCGGGCGCCGCAGTATGCGCATATGTTTTTGAAAGAGATAGTGAGGTTACACGGGATTCCATTACAAATTATTTTGGATAGGGGTTCCCAGTTCACCTCACACTTTTGGAAAAGTATTTAGCAGGGCCTCGGGAAAAAGGTTAAGTTAAGCACCGCTTTCCATCCGCAAACATATGGACAGGCTGAACGAACCATTCAAACATTGGAGGACATGTTGCGATCTTGTGTGTTGGATTTTCGGGTCAACTGGATGGACCATCTATGTATAATTGAGTTCGCATACAACAACAGTTTCCATTCAAGTATACAAATGGCTCTGTTCGAAGCATTGTATGGGCCAAAATGTAGATCTCTGCTTGGGTGGTTCGAGGTGGGCGAAACACTAATGTTCGGACCCGAAGTCATTCAAGAAAGAGATCTCAAATTTCAGGAAGAGGATAAAGTGTTTTTAAAGGTCTCTCCAATGAGGGGGGTGATGCGATTTGGCAAGAAAGAGAAGTTGAGCCCAAGGTTTATTAGACCATATGAGATCTTACGAAGAGTAGGGAATGTGGTTTACGAACTAACACTTCCACAAAAATTAGAAGCGGTGCATCCGATATTCCATGTGTCAATGTTACAGAAATACTTGCACGATCCAAGCCACATCATCCGGCCCCAAGAGATAGTTCTGAATGAAGAACTTCAATACGAAGAAATTAAGAAATTCTGATAGAAATACTGGATAGACAAATCAAGCGCCTTAGGAATAAAGATATTGCTTCCATGAAAGTCCTATGGAGAAATCACTCCACAAAAGAAGCAACCTAGGAAGCCGAAGACGCGATGAAAGTCAAATACCCATTCATGTTTGAGTAAGGTAATAAAATGTGTTAAGTTATGTTTCATGTGTGTGAAGTTTGTGTGTCTATGTGCATGTGTTACGACCTTACTCACATTCGAGGACGAATGTTGTTTAAGGAGGGGAGAGTGTAAAGTCCTGGAAAAAAAAATTTTACTAACCTAAAATAACCTCACCAGCACCCTTTACTCCCTACTTTTCCTAACTATTCCATGCACTCACGACTCCTCACCCTTAAATCCCTCACCTGAACTTCCCCCTCATTTCCATATTTTCTCTACACATCCCCCTTTTCACGTAGCACACACCTACATAAACACATACACACGACGCACACACAATTCACATATATAATTTGCAGATCACATGAAGAAAAGGACGGACACAACATAACTTGGAGAATAAAAACACAATAGAAAACATAATACAGAGAGCATCAAAACAAAAAAACACAGAGAGGAAAAAAATTAATGAGAGCAATTAAGGAATTCCAAAAAGGTTTGGTTGAAAGATAAGTTGGAGTTGAGGTTTTGTTCGCTGTTACGAAGCAACAAAGGTGAATTCTCTCACTCATAATTTCTTAGTATAATACTTTGTTTTGAGTTACAATATATGTTAGAATATAATATGGATGTTGAAAGAAAAATCATGAAAAGAAAACGAACAAGGAATTAATATAACTTGAGATGAATTATTGATATAATATTATCTTGTAACTAGTTGAGTCATATGATTACAGACTATTTTTCTGAGTTATCCTTGTTAGAATTGGACGAACCTTTATAGGGTTGTACATATCTCTTTCACGGTCTGATTGAGTCCAAACGGGGCTAAAACTGACATACGGTTTGAGAGTTATCGCTGTTTAAAGTTTCTGCCTCGGATCGATTTGAAATTCGGAAGGGCAGAATGTATAACGAAAAAACTGTATGAATAGATAATTAACTTGAAAGTTTGTGATGAATAAAAGTTGCAGTTTTCTCTGTTCTTGACAGTTTGAGACTTTACAGGAATCGATCCGAATTACAGATAAAAAGTTATGATTGTTTTAAGATTGTGTCCTGTTTTTATAAAAATTTGGCGAGGTAGTTTTTCTTAAAGATGTTTCTTTTGTGAAGTTGTACTACTTACATAAAGTATTTACAGAGGAAACTTGATATAGTGATAGGTCCCTGTGTTACCATCGATTCAGCATAAGAAACAACTTATTTGGGTTTACAAGTTGAGATTTATAACCCTTACAAGTGAGAAGGGCGAAAAGTTGAAAGAAAGAAATATGACTTGATTTTTTCTGAAAATATGACTAAGTATGGAAGTCTATTATTGTCTTAGTATCATTCAGTCAATATATATGTATATATATGTATATATATGTATATATATGTATATATATTGGACCGGGTTGCATGCACCACAACAAATATATAATATAATATATTGGCTCGGGTTACACGTACGACAACAAATATATAATATATTGGATCAGGTTGCACGCACCGCAGTAAATATATAATATATTGGATATGGTTGCACGCACCGCAACAAATATATAATAAAAAATATTGGATCGGGATGCACGCACCACAACAATTATATAGTATAATATATGGGATTGGGCTGCGCGTTTCACGATTTCTTTCGTGAATGTGTACTGGTTAAACTAAGCATTCCCTAGGACAAGTTGGGAGAGTATTTTTGTGTGTGAACAATTATTATTGGCTTGTACATTGAATGTGTTGTAATATGTTTCATAACGTGCTTATTATGTTTATAATATAATTGCACATAGAGCATTGTGATGTTACTTTGAATTGTAAGGCGAGGTCCTCACTCAGCCCCGAATGGTAGGGTTGACTTTTTAATCTAACATATTTCAGGTAAGCGCAATAAAGGAAAAACTTCGCAACATGGGTAGCGATCGTCCCACAGCCTCACTGTTCCACCAATCCATTGCTCCGAATTTGGTGATGGTCTTTCTTGAATAAGTAGGTTGAAGAATTCAATTTCGTTCTCTCGGGGAATGCCCCACATGAGACTGTTTTATTTTAAGATTCGGATATTTTTATTATGTATTTGAACTTACATCACTTTCATTAAAGAAGTACATATTTCTATTACTCCCGCACTTAGATACATGTTTGATTTAGAAAGAAAAGAATTTAAATGGTGCGTTTGGGAAGGGATAGTTGCCCAGGTGTGATCACGCCCTAAGGGAAGACTTGAAAAAGTCGGGGCGTGACAAGCCTTCTGTACTGCCCGACTCAAAGTATAGGGATTAAGCAATTTAACAGTATCTCTAATCTCTTCCTTTAACCCTTCCACAAAGAATTCTAGGAAAAACTCTTCAGGGATAGTAGGGTTTCTAATCAGAACCCATGTTTTTAGGTCCTTAAACTTCTCTAGATACTCATTCACAGTTCCCTTTTGTTCCACCTTCTTAAACTCCCATACAAGGTTGAACTTATTGTTATCTGCATCCTGGAACCTCTTGCAAAGTTCCTCACAAAACTCTTGCCAGTTATACCTCCCTTACTCAACTAATACAAGAAAGACCATGCATCTACCCTACCGGTGAGATGTAAGACTGCTTCCTCTAGTTTTGTGCTAGACTGTTAATATGATTATGGTCATAATGTCTCTCACATCTTCTTAGTCATAAATAGGGATTTGACACAGTAGCACCATCAAAATAAGGAAATTCAACTTTGGAGGTGAAATGACTGTGATGAACCCTCTTCATTCCGGTGGTCTGTGTGAGTTGATGCACCATCTTCCTGTTGTTATTCCCTTACCTGTTGGTTCCCTCTGGTGTACGAATGATCGCTGGTGCACTTCTCAGTATTCAAGCTTGAGTCGGAATCAATTTCTCCAACATCAAGTCGAACTTGTTAGCTAGGTCATCGATCTTTGCATCGGTATTAGCCGACTTTGTATTGGCTTCAGCAATGTAATTTTGTAATTATGCCTCCAATTTTTTTTAACATTTTCCTCCATGGATTTAGCTCTAGTTTCGGTAAATGTCATTGTTGCTAATTTATCAGAATTGAGCTCTGATACCACTTGTAATGGATTGATAATGTAATTCCGAATGCGATTCAATATAATTTAGGAATCGAACTAAATTAGACTATTTTTATTGATAATATTGCGGAAATACGACGAAATCACCTAAACAATAGCAATTACAAGCTTAGAAACCCTAAACTTCCATTAATAAGCTTCCAAGCTCCAAATCCTGTGCAAAAGGAACAAAAAATTGTGAGAATCGAGTGAGAAATAAGAGAGAAGAAGATGAGATCGAAGAGAGCAAAAAAAGATAGAAAATAAAAGTGTACCCGTCCGAAATTAATTGTTGGCCCAACTCCGAAGGTTGTTATAGCAACTGGGCCTTCGTAACCACCCAACTGATCTGGGCCGCAGATCATATTAATGAAACTCAAATCTGAGTTGTCCACAATAAAACAAATCAATAGCCCGTATGCCTCCATGTGTCCCACCGCCTTATCTCATATCTACCTACTAAACGAGTCAGTCGCACCAACCTTATTTCACTTTACCAAAACCTAGGGTTATAACACTCTCATTCTCTTTCTATTTTTATTTTTTGTGAGGGGATAAAAAGTAAAGTTTTAATGCATATTTTTATTAATTCTAGTACTAGTAATCGTCCAAATAGAAGCTAATCAGCAATGGGGGCTAACCGACTATTGGATCCAAATGCCTCTCATTTGGGAAATAAAAAATTTAAGAGCCCAAAGTTTAGTCCAAAATCCATTATCTCCATTCCTCCCCATTGCCACGTTGCAACTATGTTTGCATCAATCCAAAACTTAACATTCTAAGTATTTAATTTTTTTATATTACAAAGCTGGCACGGGCTAGACCAACAAAAGTTTCGCAAAAGTTATACCTTAAGGAAAAACTTTTATAGTTCTAAATTCGAACCTCAGCTCAGTAAAAAAAACATTTTTCGCAAGGCAATGGCATAAAGCATAAGTTATGCCTCAAAGTGTAACTTTTGTATAGCTTGTTCGAATAGGCATAGTTTGCTCTGAAACTTTACTTTGTGATTTTTTTTTTTTTTTACTTTGTTGGGTTCAAATCCAGAATTTCATGGATATTTTCGTCCACTTTTTAGGCGAACAGAAAAAATCAAAGAACAATAATTTGAGAGACAAAAATTAAAGACCACTCCAAAATAGGGCCATTTGTGCAAATGATCCCTAGGCTGGGTGTAATTTGGACTAGGAGCCTCTTTGTATTGGAACCTAAAGCCCAACCACTAGTTGATAGGATCATAAATAATGAGCGTCCCCAATGCACAAGAAAGGACACATTAGGAAGGAAATAGTCTTATCCTCTATCGATTCGGACGGTTATTTCGTTGGCATCTAGCATTTATGCCCCTGTTTAAGAACCGCTCAAATATGTAATTGTAAATAGGTTAGTCTTAATGAGTCGAAGGTAAGCAATAGCTGCATATTGACGAATGGTGGTTGCATGAATCTCGGGACCATTAAGGATCATTGGGTGGTGACTATTGTAGGGAAGTTAATTAATTCATAGTGAAAGGTACGGAGTAAGTAACCAAGTTTGCAGGTTGGATGCGCTATATGGAGGCAAGTGGGTTGGCCTGCTAGCTAGGCGTTATTGGAACTCTTGTTGTGCCTTTTAGTTTTCACGTACTCTTTAGATGGACAGTAAATTCAGGTATGCTATTGGTCCTTAGAAGGAACAAAGGAATTCTAGTCTTCTCTCGCAACGGATTTTCTCCTTGCCATTCTCTTTCACTACCTTGAATCATGCTAAAATAACGACATTTGTATCAAAAGTCATTGTTTTAACGATATTTTTGCTAAATGTCGCTAAAACCAACAACATTTTGGACTAAATTTGGTCGTTTTACGACATTTATTCATAACCGTCATTATTTTTACGACATTTATTAAAAAATGTCAAAAATCTTTATTTCCCGACATTTATTTCAAATGTCACCAAATAAATATCGTTGTATCCCTACTTTCTTGTAATGCACACAAGTGATCTATCTAATTAAGATGAGTTGGCTCTTTTCACCTATGACCAAATTACCATTATATTTATTAGTAAATATTACCATATATGTTGTAATTAATAGTAGTGTATAATTATGATAAATATATGATCCTTATTCCATTAGGATTAGTGTATAATTATGGTAAATATAGGATTTTTATTCCATTAGGATTAGTGTATAATTTAGGGTATCGCTCGCTTTTAGGGTTCTTCAACAACCTCGTCTTTCTATCTAACCTACTATTTACGAACATGGCACGACCACCAACACTAGGCCCACTTCTCCACGGCCCAACAGTATGCCTATGATCCCATGATCTCTGCCGAACTGAGTCAGGCTTACAACACTATGAATCTCCAACAGCCCGATAATGCGTGGTATATGGATACGGGCGCCACGTCTCACCTCACCAATAATTCTGGTAATCTTTCTCAACTGCGCAAGTTAAATACTCCTCAATATATTATGATCGGAAATGGTCATCGCATTCCAATTCAAGTGTTTGGCCATACACTAACCCCACAACTGCATCCCAACTTCTCCCTTAATAATGTCCTATATGCCCCCAACATTATCAAGAACCTAATTTCTGTTAGAAAATTTACCACCGATAATTCTGTATCCATTAATTTTGACCCGTTTGGTTTTTCTGTAACGGATCTATGTACCGGGAGACTTCTCACGAGATGCAATAGTGAGGGGGACCTCTATCCTTTCTCTAGCTGCCATCTCCTCCTCAATATGGCATAGTAGACTTGGACATCCCGGAGCCCATATTTTTTATTTTCTTAGAAACCACAAGTTAATCCAATGCGATAAAGGGAACCTTGCCCATAGTTGTTCCTCTTATCATCTAGGGAAATATGTTAGACTTCCATTTACGTCTTCTTCGAGTATTACTTTCTCTTCCTTTGATATTATTCATGTGAATTTATGGACATCTCCTATAACCAGCAACTTAGGTCATAAATATTATTTGGTATTTTTGGATGGCTTCTCTCACTTCTTTTGGGTCTATCCGCTTAAAATTAAGTCTCAAGTCTACTCCAAATTTCTTGAATTTCATACATTGGTTAAAACACAATTTGAAAAAGACATCAAAATATTTCAATGTGATAATGGTCGTGAGTTCAATAACTCTCACTTTCATAATTTTTGTGCGGCTAATGGCATGGTTTTCCATTTCTCCTGCCCCCATACTTCCCCTCAAAATGGTAAAGCCGAAAGAATTCTCCGCACCATTAACAATATGATTCATACCCTTCTTTTTCATGCGTCTCCCCCTACCTTTTGGGTTTATGCATTAAAAATGGTAGAATACATTCTTAACATCTTACCTACCCGTACGATTCAAAATCATACTCCCACCGAAATTCTCTTCCGTCGGATCCCTTCCTATGATCACCTTCAAATTTTTGATTGCTTTTGTTACCCAAATCTGGTCTCCACGGTCCCTCACAAATTAGCACATCGCTCTACTTCGTGCGTCTTCCTCGATTTTCCGTCAAACCATAGGGGTACTTCTGCTATGAGATATGCATAGACAAACTCTTAATCTCACGCCATGTCACGTTTGTTGAGTACTTCTTCCCATTCGACAACATCCAAAAATTTTGAGTCACTGATTACTGTTTCCTTGATGACTCAGACACATCCCCTCTACTCCAAAATGCACTACAAAATCTGCTACCTTCGGCCGTCCGAACACCCATCCCGCCACAGCCTACCACCACCACTACCATACCACGCGCCACTAATTGCCTCTCCCCCGCCACTGTTTCCCCCCAGGTACACCCAACCACACCACAATATACCGTCACCCCGCCCCCAGACCCGTATACCCCCGATTCATTCTGCAACACACTGCCCAGCCCAAAACCACACTTCCAAATCCCGTCGAACCCCTCCCCACCCACTACCACTGCCCCATGACCCACTACCCCGCCCTCATACCCCCACACCAAATGAAAACTCATGCCAAACATGGTATTTTCAAACCAAAAGTCCACTTTAACCTATCCACACAATCCATATCACCACTACCTAAAGACCTAAAACTAGCCAAACTCGACCTGAATTGGAATGCGATTATGCGTGAGGAGTTTGATATGTTTTCCACTCAGCGCACGTGAGATCTTATTCCGAGGCCAAAGGGGGTGAATGTATTTCATTTTATGTGGCTCTTTCGTCATGAGTTCAGAGATAGTGGTGATCTTGAACGCCACAAGGCTAAACGTATGGAAAATGGCACAGGGTAACAAGAGGGTATTAATTGTGGTGAGACCTTCTGTCCGGTGGTCAAACCGGATATTATTCGCACTGTTCTGAGCATATCTATGGGTAAGAACTGGCCGATTCATCATCTTGATATGAAAAAAATGTGTTCTTACATGGAGATTTGAAAGAAACAGTTTACATGCACCAATCGCTATGCTTTGTACATCCAAAGGCTCCACATTATGTCTGCCATCTCCGTAAGTCCCTGTATGGTTTGAAATAGGCCCCCCGGGCTTGGTATGAGCGTTTCATTACTTACATTATGCAGATTGGATTCATATGCAGCAAATGTGACCATTCATTATTCATAATTCATTTTTCATCTTGGTAGTGACATTGCATACTTATTATTATATGTGGATGATATTGTTCTGACTGCCGCTTCTGATATGTTGAAAAATGAGATCATTTGGCTGCTTAAATCCGAATTCGCTATGACTGACTTAAGAAAGTTGAGTTACTTATTGGGGATTTCTGTGACTAGATCTGCAGATAACATGTTCCTATGTCAGCGTAAGTATGCGGAAGAAATTGTGTACAGGGCTAAAATGACGAATTGCAAAATCATGCCTACTCCGGTCGACTCGAAGTCAAAACTCGGTACTGCTAACGGGGATCCGGTGTCCGATCCCACTCTATATAGGAGTCTTGCAGGTGTACTTCAGTATCTTACATTCACCAGGCCTGACATTGCATATGTTGTTCAGCAGGTTTGTTTATTCATGCATGCACCCATAGAGCCTCACTTTACAGCTCTTAAACGTATCATTTGATACGTTAAGGGCACTCTTGATTATGGATTACATCTCTACCGCTCTGCACCGACCAGGCTGATATCATACACGGACGTCGATTGGACAGGCTGTGCAGACACGCGACGTTCTACGTCCAGCTACAATATGTTCTTAGGTGACAATATTATCTCGTGGTTTGCCAAGAGACAAGCCACACTCTCTCGATCGAGTGTGGAAGCAGAGTATCGAGGCGTTGCAAACGTTGTAGCTGAGATCTGCTGGCTCCGAAATCTCCTCTTAGAGCTTCAGTGTCCCTTACGTAAGGCTTCTATGGTTTACTGTGATAACATATACGCGGTCTACTTATCTCATAACCCGGTTCAGCATCAGAGAACCAAGCACATTGAGATGGATATACATTTTGTTCATGAGAAGGTTGCTATAGGTCATGTTAAAGTGTTACATGTGCCTTCTTCGTATCAATATGCAGATATTTTCACAAAGGGGCTTCCTCGGCAGCTGCTCATCGACTTCAGATCTAGTCTCAGCGTCCGGCCTCCTCCCTCTCCGACTGAGGGGTGTATTAGTAAATATTATCATACATGTTGTAATTAATAGTAATGTCTAATTATGGTAAATATAAGATCCTTATTCTATTATGATTCAAAATTGTACACACTATATATATTGATATTAATAAAAAAAAACTCATCAAAGGAGATTAATACAATTCTACAATATTCAATATAGACTCATTTGATTGCTACAACTTCCACAAGGAGGTATATCTCCCTTTATTCTTAAGCTTAATCAATTATTTATGGTATATATTAAAGCAAGAATGTCTCATCATTTCTATGATCTTCATTAGTAGTTTCGAAGTAAAGTAAGAGAAACTTCAAATGATATCATCACCAAAAATAAAAAAAATAAAAAATCTAGCACCCTCTCTCTTCTTGGACTGAATGATTATGCTAGCATAATGTATTAACATAGTTAGTCAAAATAATATCTTAGTGAATACACAAAATCTTCAACTAACCCATATAAAATCTTCAATATGACAATAAATTGAATTAAATACAACTCCATACTTCAAATTTCAACAACTTGTTCAACTTCAAGGAATACAACTGGGAATTATGAAATACCTCAAGGACCAATGTAAAATTATCCAAAATATAGGGGTAGAGAAAGTGGGACCTATTTTGCCAATGGTAGTAGCAGTAGTAGGAAGGCATTAGATTCTGTTCCTTATATTTAATCAAATTTTGCGTAAAACTCTCTTAGCAATTCCCATTCTCTCATATTCCAATTTCCAGGTAACAATTTTCTCACTAAAAGCTTTTATTTTCCTGGAAAATATGTAGAATTTATTCAACTATAACAGAAGTTGAATTCTCTTTGTTTTGTTTTTCTCCTTGTTCGTAGATCTTCAACTTTAGAGTTACATTTTAGATAAAAGTATACTCACATATGCGTTGTATGAGAGGTTAAATTTGCTTTTCAGTTCTTCAACTACTCCATCTTTTCTTGTTTTCGTCATTATTTTGTATGCTTTTTGTTAAATATACACAATATGTATATTGTGTGTATTAGGTCTCGGCTATGCTAACGAATTGACTGACTAATTATAATAATACAATACTAATTATATTACAAACTTATCACTTTTATTGGCTTGTGGGATTGTAAACAAATTATGGATGATATTTTTGCAGCTAAGAAGATCTTAAGGGTGAGATGTTTATGTTTTGTTATTGGTGTGCAGGTGTTGATCAGGGGAAAACTAGCCGTACAAATGGAGGTGATGCTTAACAACAGTACTCTGCTAACGTGCGCTTCCGTTTTAGCATCCGTCCAGGTTACTACTACAACTAAAAATTGGCAGTTTTACTGCCCTTTTGGCCATTGATAGTTTTTACTTTTTCCCGAAATATTATCTGAAAATTATTGTATAATTTTGAAGTTGAATTCCAGAATTTGAAGAACTCAAAAAAACTATTGTGACAATTTTCACTCCAAATTACTCATAAAGTTTTTAAAATAACTCTAATTTATATTCATTTCGAAATATAATTTCAATTTCCAATATTATTTTCAACTTAAAAATAAATAGTATTACTTTTTTAACTTTCACAATTCTTTTGTCCAACTCACTTACATGGACAGTGTTTTATATATATATATATATATATATATATATATATATATATATATATATAAAAGAGTATAGTATGATATTTACTATGATCAAGTTTAAAGTGAAATCAAATTTTATTAATGAAGTGTGGTTTAGTAATTAAAGTGTGTATAAAATAGCGAAACACACACTTCTCTGATAGCGAATAAGAATTTGCTGTGATCAGAGGCGAATTCAAAATTTTAAGAGAATGAGTGTATTATTTCACAAAATAAAAGACATAAAAGTGTAGTAAATTGGTTTTGAATTCCTTGACCTTAAGGAAGTACAATCAATGTTTAATCAGTGCACCACTTAATCAAATTTGACAATTATGTGTTTCTTCAGTTAATATTTGATATATTTTAAAAATTATACACATAATATAATGAGTTTAATCGGATGACGATGATCGTGTGTTCACGTGACCCATTTTTTGTACATAGATTCGCGGGCCTATGCTCTCAGCGTTTTTCCTTTTTCTCTTAAAAGTAAAAATATCTGATATTTTCCGATTTTTGGATTAGATATTTTTAGTTTTCCAATATTTGGAGTTGGGACTTTTTCTCTCTCAGAACCAGTTTTTTTTTTGTTTTGGTTTTGGATAATAACTCTTTATTAAAATATATTTTCTGCAGAAAATTTTCAATAAAGTACTCCATGTAAAAAAAAA
The DNA here is from genome assembly GCA_029783415.1 of Anisodus acutangulus. Taxonomy (NCBI): domain Eukaryota; kingdom Viridiplantae; phylum Streptophyta; class Magnoliopsida; order Solanales; family Solanaceae; genus Anisodus; species Anisodus acutangulus. Next base: position 9,048,253 of record CM056509.1, read on the forward strand.
GGAGGAAATAGCATTAACTTTCTCCTACAGTACTTCTTTAATGCCTGCAGTTGCTAAAGTGCGCCTATAGGGTACTGTTTTTCCAGTGTTCGGAACTGAAACATAATGTTAATTTGGCTTATATGCCAATGTTGGGTTCCGGGTTGGTTGATGCATGTGGGTCCCACTAAGAATTACATATACTGCCGATCATGTTAATTCTGCAGAATAGATGCTTCAACTCCTGCTCCTTCACAGTGGACTAATAAAGTTTTTAATTAAGTACTAAATTCGTATATTTTGATTTTTGGGAATATAATTAAATTCTGGATGAGATTTTTAAATATTGGAAAAGTCTTAAGTGTGTCTTAGTATTAAATATTAAAAGCATGTTGAGTAAAATATTGTCTTATTTGGAAAACTAATTGGAAAAAAATATGCTTTTCTAGGTTGACTCTGTCTTAAGAGAATATTATATCGGAATATTCTGTCAAGATATGATTAAATTTATGTTTCCAAATGCGGTTGGGCTCACACATTATCATAGCAATTCTTTCTTGGGCTGAAAATAGTAGGAGAAGGTCCACTCTGAACTGGTCCAAATTGCTATGGACTTGGACTGAAATTGTCTCCTCTGTCCAGGTCCAATTAGTAATAGGCCCTAGTATGTATTATGGGCCCATTTCAGAATAGATGCACTTGAGATTATGTCATGAAATTGACAGTGTGGGTGTCTGGGTGATGAACATATATGGAGCTTGAACTAACTTGTAGTCTATGAAACTTCTCCGTCATCTCTTTTTCCTGAGTTTTTTTTTCAAGATCTTAAGAGTTTACTATGTTACAATAGACACATCCGCCCTTCCCCGGACCCCGCGTATAGCGGGAGCTTAGTGCACCGGACAGCCCTTTTTTTTAAGAGTTTACTATGTATTTTACTCAATTAACTATTTATAGTATTCCTAAAATATTCATGTACAATGTCTGCAAATAATTCCAGGATGTAGTTGCGCCAACGTTGGCAATTGAGACCAGAGTCAGGGGAGAGCAAAACACAAATGATGAGCACAAAGTAGTTGATACTGCTGAGGAGGGTGGAGATGGAAATGACAACGATGACAATGAGAATGGAGAATTTGAGGACGGCGAAGGGGAGTTTTCTGATGAAGGGGTTCATGGGCCCAACAAAAGCCAAGGAAATGCCAAGAAAAGCAATGGGGACACAAATGGAGAAGGTGATGAGAACGGAGACGAAGAAGATGGTGGTGAAGAAGGTCATGATGATGACAACGACGACAACGATGACGACGATGATGGTGAAGATAATGACGATGATGGCGAAGAAGGGGAGGAAGAAGAAGAAGTTGTAGAGGAGCCAGAAGATGATGAAGAAGAGGATGACAAAGAAGAAACTATCCAACCTCCAAAGAAGAGGAAGAAGTGAACAACTGCCTTGTGTTCTCTTGAACAATCTGAAGTTAGTTTAACTTGAGAGGGAGAAACATCCTTTATGATTTTTAATTACCTTTCATTTGAAGTTATAGAGAACTTTGGAGATTTTACTTGAGCAAACAAAATTCTCCCTTCAATTTAACATGTTTTCCAGAGTACATATCTGTCTGTCTTTACTTAAAAGTCAATTATCACCGATGGTTTCTGCTTCTGGTCTATGCGCAGTTCCAGTAACAAAGTATAGTAATTTTCTACGTGCATTACAATGGACAGTACCTGAGCTGCGATTTACTTAACAACATGAAGCAAAGCAATTCTATTTGGACGTTGGATGTTCTTTACTCATGCAACCGAATAGCAGCTTTTAATAATTATAACTAAAACAACGACGAAAGAAAATACTATGATGAAACCCCTTCTGTATATATTTCCACTTTAAAAAAAGGATTACATTAAAACTTAATTAAGTTCATCTCTCCCCCCTCTATACTAATCCTTTTTGGCCGTATGCTGAACTACATATGCCTATGACTCTATCCTGGGTAATTTACTTTTGCCTACCAACAACCAAGGAAAGTGCAAAGTGGTTACCTATAAGCTTGCTCCAGGAGCAGCAGTTCAATTTTGAGATTTAGCACGACTCAAGAATCTCCGGCTAACAGTCGTAGAAGAGCTCATTAGAGGATCAGGGTTTTAACACTTGGCCATAAACAGCTTTTGTACCAGTATGGGGCAGGGGAGCGTGGCGAGAGCTAAATGCAAAAGGATATCACTTGCATATTCATCTTTAACCATGGGTGATTTTGCTTGGGTGCAAAACCATCACTCTTTCTCCAAAGCTGTATGAGAATATGGTTCAAGTAAAATACAGATGCTACGCTTCCATAGACAAAGCTAAAACCACGTTCACACTATTTACAATTCGTGAAATGTTAAACTTAGTTTGTCAATTTACAAGCTTTATCTTCCAGGAGATTGGTGTAGCTCAGAAGCATCTCTCCATCCTTGGATGTCTATGCAACAGAAGAAAAAAAGGGAAGTTATTTTATGATTAAATCTGAAGAGGCAAAGAAGAAAAGTTTCAGTGTAAAACATGTATGTAAATGCTTTAGACATGCACAACTATAATGATCACTCATGATTTTCAGCAGTTCTTATTTGCTTAACACACATGATCAGTTCTAAACTTCCAACGGTACCAAACAGAAAGGTCATCATGTATGGAGCAGTTTTACATCACACACGCACTTAATGCCACGTCATGACCATATATTTTACAGCTAAACGTGGACAAAGCACCCAGCCACTATCAAAGATATATTGAGCTGCAAGCGTGTAAACTTGGCAATGAAGCCTGGATTAGGTTTTGCTAGAATTGTATATAAGTATTAGCAAATTACTAAAGAAGACAACAAATTAGCAGTCAGAATTAAACACTGGAAATTGAATTATATTAGTCCCAAAACCATAGAAATATGAAATAAACACTATCAGGGTATTAATTTGCATGTTATGTGAATGTGGCAAAGAAGCTCAGTTTACCTTCATGAGCACTGACACTATTTCCAATGAAGAAACAATCCAAGAAGTGGCTCATTTCTTTGTTGCATCAATAAACATGGCCCGTGTCCAATGTTCAACATCTTCTATTTGTGATGGAGGAGGAGGAAAAGGAGGGCGCTCAATAAGATCCCAGCCTTCAATTAAATTTTCATTCCTTCCTACATCAGATACTTCAGCGGCATAAATTAAATTGCCAGTAGAACTTGGAAGAGCATTGTCAAATGTATTTCTCTGCAAAGTCAGGAAAGAAGAGAAATTTAATGTAACAAGCTTTGTTGTTAATCACATTCAAAATTTATTTATGCAAGAAAAACTAAAAAAAACATAGTTGCAATACATTATTAGGCACAGTTCGTAAAGAATTTCATATTATTATGCCCAGTTATCATAGTCACTAAAACAAATCCACTAGTAAACTAACCCGACAGATCCTGAAAACCACAGCAACAATTCCAAAAGATTTTAAGGAAATTGGAGTTACAGGATTTCTGGATTTTCTATACTCTGCAGATCTTATGAAATTATGTTCTGTAATAAAAAAAATCATCAAGTTTTGAAAACACTTCTGCAGCTAACTCAATTGTTACAAAGTATGCATAACCAAGAAAACTCAATTCAAGACTTGTACGAATCGCCTATTGATATTTGAGTTATGTCAGATCCTGCTTATCATAGACATTTCTTCATTGCCACATTATTGAGTTCATTGTTCCCTAGCATAAGGTCCTTTTTCTCAACAAACTACTGCATACATGCGAGAAAGCAAAAAAAAAGGATTTGTAGACGTCAACGAAAGAAGATCTGTGGTCATCAAAAGTGGTTGATGCCTTTTACCTCTAATAAAATGGCATAATGCTCTACAGAAACACGTATTAAATACAGAAAAGCTCATATCTTTTACAGTTATGAAACCAATACTAAGACTTATGCATCTATACCAATACTGGCACATGTCTACATACTATTACCAATATATTTAGTACCAATATATGTTATGCTGAACTGAATCCACAAACAGAAACTATACCAATACTGGCACATGTCCACTCTCCATCAAAGTGCTAGATGACCCGGCTGAATCTACATTCCAAACAGATTTGTTCAGTTGTTGGACTTGCTTGGATGCCCTACAAATTATAACACCGAATGACTGAATTACAGGCCACCACTGAATAAATCAGAGGTTTCAATGCCTTGAGAAGTAAATTTCTTTCATTGTATGAGTACAGATCTAGAACTATGACATATAAATGAAAGAAAAACGTACTTTGAACCAGACATTTTCAAAGAAAAAACAGATCGGACTTCCTTTGAAGAAGAAAGTGTAGCCAACAATCTTGCAAATGTTTCGAAGGTAGAGGCTTCGGCTGGAACTTCTAAACATAATGTGTTGTAACAGTATGCAGTAATGCAAGCAACACTTTTCTTGAGAAGTGCTATGCCTTTCTGCAAATCCTTGTGCGTTTCTATTGAGTGCAGGGAAGCAGAAGCATAGTTGAAACTACTACTATTAGAAGAATCCAACCGAGGTTTTCTATCAGATTCCATAGAGGTAACTCCAAAGTCACTAGAAGTTCCAGAATTACTGCAACTTCTGTCGTACCATGAAACTTCCCCACCTGAAGAGCAAAAGTTTTGGCGCGGAATAAAAAGTGGGTACTCGCCGCTGCGTGCATTGCATGACTAACATCAGTAAGGAAGTTCTCATCTCTTTAAATGGGAAAAGGAACATGAATTTCTACATTAGAATTAAAGGAATACCTTCTAGAGGACGGACGAGCATCCCAGTAAGAATCTCGTTGCCATATTCGAGAACATGAACCCTAATGTAATAAACAAAGGCATACAGGAAATTAAAAAAAACTTGTTCTGGATTCAAAGATAAAAGAAATATGTTATTGTTTGACCATCTATGTACCGTGAATCTGGCAAAAAAGGCAAGTGCATTCACTAAGGTATGAAAGGCAAGAGGAAAATGTTTTGCTATTCCTCTAGCATAAAATAAATTGCAATATTTCTTTAAGTAAAGATTTTTGTACTAAGGAAGCTCTGATAAGTCTCATTAATGTACCTTGAAATTAAAAAAAAAAAACTTGTTCTGGATTCAAAGATAAAAGAAATATGTTATTGTTTGACCATCTATGTACCGTGACTCTGGAAAAAAAGGCAAGTGCATTCACTAAGGTCTGAGAGGCATTAGGAAATTGTTTTGCTATTCAATCTAGCGAAAATAAATTGCAATATTTCTCTAAGTAAAAAATTTTGTACTAAGGAAGCTCTGATAAGTCCCGTACTCCCATTAATGTACCCTAAAGACATTTGTGGCTCAACTACCAAAATAACTACAGAAAGTTTTTTGAGCATACCGCAAATCCTGAATTATGAAGTGCGGGAGCACAGACGCAGCGAACAACGAGGTTCAAAAGTTGCACCATATATCTGCATTCAATCATCGAAAATAAAACCATTAGAATATATTATTAGCTGGCCAAAATGTATATTCTACAAAAATAGATAGTAAAAATATTGGATAATTATCTCAATCTACTCAGCACGTGGATATATAGGATATATATAGGCAGTATTTCACTCTACCCTCCCCACACCCCACTTCTGGGATTATACTGGGTATGTTGTTGTAAACAGCATCCCTAGAAAATGTATGCACGTGCATTTCCCCTCATGCTTTCGTAATGACTGGATTCATTCTGTGCACCTAAACCAGCATGTAGCACTCTTGGCATATTTACAGTTAACTATTCATTTACTTGAAGCACCAAAAAATGAAGAACTAAATTCAACTCACTACACATAGTAACAAACTCTTGGACCATAAGGGGGTACACAGTCAGTATTTCATCTTCCAGTGATCATTCCATAAAATGATCTCTTTTTGATTTGGAGTTCTTGGATAAGCGTTCTTCAATTCTTGTATAGCATAAGGCAATTTGAACCTTAACTAAAGAATCCCTAAATCCAGCCAAAAAACAAACTACACTCCAAGGCTTTGATAACTTCCTATAGTTTTACTGACATGACCTGAAATAAACAACCCTCAGCTCCAATCCAAAAAGCCTAAGCATAAGAAGAAAATGTGAAAAACTCACAGCATATCAAGAAGAATGCTTAAACCTGACAGTTTTGAAAAGAAAAGAAATAGGAGCCTGACAGTAGGCATCCAAAGCATAATTGCTACCCTGATAGGGCTGATCAAAATTCTCTCCTTCTTGAATGCAAAAAAAAAAGCCGTGGCACTCCAAATCATAGAAGCTACAATTACTGGTCACTAATGTAAACATTGTTCAAATAAAACAATGCATGATAGAAATTGAACACCCAGATGAGATTATGACAATAAACAAAGAAAACTCATAGTCACTGCACAATGGCTCTGCCTATATTTAGAAACTTGAAACACATTATATGTCAGAAATTTAATGATTACACAGCTGGAAAAGTGACTTATGTGATAACCAAGCAAAAGAAATTACCCTAAAGAAGCACCCAGCTCATCAGATGGAACTGAATGAGGATCAAGTCCTCTTGGCAACCTTACATTACAGATGCTATCATATTGGCCACTAGATCCATCTTTTTTTTCTCCATCAACTATTACCTGCAGCACAAGATTTGTATGAAATTACAAATTTTCCCCAAGTAGATAGTCCACACAGAAAGAGAAAGTTCAAAGTCCAAAATCCTCTTTTTGTTCGGCCATTGTAAATACCTAATGGCAACATTACTAAGCATACACATTCCACGTTTTCTTCTTGAATGATAACAAAGTTCCACCCATATACTAACAAGATGACCCGATAGCAGATGTAAAACTGTCAACTCCAATTTCTTTTTCTCCTAAAACAATCACAACTTTTATATGAAGCAGATTTAAATTTAAAGAAGAAATGAAGGATTTTTTAAGGGCCAAAAGAAATACTCTGTAAAGCATTTATGGAAGACCAACAGGCTACGATTCATATTCTCAATAATAGTTAGTGTCAGATACTTTATTTCAAGAAATAAAGCACAATGGAACCAATCCACAACACCCACATGATCAAAATATCTAACTCTGAAGCTGAAATAATAATTTATTTTTACATAACCAACAGGGAAGCATGGGGTTTGAGAGGTGTGATCCGCCATTGAAGCCTATTGCAGTTTTCCTCCCAAATGTTAACTTGAAGTTCAAGAATATCAAGAGTTTGCTGATTGAAGAAAAAGGAGATGAAGTGCCTCACCAATTCAAAGGTAGTAAAGCACATACATAAAAAGAAAAGCCTGTTGAAATGACTACCATATTAATACTCATTCCATTCTCTGTAGTTTTTTCTAGGATCAAGAGAATGTAAATCATTTCATTCTCTGTAATTTGGATTAAATAGTGTGTGCCACAATTACCAGCACATATAATTGCTCGAGACTTACACGACGTTGAGGGAATAACTTGCATATCTGTTTTACAACCACGGACTGTTTATGCAGAAGTTCAGAGGTAATTGCCATCTGCGGTTTCAATAAAAGAGAATTAGTAACATGGAAAATCTCTGATAGGAGAGTTTGAAAGAAGGAGAATTCCTCACATGCCCAAGATTTTGAGTGCAGATGAGATTAGGATAAAACTTCTCAAGTTGTTCCACGCGATTATTTTCCAGCTACAATTTGACAAAGTCATCAGTGAGCTATTTCATCAAACTATCCATAACAAAAGGCGAAATACAAAAGAAAGACTCCATTATACCATCCTTGTAGCTGATCCTAGCAACTCATACTGAACTTTCAGATCATGAGACATCTTCTCAATTTTTGTTTTCCCTGTAAATACATGTATTAGTATGCTAGCCAATAGGTTAAGCTCTGCAATTCAAATTGAACAGCTGCCATTAGTAGACAGGACCAAGAACCTTGTGTAACTTGCTCTTTCTGTTGTCGGAGCTTTTCCCTTAATCTTGCCACTTTTTCATTCCGAGGCACCCTCCAACTTAGTTGATCATCGGCCTTACTCTGAAGAAGATCAAAATGTCCGAATCAAAATCATGAGGAAGTACATGAACAGAAATCTTTTCAGCTAGAAGTATACCCCGTAACTGAATATTCTCCGTTGGTTTTATAAATCAAAAAAGCTCTGTAACTGAATTTTCTTTCATAAGTAATTAGTAAAAGTACACTCAATACAAAATAGAAGGGAGCTTATATCAGTTTAGGATATTGAACATCTGCGATAGGTAACATCAACTAGAAGCCAAACATGACAGTAGCTCATGACACCTGAAATAATCAAGTAGATGGCCAGGCCTGTAGGCAGCAAGTCAAATTATGAATCCCATCAAGTTTTCAGTTGTTTAACAAGACTGTGTTGGCGTTTTTGTTATCAAAAGAAGGATCATAGCAACCTGACATGCATCATACTACTCTCACTTTGCTTACTATATATGCCTAGTTTTGAGCAAATTAGATACAACAAACAACAACAACATACCGAATACAATCCCACGAGTGGGGTCTGGGAAGGGTAGGATGTACGCAGACCTTACCTCTACCTTAGAAGCCAACACCAAATCAATTTTCTAGTCGGGTCTATTTCATTCCAACAATAAATATTATTCTTTTAAAGAAGAACAGTAGTTCTGTAAAACTTTTTTTGAGAATGGTAAATATATCGTGAGTCCTCTAAAACTAGGCTCTTTATATTTCACACTTATTCATGGATGTACAAGTCTCAAAGAAAAAGAAAAGCTCCAACAATACCGAACGTCATGGAACTACACTCATGTGAGAGCCCTCTTTTGACTAACATACTCTTTTTGATCTTCCCTACACCTTCATTTCAAAGTTGGAACCTAATGAATATAACAATTCCTTCAATCCAACAGGCTGTTATTTCCTAAGTTGCTCGGACACGGGTGCGGATCTAGAGGTCTGGTCCTTCATGATCTAAATTTTAAGATTCGGAGGTATAAATACAGGTACAGATACACGTGCGGGGATTCGGCTAAAATTAATTCAAATATCTAAAAGTAGAGTTATATGTCTAAATTATGAGACATTGTGTGGAAAACTTACAAGGCATTCGACGAGAAAATATTGATCAAGAGGAGAATCCTAGGAGATAAAAGGAAAAAAGACTGACATAGGAATTTCATTTTCTTTAATTTCACCTTAGCTTTTGTTTTAATCACGGATTTCTCCGTCGATTTTAGTCAAAGTACCCAAAATCGGTTGACCAAATCCGGTGCGGATCCTACATCCACACACACCCACGTCATGTCGACACGGGTGCGGCAAGAAAGTGAAGAATCCGAGAAAATTAGGTTATTGCTCATATGATATTTTATCTTGCCTACATCTTCATGAATGTTGGGCGTCTAATTTGTTCAAAGTGAGCCTTTCAGACCACATGGATCCTAGGAGATCACAGGTCAGACAACTTCCCTTTGTGTAATTCTATATATATCTCATCCCCTTTTTTCACCTTTAATCATCATATTGATGCACTATGGGACGGTACATATGGTCTACGTAAAACATGGTTAAACTATCTCAAGCAAAATTATCTCATTTTATCCTCCGTATGTGTCACTTGCACCTTCTATTGAAGATGACCATACCTAATATTATCCAATCTTGTATGACTTTATATACATCTTAACATTTGCATTTATACGACATACATCTTGTGGATATGTTGAGTCTTAAATGCCTCACAATCACTCCCACATAAATTAACGATCTTACAACCGTTCTTCAAAACCTTTTTTTGACTTTGTTCAGCATCTTCCTATTGTATAGCATAGCACTCTCATGAGTCATGACATTTCCTCCATATGAACAATCCTATGTTAATTTTATGTATTACATCTTCAACTACGTCTGCATTCTCCTGGATATAATAAACAATAAGATTAAATTATCCATTGTTGTTTGGAAACTCTTTCACAAGCGATTACAAATAATTTTAAACAACAACAACATACCCAGTGTAATCCAACAAAGTAAAGTGGGGTATGGGAAAGGTAGAGTGTACGCAAACCTTATCCTACCTTGACAGTTAGAGAGGCTGTTTTGATAGACCCTCGGCTCAAGAGAGAGCATATCAAAACAGTTCAGAAAAGGAAATAACGGAAGTGAAGAAACCAAGGCAAGATACTATAGAAAGCATGACAAAGCATTCTGAAAAAAGGAACAATAACTACAACAAAATAGTACGAAAATCAAAGTACAAGAAATAACATATAATAACAGAAATCGAAGGACAACTACCTACTAAACGTGTATCCTAACGTATTTATATATCATTTAGATTAAAAGGGAAAGCATCTTCTAGAACAAGGTAATAAAAGCATAAGTGATAAACTGAAGGCATAACAGGAGAGATATTTTTATAGGACAAAACCTTAGCCAAGAGTACTTCACTTAATTGGCCACATAATGCTTCCCTCCTTCCCTTGAGTGATTTTAACACAGTCCTGTACTCAATCAATCTGTCAAAAACACATCATAATCACTACAATTAGAATCCTGTAATTATGACGACCTTAATTTTTTCGATTAAATTTTGTGAATTACCTGTATTTGACACAAAGAGTACAAATGGAAGGAAGATTTGAGTTCTCACATATACCACAGCAACTCGTTTTTCTCGTCATCTTCACTGTTCCCTAACCCTAGAATATCTACTACACATAATAATAAACCAAAATTCAACAATTCGATACGTATAATTACAATTACATAGTGTCAAACACAAAATTAAGGAAAACTCACCAGAATATTGGAAAATCAACTCATGAAATAATAAAATAGCTGCAATAATAGTACACAATTGTGTTAATTGTGGGGCTTAAATATGTGATTTGGTTAGATATGTAATAATAACGATGACTTTTGGGAATCTCTCACAAGTCTTTGTGGCCGGAGCTCCGATGAGCTAAGGTTTTTTATTTTAAAAATTAAAACTATGTGACCTTCCTAATAACTTTGAGTGCAAGTTTGAAAGAATTGGCTAAGCGCTTTCACTAATTAGTTTTCTTACTTTAATTAAATAATTTAACGCCATTTGGATCATTTTGGTTGGCACTTGGCAGCATAATATTAACTATTAAGTAACTCCTAAAATTTTGCATATTGAAAATGTTTGGACTTTGGAGTTTGGTTTGTAGAAAAAATACATAAAATCACGTCTAAAATTATCTTGAAAATTTATTTTAATAATTTAGTTTTATGAATTTATATATCCCTTACTTAAAATGAAATAAATAACACTTCAAATGCTGATGTGGCAAAATAAAAAAAATGAAAGCACGTAATTTTTTTAAAAAGGTGGGCCCACAGTTATATTTCTCTCTGTTCGTTCTCGCCGGCTCCAACTAGCTTTTTCTCTGTCTTCGTTCTCGCTAGCTCCGGCGAGCTCCCTCTCTCGATCCGCTTCCCCGTTTCCTCTCCTTGGACCAAAATAAAAGGGGAAATGTTATCTCTTTCTCAGATTTGTCACGCCGGAAAATATGAATAAGATCAAAAAATTCCAGATCTCAGGCGACTATACCGGTTCTGACCGTTGAAACAGTCCCCGGCTTCGTCGTAGCCAAAACCTTCAAACTCTTCGTCGACGACGAAGAAAACACCGACAGTACTACTGTTTTCGTCACTCTTCTTAACTCCAACAAAGAATTCATACCTTACCAAAAGTCGTCGTAATCAAACTCGATTTCTGCAAATAATTTCAATATCCATTTCAGGGGCACGATAAGGCGATACCAGTGAAGGGCCCACGTTTCCGTCAGCAAGAATGGCCAGGGGCCGGCAGAAAAAGAAGAAGCATAATGGCAATGAATGGATAATTAAGAAGGCAGAGGGGGAGCGGCCATTTGGGACCGACGGGTCAAACCCTAGGAATCCAATTGGCTGCCCTCCATATCAAATTCCTCTAATAATTTTGGAGAAAGAGGGGACGACGACTCAAATTGGAGAAGGGCCAGCTACCGAAACTCGAAAGGAATAGGAACGGAGTTAGGGTTTAGACCCATCTACCTTGCCCCATTTCCACAGATGGGGACGAGGACGGCTACACATCTAATAGTTCCACCGGTACCGAATTCTGTGCAACGTCAGGTATTGTTGAATGTAGCATATGTAGAGACAGAGGTAATGGGTGGTGTATCGGAGGGGCTTGCATCTGATAAACCACATGAGAAGCATGGTGCTCCGGACCAGGCCCCAGTTACGTCTTGGGCAAATCTATTCTCTGAGGACAAGTATGCAGCCAAAGGTATAGAACTAGACTATATTGCGCCAGTTATTGTTGAAGGTGAGCTTATAGCACAACTGCAACAGGAGGATGTTGCTAAACAAGTTGTATGGAAGAATGCTTTGATCTTCTATGTCGTTGGTAGTTCTCTCACAATAGTTGTTAAACGATACATTGCGTCTAAGTGGAACCATGTCACTGCACCTAAAGTTTACTACCATAATGACGAATATTTCTTGCTAAATTTGAGTGCATTGAGGATAGAGATGAAGTTTTTATGATGGTCCTCATATGATGTATAACAAGCCTGTTATTATGAAGTGATGGGACCCTGAATTTGATTTGAATAAGCACGTTCTCAGAACGATCCCTTTGTGGATCAAGCTGCCTGGACTCCCACTCAGTTATTGGAACACAAAGTCCCTCTGTCGAATTGGTAGCACCTTGGGTAAGCCTGTCTATGTTGATGCTTGTACCACTAACATGGAAAGAGTTTTGTATGCTAGATTACTAGTTCAGATGGATATCACGAAACCTTTGCCTAATTCGATTAAGCTGCAACATTCAAGTGGTAGAATGTTTGAGCAGCCGGTCACCTATGACTGGAAACCTACATATTGCCCAACCTGCCTGCAAGTAGGGAATGTATGCTAGCCTAGCAAGCCTGACCAGCATGATAGATTAAAAGCACCTGCTAAGAAGCCGGAGCAGGGTCCAAAAGTGCCTAATAAGTTCCAGCATAGTAAGCAAGCAACAACATGGCAAACCAAAGATGTAGTTACTCAGCAACAGGGTCCTGGTAAAGCAAGTGCCCAAGAAGGGCTAAATAATGCTAATGCAGTGCAACAACAAGGTCATGGTGGTGGTAATCATGCTAGCCAGTCCCCAACCAAGAATAATCAAGTGCCAAGGGATCAGAACCAGGGCCTAAGTGCTGGAAATACCTCCAGTCCACTGGTGAATAGAGCATATATGGGGCACTAACAAGGACATAGTAGTCTATGTGGCAATATGGTAAGGCCATCTGATCCTACTTCCTCCTCATGAAGTTGATATCCTGGAACTTAAGGGCCTAAATAAAGTTTATAAGCAATCAGAGTTAGTCAAGTTTATAAGACAGAATAAGATAGGAATGACAACTCTTTTATAACATAAAGTTGCTGAGGCACATGCTAATTGGATTAAGAATAAAATTGCACATGGCTGGTATGTTGGAGATATGATAGTAGTGGGAAGTGTAGGATCTGGGTCCTATGGGATACTAATGAAATTACCTTTCAAGCACTGGAAATTCAGCAACAGTTCATCCATGGGAAAGTTAGGGTGATTGGGGGACAAATGACCTTTGTTTATAGGCTGCATATTGTCTCCTGATTATATAAGGCCACTATAGGATGGTCTAAGAACCATTGATAGGGGCCAGAAGGGACCTTGGGTAATTCTAGGAGATTTCAATGCTGTGAGAGAAGTGGAGAATAGGCTGTATGGGAACCCACCCAGTGACTTCAACTCTTGCCTACTGGATACTGGGTTGACTGAACTAAAGACTACATGTAAAAGATATATACTTGGACCAATAATCATACCCTCAGCAAGATTGATTGGGTACTTGTGAATAGAGACCGGATGACACAACTTACTCAATGTTCTGATCATTGTCGTTTGACAATTGATGTTGAAGGCTGTCCAGTAAAGAGTCTTAGGCCTTTTAACTTCTTTAATCACCTGGCCAAGCATCCTGATGTCAACACCTAATTTTTTTACCAAACCTAAAATATATATATATATATATATTATTAAATAAAAACGAAAAAAAAGAGTTTCTTTATTGAAGATGTTTTAATAAAGTTTTCTTGTTATTTTTAATTGAAAAGAAATTTTTGTTGCATGATATCATCTCTTTAACTTTTGTTTTTCTAAAAGAATTATTTTTAACAAAAAGAAAAAAGAAAAAAGAAAAAAAAGAATTGTGATTTAACTTTTGCTTTTCTAAAAGAATTATTTTTAACAAAAAAACGAATTGTGGCTTAAACTTTTGCTTTCTAAAGGAATTATATTTTAATAAAAAGAAAAAAGAATTGTGGCTTAACTTTAGCTTTTCTAAAGGAATTATATTTTAACAAAAATAAAAAAAAGAATTGTGGCTTAACTTTTGCTTTTCTAAAGGAATGATTTTTTTAACAAAAAAAATTGTTTTCTTTCCACATTTTTTTTCAAACACTATATTTTTGCACACTATAAATACACACACCTAGAGCCAACACAAAGGGAGGAGGAGATCATATACAAAAAAAGAAAAGAAAGGAGAGTAAGGAAAAATCAAGAGAATTAGAGGAGAAACAAAATTGAGAGTAAAGGGCTTTTCATTTTTTCAATTTTCTGAAAATCTAGAGCATCCACAACACCAAAAACAAAACAAAAAAAAGCAAACACAAAAAAAGAAAGTAGAGAGCGAATACTGAAAAAATATATATATCAGTTTCGAAGAGGTTTGGTTTGAAAGTTAATGAAAGAAATAATCCCCTTGATTATTTTCATTGATTGAATAGATATATATACAAGTTAAAATAGGAGAATCCTATTCCTAATCTATTCCTAAAACCTTGTTCTACCATAACTCTAACTCTACAATTATGGTAGGTGTATAACTCTAATTATGGTAATCATTATACTACAATATTTCATAAATATATACTCCTAATATACACTTGCTTTTCCGTGATAGAGGGCTGCTTCACTCCCGTGATGGGCTTCGCCTTGGCTGGCGATCCAGCCCGACCCGTTGCCGATGGCCCACCGCCAGTCCCCTCGCTGCTGTTTTGCCTAGTGATATATATGTGATATACAATCGATGTATATTCGATTATATCACACATATGTATATTGTTTAACACACCCCGTTGATCATAGCGGTTTTGGCAGAAGGCCCATCGTTCAGAAAATCTTCAAAGAGAACCGGGTAGACCCTTTGTAAAGATGTCTGCAATTTGATAACGAGACGGGACGTGGCATACTCGAACTTGACCGCCTGCACCTTTTCACGGACAAAATGAATGTCCATTTCGATATGCTTGGTCTTGTTTGGTGTTGAGCCGGGTTACCCGGAAGGTAGATGGCACTAATGTTATCGCAATATACCAAGGTTGCCTTCCGAATGGGACAATGAAGCTCAAAGCAAATTACGTAGCCAACATGATTCGAGACCACATTCGCTACCCTCGATATTACCTTTCAAAGACTGAGCGTGATAGAGTTGCCTGACGCTTTCTTGAGCCATGAGACCAAGTTGTTGCCGAGGAACATACAATAGCCGTAAGTCGACTGTCGGCCGTCGGTGTCGGGACAACCACCTCAATCGGCGTCGTAAGAGACAAGTGTGTGGATGTAGAGGAAGGATACAAGTGCAACCCATAGTCTAGTGTCCCCGAATATACCGAATGATGCGTTTGATTGCATTCATGTATCAACTCGGGATCATGCATGAATAAACACACCTGCCGAACCGCATATGTAATATCCAGGTCCGGTAAAGGTAAGATCTTGGAGGGCCTGCAAGACTGCGATAGCGGGTCGGGTCCTCGTATGGTGCACTCTTCTTTGCTAGCTTTGAGTTTGCATCAAGCGGCGTGGAAGTGGACTTACAGATGACATCCCACTCTCTCGATGATCTCACCGCGTACTTAGTTGAGACGAAACAAGCCACACGAATGGCGTTTGGCGGCAATCCCCAAAAATAACTCATGACGGCCCTAAGTCGCTTCATAGCAAATTGAGTGAGCATAGCCATGATAGAGACGCAAAACATCGAGGAAGGCACAAAATGATATCATCCACATATAATGTATATAGGCCAATGAACCACGGTAGATGAACAAAGAATTGTCCGACTGCAGTGTGTGAACCCCAATAGTCGAAACAAAATCAAAGAATCGTGTATATACCAGGCACGTGGAATCGCTGTAAGCCCATATAATGACTTCTTTAACAAATGCAGACATGATAGAAGTGCTTGGGATCCCCAAACCCAACGGTACCGATGCATATAGCTTTCCTTGAGATCCCCATGTAAAAAGGCATTCTTGACATCCAACCGATGGATTGGCCAAGTCTTTGAAAGAGCCAAGCTAAAGCCAAGGCGAATGGTAGCCGGTTTGACCACCGGACTAAACGTCTCACCACAATCAATTCCAACTCTTGAGTCTTACCATCACCAACAAGTCGTGCCTTTATGTCGAGCAAATGACCCATCCGACTTCTCCTTATGAGCAAAAATCACATAGACGATAATATTAATACCATATGGACGGGGCACAACTCCCACGCCTTATTATCAATAAGAGCATTATATTCATCGGTCATAGCAATTTTCCAGTAAGGGTCATTTAATGCGGACACAGGATTATGCGGGCAAGGGGATCTAGAGACATCGAATGTAAATTAAAATGTCTTTTAGGTGTAAAAATACCCGCCCGACTACAGTGACCGGTCTATGACTCGAGGAAGAAGTGATGGAATTTGGGAATTTCTAGGCTCGGGACCAATTTTGACGGCGGCAAGATGGCAATGCTGGCCCAAATCGATAAACGCTGGACTCGGATTGGAGCAGTTCCCATTGGTGGGCAAAGTGCCAGCTGATTCTGGAAGCTGTTCCGGTGATGGCGATTTTGCAAGGACCAGGTGCGTGGGCTGGAGGATTTTGGGCACGAGTTGTTCAAAATTCGAATAATATACGGATATTTGGTCATCCAAAAATTATCGACTTAGGCTCGGGAGTATGAACTTTAAGTAAAAAGGGAATTGGGTTTCATCAAAAATGACATGACGATTTATAATGATTTTCTTGGAGGATAAATCAAAACACTTATAACCCCGATGATTTGACTGGATAACCCAAAAATACACACTGAAAGTAGACTGAGCCTGAAGTTTGTTAATTGTGGTGGATGGGAATAACGGATAAACAAGCACCCAAAATTCGAAGATGAGAATAAGATGGGTTCTTATTATATAGTATTTTTGTGGGAAGAATATGCCAAGTTTGCCTTAGAAGGAATTATGTTAAGAAGATATGTGGCCATTTGCAGAGCATGATGCCAAAAATATGGAGGTATGGAGGCATGTATTAGGAGAGTTA
Source organism: Anisodus acutangulus (assembly GCA_029783415.1). NCBI lineage: Eukaryota > Viridiplantae > Streptophyta > Magnoliopsida > Solanales > Solanaceae > Anisodus > Anisodus acutangulus. Next base: position 9,065,625 of record CM056509.1, read on the forward strand.
GGACAATGTTATTTATGGAACTAATTTTATGCTCGCTTTCCCATTTTGTGAAGATGTATGTGACATGAAAAAGCACAAATTTATCCATACGAGTAGCACAAAACTCTCGAAACTCCCTATTGTCATATTCTTTCCCATTATCACATTGAATATTTTTATTTCTTCTTTGAATTAGTACTGAATAGGAACAGCTTCTAAATTTTATGAAGACGGAAAACACTTGTGATTTATTCGCAATTGGAAACGTCCACAAAAATCTAGAATAATCATCTAAAAAGAGAACATAATAACGATGACCCATTGAACTAAGAACAGGAGATGTCCATAAGTCGCTATGAATAATGTCAAATGGCATAGAAGTATGAGAATTGGAGTCTACAAATGGCAACTTAACAATTTTTCCTAATGAACAAGACTGACAAATTGGAGTACGATTTGTACCCTTACATGAAATAAAGCTATTTTTATCTAAAGCTGATAAAATAGAATGAAAGAAATAATCCCCTTGATTATTTTCATTGATTGAATAGATATATATACAAGTTAAAATAGGAGAATCCTATTCCTAATCTATTCCTAAAACCTTGTTCTACCATAACTCTAACTCTACAATTATGGTAGGTGTATAACTCTAATTATGGTAATCATTATACTACAATATTTCATAAATATATACTCCTAATATACATTTGCTTTTCCGCGGATAGAGGGCCTGCTCCCAGCTCCCGTGATGGGCTTCTGCTCCAGTGGGCTGGCCACCAGTGAGCCCATTGCCCGATGGCCCACGACGAGTCCACATGCCTGTTTTGCCTAGTGATATATATGTGATATACACTGATGTATATTCAGTGTATATCACATGTATATTGCGTTGTTTAACAGTTAAGTTGGAGTTTGGGTTTTTCGCGATTTCGAGTTCAAGGACATGTGCTAACTTTGGAAATCTGTAGACTGTACGTAGCCTTCCGTTGTTAATCAAATCGAATTTGAAGGCTAGCAACTTCAATTTTTTGTAGCTTATCTGATTCTACCCATATATTGCAAAGGATTTTCGTCTACAAGGTTCTTTCTCCTCACTATCTTTATTTAATTTATTTTTATTTCTTTCATCTTCTGTTGTTTGTCAAGAGTAAGAATTGAAGCATGATAGAGTTTCATTCATGGTAATTTTGAATCTCATTCAGTTTGTTTTAAAATGCACATTGGTGAATAACGTTGCTTTGATTCTTTTACTCTTTTTTTTCTTTAATTCAATTTTAGTTAGTTTCCTTTCTTCTTAGAAATAATTTAGTTAAAGTAGTTTAATAGGACTACTTTTTTAATCATGTCTATATATACTTTGATTTTTCACTTTCTGTATTTGCTCAGAACAATATTGGAGATATTTTATTTTATTTTTTTGAGTTCATATCTCATATCATAGATTATAAAAAAAAATTAAGTGACCAAAGTCTAAGAAAACTCAGTTATGTTTAGAATCACATGTTAGTTAATTTTTATCCTTGAAAGCTTGTCGTGTATTTGTGAGAATTTTAATTCATTTAGATCATCACTGTTATTTCCAAAATTACAAGATTGCTCAAATTTTCTTCTAAAAACAAAGTCGAAAAGATTTTAATCTAGGTTGCTTAGTTTGTTTAAATTCGGGTTTTGAAATAAAGTTTCTGTCAAATAATTTTTAAAAAAACGCTAATGGATCATACCAAGTTATATTGAAATTATTCCTGTCCTAAAAACTTTCATGAAGTTCGGGTTGTGAATCTATTTCAAAATTCATCGTCAAAGAGAAAAACAATTACTTGGAAAAGAATGAGTTAGGTCTTGGACTCGAATTCAAATGCAATATTAATTTATGTGATAATTAACTATAAATTCGGAAAGAGCTGCTATCGATAAATCATTCAAAATAAAATATGTGGTAAGACTGGAAAGCGTTGTTATCAGTACGCCACCCATTAATAAAATAAAACAAGTTTTCAAAGCGAATAAAGAGAGCGAGAATAAGCATTTCAAGGCCCCCCTAAGCATAATTTTATCCTAGAACTAATGAAGCCGGATATTAGTCAATAAAAGCGACCGTGCTAGAACTACGGGACTCGGGGAATGCCTAACACCTTCTCTCCAGTCAATAGAATTCCTTACTCGGTCTTTTATTTTCGCGGACCAATAATAAATAGAGTCATTTTCTTTAGAGATTCTATAAGGTGACTTGGAACACCAAAACTCAATTTCAAGTGGCGACTCTGAATAAATAAATAATCACTTTTCAATATCGTCACTTTAAATGAAAAAGCTTTTTCAAAACCCCATCTTAATCGGAGAGTGTGAAAAAGAGGTGTGACAACTCTGGCGACTCTGCTAGGGAGTTAGAATTCGAGCTTTGTATATTGACACATTTTTTGCTTTAGTTATTTCTTGGATATATACTGTGTTTGTTGGCCTAATATGCTCTTTGCATGCTCATTTACCGCTTTGATATTGTGTGACTGTGTATATGAACTGTATTCTCTCACACCCTATTTGACTCTTCTGATAGATAGTCATGTTGTGTGTGCTTACCAGCTCCACAAACTTTCTGTCTGAGATAAAGTCAATGTGCCTAACAGCTCCTGATAAAGAATTATAGTCACATAATAACTTAGGCGAGGAAAACCATCAGTCAAGCCGGAACAGTTCTACTACCGATACATTGACACTCCTCGACTCGGGTTGTCTGCCCGAGTGAAGCTAGGTCTAGACACCCTCTCCTTTAGGATTTTAAAACCTAGAAGAATAGGCCACAACCAACAGATATTCCTAATAGGCTACGTTTTATTTGCATCATATGTATTTGACTTAGTGGGGCTCGGCACAGGGGTCGGGCCTATCTAGGACAGGTAACCTTTGTTTGAGACCAATATGATCATCTTTTGTGCTATGTGTAACATTGTTTGGTGGGCTTATTTGTTGACCGGCTTTAGCATAAATAAAAGGAGCGGAAGAAGAGAGGTAGAAAAGGAATTTTCCTCTGATTTTCGTGAACATACATATTTGCATAAAAATTCACAAAAGTGGTCATGTTAAGATTTTGTAAAATGTGTCCAAAAAGTACTCTTTTTTTAAAAATAATGACATATTTTAAAAAGATGATCATTTTCACGAACTACGCGGGTCTGATTCTCACTTTTCGGTGGGTTACGTAGGCAACCTTTATCAGGTTCGGCCTCCATTAAAAAAATAGGTTCATAAGTTTTTCAAAGTAGCCACCATTTTTCGTTTAGTTTGTCCTTATGTCTACTCGTTTTGCCAAGCCAATCTTTAAATCTTCATTGGAAGCCTATAAGGGTTGTTTTTGCGAAAAAATAAATTAATTATCCTCTTTTATTTGGTGTGGCAATATAGTTTTCCACTTTGGCGACAAATCTTGCTCCAAAGAAAATTCTAAAAAAATCATTTGTTTTTTTTAAGAGTCATCCAGTTTTAGGTCAAGGGTCATGTCACTCCTAACTTTTCTCTTACTTCTAGATAGAGCATGAATCAAGAAAGATGAAAGTGTAATAAGAGTCCTAGGCCCGCGGGGATACCAGAATATTTAATCATTGACCAGATACCAAAACTTCTGTTAGATTGGTGGGGGAATATAGAAGGGTATGAACAACGGATGATAAAATATCACTTGGGTCACTTGGTTCATATGATGAATATCAATCCTAAAAGGGATGTGATTAAGGCTTTAATTCCTTGTTGGAATCTGAAAAATAATGTGTTCCGCTTTGCAAACTGCGAGATGACACCGACTGTAGAAGAAATTGCTAACTTCGTAGGGATAGGCCCAGACTTCTCCACCAAAAGCCCATTGCACCAAAGAACGTAAATACTGCAAGTTTTTAAAACTCGTGCACATCGACCACGGGATGTATGATTGGATTTCTTGTTTCGAAAGTATGGCCACACCGACGGATTGAAAAAATATATGGGGAAATTAAAAGTCAGAGGAAGCAAGGAAACATGGAAGGTGCACATGAGATTTACTTTTATGATCGCGTTCTTGGGGCATGTGTCTTTTCCAGATAGGAAGGGATGCATTGATATTCGTTTAACAGGTATAGTTCAAGCTTTGACAACAATGAAAAACCCAACTCTTGTCCCAATGATCCTCTCATGTATTTTTCGTGCTTTAACTAGATGCAGTCAAGGCACAAAACGTTTTGACGGTTGCAATATTTTACTCCAAATGTGATTGTTAGAACATTTCTACTATCACCCAACCATTATGGACTTCAAATCGGTATGACTTAATCATGTCACGGACCACGAGAAAATGATTGGAAAGTGTAACCTTCCAAAAGGAATTACATTCTGGAACGAATATTTCCCAACACTGATCGCAAACCAGATCATTCGGAACTACTATTGTTTTCATCGGGAGAAGTCATATATTTGTCCGCGTCTTATCCATTTTTTGTGCTAATAGGGATCTATGGCGTCCAACTATATGCTCCTCTTCGGATAATGTGCCAATTGGGCCAGTTATAGGAGATACCGCCAACACAAGATATGAGCAGGTTCACGTATGATTTTGGTCCAAAATAGCCCCATAATGAAAAAGAAATTATGAATATTTGGAATGCAAGTAAGGTTTCAGAATTAAATAAAATGGTGGAAGACCGTGATAGAGGAAGAGTGGTCCCTGAGTACCTCTCGTGGTTTCATGACTTCATTATCTAGGGATATGCCCGAGAGGTCCCACAAGAAAAGAAAGGACCAACGTGTCGTATAAAAATTGAGAGAATAATTGAAGCATGTTAGGGTGACCATAGTCAAGCAGCAAGGTCAGATTTATTTAGAAAGGGATTATCATTCGGCCTTACAGGACGTGAAAGAAGATATGAGGGAGGCTGAGAAGACGATAGTCTTACTGGAAGAGGAACAGTTTTTGAAAAGAAAAATAAATTCATTTTATCATTTGGAGAGCAGGATTATTTTGATTCGGTAGCTTAAGAAAGAGCAAAAAATTGAGATCCTTAAATTACAAAAGGACTTGGGCACCACCAAAAAGGTCATGCACTGTTGGCGGATTGAGTATGAACAACAAAAAGAGTGGTTTGAAAGGGAAAAGGCTTACTGGTTATGTTCACAAGATCAGTTTCAGACACAAGAAGAAAATTTGAGGCACGTCGCTCATACTACTCAACATTGGTTGTAAAACTGTCATGAGAATATGGAGGAGGCCAAAAGATGAGTATTTCAACTCAATAAGGCCCTGATTAATGTTTATGAGTTTTATCTCCATCGCGATTATAAGAGTCTGGGTCGACAAGCGTGTGCCCTTGCCCCTCACTTGCCAACAACACTGTCTGGTATATATGCAAGTTTGGGAGGACAATTAAGGCCCAACACACCTTGAGAAGGCAGCATTGATTACAAAGTTATTGTTTGTCTTTTTAGAGTCTGTTTTATTTTTTTTAGTCGATCACTTTGAGTCTGTTGCATTTTTGTTTTTAAGTACATTTTCTTTTTAAGTCGATGTATCATAAATATTTTGGAAATGAATAAAAAAGATTTTGCTTTTTATTTAAAAAATTGTTGTGTATTATCCCTGAACTACGCAATAATTTAATTCATGTGGCATCATGATACGTAGGCAACCCCTAAAGGGTTTGATTGAAACATTTCTCAGAATCATAAAATGAGAGATCACAAAAAAGAGTAACAAATTAAGCAAATAAATCGGGATGAGACATAAGGCCTTCCAAAATCATAATATGAGGGAAAATGATGTTAGGTGCATGACATACAATGTGTGATTAATATATATAAAATATCTAACCCTAACATATTTATTGTTTCTATCTTAGAGAGTAAGCCTTAGGTGGTTGGTTTGTGGTAACCTGGCGGAACACCCGTATTTTACCATATCAAAAGGAAGCATGCCAATTACAACCAACGTTGATACTGTAGTGAGTTAGGAAGAGACTCCCGTCGAGATAACCATAGGAGAGTCAGCCACTGTCGAGGAAAATCGGATGCTAAGACAGGCTATGGCACAATTATGGCAAGCTTGGTCCAATGACCAGGAGCCACCAACGTCCATTCCAGGGTTTTCTGAGGTCACAACTATTTATTCATCATCCGCTCAAGTCCCAATAGCTGACCCTTCGACAACTATGTCAACATGGCTGGGCCGTCAGTTGCACGCCCCAAGGCATCGCATCAAGGATCAATCCTACGCGAATATTGCACCAATCTATTCATTCACATAACCAACCGTGGTGCAAAGGGGAAATCAAGAAGGGAAATTCACCGCCAAGCCAGAGCCATACAATGCCACTAGGATGACATTCGGGGTCCACAACTTTTACCAGTTTGGTTCCCCTGCCGAAGTCGAAAAGCCCACATAAAAATCTGAACAAGAAGATATGATCAGAAAAAGGAAGAGCATAGAACAACACATGAAAAGCATTAAGGGCTATGAGGGCATAAGAGCATTGCCTTCAAAGATTTGTGTATGTTCCCAGATGTCCACCTTCCACCTGGCTTTACAACTCCCAAGTTTAACAAATACGATGGGCATGGTGATCCTATAGCACACCTTAAGAAATACTACAACCAACTTAGGGGAGCAGGGGGGAAGGAAGAATTGCTTATGGCTTACTTCGGTGAAAGTCTGACGGGTGTTGCCTCATAATGGTTCATTGACCAAGATATCACCCACTGGCATATCGGGGATGATATGGCTTAGGACTTTGTCAGACAATTCTAATACTCTATGGACATCGTACCAGACCACAATACTCTCTTCAACATAAAAAAGAAACCAAATGAAAGTTTCAGTGAATGTGCAATCAAATAGAGAGAGCAAGAAACAAGGGTCAAACCACCATTGGACGAACAAAAAATAGATGATATCTTTTTGGAAGCTCAAGATCCCGACTATTTCCACTACTTGACAACAGCAATTGGAAAACCGTTCTCCACTGCAATCAAAATCGGAGAAATGGTCGAAAATGATCTACGATCAGGCAAGATTGTAAGTCAATCAACGGTTAAATCTACCACGCAAACCATTCAAAGCGGGTTAGGCAGTTTTGAAAGTCGCAAGAAGAAAGTGGAAACATCTTCGATATCATCAGGGTCTAGGGTTCAAAAGAGGCCAGATTATCCCTATGCACAAGTTCAACAAGGCCAATCTAACTATCCTCAGCATTACTATCCTTTGCCTATTCCTCAAAACTCGGTGACCCCCTCGTTGTATATGATTTTTAATGCTCAGCCATATGCACAGCCTTCAAATCGCCTACAAGCCCAGGTCTTAACTCAAGGAAACCCCCATCCAATATATGGAACATATCAGGTCCCTTACAATCTTCTTCCTGTGCAAAATTACTTGCAAGAACAGGGACAAAAAAGGAAATTCACCCCATTGGCAGAATCATACTCTAGCCCTTTTCAGAAGTTAAAAAGTATGGGCTTGATTGAACCTATACCACCACACCATGTGAATACAAACGCTCCAGGTTTTTAGGCTAACAAAAGATATGAGTATCATTCATGGGCCCCAGGGCACAACACTAATAACTGTTGGACCTTGAAAGGGGTGATAGAAAAGCTAATTGATCTCGGAGTGGTCATTGTGACATATAATCAAAACACCCAAATGTCACCAACAACCCACTTTTAGCCTATAACAATGTCCATTTTGTTGGAATGATTTTGCGACGATCGGGAGTACAAACCCTTTAACAAAGCAAGGATAGTGGTTGGGCTAGCTAAAGAGGAAGAAAACCAGAGACAGGTTCAAAACCACTTGTATCGTTGAATGTAAAAGGTGTCAATTTTGATATAAAGATTTTGTATGTCCCCAGATTCTAGAAGAAGCTGGAGGTCCGGTCTGCTGTGCGAAGGTTGTATGTCCTAGGAGGCCTCCCAGTTATACAACCAATCCAAAACTGCTTGACAAAGCTGGCAGAGCCTATACTGATCAAGCTCGTGAGGCAACTTCCTGTAACTGACCCAAATGTTGTTCCTTGGAACTATAACAAGATTCTATTCTCTACCAAAAGAAAAGATATTGTTGAAGAAGTTGATGAAGCAAGAGGGTTGACCCGCTCTAGAAGATATTATATCCTGGATGAGCTATGGAAGGCCAAAATGGCCCAGGAAGGCCAATAACCGATAAAGAAACCAGTCACTAAGGAAGAAGTGGAGGATTTCTTGAAAAAGATGAAGGTCCCAAATTATGCCATTGTGGATCAACTAAAGAAAACCCCTACTCAAATTTTACTGTTATCTCTACTCCTTCACTCAAAAGAGCATAGTCGTGTGTTGATTAAAATCTTAAATGAGGCACATGTCTCAAATGAGGCACATGTCTCAAAGGAGACCATGATAAATCAATTGGAGAAGATGGCTAACAATATCTTTGAGGCTAACATAATCACCTTCACTGATGATGAGTTGCCAGAGGATAGAGCTAGGTACAACAAAGCCATACATCTTACAGTAAAATGTGAAGGGCACTATGTGAAATGGGTCATGATAGATAGAGGATCGGGAGTGGACATATGCCCCCTCTCCACGTTGCAAAGTCTAAAAATTAACACCAACAGGATTTGGACTAGTAATGTGTGTGTTTGTGCTTATGATGGTTCAAGGATAGACACGATTGGTGAGATTGAGTTGACTTTGACAATTGGGTCGTTGTACTTTGAGATTGTTTTCTAGGTGATGGACATGGACACATCCTACAATTTTCTTTTGGAAAAGCCATGGATCCACATAGCTATGGCAATCACATCTATGCTATATCAGGTCGTTAAGTTTGAACACAACCACCAGGAAATCGCCATTCATGGGGAAGATGAATTGTATATTTATAAAGACTTATCCATTCCATACATTGAAGCTAAAATATGTTGTTAGTCTATTGTCTATCAAACCTTTGACGTGCTGTCGCCCGATCAATTCGAGGAAGGAAAGACCATCATGCAGCCTCATCTCTCTTCCACCTCCGTGATGGTAGCAGCATCAATGCTAAAGCATGGTTATCAACCTGGGAAAGGCTTGGGGGACGTATTTACAGGGAATTATGGACCCTATTGCTCCTTCCAGCAATCAAGGCACTTCCGAGATCGAATTCAGATCAACAAAGCCTGACAAAGACAAAGCTAGAAGCCACAATGACAGTGACTGGACTCTACCAAAGCCAGTTCCTCATATTTCTCACTCTTTCATCAAACCCCAATTTCCAGAAGTTCAAGCTTCCTCTGATCAAGAGGACATTGATGAAGTATGTCAAGGTCTTAGATGGATGTTTTGTTAAGTGAATATGGTCCAGGTCGGTGAAGGTACTAGTCGTGCTGATATGCAACTCGTGGGCCAAGGTGTTGAGCTAAACAACTAGGAAGGAATTCCTCTTCCCATAAGGAAGGAGTCTTGGTAGTTTGTTTGCTTCCTTTTCTGTATTGAATTATTGTCAGGGTTGTCATCCAGATATTTTAGACAAATGCTTTATATTGATGTTAACCCTTCTATCCTTTCCAAGTTCAATGAAATGAAATTCTAGTTTTATAGTAAATAATGTCTTTTCCTTTTCATAATTCTAGACTTTCATTTTTTCAGTCTTGTTAATGCCAATTTTTAAACATGCATGCGGAATTCACCCCTAGATCTTACAGAGTTGTTTACTCTCGAATTCATAAGTGAAGAGGTTGAATACGATGAAGATGATGCTTTTAAGGAAATTAATGGGGAATTGGAATAGTTTATAAACAAACATAAGCCTAATCTTAACGAAATTGAACCAATTAATATGGGAAGTATGGAGGAAGCCCAGGAAATGAAGATAAGCATTCACATTGAGCAAAGAACCAGGGATGACATAATCCAAGTCTTGTTTGAATATAAAGACGTGTTTGCTTGGTCCTATGATGATATGACGGGTCTAAGTGCCAATTTAGTAGTTTATAAGTTGCCTACACACCGTGATTTCCCATCGGTCCAACAAAAACAAAGAAAATTCAAATCGAATATGAGTGACAAAATCAAAGAGGAAATTATGAAACAATTTAGCGCAAATGTGATCAAAGCATCCGATACACCACTTGGCTAGCAAATGTTGTGCATGTACCCAAAAAGGATGGGAAGACCATAGTCTGCGTTGATTATAGGGATTTGAACAAAGATAGTCCAAAATATAATTTTCCATTACCTAACATTCACATCGTCGTTGACAATTGCACCAAACACGAGATTCAGTCTTTTGTGGATTATTATGCCGGGTATCACCAAATTCTGATGGATGTAAAGGACGTATGGAAAACTGCCTTCACCACTCCATGGGGTACTTATTGCTATAGAGTCATGCCATTCGGTCTGAAGAATACAGGGGCAACTTATATGAGGGTTATGACCACCATCTTCCATGACATGATGCACAAAGAGATTGAAATATACGTTGATGACATGATCATCAAGTCCAAAACGCAAGCTAATCATGTGCAAGACTTGAAAAAAAATCTTTGAGAGGCTGCGGAGATACGATCTCGAGCTCAACCCAGTAAAATGTGCATTTGGAGTTCCGTCTGGGAAGCTTCTGGGTTTTGTAGTCAGCATAAGAGGTATAAAGTTGGATTCTTCTAAAATAAAAGCCATTCGGGAACTTCCACCCTAAAAAACAACACTGAAGTTATGAGTTTACTTGGAAGATTGAACTATATCAGTAGGTTCATAGCTCAACTCACGACCACATATGAACCCATTTTTAAGCTTTTGTAGAAAGACACTGATGTCATGTGGATAGATGACTGTCAGCAAGCTTTTGAAAAGATCAAAGGGTGCTTATCTAACCCTCATGTGTTGGTCCCACCGAAACCCTGTAGGCCTTTGTTCTTATATTTGTCAGTGATGTATAACTCTTTTGGATGTGTTCTAGGTCAACTTAATACCACGGACAAAAAGGAACAATCAATCTATTATTTGAATAAGAAGTTCACTAGTTATGAGGCCAAGTACACATTTCTAGAAAGGACATGTTGCGCCCCAACTTGGGTCACTCAAAAATTAACACACTACCTTTTGTCCTACACGACTTATCTTATATCTAGAATGGACCCTCTGAAGTACATCTTTCAAAAGCCAATGTCAACTGGAAAGCTCGCAACATGGAAAATCTTGATCACAGAATTTGACATTGTATATGTCATCCATACTGCGATGAAAGCACAAGCTTTGGCAGATCACTTGGCAGTAGGGATGGCAATTTCACCCTAACCCGATGGATATATGATTCATCCGACCCGATTATATGGACGAAAATCCAACAAAATATGGATTTTAATCGGGTGACGGATCGGGTCGGACATACATCCAACCCACCACCCGACCCACCCATCCACCCGTTATAAATTAATTATTTTCAATCCACCCCTCTTGTAGATCTTTTAACATTTGATATAAATAATTGATAAACATAATTGCTAATTATATCTACCAATTTATGGATCTATATTTATAAAATATAAACTTGTGGTCAACTTTTACATTTAAAATTTGAAATCTCAAATCACGCCTTTTTGGATGATTTGAAATTTCATCTCATGAGATCAAATCGCATGTCCAAACGATGATTTCGTCTCATAGGATGAAATTGCATGTCCAAACGCTTAATAAATGCTATTTTTAATTTGACTGAATCATGCTAATCAAAATAACTTGAGTTAAAAAATATGTGGGTCGCTAACTCGTCCAAATTTAAACAAATTGAACAAATTATATTTTATCTGCTAATTATATCATTCTAAGTTTGATCAAGTAAAACGTACATTGAACAACATAAGAAAGGGAAAAAATAAATTTTGATCGTTTTCACATAAAAATATGAACTCACAATACTAGGAGGACTGATGATATTTATTTTATCTTAAAAATTGATATAATCAAATGCAACTTTGTGGGTTTATCAGACCCTGTCATTCTCGAATTAATCCGTACAATTCTCTACTTCCAATAAAATGAACAAAGTAAAGCTCATATTTGTGAAATTTGAATTGACATATTTATTAACTGTCATAAATTACCTACAAGACTTGAGTATCGACCAATTTTCATAAGTCTTCATCGCTTCCATCCGCGAAGCACCCGATCCACCCGTGAATGATGGGTGGATCGGATGTGGATTAAAAAAATAGGGTGATGGATGGGTCGGGTGGTGGATGGATCGTTGGCGGGTAGAGCCGGATTGAGCTCCACCCGATCCACCTCCGATCCATTATCAGCCCTACTTGGCGGAGAACCTAGTCGATGATAACTATGAACTATTGTATACGTACTTCCCAGACGAAGAAGTCAATTCGGTAGAGAAAGTGGATCCAGATGATATCCATGCTTGGAAAATATATTTTGACAAAACAGTCAACATAAAAACAATAGGGATTGGATCAATCCTCATATCACCACCAAGCAACATTACCTCTCAACAACACAACTTTGTTTTTTCTATACAAATAACACAACAAAGTATGAAGCTTGCATCATGGGTCTAAAGATGCCAATAAACTTCTATGTGCATGATTTGATAGTGATGGGTGATTCAGACTTGCTCATTCGGTAAGCTCAAGGAGAATGAGAAGCTCGAGACATCAAGCTCATCCAATACAAACAATGTGTGGAGTACCTCAGTAAGAAGTTCAAGTCAATCGAGTTCAGGTACATTCCAACGTTTCATAATGAGTTGGATGACATATTAGTTACTTTTGCCTCAATGGTTCCATATCTAGGTAATACTCGCATTGACCCTTTGGAAATTCAAGTTCGTAACCAACATGGTTACTGCAACACTGTGGAAGTATAACAAGATGGTGAGCCATGGTATCAAGACATCAAGTAGTTCTTGGAGACAGATGAATATCCGAAACATGCCATTGAAAGTCAAAAGAGAACTATTAAGCGATTGGCCGGTGGTTTCTTTTTGAGTGGGGAATTCTATACAAAAGGACCCTAGATTTGAACTTGCTAAGATGTGTGGATGCTAAAGAAATTGAGAAGATTATGAATGAGGTACATATCGAAGTATGTGGGCCACACATGAATGGATACATCCTTGCAAAGAACATACTTCGAGCGGGATATTATTAGCTCACTATGGAACGAGATTACTTCAGCTTCGTGAGAAAATGTCATCAGTGCCAGATTTATGGTAATTTGATTCATTCTCCTCCTTCAGAGCTACACCCAATGCCATTTCCTTGGCTTTTCGTCGCTTAGGGAATGGACGTCATCAGACCAATTGAGCCAAAAGCTTCGAACGAACATCGATTCATTCTGGTCTCAATTGATTACTTTACTAAATGGGTAGAGGCAGTCACTTTCAAAACAGTCACCAAGAAAGCGGTAGTAGATTTTGTTCACTTTAATATCATTTGTCGCTTCGGTATCCCGAAGACCATCATCATAAACAATGCTACCAATCTAAATAGCCATCTGATGAAGGAGGTATGCGAGCAATTAAAAATCGTACATCGTTATTCTACCCCTTATCGGCCAAAATCCAATTGAGTTGTTGAAGTTGCAAATAAGAACATCAAAAATATTCTCAGAAAGATGGTACAAGACACTAGACAATGGCATGAGAAGTTGTCTTTCACACTTTTGGGATACCGCACAACCGTTCGTGCTTCAGTTGGTGCAACTCCTTACTTGTTGGTATACGGGACTAAGGCAGTAATACCAACTGAAGTCGAAATTCCATATCTCTGAATTATTGCAGAAGTTAAGATTGAGGACACTAAATGGGTCAAAATCAAATTGGAGCAACTAACATTAATTGATGAAAAACAGTTGGCGGCAGTATGCTTTGACCATCTATACTAGCAAAAGATGGCCCGCGCATATAATAAAAAGGTGCGCCCGAGGAACTTTGAAGTAGGCCAACTTGTTTTAAAGCGCATTCTTCCACACCAAGAAGAAGCAAAAGGAAAGTTTTCCCCGAATTGTCAAGGCCCCTACCTCATCAAGAAGGTGTTACCTAAGGGAGCATTACATCTGACTAATATTGAAGGAGAAATGACAAACATAGTCATTAATACAAACGCGGTCAAAAGGTACCACATCTGATGCACTTTTCAGTCCTCCACATTTATGCTTGGCATTCTCCGGTTGGGACGGTGAAGATTTTTGTTCTTGATTGTTCCCCTCTTTCGGCAAAACAACAACAACAACAAACAACCAAACTAAACTTTGAGTCTGACTGAACTACGTTCGACCTGATTCTGAAAGGATACGTAGGCAGCCCTTCTGGGGTTCGGTCACACCACCCAAAAAATCCATATCCTCGTAGTATTCATAGAAACTGAGGCATTTATTTTATGTTTTAACTTAGGTCCTATTTACAATCCTAACAAAAGACCTTCTGATCAAGCTTGAGAATGCCATGGATGCATAGAAAGAAACAAAATGAGAGAGTCTTATTGGTGAAAACCCTCAGGGCACTATACGGTGATGTGAGATAAGAGAACAAAATGAAAAGGGTTAATCACTGAAAACATGCAGAGGGCATGTTTGACCAAATATGGACCTTCTACACCTCGACAAGACCGTCAAGTCAGAGAAATCGGTTTAAAATAAATAATGGTATGGACTTCGAGAACTAGATAGCTCACATGAGTCAGGGGTTCAATCCAAAATGCATGTCATGGTTCATTAAAGTCGGTACATACCTCCAGATAAGTTTTCTTTTAATCTTACCCCGAAAGGGACATCTTACTAAGAATAACTCTTTCTTGATTCATTTTTTTCTTTTATTTTTTGAGTCCCTTCTGGTCTAACTTGTGTCAAAAGCAAAGTATGAAAAGGTTGCAAAACTTGCTACATTTTCTCATAAAGAGAAGTTGAGAATCCGGGCCAACACAGCATTGACAAAGGGCAAAAGCCACTTGTGATCTTTGTGATTTTCGAAGGAGGCGTGACAAAATATCTAAAGCTGTCAGAAAATCCACCAAAGAAAAAGTTGCTCCTTGGGTGAAACCAATCACACATCGAGATATATGGATACCAAACAATCAAAGATAACATTGAGAACTGAGGTCTCCAAAAAGCAATTATAGAAACTCCAAGAAATTTGTTCCATTATAGCATAATCAAATTTTTGGAAAATTGTTGGAAACAGGGTCAAGCCATTGAGATGTCAAGGCCATAAAACAACCATTACTTTTTAAACTCACAGTTTTTATTTATTTAAATCAAGAATAAATAAAATACAAAACCACAGATCGCAAAGACAAAGTGTCACAGAGAGAAGTTCTCTAAAGCCTTCACCTGTTTTGTTACTATTAACATGCACACAAATCACGTCATGTTATTCGCATCTTGTCTTTTAATTTGAGACATTTCGGGCAATACGCCTTAGTTTGAGATTTTGGGCAATACGTCCAACTCTCTACCCCTCATTAGGGAAATACACCTTAGTTTGAAATTATGGGCAATATGCGCCAGTTCAACATTTCTGGGCAATGCGCAACAATTCAACATTCCTGGGCAATACAAACTAGTTCTACATTTTTTTGGGCAATACACACAAATTCTACATTTTATAGGCAATACGCACCAGCTCCACATCCCTCGGCAATACACACCAGTTTTAAATTCACGGGCAATACACACTGGTTATGAATTCATAGGAAATACGTACCATTTTTGTTTTTTTTCCTTGGATAATACGTCTTAGTTTGAGATATTTCAGACAATACGCCATTGCATTTTATTTTTCTCCTAGGACAATACGTCTTAGTTTGAGATCTTTCGGACAATACGCCCTAACATTTCATTTTTTCTCCTAGGACAATATGTTTTAGTTTGAAATTTTTCAGACAATACGCCTTTGCATTTTATTTTTCTTCTAGGACAATATGTCTTAGTTTGAGATCTTTTGGGCAATACGCCCTTGTATTTTACTTTCATCCTGAGACAATATGTATTAGTTTGAGATCATATTTCCTTTTTCTCCTAGAATAAACACTTTCTAGTCTAAGTTTTGTGTTTTGATAGTATGGTTAGTTTACAGTTTTACTAATAAATCACAAAAGTTTTCCGAAATAAACTCGGGCATAAATTTTTGTGTGGTTTTATTTATCTTTCATGGCTTACAGGTTTTCCCATGAAGTTCGAATTTTATGTTCAAGAATGAAGCTCAAGCTATCGTAAGAGAAAAGAAGAACGTTCAACCTCAAAAACAACTAGAGTCGGCTTTGGTATGATGCATGTAGTGACCCAACGTCTCCGGATATATCTTCTTATCTTCTGGTCAAGAAACAAACATTCAAGAATATCCCACGAATTGTCTTTTGAAGAGTATCAGCGACTCATTCAAAGTTGCCCGCTCAAGTTTAAATATGATCTTCAAGATAAAATTTTGAGATCAGGGTACTCACAGAAAGGTAAAGAAATAACTGAAGATCCGAAGTGAAGATCTAAGGGAAGAATCAAGTCAAGTAGAGTATATAGGACCCTGTATTGTCTTTTCTCTTTTGTAGTATTTTTCATTTTCCTTTAGGTGTAATAATAGGGGCAACAGATCGGAACTTCGACGAGACCTCACTCAACTCTCCAACTTATCATTTCATCTCTCCATCTACTTGAACTAAACGTGACATGATTTCCTTACAACCCGGGATATGTAGGCTGCCTCAAATCAGGGCTCGGTCTCCCCTCCTTTCTTTTATTTTTTTCTATTTCAAATAGTTGGTTCGGTCAAAAATTAATCACGTTGTTCACTTCTTTGCCTGAAAACTCTTATGTTTTCAAGCAAAGAGGGGCTTGCTGTGAACACCTAAGGTTTTTATCAAATCTAAAATATTACACTATATATATATATATGTATGTATATATATATGTGTAAATATGTATATATGCGCGCATATTTTCTTCAAAATCAAATCTTAATAAACAAGCTAGTAATTTTAGTATTTTCTTAATTATATTTTTATTTAAATTTACTAAATTTTTATTAAGTCTAGTAATAGTTAGCTAATATTTTTTATCATTGTATTTTATTTATTTTTTAAATAAAAACGAAAAAGGAGTTTCTTTATTGAAGATGCTTTAATAAAGTTTTCTTTTTGTTTTTAATTGAAATTTTTTTGTTGCATGATATAGTTTCTTTAACTTCTGCTTTCTTAAAAGAATTATTTTTAACAAAAAGAAAATAAATAATTGTGGTTTAACTTTTGCTTTTCTAAAAGAATTATTTTTAACAAAAAGGAAAAAAAAGAATTGTGGCTTAACTTTTTCTTTTCTAAAGGAATTATATTTTAACAAAAAGAAAAAAAAGAATTGTGGCTTAACTTTTGCTTTTCTAAAGTAATTATATTTTAACAAAAAGAAAAAAAGAATTATGGCTTAACCCTTGCTTTTCTAAAGGAATTATTTTTTAACAATAAGAAGAAAAAAGAATTGTGACTTAACTTTTGCTTTTCTAAAGGACTTATTTTTTAACCATAAGAAGAAAAAAGAATTGTGACTTAACTTTTGTTTTTCTAAAGGAATTATTTTTTTAACAAAAAGAAAAAAAAGTTGTTTTCTTTCCACATTTTTTTTCAAGCACTATATATTTTTGCACACTATAAATACACACCTAGAGCCAACACAAAGGGAGGAGAACATAAAAAATAAAAAATAAAATAAAAAAGGGAGAGTAAGGAAAATCAAGAGAATTAGAGGAGAAAAAAATTAAGAGTAAAGGGCTTTTCATTTTTTTCAATTTTCTGAAAATCTTGAGCATTCACAACACCAAAAACAAACACAAAAAAAGAAAGTAGAGAACAAATATTGAATATATATATATTCGAAGAGGTTTGGTTTGAAAGTTAAGTTGGAGTTTGGGTTTTTCGTTCGCGATTACGAGTTCGGGGACCTGAAAGTTAGCTTTGTTAACTTTGAAAATCTGTCGACTGTACATCAAATCGAATTTGAAGGCTAGCAGCTTCAAATTTGTTGTAGCTTATCTGATTCTACCCATATATTGCAAAGAATTTTCGTCTACAAATTTCTTTCTCCTCACTATCTTAATTTAATTTTTTTTTCTTTCATCTTATGTTTGTTTGTCAAGAGTAAGAATTGAAGCATGATAGAGTTTCATTCATGATAGTTTTGGATCTCATTCAATTTGTTTAAAAATGCACATTGGTGAATAATATTGCTTTGATTCTTTTACTTTTATTTTTTCCTTAATTCAATTTTAGTTAGTTTCCTTTCTTCTTAGAAATAATTTAGTTAAAGTAGTTTAATAGGATATTCTGTATATGGTAGGTATATATTTTAATTCAATTTGTTTACCAATTCACCAAAAATTTTGTAATATCCATCACATCATTCCACCAAAAAATTGAATTCAAAAATTATCCATCACATCATTCCACCGAAAAAAGGCAAGGAGAAGGTGCCAAAAACCGATGATGAAATGAAACTATGGGTGACACTTGATGCGACGGTTCTCCAGTGGATTTATGCCACAATTTCAAGTGATTTGCTGCATACTATTCTTGAGCCCGACTCCACAGTTATGAAGTCTTGGGAACGCTTACGTGACATATTCCAAGATAATAAGAATTCCTGAGCCATCATACTTAAGCAAGAATTTCTACCACTGACATGGCAGATTTTTCCAATGCGTCCGCCTATTGTCAACGACTCAAGGTTCTGTCGGACCAACTCAAAAACGTCGGAGCGCCGGTAACTAACAATCAGCTCGTGTTACAAATGGTTGTTGGCCTCACCGATGCATATAGTGGAGTAGGTATGCTCATCCGCCAAAGCAACCCTCTTCCGCCGTTTTACCAAATCTGTTATATGCTCATACTAGAAGAAGCGAGTTTTGCCAAGAAGACAGCCATTGTGTCGAATTCCGCCATGGTTGTCGCTCCGTCCGATGATAACTCTTCACAATTTGAAAATTTGCCGCCAAACCGTGGTCAGAAGGGGCGAAATGGAAATAATGGAGGTAAAAACCGAGCGGTGGCCGCGATGGTGGAAAGGGCGGAGGCCACCGATGTGGTGGAGGTAGCGGCAAGGGCGGCGGCCAGCAGCAACACTCAGGATAGTGGTAGTCTAGGGGCCAATGGGGAAGTTACCGACAACATGGGCCGTGCCTTCCTGCCCCTTCCCCTCGGGAAATTGGGCCAGGCCCATGCCGAGACCAGCCATCCAGCAGCCAGTCATTCTTGGGCCACTGCCGAACCAGTGGAAGTAGGCCCACTCGTCAGTGGCATCCCCGACCGACATCGAGGCCGCAATGCATACTCTCGGGCTTAATCCGCCAAATGTAAAATTGGTACACGGACACCGTATCAACGTCTCATATGACGTCGTCACAAGGTAATCTCTCGTCCTATTTTAATTTGAGCAATAATCGTGGTATAATTTTCGGAAATGGTCATTCAATTCCAATTCGTGGTTATAGTTCTACAAACCTGTCTCCTCCGAATCCATCGTTAATTTTAAAGAATGTCCTTCATGCTCGTCAATTGATTAAAAACTTAATTTTAGTTAAAAAATTTACTACTGACAATTTAGTTTCTGTTGAATTTGATCCTTTTGGGTTTCCGTGAAGGATTTTCAGACGAGGACGCATCTAATGAGATGTGATAATCGGGGTGAGTTTTATCCAATCACCACAACCACACATCAAGCCACGTTACCATCCACTTTTGCAGCTTTAGCTCCTTCTTTATGACATGAATGTTTTGGTCATCCGGGAGCACCTATTTTTGCCTCCCTTAAACAAAATAAATTTATCTCATGTACTAGAACTCATAATTCTCATGTTTGTCGTTCATGTCCGCTTGAGAAACATGTTAAATTATCATTTGTTGCCTCTAATTCATTCACTGTTATACCTTTTGGTATTATCTATAGTGATATTTGGACATCTTCCGTTTTGAGCTCTTCGGGCCATCGATATTATCTTCTTTGTTGGATGATTACTCTAATTTTTTGTGAACATTTTCTTTATCTAAAAAGTCACAAGTTTTTTCCACATTTCTCTCCTTTAGAACATTCATCCGCACTCAATTTGAATGGGACATTAAAAATATTCAATGTGATAATTGTAGAGAATTTGATAATGGGCCATTTTCGAATTTTTGCAAAACTAATGGTTTATCTTTTCGTCTCTCTTGTCCACATACATCATCTCAAAAAAGAAAAGCAGAACGCAAAATTCGAACCATTAATAATGTTGTTAGAACCTTACTTGCCCATGCCTCTTCGCCACCATCATTTTGGCATCATGCATTAAAAATGGCAACTTATCTTCTTAACATACGTCCGAGCAAACAATTAGCCTATAAATCCCTTATCAATATTCTATATCTAAGGGACCCATCTTACTCTTAGATGGCGTGAACGTGTTGGCATTCCCTCACATAATTCGTCTTCCACTTAGCCTATAAATCCCCTTTCAATTAGCCTATAGTCTCAAAAGAAGTATGCAGAAGAGATTGTTGAACGTGCTGGCATGTCCTCATGTAAGCCGTCTTCCACTCCGGTTGATACTAAACCAAAGTTGAGTGATTCGTCCAGCAAGCCATATGTCGATCCATCACATTACCGCAGCCTTGCAGGAGCCCTGCAATATCTTATTTTCACGAGGCCCGACATATCTTATGTTGTGCAACATGTTTGTCTATTCATGCATAACCCGATGGAGGAACACATGCAAACTCTCAGACGCATTGTGCGCTATATTAAGGGCACTCTCGATTATGGCTTGCATTTATATCCGTCTTTGACAACCACTCTTATTTCTTACACAGATGCTAAGTGGGGTGGATTTTCGGATACCAGACGCTCCATTTCTTACAATTTGATTTCTTGGTCCTCCAAACGGCAAGCTACCTTGTCCAGGTCCATTGCCAAAGCAGAATACAGAGGAGTTGCCAATGTGGTGTCTGAATCTTGTTGGCTACGGAACCTTCTTTTAGAGATCCATTGTCCGGTTCCGAAGGCAACATTGGTCTATTGTGATAATGTTACTGTGATTTATCTCTCAGGAAATCCGGTTCAACATCAACACACTAAACATATTGAGCTAGATATTCACTTTGTTAGCGAAAAGATTGCTCGTGGACAAGTGTGTGTCTTACATGTCCCGTCACGCTATCAAATCGCAGATATTTTTACAAAAAGTCTTCCGCTGGTGCTATTTGAAGATTTTCGGGACAGTCTCAGCATACGTCGACCTCCCGCTTCGACTGCGGGGTGTGATAGAATATGAAATAATATAATTAGTCATAATTGTGTATATTCTGTATATGGTAGGTGTATATTTTAGCCATTCACTACCTTAACTCTTGCTTAGGATTATGCTTGTATTATGGATATATTTACTACCCTTTGAAATAGAATGATCAAGGAAAATATTTCTTGCACTTTCTTCTTAAAAATAATTTAGTTAAAGTAGTTTAATAGGACTACCTTTTTAATCATGTCTATATATACTTTGGTTTTTCACTTTCTGTATTTGCCCAGAACAATGTTGAAAATATTTTATTTCATTTTTTTTTAGTTCATATCTCATATCATAAATTATATATAAAAAAAGATTAAGTGACCAAAGACTAAGAAATGTGTTGCGTTTTGTTTTATTCTCAGTTAAGTTTGGAATCACATGTTAGTTAATTTTTATCCTTGAAAGCTTGTCGTGTGTTTGTGTAAATTTTAATTCATTTAGATCATCACTGTTATTTTAAAAATTACAATTTTTTTTTAGATTTTCTTCTAAAAATAAATTCGAACAGATTTTAATCTAGGTTGCTTAGTTTGTTTAAATTCGGGTTTTGAAATAAAGTTTCTGCCAAACAATTTTTTTAAAAAAACGTTAATGGATCATACCAAGTTATATTGAAATTGTTCCTGTCCTAGAAACTTTCATGAAGTTCGGGTTGTGAATCTACTTCAAAATCCATTGTCAAAGAGAAAAACAATTACTTGAAAAATAATGAGTTAGGTCTTGGACTAGAATTCAAATGAAGTTAGTTATCAATATTAATTTAAGTGATAATCAACTATAAATTCGGAAGTGCTGCTACCAATAAACCATTCAAATAAAATTCAATTACCATATTTAAAATCGATCTTTAATAGGTTGGATAGAATTTAAGAACGCTAGATGCTTGTTTAGGCGCGAGAAATTGAGAACGACTCATAATTGCCTTAAAAGGCGTGAAATACAAATCAAAATTCGTGGTAAGACTGAAAAACGTTGTTACCAGTATGCGACACATTAGTAAAATAAAATAAGTTTTCAAAGCGAATAAAGAGAGCGAGCATAAGCATTTCAAGCCCCCTCTAAGCATAATTTTATCCAAAAATTAGTGAAGCCGGATAGTAGTCAATAAAAGCGACCGTGCTAGAACCACGGGACTCGGAGAATGCCTAACACCTTCTCCCCCTCAACAAAATTTCTTACCCGGTCTTTTCTTTTCGCGGACCAATAATAAATAGAGTCATTTTCTTTTGATTAGGGATTCATAAGGTGATTTGGAACACCAAAACTTAATTTCAAGTGACGATTTTGAATAAATAAATAGTCTCTTATCAATACCGTCACTTTAAATGAAAAAACTCTTTCAAACCCCCTTCTTAATCGGAGAGTGTGAAAAAGAGGTGTGACAGACATTATTATTCTTCAAGAGTTATTTATCTCCAGTAAAAATCTAGTGTTAAAACTCGATTCACTAATAATATTCAAGCAGCTTATGAACTAGTCAAATATAGATGAGGAGAAACGGAGACAATACGATACTAACAACCAAGTGAAGATGAAATTTATGGATCTAACTCCACTCCAGTGGTTATCCCCTCCAGTTCTCCTTTACATGCTTAAAAGACCAACATCTGTCCATTTTGTAAATTAATTTTCCAGATTTAATTATTTTAATCATCTTTCTAACTATAGTTAAATTCCCATTTTCCTAACAACCATGGCAAAAAAGAGTTGGAAATTATTCATTCGAATTGTATTCCTTTGAAATTGACTCAAAGCCTTCACATGTGTAAGACAATTTGGTCGTTTTTTATTGTTTCATTTCTCTCTTACTTCAAATTGTCAACATCAAGAAGGGAGCCTTTGCATAACTAGTAAAATTAATATCGTGTGACCAAGAGGTCAAGGGTTTGAGCCTTAAAAACCTCTTATATAAATGTAGGGTAAGACTACCTATAATAGACCTTTATAGTCCGGTCTTTCCACAAACCCCGTGCATAGCGAAAGCTTATCGAGCTGCCCTTTATCTGTGATTTCTCATAAGGTCACTCAAATATCTTCATTGTAATACAAAAGTCACTTAACTTTGTTTTGTAACGGGAAAATCACTCAACCATCGTCATTGTAACACAAAAGTCACTTAACTTTGTTTTGTAACTGAAAAGTCACTCAACTTTCATATTTGTAACACAAAAATCACTCAATACATTTTAGTCAACTTTTGCCAACGTGACATTTTTTTAAAAGTTAAATCCTTATTTAATATAAATTCACTCATTTTTACCATTTGGTGATCCGCCCCACTAAACCGACTTGCTGTCGATAAGAAGTTGATAGTGATTGCAATGAAAGTAAATGTCACATTGATAATCAACGTTTCAATTCACTTAGTTAATGTAGGAGTCAGGAAGTAGTGATTTTGTTCAAAATTACTATATTAATCCTTGCTCTACAAAATTTACACTATTGATCAGTTCTCAGACATCCTCATCAAGTCCTACACTAAATTCATCGGATATCGGGTTAGGTTAGTAAGGCAGACACTAAATGGTAAAAATAGGTGAGTTTATATTAAATAAGGATTTAACTTTTAAAAAATATCACGTCAGCAAAAAAGTTGACTAAAATGAGTTGAATGACTTTTGTGTTACAAAGATGAAAGTTGAGTGACTTTCGAGTTACAAAACAAAGTTAAGTGACTTTTATGTTATAAAGATGAAAATTGAGTGATTTTTCAGTTACAAAACAAAATTAAGTGACTTTTGTGTTACAATAATGATAGTTGAGTGACTTTTGAGAAATCAACTCTTTTCTCAAACTATTTGGGACCAACTTTATTTTATTTTCGTTTGGATATACTTTGATCGAAGCCAGGTTTGGGTTCATTACTCAACCATTATATACATGAAATTGATTAAAGAGAAAAATACTTTCTACTATTAGATCTCTTGAATCTTAATCCTCGTCGTTTAATGGAACACAATCACAATAATATTTTTATTATTTTTCTTATTAATTTTAAATACATTAAAATATAGAAAATTGAAAAAGATATTCAAAAGAAGATTTTTCTTGATGTATGACTTTAAGAGATTTCATCCCTATAACAATATTTAATTCTAAAGTTTTAACTTGGGTAATTAACAGTAATAAATTTGGTTCTACGTATGAAGTATATATTTTTGTATGTGACTTCTGATATAAAAACTTAAATAAATAATCTCTTAATTATTTTCATGGATTGAAAGACTATTTATATAAGTTACATATTTTCATAATAGAAGAGTCATATTCATATTCTATTCCTAAAACCTTATTCTACTTGGATACTAATTATACAATTATGGTAATACAAATATTATGGTAAGTATACAATACTATTTACACTACAACATTACCTAAACTATGAGACTAAACTCTTACCTAATTTATCTGCATGTACACGGTTTGTTGAAGGAAACCGAGAGGCATATATACACAATATACATGATATACACAATATACACATGTATATTGTGTGTATATTGTGTATATTTAACACACCCCCGCAGTCATAGCGGGCTGTATTCGAACGCTGAGACTGTCTCTAAAATCTTCAAAAAGGACCGAGTGAAGACCCTTTGTAAAGATGTCTGCAATTTGATATCTTGACGGGACATGACAGACGCGTACCTGACCCCGAGCAACCTTTTCGCAGACAAAGTGAATGTCCATCTCGATATGCTTAGTGCGTTGGTGCTGAACCGGATTACCAGAAAGGTAGATGACACTAATATTATCGCAATAAATCAAGGTTGCCTTCTGAATGGGACAATGAAGCTCCAAAAGCAAGTTACGTAACCAGCATGATTCCGAGACCACATTAGCTACTCTTCGATATTCAGCCTCGGCACTTGAACAAAATAGAGTCGATTGACGCTTTGCTGACCAGGAGACCAAGTTGTTGCCAAGAAACATACAATAGCCCAACGTAGACCGTCTGGTGTCGAGACAACCACCCCAATCAGCATCCGTATAAGAGACAAGTGTGGACGTCGACGAAGGATATAAATGCAACTCATAGTCAAGGGTACCCTGAATATACCGAATGATGTGTTTGAGTGCATTCATGTGCTCAACTGTGGGATCATGCATGAACAAACACACCTGCTGAACAATATACATAATATATGGTCGCGTAAATGTAAGATACTGAAAGGCCCCTACAAGACTGCGATAGCGGGTCGGATCCTCGTAGGGTACGCCGGCTGCGGTACTAAGCTTGGGCTTCGTATCAACTGGAGTGGAAGTGGACTTACAGGATGACATCCCAGCCCTCTCGATGATCTCAGCTGCATACTTCCGTTGAGACAAGAACAACCCATCGGAATGACGAGTGACGACAATCCGCAAAAAGTAACTCAAGGGCCCTAAGTCTTTCATAGCAAACTCTGAGTTGAGCATGGTCATGATAGACTGGCGTAAGGCATCGGAAGAGGCAGTTAAAATGATATCATCCACATACAACAGAATGTAGGCCAAGGACGAACCACGATGGTAGATGAACAAAGAATTATCTTACCTACTGTGAGTGAACCCAATAGTCAAAACATAGTCAGTAAACCTTGTATACCAGGCCCGGGGAGACTGCTTAAGCCCATATAAGGACTTCTTCAATAAACAGACATGATGAGGATGTTTGGGATCCCTGAATCCCAAATGTTGATGCATATAGATTGTTTCCTTGAGATCCCCATGTAGGAAAGCATTCTTTACATCTAACTGATGAATAGGTCATGCCTTCGAAAGAGCCAAGCTTAGCACCGAGCGAATGGTAGCCGGCTTGACTACCAGACTAAATGTCTCACCACAATTTACACCAACCTGTTGAGTCTTACTATCACCCACAAGTCGTGCCTTATGTCGAGCAAATGAACCATCTGAGTTCTCATTATGAGCAAAAATCCACATAGACCTGATAATATTAATACCAGATGGACGGGGCACCAACTCCCACGTTTTATTATCAATAAGAGCATTATATTCATCGGTCATGGCAATTTTCCAATTCGAGTCATTTAAGGCAGACACAGAATTACGGATTAAGGAGGATTTAGGGACATTCGAATGTAAATTAAAATGTCTCATCGAAATAAGCAAGAATACTATTTCGACGAAAAATACCATTTACGGCTTTTTGGTTTAAAAATACCCCGTTGACTACGAGTGATCGGTCGATGACTCGAGGGAGAATTGGACGGATTTTGGGAATTTGCTGGGTTCGGGACGGACTGGCCAGCAGGCAGTGGGCCTGCTGGCCCAACTCGGTAATCTAGAGCAATAACTAGACCCGTTCCAGAACTGGGCTGGACTGGCCCAATTGGTGAAACTGGTCCAGTAGTGGTACTGGTATAGACAGGGGGTGACGGACCAATGGGGCCAGCGGTCAGTGGGCCCGTTGGAGAATTTTGGGTGCGATTTACATCCGAAAAATGCTGAATAACATACGGGGATATACGATCATCCAAAAAATTATACGAACTAGGCACGGGAGTATTGCCTTCAGAAAATGGAAATTGGGATTCATCAAAAATGACATGGCGATTAATGATGATTTTATTAGAGGATAAATCAAAGCATTTGTAGCCACGATGATTAGATGGAAAATCCAAAAACACACACGGAGTAGACCGGGCCTGAAGTTTGTTAATTATAGTGGATGAGAATAACATATAACATAAACACCCAAAAAACTGAAGATGAGAATAAGAATGAGTCTTATTAAATAAAATTTGAGGGGGGGAAAAATATGTCAGACATTTGGAAGGAATTATGTTAAGAATATATGTAGCCATTTGAAGAGCATAATGCCAAAAATATGGGGGTACAGATGCATGAATTAATAGAGTGCGGATAATGTTATTTATGGAATGAATTTTGCGTTCGGCTTTCCTATTTTGTGAAGACGTATGAGGACAAGAAAAATGAAAATTGATCCCATTATTAGCACAGAATTCCCGAAATACCCCATTGTCATATTATTTGCCATTATCACACTGAATATTTTTAATTTCTCGTTCGAATTGGGTTCTAATGAATGCTCTAAATTTTAAGAAGACGGAAAAAACTTGAAATTTTTTCGCTATCGGAAACGTCCATAAAAAGTTAGAATAATCATCCAAAAAGAGAACATAATACCGATGACCCACAGAACTAAGAACCGGAGATGTCCATAAGTCGCTATGAATAATATCAAATGGCATTAAAGTATGAGAATTTGAGTCTACAAATGGCAACTTAACAATTTTTCCCAAAGAACAAGTCTGACAATTTGGAGGACGACTCGTACCCTTACATGAAATAAAACTATTTTTGTCTAAAGACGACAAAATAGATGATCTCGGATGACCAAGACGAACATGTCACAAGGAAGGAGAGATGGCTGCAAAGGCTGATGGCAGGGCTTGACTCAATGGACCAAAACTGGGTGTGATAGGATAAAGATCTCCCCTACTATCACACCTCATGAGAGGACTCCCCATCTTGAAATCCTTCACGGAAAAACCAAATGGATCAAATTCAATAGAAACGAAATTGTCAGTCATGAATTTACGGACTAAGACTAAGTTTTTAATCAATTTGGGGACGTGTAAGGTGTTTTTCAAGATAAGAGGTGGATGAGGGGGAGATAACGTCTTATGACCATACCCACAAATTAGAATAGAATTACCATTACCAACAATTATACCGCAAGGGTTGCTCAAATTGGAATAAGACGATAGCGTACCTGAATCGGATGTCATCTGGGTAGTGGCACCGGTGTCCATATACCAATTTGGGTCCGGAGGATTTAAACCAAGTGTGTGCATTGCGGCTTCGATGTCGGTAGGCGTGGGTGCCGCTGCGTGATGGGCTTGCGGGGGCCGAGGCCCAAGCACCCCTGCTTGCGGTCTCGGCCCAGACTGCTGGCTGTATGTGGACCAGGCCGAATTGGGCCTGGACTGTTGCTGGGCCGCCCACTGCCAGTTGGGCGAGAAGTTGCTGGGCTGAAATTATCGTTGAGGGAAAAACTGGCTGGGCCCAATCTGCTGTTGTGGGGCCCACTGCCACTGCATAGGGGCCCACTGTGGGCCCCAGAACTGTTGTTGTTGCTGAAAACCACGAGGACCCCCACCGCCATTCTGCCGGCTTCCGCCATTGTTGCCGTCGCGGTTCTTGCCATTATTTTTCTTATTTCCACCCTTTTTGCCGCCACCGTTGTTGCGGTTTTGGCCCGAGTTGTTGGAATCGGTATGATATACCGTGGACTCTGTCATCATGACTACGGGACTAGCACCGGTAGCCGCTCATTTTGTCATGCCTGCTTCTTTGAGTGTAAGCATAGAACGAGCCTGATAAAATTGCGGAAGCGGATTGCTTTGCCGAAGAAGCGTTCCAACACCTCTATAGGCCTCGGAGAGGTCGGAAACCATTTGGAGGACCAAACGATCATTCGAAACTGGTGCGCCAACGTTGCGAAGTTGGTCCGCCAATTCCTTTAATCTTTTGCAATAAGCCGAAACATTAGGGAAATCTTCCATATTGACGTGAGAAAAATCCTGCTCAAGGGTAACAGCTCTAGAATTTTGATTATCTTGGAATATATCACGCAGTCTATCCTAAGTCGCATGTGTTGTAGCGTCAGACTCAATAATTGTTTGCAAAAGATCGGTAGAAATGGTGGAATATATCCACTGAAGGATGGTAGAATCAAGAGTCGTCCACAACTTAGGATCATCCTCACGTTTTGGCACCTCCGTATCCTCAGGAGCCGCGGGGATTATGTGATGGATGACTTGATGTGATCATGCGTGAATTTTGAACAGTTCGGCCCACGTCACATATTGGACGTTTTCTATTTCAAGAACGAGAGGGATGTTATTCTTGATGTTAGAAACTGTAAGGGCAGGATGAAATGTGTTCCGGAATGTAGACATATTGATAGAACAATATGAGAATGAGGTATTTGGGAGAAAATTTTGGGAAGAAAAGGGTTCCCGTCGGCACACAAACCGAGAGCAAAACGTCTCGGAAGTTGAGGGAAGTAGACGAAAAAATAAGAGATTAGAGAGAGGATTTTAAGACCTAGACTCTTGATACCATGAAAGAAATAATGTCTTGATTATTTTCATTGATTGAAAGACTATTTATACAAGTTACATATTTCTATAATAGGAGAATCATATTCCTATTCTATTCCTAAAACCTTATTCTACTTGGATACTAATTATACAATTATGATAATACAAATATTATGGTAAGTATACAATACTATTTACACTACAACATTACCTAAACTAGGAGACTAAACTCTTACCTAATTTATCTACATGTACACGGGTTGTTGAAGGAAATCGAGAGGCATATATACACAATATACACATGTATATTGTGTATATTTAACAAAAACAACCTGCACCCCAAATATTTTTTTCTTGTAATAAAGTTCCAAATGCGGAAGGGATTGAGGTTATTGAAAATTCCCAATTAAATGCTAATTTAATCGTTTCTAAATTCTAACTACAAGTTTATTCTCACGTGCTTCGCACGTGTTATTTCAAGATAAAAATTTAATATTAATATAATATTAACTTATTTAAATGTGTATATCTCTTAATCATCAAAAGATTAGAATAGGAACTGACACAAAATGTAACATTCATTTAAGTTGCAATCTTATTTCTGTTATATTAATTAATTACATGAATTCAAAATTCTTAAATATTGTCTGTATCTTCAGTAAAATTACTTTAGTCAAGTTAGTAAGAAAAAATTAAATTATACTGATTTATCATACAAGGTACAAATACTAAATATATTCATATTTTACCTCATAATTCTTTATATACAGTGTTTTTGGTGTATGTTTCCTTCTATCGATGTGGTTGCTCTATCAGGATCAGGGTTATTGACATAGATATTCCTCTTTAAAGTGCAACATATATTGTGAGGTTGTTCCTCATTTAAGTATGTAATGGAGGGGATACCTACTGGAGGAAAGCCAAGTCCGAAATTCATGATCATGTTAATCATTGATGATTCATGATTATGTATTAGTGTCGAGGATTAATCTGAAACTTGCCCAGAAATAGTAACCTTTCTAATACTAATTTTCATGTTCTGTTCCTATGTATGTTTCTGAGCTTGCACTTTTTAAGACCTTTATCTAGGATGTCTAGGTGAGACATCATTGAGGAAGAATTTTTTTGTATATATGATGTCTCACCTGTTGTTATAGGATCAATAAATTATCTGTAGCAAAGTGTTATACATTGGTTGACTTAACCCTGAGTTGTACTTGTCGATGCTGCTGTAAAATATCACACTTCTCTATGTCTATCAGCTCCATTCTGTTGCTTTATATCTTTGTGAAGGGGAAAGTTCCGAAGGCGAAACCCCCCACCTGTACCAGAGGTTTCTTGGTCAGGTGAGATGTAAATCGAGGGATATGTGCGAGTAGCAGCCCTGCAAGGGAGAGGACCAACGGGACACGAACCCAGCAACAGCCCTTTCAATATTTCAGCAAAAATTGTCACCACACGGATTCGAACCCGCGACGTCTGAGTGGTTGTACTCCAATCACCTTGTCACTTACCAACTCGCATGTGCCCCTGGGGGCTCTGTTGTTTTATATCTAGTATGGAGCTGTTGCTCTTTCAACTAAAAAAAAAATGTATATTCCGGACATTTTGACGTGGGTGCTACAACAAAAAATTATTATCCGACTAATGAGTTCCCCGGTTTTTGGATTTTTATTTCTTTATGTAAAAAGGAGTTGGATCAAAGGCCTCATCTATGTACAATCAGTAGAGGATAGGCCTTCAAGCGTACAAAGTGTTAAGAAAGATTGGAAGATGTTGCTTAGTCAATGCTCGCGCACGGAGCTCACCAAGAATTCTTCCGCTACGACCCTTAGACGATCTAATCAGTCTTGCTTTGCCAGTTTTTGGATTTTTATTTCTTTATGTAAAAAGGAGTTGGATCAAAGGCCTCATCTATGTACAATCAGTAGAGGATAGGCCTTCAAGCGTACAAAGTGTTAAGAAAGATTGGAAGATGTTGCTTAGTCAATGCTCGCGCACGGAGCTCACCAAGAATTCTTCCGCTACGACCCTTAGACGATCTAATCAGTCTTGCTTTGCCAAAAAATCCCTCCTCAGTACACTTCTTTTTATTGACTTTTTGGGGTAAATACTGCAGCTCATTAGAATCTGAAAGTTGAGAGCAAACCAGATAATGAAACCTATCTTATATTGACATCCATTCAAATCTGTAACTTTTGGGATGAATGAATAGTGTTTCTCATTTAATACACCAACAGTCTCACAACACGCTAATAAAAGCAACTAATAAGAAAATTCTGCATCACAAAAGAAAAGGGAGTAACATGGTGCTCTTAATTAGGGGCCAATGGGCCGGGCTAGGGACAATCGGGCCGGGTTTGGCGGGATCGGGTCGGGGCAGGACGGGGTCAGGCTGGATCGGGATAGGCGGGATTTTCTGAAGTCCCGCCCTGATCCCGATCCCGTCGGAATCGGGTCGGGATCGGGATCCGGGGCGGGTTTTTTTTTTTTTTTTGCACTTAATTTTAAAAATAACATATATATAAAAAAAAACTCAATAATTAAACAAGACAAGATAGTGTAATAAAAACATCACAAAGTTATTTTTGTGCCTCTTATATTATTTAATAGAGATATGATTTTTTTTGTAATGCAAATACAATTGTCAAAATTGCAACTTTGTGGTGTTGTTCAAAAGTTGCAAATTACATAGTAAAATTGCAATTAAAAAAATTACATTCTGAAAAAAACATGTTCTAGTTTCTTGATAATTTCCTGTGGTTCTTCGGTTGGAATTGATATTTGTTGGTCAAATTGATCCACGTCACTTCCACCACCTTCGGATAAGATTTCGTTGTAGTTTTAAATGCTTCTTCTTCGTTGATCTCCCCGCGATCAGCACCTTCTCGCCCGCTCAGTATCCAATCTCCGAATAATACTACAATCTCCAAGCTATCTCCAATGAGTGTTTGTGCTTTCCATTTGATATCTGCTTGTGACGCGCTTCAGGCAGATTGATAGCGGAATGTTCAAAACATCTCGGGCCATCATTGAAAGTGTCGGAAAGGTCTTCTCATTCCCCCTCCACTATTTCAGCAAGTCTGCACGTCCTTCTTCATTGAGAACTGTTTGGTACGGTACAGAACCCTGCAAAATAAAAATATCAAACTCGCTAATTTGGTTAGTAGCGATACGGCCGCACATTCTATTTCTGAGGCTTTCAATACTAGCCGCAGAAACAACATGTCTTTTGTGAGGTTGTGTTGAAGAAGAAGATGATGGTATGAAAACCGGTAGGTTGCTAGTACTTTCTTATTTGTAAAACCTATATATTTTTTTGCATTCGTCTTCTACGCTAGACAACACTTCTTCTTTAGTTTGTTCAATAAGTGGTGGATGATTTGGACTTTTGGGACTTGGAGGTGGTAGTTTTTCTATACAATCGTAAATAGTTTCAATAAATGATTTAGTACCGTCTATTTTAATAGTCGAATTTAATACAACACCAATAATATAAATAGTGGGAATAGGAACAAAATATTTTTTTATTTTGATAAACATTTTTTAATAGTTGTCTTATAAGCTGGGTTTTTCATATATTTACTAAGTAATAACAATATTAGAGTTATATAAAACAACATAGTTGAAATAGTAGGATAATGTATACCGAAAAATTATTTTGTTGCTTGAAATTTTTTTTCTGAAAATACAATAAGTTCGGAAATTTTTACCCAATCGCTATCTACAACCATATCAACCGGATTTTGATTATGAGAGTTAAAAAATAAAGTTATAGTTTTTCTATAGTCATAAGCAACAAGTAGTTGCTCGTATAAAGAATTCCACCTAGTGGATACTTCTTTTGGAATTTTTCTATAAGATAGTTGGTAATTGTGACAAGTTTTTTTATATTCTTTTCTTCGTTGTATTCTATTATTTTTAAAAATAAAGTTTATAGCAAATTGTGGTTTACTAAGAATGTCTTCAAAAAGTGATAGATCATTCTGCACAATTAAGTTATATATATGGCACGCACATTTTATATGAAAATGATCTGAAAAAGATGGAGTTAAACTATTTTTTAAAATTGTAATAGCGTAATTGTTAGAAGAAGTGTTATCTAATGTAATAGTCATAATTTTATTAGTTATTCCGTAATAATCGCACACTTGATAAATATTTTCTGCAATAAAAGTATCAGTGTGCCTATCATCTATATATCTATACGCTAAGATACGTTTTGCATAGACCATTTAGAATCTATCCAATGACAGGTTACCGTTAAATAATCATGGTCGTTAGTACTACGGCCTATATCAGAAGTGATAGCCACTTTTCCATTAAAATAATATAATGAATAGCATAAATACTGTTGATATTCATGTGCGGATTTAAATACATCTCTCTTAACATTTGATCTAGGAAAACCGTTAAAAGCAGGATTATACATATCTCTAATGTAATGAATAAAATCGGGAGATGAAGGAAATGAAAAAGGCAAACCCTCCACAGCAACTAATTTTGCTATTGCTTCCCTATCTATATGTTTATTGTATTTAGGGCCTACAATTCCCCCCGTCATAAAGTTAATTTGACCTTGTACTTGGTCCAGGACAGTATCAGTATGTAAACCTTGTCCCGATGGAGCGGACGTTTGCGCACCCGATTTTGAAGCCTTGTATTGAGCATACCTAGTTGTATGAGCCCTTGCTACGTGTCTCATTAAACCCCCCATCCCACCAAGACCTTTTCCAGTTTTAAATTTTAGAACATCTTTACAAATTTTACATCTAACTACTTGATTCTCTATGTCTCTATCAAAAAATGTCCATGCATCTGATTTTAATGGTCGTTTTGCTGGACCTCGTCTCATACTAGGGGGAATATGAGGCATTTCAGTTGAAGGTGCAATAGTGGGTGTGTTGTCATCTACATTAGTGGTGTATCATCTAGATCATCGTCTAAATTAAAGTAACCTCGTCTCATACTAGGGGGAATATGAGGCATTTCAGTTGAAGGTGCAATAGTGGGTGTGTTGTCATCTACATTAATGGTGTATCATCTAGATCATCGTCTAAATTAAAGTATTCTTGAGTTCCAGAAAATAGCTCCTCGTCTAAATCTAATGGTATTGTAGGAAAATGTTCAATATCAACAAAACCATCCCGTGTAGGAATATGATTCTGTCTAGAAATAGGACCCTTGCCCTTGTTGCCCCTACTAGAAGAAGCATGACCCCTACCCGTAAGCATACATTTAAATCCTTCCATTATAAATTTATACTTATACTAATAAATAAAGTAAACTAAATTAAGTGCGCTAAATAAAATAAACAGACAATAATAATTTAATGAAGGAACGAATGTACCAAACGCCGACGTAACGTCGACGTGTATTCGAAAGGTTGAAAATTGAAACTTTGCTCAATGGAAGATCTTCAAGCTGGTTGCCAACTTCACTCTCAATTCCCAAATGAATAAATAAAATTGAATATTTAGTAGACAATGTAGACTTGTAGAGAAATAGATTGTTGAGAGATTAGAGAGATTAGAGAGATTGTAGGAAGATTTGTGAGAAAGATGAAGAGAAAATGAGGTATTTATAGTTGGGATGTTGGGTTAAAGTGGATATATAATAACTTATGGGTTAAAAATAAATATTAAGGGGGTAGGGGGAGGGGGGAGGCCAAAAATGGCCGTTGGTGCAACGGTTATTTTTGCAAAAGGGAAGGTTTCGGGCGGGATCGGAGCGGGCCGGGACGAGACCAAATGTCCTTATAACTCGATAAAAAAAACATCCTTTTCCTTTTTCCGAAACAAATTGGTTACACTTATTTTGCTTACTCAAATGTCCTTATAACTCGATATTCAAGTGACAAAATGCTGATCCGCTGAATACAAATGATCCATCTACAATGGTTATGCATCCAATTTCTTAACATATGCTGAATGTCGATCAACAACGAGCTCAACCAATGGACGCTCGACCTCAGCCCCTGCCCGAATGCTGTCCCTGCGAACTGTGACTTTTTCGTGCTCGGTCACAACTATAACCTCCTCTTTACGGGTTGAAAGCTCGTTAGCTATCACCATATGCATCTTGTATTTTTTGAGGGCCATATCAGCCTTTGCTAAAAGGATATGTTTATCTGTTTCTAGCTGCCAAATAGTAAATATGGAAATCAATAATGAAGCCATATGATGAACTTCTGAACAAATGAAGCTTTGACATCCAACAGCTGGATTAGATGATAAAAACTGTCAAGACTAATTGCAGAAAGTGGCCTATCCCATCGAAAGAATGACGAGCATACTAAGTGTTTTATGGACAAATAAACAAACTTCAGACATCATGTTTCTGCACATTAATTAAAACTCATTAACCTTATATTTTTCCAAGCAGTGTTCAAATTATTTACATCTAACTCAATGTGGTAACTCCTCCAGTTTTAACATTTAAGCATATAAGTTGCTAAGCAACATTAGCTTTAGTAACTTTACAACAATCTAATAGATGTGAGCAAATCATGCTCCCCCCCCCCCCCAACCCACCCTAAAACCTTCTGTTTTTTCCAATCACTTATTGTGATACAAAACAAAAGACTCAAAACACATTGAGGAGGTACTCTTAAATAACTCCGAATCCTATATTGTATACTGGTACGAAATATTCTATTTGTGAGATTCCATAAGTGCAGCTGGTTTGACAGTTACCTCATATTGAAATATAAATTCTTTATGTGTTTCAACAGTGGTAACTTGTTATTATTTGAAAAAGTGAGTCAAACAATTAAAACAGCTAAAAAGCAGATTTTTGGAGTTGCAAAACCAAGATAAAAGGAACTTGACTTTGATCTTGGAAGTTCCATGAAGAATGCATGATTTTGCTGGATCATTTCAGGTGTCTTTTCAGTTCATCTCGACAAGAATCTAAAAGGCTAAATATGTGCACATACACACACACACACACTACACATAAACGCACACTCATATATGTATGTATTTATATATAAAAAAAAAAGGGCAGCCCGGTGTACTAAGTTCCCGCTACATGTCAGAAATTTAAAGGATTCCTTTTACCACTTCTTCACAAGTAGAACATTTTGTTTCCGAAGACGGAGTACAGCATTATTAAATTTCATAATTTTACCGAACCATACAAGATGATCACCAACCTTAAAAGATATGTGGAAGGCCATTGGTGCCCATTCATTCCTAAGCACTGATAGCATCTTTGGTACTTGGGCGAGTCGCATGTCCAGAGGACCAGATGCTGACTGGATCTTATGTAAATTCTGTGAAAAAAGAGGAAACAGATAAGATACCATTTTCTCTTTTATAAGTTGATTCAGATGACATGTTATATAACTACCATGTGCAATATAGAGAGAGAGGGAAATGGGAACAAGAAAGGACAAGTATAATTCACAAACAATTAAAGAAAAGAGAGAGATATTCAAGAACATAAATGATTACCATGCTTTCCCACGGAACATAGAAATCAGAAACTGCAGCTGCAAGAAAAAAAATAGCACTAGGCCCAAGGTCCCTCAAAGACACAGAAATTAGCTGAAGAATCTGCCAGTGACAAAAATAACATTAGTAAAAGTGCTATCAGCCCCCACAGAGCATAACTAAATATGCTCATATGAAGCTTATTTAAAGTTGAAGTTTCTATAATTGAACATTGATTTTACAAAAGACCAGATTTAAAATTAACCTGCAAATACTCGAAAATTGTCGTAAATGGAAGTTTCAACAGGATGCCTTCAGCAACTGCCTGCAATAATTAAACTCTTGCAGTAACTATTAAATTTGAATAAGGATGATATTTAGAAAAAAAATCAGTTATAATCCATACTGCACGATTTTCGGTAATGGCTCTCTTCACTATTTCAGCATGCAATGCATCCACTAAAAAATAGTACAACAGAAAAATGGTCATTACATTGGAAAGGTGCAAATTGCTAAACAAATCAATCTAAATCAGATATTCAGAACATGGTGGTAAAGATTTGCCCCAGTAAACTTAACCAGCACCTGGGATGAAAACAGCATTGCCATATAGGAGAAGGAAGATGAAGACAAACATTAATTACATTTCGTTCCCAATTGGAGATCTCCTTCCTCTTTTTGCTTTTACTTTATCTTATGATTCTCATAAGCTTACAGATTCTTGTAGAAGAAAATGACAAGTTTCATAAGAGAGTAGCAAGTGAAGTACTAGGTGAGTTTAAATGCCTACGACCTAGACCACAAGAATCTTGGTGGTGAAATGCATCCAGTTTGCTCAGATGGTGAACAGATACAGACGTAGCCTCGAGTGACTCAGGCTTGCATGGAGGTGGTATCACGACCATGCGATATGGGAGCCTCAGCTCGTGCATTGGTTTACTAAAATAACCTCAGCTCTCCCACTTGGTACTATCAAAGGGGGACGGCCATGGCATAAAGCTATTACCTCACACCTCTCTTTCTATCTGTAGCTAGAGAGAGATCATTGTGTGAGCAACCCAACTTTGATAGAGCTATTAAAGCATAAAAGAGGGTGATATATGAAGTTATCAAATAACAGACGATGTAGAAACCATTACAAAGTATAATAAAACTAAGGGAGAAGCAAAAAACGTGATCAATGGATCCCGGGGTAATGCTTTCTCAACTTGTACCAAAAGCTAGAGCATTAAAAGGAGAAAAAGAAATGTACAGGTTAAAATAACAAGAACGGACAGGGGTAAATACTTAATCCATTTTAAGTTCATTAAGGATGATTCCAACAACTTTTGACAAGACACAGTAAGATCAAAAGAGAGATAAAAAAAGGTTATTTTGATCAATTGCTCAATACAAATTATGGAAGGCTACTGAAGAAAAGGATGCCACGACGAATATGAGGGTAAGAAAATAAGTGGTCCATATGGTATACCTATAAGGTCTAAAAGCGGTTA
The DNA here is from genome assembly GCA_029783415.1 of Anisodus acutangulus. Taxonomy (NCBI): domain Eukaryota; kingdom Viridiplantae; phylum Streptophyta; class Magnoliopsida; order Solanales; family Solanaceae; genus Anisodus; species Anisodus acutangulus. The sequence continues at coordinate 9,103,888 of CM056509.1, forward strand.
GAGCAGTACGTTAACCAAAATATTCAATAATATTATTAAGAAGTGAACAGATGCCAAGGAACATAGAACAGAGTACCTTGGTTATGATATATAAGAATAAGGATATATTCAAAGTTGTGTGAACTATTGTAGTATTAAAATTATGAGTCATACAATGAAATATTGAAAAAGAAAAAAGAAAATGACCTACAATTAGAGATATCACAAGGGTGCCTTCAGAATTACATCTGGTAGATCTGTAATAGAGCCTCTATTTGCTAAGAAGATTAAAGAAAATTTACAGGGATAGTTAGAAGAATTTGCATGTAACATTCATCGATCTAGAGAAAGCATATCATACAGTGCCAAGAAAATCCTTTTGTTGTTGTGGAAGAGGAAAACAATCTATATCAACTACATAAGCATAAAATATATGTATGAAAGCAGCCACAAGTTGAGAACAGTATCAGGAGAGATAGAGGATTTTTCCATAACAGTGGATTTACATCAGGGATTTGCCCTGAGCTCATACTTGTTTAACCAATAATAATAGATGATCTCATGGTGCATGCTATTTGCAAATGAGCTACCAATAATAGATAGTCTCGTGGTGCATGCTATTTGCAAATAATAGTGTATTGATTGACAAAGTTATGAAGAAGCCGTCCAAAAGTTGAAACTATAGAAAAAACTTTAGAGAGTAACAGTGAAAGTAAAACATAATATTTATACTGCCAGTTTAGTGCCCGTACGAACGAAGATAAGTGAAATTGGACATATTATGAGCCTAAGTGCAGACAGTTCAGAATTTCAACTCAGCCTTCTAGGAGAATGTGATGATAAATTAAGATGTAACAGAGAATTCGAAATAGGATGGTTAAGATTGGTATTGTAGAAATGAGAATGTTAAAGTTGATATGTGGTCCTACACGATTGAACATGACAAGAAATGGCCATAACAGACAGAGTGTGCAAGTAACACACACAGGATAAAATAAGAGAAGGTCGTCTAGAATGATTTGACTAAGTCCTACTAAACCTTCAAGAGCACTCGTCTGTAGCTGCAGTACTATGACCATTTAAGGTACTAAAAAGAAACAAGGTAAACCTAAAATCACATGGAGGGAAGTTCAACAACAATAACAACAACAGGGAGGAAAGTTCCCTCAGCAGAATTTCAATCTCTACGAATCTACATGCACATGCTGTTAAGAAGCGGAAAGTATGAAGTTGTTCATATGAATGTACAATGTAAGAACTACATACCTTCAATATTTGAATCATTAGAAACACTAAAGCAGTCTAGCAACGGATCATCAGGAAGAGAACTACAAAATGGTTGGCAAGTCCCCCTGCATATGTCATGGTCTTACTACTCTAAAATAAAAGATCTTGATAATCAGATAAAAAACTTGGCACTTGAAAACAAACCTTCGGTAGAGAAAGACGACAGAATAACCGACCTTCAAAAAATATCTGCAATTCCATTTTCATTTTTGATCATCAAATGTATGTGAGTTCAAGTGTGTGCAAAGCATTTTAGCATGGTATTCACAACATACTCTGTGGATGCGGCCCCTCTATGACCGGAGCTAAAGTTGTCAATATAACGAACACATAGCTTTTCCAAAGGAACAGTTGTACCACCAGAAGTAACGCACACCACCCTATTTGCTCTTCCATTCACTGAACATGGAGACACAAAAGAAGTCTAGTGACATCTATATTTGCAGAAAGAGAATTAAAAAGGCTAAAATCTATGAGATGTTGATATATAAAGAAATAATAATTGCCTGATGATGAAGCATTGCGATCAACAAATTCCTTCAAACTTTTTTCAATTTCAGCAACACCCTTTAGTGGTGGAGCTGACTCAAAGAAGGATATTACTTCATTTTTTGTTGTTTCTGGTAACTGATCAGCATCAACAACTACATCCATTGCCAAAACTTGACAAAATGGTTTATTTGGTCATTCGATTAGCTAAGATAAAAACATGAGATCTATCATATAACTAATCATCAGTCACAAAAGTTATCCTATAACCGGGAATTCTCCAAGATATATCTAGAGCCTTGAGATCCATATCAATAATTCAATTAACTGGTAAAGGAAGCAATTGGATACACGACGCAATTACTGAAAAATGGGCAATGAAATACACATGCTGCATATCTAACTTCAAATTAGATGAAAGGATTGAGCTTTAACAACAATTTGATATCTTTTCTCAAAATTGATCATGTTAGGATTTGAGTCCCAAATCCGACAGTAAATAAGCGAAGAACAAATAACACACAGATTTATAGTGGTTCACTCTCAATGCGAGAGCTACGTCCACTTTGCTGCTGCAGATTTCACTATAATCAAAATAGGGAGTTTGTGTTTACAATTATCTCTTGCTCACATGCAAAGAAAAACGGCTCCCCACAAAATCAGCGTTCCACACTCTGCGTAGGGTATTCATAGTGTCGGCGATGAATTAGGCTCCACAACTCAACATATCATATAATATTTTCCCATTTTATAAAAAATCAACTAGAAGCTGAAATGCTAAATAAAAAAGGGAAATCATTGCCATTTGCCCCACAACATATACATAGGGCATATCCAACAAGTCTCACTCTCTTAATCTTTTCCTTCTCTTTTTCATATATTACTAAAAGAACCACACCTCAAAATTCCCAAAGGTTGAAAAGATTATGGATAAACACTAGTACATTGTTTTGATGGTTGGATGCTTGTTACATATTATCTCATGATATATCATATTATATTGTATTATGTTGTACTGCATTGTTTTGATAATACAATATTTGGATATATTGTATTGTTTCACGTCGTTACGTAATGTCACGTATCAGCAATTTGAAAAATAGGGTAGAGCTACTATAAAAAAAAAAGAATAGGTTAAAGAATAAATTAGGATTATTACATAATAATAAAGACAAAATGAGGGGAAATAAGGTAACGCACAATCACACTAAATCGATCGTTGATATAACAATCCAAACAAACATTATACTTAAACTAACAATACAATAGGTAACAACCATCCAAACAGAGTGGTGCAACACTTGCATAATCTGAATACCCAAAATCTTAATATTCCCAAATCGTTAGGAAACATGAAAAAAAAAAAACAAGATTGAGTGACAATCTTAAAATTTGAATGGACTGAGGAAGTGGGGTTGTTACCTGTTCGAAAGTAAGTTGAGAAGAATTTCTGAATATGGAGAATTTCGGTGGCAAAAACAAATAGTAGTACTATAAATATTCATTTTTTGTATTTCTAATTTTTAAATAGTTGATGGCCGCCAGTTTCCGGCAGCCGTTTTGTCAGCTTTGGACGGCAATATGCTCTTTGTTATTGCAAGTGTGAAAATAGGTTTAAACTATTAACTTTTAGTCTATGATATATGATTTATACATCAATTAGAATAGGATTACAGTATTAGCATTGGGTAAGGAGATGACTTACTTATATAATGAGCTTATTATGATAAATACAAAATAGGAAAAGGAAAAAATCTCTCATTATTTTTGTCAGCTATAAATTCTCGTTTATGTCTCAATTTTAACATTATCAGAGATTTATGGTTTTAATTACACTTTGAGAGTAAATAAACATTTTAAAAAAAATATTGATGACATACAATACTTCATCTTTGTTCATGATTAGTTTTATTTATTTAGTTTTTTTTAATGTTGGTTTGTGAGAATCAGCTTGTGCGTATCTTAAATAATTTTATATTAATTTAGGTCCTCTTTTTTAGGTCTATTATTAAGATTTTATTTGTATTTTTTAAAATTGTGCAAATATAATTAATAGAAAATTGCACTTCTGGACAATGTTATCCTCGAATCTAATGTTTGCTTCTAATATATGCTCAATCTTAAAGATAAAAAATTACGCATCGTTGTTTGTAATAACTTACAAAATTTTAGACTGTGATCTAATATTTTTTCATAAGATTTTTAATTTACTCAAAAGAATTTAGATTGTGGTTTAAAAGGTCTATTAGTTATAAGAAAAATAAAAAGACGATTGTTATAAAATAAATACTATAAAGTAAATACACCAGAGACAAATATAGAGAGACACTTATTTATTATTCAATTTCAAACTGATATATAATTCAACAAATGAACCTCCTATTTATAGGAGGAAAAGAATTGAGGGCCAAGAAACCAGGGAAATGCCTTGGAGGCCAAATTCCCTTGGTGGCCAAGTAAACTTGACGGTGGACATTCAAATGTTTATAGCACTCCCCCTTGAATGTCCATTAATTAGATGATGTGACTCGTTAAAATCTTATTAGGAAAAATTCTGTGGGAAAAAGTCCTAGTGAAAGAAAAAAAAGTACACATATCTAGTAATACGTTTTGAGAGTTGCCTCATTAGAAACGTTGCCAAGAAAATCCAATGGAACAAAACTTTGGCCAAGGAATAAAGAGTACAACGCGTATTTTACTCTCCCTAATGAAGACCACGATTCAGATGTCGGAATCTTCGCATTCCAATCTTGGATACCATCTTTTCAAAAGTTGAAGTTGGCAATGATTTAGCGAACAAATCTGCAGGATTGTTACTTGAACGAATTTGTTGCACATTAATATCACTATTCTTCTGGAGATCATGTGTGAAATAATTTTTTTTATGTCTCGCTCTATCTCCTTTAATGACTCCTCCTTTTAATTAAGTTATACATACATCATTGTCTTCATGTAATACTAGGGTTGTCCAGTGGGCCGGGTCGGGGCCGACCCGGCCCGTCCCGTCCCGATACCCGGCCTGCCCCGTCCTGATGCGCCAAAATTATAAAAAGAAATTGTCAGGGTCGGGGTTCGAACTCGGGACGGGGTCTGGGTTCGTCCCGCCTGTCCCGATCCCATCCCGATCCCATCTCGATCCCGACCCGTCCTCCTCCCCTTTGCAAAAATAACCGTTACAACAACAACCAAATTTTGATTTTGGCCGCTGTGCAACGGCTATAACGGCCATTTTTGCCCCCACCCACCCCATAAACCCCCTACCCCCTTAATATTTATTTTTAACCCCTAAGTTAATAAATTTACACTTTAACCCTATTTCTCAACTATAAATAACTCATTTTCCTCTTCATTTTTCTCACAAATTTTCCTATTATCTCTCTAATCTCTCGATTTATCTCTCTACAATTCTACAAATCTTCCTACTATTAAATATTATATCAAAGTTAAAAAATTGAGAGTGAAGTTGGCAACTAGCTTGAGGATCATCCATCTAGCAAAGTTTTAATTTTCAACCTCGATTACACGTCGACGATACGTCGGCGTTTGATACCTTCGTTCCTTCTTTAAATTATTATTGTTACTTAATTTTAATTATCGCACTTAATTTTATTTACTTTAATTATTTATTTGCATAATTATAATGGAAGGATTGAAACTTATGATTAGGAGTAAGGGTAAGGGTGCTTTTTCTAGTAGGGGTAACAAGGGTAAGGGTACACTTCTAGTAATCTTATTCCTAGTCCTGATGATTTGATTGATTTCAGTCATATTGATAAAACTATTTTTTAATGATATACCATTAGATGATGAAGTAGATGAATCAGACTTTAATTTAGATGATAATATAGATGACACACCCACTAGTGCACCTCAACCTCAGGCTCAGACTGAGTCTCAGCCTGAAACTGAAACTAGAATGCCTCATATTCCCCCTAGTATGAATCGAGGCCCCACAAAACGAAAATTAAAATCAGATGCATGGCATTTTTTGATAGGGACCAAGAGAATCAACTAGCTAGATGTAAAATTTGTAAAAATATTTATAAATTTTAAATCGGAAAAGGTCAAGGAGGGATGGGAGGTTTATTGAAACATATACAAGGCGAGCACATAGCTATGTGGAATCAATATCAAGCTAAAAATCGGGTGTGTCAATGTCATCTGAGTCGGGACAAGGTTCACATAGTGTCCCCGACCTAGTACATGGTCAAATTAACCCGACGACGGGGAGAATTTTTTGTCCTAAATATGATAAAAATAAAGATAGGGTTTTTATGACAAAATTAATTGCGGTGGAGGGTTTGCCTTTTTTATTTCCTTCCACTCCTGGTTTTATTCATTACATTTGAGAAACATATAATCCTATTTTTAATGATTTTCCTAGATCAAATGTTAGAAGATATGTTTTTAAATTTGCAAGTGAATATCAACAATATTTACGTTGTGCACTGTATCATTTTAATGGCAAAGTGGCTATCACTTCTGACATAGGTCGTAGTACTAACGGTAATGATTATTTAGCGGTAACATGTCATTGGATAGATCAAAATTGGTCTATGCAAAAATGTATTTTAGCATATAGATAAACAGATGATAGGCACATTAGAAGTTTTATTGCAGAAAATATTCAAGAAATTTGTGATTACTATGGAATAATTAATAAAATTACGACTATTACATTAGATAATGCTTTTTCTAATGATTATGCCATAAAGCTTTTAAAACTTAGATTAACTCCATCTTTTCCTAATCATTTTCATATAAGATGTGCATGTCATATTTATAACTTAGTTGTAAATTATGGCCTAAAACTTTTTGAAAACATTTTTGATAAAATACAATTTGCAATAAACTTTATTTTTAAAGGTAAAGAAATACAAAGACGCAAAGAGTATAAAAAAATATGTCATGATTGTGGATTGCCTTATAGAAAAATTCTAGAAGAAGTTTTGACTAGATGAAATTCTCTGTATGAGCAACTACTTGTTGCTTACGATTATAGATAACCTATTACTTTATTATTTAACATCCATAATAAAAATCAAAGGGATATGCTTGTAGATAATGATTGAGAATTTTTTTAGAACTTCATGGATTTTTAGAGAAATTTTGTCAAGCTACTAAAGAATTTTTCGGTATTTATTATCCTACTATTTCAAATATGTTATTTTATATAGCACTAATATTTTTGTTACTTAATGAATATATGCAAAAACGAACTTACAAGGCATCTATTGAAAAAATGTTTAAAAGATTTAAAAAATACTTTTTTCCTATCCCCACTATTTATATTGTTGGTGTTGTATTAAATCCAACCATTAAAGTAGACGGTTGTAAAACACTTGTAGAAACGATTTATGATTGTATAGAAGTACTTCCAACAGACCTAACTGAAGAACCAACTCACAAACCAACTAAAGAAGAAGTTACGTCTAACATACAAACCGAATGCAAACAAGTATATATGTATTACCAACAACAAAGTGCAAATAATCAACCGGCTTCTGTACCATGTTTTACTACTTCGCTGCAACCTTATAAAAAATATGTGATTTCTACTACTACTATTCAAGGCCTTAGAAATAAAATGTGTAGTAGTTCAACTTCTTCACAAGTTAGAGAATTTGATGTTTATGTTTTGCAGGGTGTTGTACCGTACAAATTAATTGCCAATGATGAAGGACAAGAAGACTTGCTGAAATACTGAAGGCAGAATGAATTTCCGACACTAACAAAGATGGCCTGAGATGTGTTAAACATTCAAGCGTCATCAACAGCGTCTGAAAGCGCTTTTTCTGCGGAAAGATTTCAAATTGGAGAGCACAGACATTCATTGGCGGGAGACACATTGGAGATTGCAGTTCTATTCAGAGACTGATTCCTGCGGAGCGTAGAAGGTGCGGTCAACCGGAGACCAATGAAGAAGAAGACTACAACTACAACGAAATCTTGTCTGAGAGAGCAGGAAACGACGTTGAAGAATTTGACAAAAAAATTCCAATTCCAACAGAAGATCCTCAAGACATTGTGAGAAAATTCGAAAAAAGTATGGTTGAATATGTAATTTTTTTAATTGCAATTTTACTATGTTATTTGCAACTTTTGAACAACACCACAAAGTTGCAATTTTGAAATTGTATTACAAAAAAATCATATGTCTATTAAATAATATAAGAGGCACAAAAACAGCATTGTGATGTTTTTATTACACAATCTTGTTCAATTATTGAAGTGTTTGTATATATTATTTTTTAAAATTAAGTGGAAAAAATAATCCCAAGTCCTGACCCGACCCCGTTCCGGCGGGATGTGGGACGGGACGAGACCTCTTCCCATCCCGCCTATCCCGGCGCGCCAGGCCCGCCGGAACCCGAATCCCGACCCTTCCCCCATCCTGCCAAGTCCCGACCCGCCCCGTTGGACACCCCTATGTAATACTGTAGGTATATTAGTATCACACTTCAGTCCACAACTTTCCCTGATGAAATGTATCACTGATCTTAACCACACACATTCTCTACTTGCTTCATGAATAGCTATTATCTCAGCATGATTCGAAGAAGTAGCTAACAATGGACTACTTTGTAGATCGCCATGATAAATCAATATCTCCGCATGTAACCTATTTGAGATCGAGCTTTATATGGGTCAGATAAATAACCTGCATCTGCATAGCCAACATGATCTGCACTATCTTTGTTAGCATAGAACATACCCATATCAATAGTTTCCTTTAGATATCGCAGTATATGCTTAATTCCATTCCAATGCCTTCGTGTAGGAGAAGAGTTATATCTTGCTAGTAAATTAACAGAAAATGATATGTCATGTCTTGTAGCATTAGCAAGATACATAAGTGCACCAACAACACAAATATATGATACTTCAGGACCAAGATACTCTTTATTTTCTTCTTGAGGTCGGAATGGGTCTTTACTCACTTCAAGTGAGCGAACAACCAATGGAGTACTTAAAGGATGTGCATTGTCCATATAAAATTAATTTAAAACTTTCTCAGTATATGCATATTGATGGATAAAGATCTCATTTTCTAAATGATCAATTTGCAGATCAAGACAAAGTTTTGTCTTTTCAAGATCTTTCATTTCGAATTCTTTCTTTAGATATTCAATTGCCTTCTGGAGTCCCAATGAAATTTATGTTATCAACATAAACAACAAGTATAACAAATCCTGATTCTGTTTTCTTAATAAAAATACACGAACAAATGACATCATTTGTATAACCTTAGTTTATCAAGTACTCATTAATGCGATTATACCACGCGCGTCCTGATTGTTTTAGACCATATAATGATCATTGTAATCTGATTGAGTACATTTTTCGAGACATAGAACGATATGCTTCAGGCATCTTTAATCCTTTTGGGACTTTCATATAAAGTTCATTATCAAGTGATCTGTAAAGGTAAGTTGTAATTATATCTATAAGATGTATTTTAAAGTTTTCATGTACAGCTAAACTGATGAGATATCAAAATGTTATTGCATCCATAACGAGTTAATATGTTTCTTCATAGTCGACATCGGATCTGTGAGTGAATCCTTGTGCAACAAGATGTGCCTTGTATCTCACAATTTCATTTCTCTCATTCCTTTTTCGCACAAAGACCCATTTATGGCTAACCGATTTTACACTATCAGGCGTTTGGACTATCGGCCCAAAAATCTCGCGTTTAGCAAGTGAATTTAATTTTGATTGAATTGACTCTTGTCATTTTGGCCAATCACATCTTCACCGACATTGTTTGACAAATAGAGGTTCTTGATTCTAATTGTCTTTTATAATATTAATTGCAACATTATATACAAAAATATTATCCATCATAATTTTCGATCGATTCAAATTTATTCCATCACCAGTAGAACTTTATGATAGTTCTTTATTCACTTGAGTCTCTGGTTCACTGATATCTTCAAGAATATCAGGGATTAATCAGATATTAATTCTCTTCATGAGATTCTTTTATAATGTCATTTTGATCACTACTTGTTCTTCTTTTTCTAGGATTGTTATCCTTCGAACCCAATGATCTACCATGCTTCAGGCATGTGTGAGATTCAGTAGCTATGACACTAGTAGATTGTCCTGCTGAGACATCAATTCGGATAGGCACATTCACTGCAGGGATATGTGACTTAGTATTTCTTTTCAAATCAGTAAATACGTCTCGCATTTGATTTGCTATTTTCTTCAAGTTGATGATCTTCTGGACCTTATGTTCACATATTAGGACATGTGAATCAAAATGAGATAGTGATGAAACTTTTCATGCAATTTCTCTTTTAATTTTTTTCCTCTCTCCCCCTAATTGTCGGAGATTTGATTCATCGAATCGACAATCTGCATATCGAGTAGTGAATAAATCTTTCGTTAATGGTTCAAGGTAGCGATTAATAGAGGGTGATTCAAACCCAACGTATATTCCTAATCTTCTTTGGAGGCCCATATTAGTGTGTTGTGGTGGTGCAACTGGCACATATACATCACAATCAAAGATTCGGAGATGAGCAATATTTGATTCATGACCAAATTCTAATTGCGACGGAGAGTATTTATTATAACAAGTCAGAATAAGATGAATAAGTGATGTTGCATGTAAGACACCACAGTCCCAAACGGTAGTAGACAACCATGTTTTCATAAGTAGTGGTCTTGCTATCAATTGCAAGCGCTTAATAAATGATTCAGCAAGACCATTTTGAGTGTGAACATGAGCTACATGATGTTCAACCTTTATCCCAACTGATAAACAGTAATCATCAAAAGCTTGAGATGTAAATTCGCCAGCATTAATCGGGGAATTGTGCCCTTAAGCGTATTATTTGTTCCAATAATTTAGCAAATGCCAAGTTGCGGGAATAGGAGACATACATGAGACCATCTTGAAGATGCGTCTAATAAGACCATATAATATCTAAATGACCCAGAGGGTGGGTGAATATGTCCACATACATCTCCATGTATACACTCTAGAAAGGCCGGGAATTCAATGCCGACTTTCATTGGCGATGGTCTTGTTATAAATTTTCCTTAACAACAAGCAGCATATGAAAATTCACTACTTTCAAAAATCTTCAGGTTTTTAAGTGGATGCCCATTTGAATTATTAATGATCCGTCTCATCATTATTGATCTATGATGACCTATTCGATCATGCCAAAGCACAAAAGTACTTGAATTATTAAATTTTTGGTTTACGATAGAGTATGCTTCAATTGTACTAATTTTTGCATAATACAAGCCAGAAGATAGAGTTGGTAATTTCTCCAAGATATATTTTTGGCTGGAGACATGCTTGGTAATAACAAGATATTCAATATTTTATTTCATTTAATGTCTCAACATGATACCCATTTCGGCAGATATCTTTGAAACTCAATAAGTTTCTTGAAAATTTGGAAGAGAACAATGCATATTCTATAACAAGTTCCGTCCCCTTAGGCAGAAATATAGTAGCTCTTCTAGATGCCTTCAATCATTTTGAATTGCCAAAAACTGTACTAACATTTTCCCTTTTTCTAAACAAGTGAGAAAAGTATTTTGCATCATTGAATATGGCATGCATTGTTCCACTATCAATCACACATATATCTTCATGATTGGTCATTGATCCAAATAAAATTTGAGAAATATCCATATATTCTTCAAAATGAAAGAATAGACAAAGTGAACATTGAAGTAGATATTATTATTAAAAAAAGTATTACATAAAATTTATTTACATAACTATGGAAACAAACCTATATTAGCTAATAATAACAACATGATGAAAATATCTAAGTTATTACAGATCCATCACCGATCAGATGATCTATGTTTTCCTTCAGGGTGTTCAAAGAAATCTTCCACAGCTAGATGCATGGATTCAAAATTATCTTCACAAATAAAATTTGCTTTAGCATCTTTTTTGCCCTTTTGAGGGAGGCTTGATAAAGCTCAACCATGTGTTTTAGCGTATGACATGTACGTGACCAGTGCCTCTTTCCTCCACATTAGTAGCATTTATTTTCTAATTTTTTTTGCATCGCTTCATACTTTTCATCCTTCTTTTTACATGTTGATGGTGAAAGGTATTGTTTGGTGCAGAACGACAATCATGATTAGAATTTCTTTCTCGACCACGACCATGACCACGACTGGGGTCACGACCTCTTCCACGCCTTGATTGATGAAAGTTTGTCTCATTCACTTCAGGAAATGAGATAGTACCAGTAGGTCAATTTTCATGATTTTTTATTAATAGTTTATTATATTTTCCAGCCACTAGAAAATGTGAAATCAGGTCAGAATATTTCTTGAACCTCATCTCTCGGTATTGCTGCTGTAGGAGCATACTCGAGGCAGGAAAAGTGAAGAATGTTTTCTCCAGCATATCATGATCAGAGATATTTCACCACATAATTTCAACTGAGAAATAATTTAAAATATGGCAGAATTATACGCACAGATAAATTTAAAATCTTGTAGCCTCAAATGGATCCAATCAGAACGTGCTTGTGAAAGCACGACCATCTTCAAGTGGTCATATCTATCTTTTAAATTATCCCACAACATAAGATGATCTTTAACAGTGAAATACTCCAATTTACAGTTCTCATCAAGGTGATGGCGGAAGAATGTCATTGTCTTGACTAAGAGTGGCAGAGAGACTCGAGTGCAGCGGGTAGAATCAGCGGAGTCGGGAGTCGGGGCGGAGACGGGAGAGAAGAGGCGAGGAGTCGGTCTGGCGGGGGAGCAAGTCGCGTCCGATCCAGATCCGTCGAGCTTCGAATCAGGCGGGCTTCGGAGTCGGGATCGAACTCGGTCGAGGATCTGGCGGGTTTTTTTTTTTAAAATAACATATGTATAAAAAAACTCAATAAACAAAACAAGATAGTATAATAAAAATATCCCAAAGTGTTTTGTGCCTCTTATATTATTTAATAGACATATGATTTTTGTAATACAAATACAATTGTCTAAAATCTAAATTACAACTTTGTGGTGTTGTCAAAGTTACAAATTACATAATAAAATTACAATTAAAAAATTACATTCTCAAAAAAACATTCTAATTGCTTGATGATTTCATGTGGTTCTTGGTTGGAATTGGTATTTGTTGGTCAAATTGATCCTGTCGCTTCCTACCTTACATTAAGATTTAGTTGTAGTTTTTCATCATCTTAACCCGTTGATCTCAGGTTGGCCGCACCTTCTCGCTCGCTCGTATCCAATCTCTGAATAATCTTTGCAATTTCAAAATGTCATCTCCGGCTAATGAGTGTACGTGGTCTCTATTTGATATCTGCTGCCCGAGAAAAAGCGCTTTCAGGCCTTGAGTTGGCGGCGCAGATATTCCAAAACATCTCGAGCCATCATTGAAAGTGTCGGAAAGGTCTTCTCATTCCCCCTCGATGTTGACAAGTCTTCATGTCCATCTTCGTTGATAACTTCTTGATACGATGCAGAACCACCGCAAAACAAAAATATCAACTCGCTAATTTGGTTAGTAGTAGAATGCGACCGCACATTCTATTTACGAGGCTTTCAATACTAGCGCGAAGCGGCCATGTCTTTGTGAGGTTGTATTGAAGATGAAGAAGATGGTATGGAAGCTGGTAAGTTACTAGCATTTTCTTGTTGATAAAATCTATATATATTTTTGCATTGGTGTTCTACGCTAGACAATACTTCTTCTTTAGTTTGTTCAATAGGTCCTATTCCCTCTATTTATATTATTGGTTCTGTATTAAATCCTACTATTAAAATAGACGGTACTAAATCACTAATTGAAACTATTTACGATTGTATATTAGAGTTATATAAAATAACATAGTTGAAATAGTAGGATAATATATACCGGAAAATTCTTTTGTTGCTTGAAAAAATTTCTCTAAAAATACAATAAGTTCGGAAATTTTTTCCCAATCACTATCTAAAATCATATCAATTTGGCTTTTTATTATGAGAGTTAAAAAATAAAGTTATAGGTAATTTATAGTCATAAGCAACAAGTAGTTGCTCGTATAAAGAATTCCACCTAGTGGATACTTCTTGTGGAATTTTCTAAAAAGGGTAGTCCACAATCATGACAAATTTTTTATATTCTTTTCTCGTTGTACTTTATTACTTTTAAAAATAAAGTTTATAGCAAATTGTATTTTACTAAGAATGTCTTCAAAAAGTGATAGACCATCCTTTACAATTAAGTTATATATATAGCCTTATTTTATATGAAAATGAGTGCAGGAAAAACGGAGTTAAGCTATTTTTTAAAATTGTAATTGCGTAATTGTTATTAAGCGTTATCTAATGTAATAGTCATAATTTTATCGGTAATTATTAATAATCGCACACTTGATAAATATTTTTTTACGCAATAAAAGTACCGGTGTGCCTATCATCTATATATCTATCACGCTAAAATACGTTTTGCATAGACCATTTATAATCTATCAATGACAAATTACGGATTAAATAATCATGGCCGTTAGTACTCGACCTATATCGGGCGTGATGGATACTTTGCCATTAAAATGATATAATGGCAATAAATATTGTTGATATTCATGTGCGAATTTAAATACATCTCTCTTGATTGATCTAGGAAAACCGTTAAGCGGGGATTATATATATCTCCCTAATGTAATGAATAAAAGCGGGAGATGAAGGAAATGAAAAAGGCAAACCCTCCGGCGACCTAATTTTGATATTGCTTCCCTATCTCTATGTTTATTGTATTTAGGGCCTACAATTCCCATCGTCATAGGGTTAATTTGACCTTGTACTTGATCAGGGACAATATTAGTATGTGAACCTTGTCACGATGGAGGCGGGCGTTCTTTTAGGTTTTGAAGCACTTTGTGTGGGCATACCTAGCTGGATGAGCACTTACTCGTGTCTAATTAAACCCCAGATCCCAGTGACCTTTTCAGGTTTAAATTTTAAAACATTTTTACAAATTTTACATATGGCTACTTGATTCTCGTCCCTATCAAAAAATGTCCATGCATCGATTTTAATGAGTCGTTTCTTTGGACCTCAAATCTCATCTTAGGGGAAATAGGAGGTATTTGAGTTGAAGGTGCACTAGTGGGTGTGTTGTCATCAGCATTAGTAGGTATATCATCTAGATCATCGTCCCTAAATTAAAGTCTTCTTGAGTTCGAGAAAATAGCTCTGGTCTAAATCTAATGGTATTGTAGGAAAATGTTGAGTATCAACAAAATCATCTGTGTAGGAATAAGATGACTAGAAGAAGTACCGCACTTACAGTTTGCCCTACTAGAAGAAGCACCCTTACCCTTACCCTTAAACATACCTTTTAATCCTTCCATTTTAATTATGATAATAAATAAATAATTAAAGACAATAAAATTAAGTGATCTAAATTCTAAACTAAATAAGCAGACAATAATAATTTAATGAAGGAGCAGATGTACCAAGCCTTGACGTAGCGTAACGTCGGCGTGTAATCGAAGGTTGAAAATTGAAACTTTGCTCGATGGAAGATCCTCAAAGCTAGTTGCGCCAACTTCACCAATTCTCAAATGAATAAATAAAATTGAATATTTAGCAAACAATGTAGAATTGTAGAGAGATATATTGAGAAATTAGAGATTGTAGGAAGATTTGTGAGAAAGATGAAGAAAATAGGTTATTTATAGTTGAAAAAATTGGGTTAAAGTGTAAATATAATAACTTATGGGTTAAAAATAAATATTAAGGGGGTAGGGGTTTGGGAGGCTAAAATGGCCGTTGACCAGCGACCGTAATCTAAAATGATGCGTTGGTGCAGCGGTCATTTTTACAAGGCGGTCGAGTCGTGAGCGGGCTCGGGGCGGGAGTCGGTCTCGCGGGCTGAGGCGGGCTCGGGTCTCGCGGGCGAGACATCGTCCGTCCGAGTTGATCAGTCCGCCAGTATTTTTCCCTTGCGAGGGTCAGGCGGGGCCGGGCGAAGGCTCGGGGCGGGCTCGAGGTCAGGAGTCGGTCGACCACATTTGGTGACCCTAGTCTTGACACGGTCTTGATTTGATGCCTGATTTTTATCTTTGATGGTGTCTGCCAAACCCATCGCATCAAGATAAATTTCCGCATCAAGCACCCAAGACAGGTAGCTTTTTCCCGATATATCCAGGGCAACAAATTCACATTTAGAAAAAAATTCCATTAATTAAGAAAAATAAAGTCAATACCTTCGAAGCTTTCAAAGTATTTGCTACAGATGGAAGAGTTTCGTACTGATAACATGTTATAAAATAAGGACTATAAAGTAAATACACCAGAGAAAAATATAAAGAGAGACTGATATATTATTCAACAAATGAACCTCCTATAAATAGGAGGAAAATGAATTGAGGGCCAAGAAACCAGGGAAATGCCTTGGAGGCCAAATTCCCTTGGTGGCCATCAAGTTTACTCGGTGACATTCAAATGTTTATAACAAGGATTATTCACTAAATAGATATTTCAAAATACGCCAGAGGTGAAAATTTCACCTAATTTCAACGGGTACTAGTGAGATGAAATTGCATGAATTTCCCTTCAAATGAGCTGGTTTACAATTTTTGTTATTAAAATTGAAGTTATGATTATTGGGGCATAAGTTATTTAAAGAAAAAAATTATACGGGATATAACTTGTGAAATATTATAATATAAAAAAATAAATTTATGCCCCGTGAAAAAATCATTTATTATGAGGGACAAAAATTAAACATCAGCACAAAATAGAGGCAAAAGCGCCAATAACCCTACTAGTGACTCTGCCCACCACGTAATTTACATTTAAATATATCAACAGATACGCTTGCGAAATTAACAATAGTAAATTGTTTTCAATATCCACAAAACTCTGTAATTATTTTAGACTATCTCGATTTTCATGTAAACGATTCTTTGGGCCAACCATGTTAGCTCACACAAGGTTGCAGCACTGTGGGTGTTGAGGTTATTATGTTTACATAGTAAGGTTTAATGTGTGTGAAACTAATGACATTTCTTGTAGAGGCTAAGCGGTGTATTCAATTAGGATTTTAAAAGACTATTTTGGGATAAATAAGTCTTCTGGTATTCAATTAAGACTTTTAAATAATCTAAATAAGTCTTGTGATATTTAATCAAGACCATTGAGATTTTTTAAGGAGGGTGTCCAAATCTAGTGATATTCAATCAGGATTTTAAACAAGTAACAAAGTCTTTTGATATTCAAAAACTTGCTAATTTCGAAAGATTTTTTTTTTCTCAATGAATTTTGTGTGACTTTTTAGTGGAAAGTATAAATATCAAATCATATAAAAAAATCTCAACTTTGTGGACATAATTTTTTTTCAAGTCTCTTCACAGCCACGAATGAAGAATCGAGAGTTCCCCTAGGAACACAGTTCCAAAACCACCATGACCCAGCTTCTCTCAGAATCCCTTTGTTGCAGCACTAAGCTCTTTATATGAAAAAAACCTTCAAATTCATTATAGGAAATACATCTTCCTCAAATACACCAAATTTCCTTGCTCCAATAGCTTAACATCACTAGCTTTCTCCAACTTGTTTGTTTCCCATACAATGGTTCTTGAATCTTCCTTTAAGACTAATTTCCCATCCTCAGTAATCTCCAAAGTAGCTAAAGATGGATTCTTGATGGGTCTTTCACGATTAGCAACCCAAACATAAGTAGGTGTTGGAATTGAAGCAAATCAAATCCCCAAATACCATTTTGTTTCATCATTGGTCTTTAAAAAGCCCATTTCAAAAACCCTTTACTTAAAGATTGATTGCTTTGCCTTCATGTTCTTTTCTAAAGTGATTCAGTATAACTACACTGCAGATAGAGATTTCCAAATGTGTTACTTGTCCAATCACTATAGGTCTCTCTCCCGGTGTTGCGTGCGTGTGTGGGACCATTTTAAAGTAGTTAATATTCCTTTTATTTTCCGGAATGAAAGTAAAAAATCCACCAGGTCATTTAAATTTTTTATAAATCTTATGATAAATTTTTTAAAATTCAAACGTAAAAAATTTGGTCATTATATTTCTAAATGATCTTTTAAAATTCACTGAACTTATTTATTTATAAATAATCTTTTAAAATCTCAATTGAATACACCTCCTAAATTTAATTTTTATTGTAATAAAAGTATTTTAGCATCATCCTCACAAAGTAAAATTAGAGTTTCTCGTTAGGGTGTGAGTTTCATGTATACATATATATCTCCAGTTACATAATATAAATATATCTGGTATAGCCTTAGTAATTAGAGTTGTTAGAATTTATCATTGTAGAATTTGACAAATGTCAATTATGTGAAGAGAAAAAAGTAAGGGATAAAATAAGAAGAAAAAAACAAGATTTTTATACTCCATAAGAGACTTAAAAAGGCAATTTATCAATAAAAAAAAAAGGAAGGACCCGTTTGTATCGGAAGACTGAACCCGACGTGAATCGAACACGCAACCTTCTGATCTGGAGTCAGACGCGCTACCATTGCGCCACGGATCCGAAGAGGTTAGATTGTGGATACTTTAAAATTATAATTAAACGTTTATTTCTCTGTTGTAGAATATTTGGTTAATTATTCTCATTAGCTAACCAAATGTATTATTGTATAGCAATGTCTACATTTATTCAAGATTTTCCATATGCTTTAATTTCTCTTTTTATTATTTTTAAGGTTGACATTTAACCAAGGCTGGAAAATATATACATCACGGCAACACTATATATGTAGCACCGTATAGTTTAAAGTTGTCACATTGAATGGTATTTTGCAGGGCAAATTAATACTCTCAAGGAGCAATAGTCACGGCAGTGGCCTGATGGACACAATTAATACTTTAGTACGTAGTAGGCAGTAGCGGTAAGCTTTAACTTAACTTAATGTAGTCAGAATCTTAAACATGATAATCTTACAGAAAATATATCCGATGTGGAAGACATTATCGCAAATATGAGCCACTACTAAAGAAACAGGGAATTTTGATCCCAATTTTAGACCTCACGAGGTCGAAAAAGTCGAAAGTTCGACCTCAAGTGTAGGTCGATAAAAGTTTGGTCGAATTTTTTTTTCGACCTCACCCAAAATAAAAAATTAAATTTTCGACCTCATGAGGTTGAAATTTTGAAACAATATTGTTAATTGATTTAAAAATTTTGACCTAGTGAGGTCGAAATTTTGTAAAAAAGAAAATTATTCATGAAATAAAATAATCTGTAAACAATATTGCTATTTTTCGACCTTATGAGGTCGAAATATTTTTTTATGGGCAGAATTTCAACCTCATGAGGTCGAAATTTAGCAACTTCTGGGCTAATTTTCGACCTCATGAGGTTGAATTTTGTTAAAATTTTATTTAGACCTCATGAGGTCGAAATCTGTAAACAATATTGCTATTTTCGACCTCATGAGGTCGAAATAATTTTTTTTTGGGCAGATTTTCAACTTCATGAAGTCAAAATTTAGCAACTTCTAGGCTAATTTTCGACCTCATGAGGTCGAATTATGTTAAAAAATTATTTCGACCTTGTGAGGTCGAAATATGTAAACAATATTGCTATTTTTCGACCTCATTGAGGTTCGAAATTTAGTAACTTTTGGGCTAATATATGACCAAATGAGGTCGAAATTCTGGAACTTCTAAAGCAGCCCACCTACCAAACAAAACACAATATCTATTTCATCAACAACCAGCTCAAATGGCTGGCAACAATCAAACAAAACATAAGAAATACTACATTTTACATTCTACAACCACTACTAGAAAATAGACCTATGGCAAAAGATGGAAACTATTATTAATCGAAATGATAATCCAAAATATCCAAATAGTAACATACATAAGTTTGGAGGTTCAACGAAGATGTTTGAAGGTTAGAGGTGTACCTATGGTGTACACTAGAGCGATCAAGGATATGTATGATGGAGCCAAGACTAGGGTACAAACAGTAGGAGGAGACTCGGAGCACTTCCCAGTGATGATGGGACTGCACCAAGGATCAGCTATTAACCCATTCCTATTTTTCTTGGTGATAGACGAACTAACGCGACAAATTCAAGGGGAGGTGCCACGGTGTATGTTATTCGCAGACGACATAGTCCTGATTGATGAGACTCGCAGCGGAGTGAACGCCAAGCCGGAGGTTTGAAGACAGACTCTGGAGTGTAAAGAGTTCAGGTTGAATAAAACCAAGACATAATATTTGGAGTGCAAGTTCAGCAACGAGAGCGACTCTGAGACAGGTATGTAGGTGAGGCTTGGTACTCAGGTCATTCCAAAGAAATGAGGCTTCAAGTACCTCGGGTCTATTATCCAAGGGAGTGGAGAGATTGATGACGATGTCACACATCGTATTGCGGCAGGGTGAATGAAATAGAGGCTCGCATCTGAAGTCTTGTGCGAAAAAAAAATGCCACAAAAACTTTAAGGCAAGTTCTATAGGGTGGTGGTTAGCCGACTTTGTTGTATGGGGCAGAGTGTTGGCCAGTCAAGACTTCGCACATCCAAAAGATGAAAGTTGCGGAGATGAGGATGCTGAGATTGATGTGTGGGCATACAAGGAGAGATAGGATTAGAAATGAATATATCCGGGAAAGAGTGAGAGTGGCTTCGGTGGAGGATAAGATGCGGGAAGCGAGGTTGAGATGGTTCGGGCATGTGCAGAGGAGAGACACAGATGCCCCAATGCGGAGGTGTGAGAGGTTGGCTATGAACGGGTTCAGAAGGGGTGGATTTGGTATTTGGATATTTTTTGTATCAATGATCTGACAAATTATCAATTAGAAGGGGTAGAGATAGGCCGAAGAAGTATTAGAGAGGTGATTAAACGGGATATGACGCAGGCGCAACTTACTGAGGACATGACCTTAGATAGAGGGTTGTGGAGAACACGAATTAGGGTAGAAGGAAAATAGGTAGTTGAGCATACAAAATGATAGTTGCAGTGCTATTACCATAGGCCCAATTAGCCTATCACTCATAGGAGCAGTATTGCTTTGTAGTCCCCTGTAGTTTGATTTCTGTTGCTATGTGTTCTTTAGTTAACTTTGTCTATCTTATTTATCTAAGTTAGCTATTGCTTCCTTTTGTCATAATGTGCTACCATGACGTATTCAATTTTGTCATTAGCATGTTCATACTGCTTTAATTTCTTATCTGGATCTGACCGTTTCTACTGCTTTGCTTTGCATGTGATTATGCATTGTCTTGAGCCGAGAGTCTCCCGGAAACAACCGCTCTACCTACCAAGGTAGATGTAAGGTTTGTGTACACTCTACCCTCCCCAAACCATACGTTGTGGGATTTCACTAGGTATGTCGTTGTTATAGTAACATACATAAGTTTGCAGAGTAATGAAATAAAGTTAGGGAATAAAAAATTTCCAATATATCTAAACAAACTAATGTTTCATCAACATTCCTGGCTCTAAATATTATCTTCATTGCTTTCATGTACTCTTTGCTCATTTGATCCACCTACAAATGATGGAAAAAGTTCATTCAAACAGTATAAAGAACACAACATTCGCAATGTGGGTCGTGTATGATTTTACTATGGTTCTCATATTAAGAAAAAATATGGGTTCGTAACTTTATAAAGTTTGCCAGGACCGGCTAAGATCAGACAAGTTCAAACATGAAAACAATCTCAAACTCCTTAACCACCTAGCAATATAAGGATACAAAGTTAATCTTAATTAATAAGTAGGAAAATGATGTTGCTAACAGTTTGTATACCACTCAAGGGAAAGACCATAGGAAGCAGAGCATTTCAGGCCTAATTCCAGGGAATATCAAAAGTCATTTACTTTCACCATAGAATAGGTAAAAAATCCAGATAAGATCACAAGGCTGATAGGACGAGATACGAAACTTAAATTGCCCAGCAACCAAAACTAGAAATACTGGCACTTTATAAACATCAATAGAGTTCTATGCAAGCATTTGAGGCTTAAATAAAAAATAAATCATAGACAAGTAATGACCAGAAAAAAAACTACCTCTCCACGTCCACATTGAGAAGATTGAACAGATCTCATACGAGGCAAAGTTGGATCTGCTACTATATCCTGCAATACATGTGTGTGTTCTGCATAGAGTAATGTATCTCATTTCTATATATAAAATTGTTTTATGCAAACTCCTAAGAAGTATGCTCTAACAAGAATTTTGATGGAACTCAAAGATGAGATCATATAGCGATAAAAATAAACGTTACGCTAAAAAGTATCCATGAGTGCCGAAAGCTAGACTACAATGTCTAGCTCTTAGAAATTTAACTTATACAGCTAATATCGACGTCACAAGTAGAGAAAAGAAAAAAACACAGGAACGTGCAATCAATATGCACTTATCACACCCGCAAGGGTAGCCAAGTTGGTATAGCAGTAGAGCGCGGGACCGCAAGGTCACGAGTTCGATCCCCTGCATAAACCTTCTTGGTTGAGCCTGTCACACATGGCTTGCCAAGTGTGGTTAATCGGCTGACGTGGTTTGCAGGCTATTGCGTCAGTCCGGGGTTTACCTTGTGCGCACTCGAAAGAATAGCGGCTGCGGGTTCCTTCGTCAACAAAAAAAAATAAATATGCACTTATCACACTTAAGATTATGATAATGTATAATGACTTTGGTTTGGCTAAGGTGGGGATAGATGAATTATGGACCACTATTTCCAACTTTTTGCTTTCAATATTTTATCTAAACTACCAACATGATTTATTTAGCTAACATCTCAGTAGTAAAGAGAGCATCTAAGAATATTTGTAATTGCTAATATATAATAGCACCATGTAAAAAAGGTATTTGTCCTTTCCATTGATTTCTTATTATCATAGGAACCAAGCTCGACATGTTAACAAAATAAGAAATTTAAGAAAATCTTTTAATCCTAACAACTCCATCGGCAAACGAAGAAAATTATATAAACATTCACTGAAATGGATCAATAAGCCATAATACCAGCACACTTGTATTGACTTCTAAAGCAAATAAGAGTTGCAACATATTTATAGTACTATTAGTTATCAAATTAATTCGGGCACCTCATATATATTGTACAACAATAATATCCAGTTGAAGAAAATAACGTACCTTATATTTGAAGATGTTGCTCACCAGGTTCAAATGGTAAATACTTGCTAACCTAAGATCCTGCATTTCTCCGGACAAAAGAAATCCCTTTTGCCATTCCATATAGCTGAGCAAAATTGATGTTTTTGACTAACCTCTCTGATTCCTAAATCTAAACCTTGGATGCAGCAAGTTTTCCTGTTAACCAGAACATTTTATACTGTTTAAGCAATACTGAAAATATAATTGAGTTAATAAACAGAACTCAGCATGGTATCAAAGAATTTCACCACCACTCATTATCAAAAAGAATTTTAACGCGCTTGGAACATAAAAAAGAATTAGGCTCGCACATGTAAGGACCCATTGAACATATGATTAAGTAAATAAAAGTGTACCATCTTAAAACTTACCTGACTCAATATTATGAGTTGCATGAACAACTGCTCCAGAGTCATTAGCAATCTCGTCAATCATAAACTTAGCACAAACATTGAAGCAATCATGTGTCTGCTGAATGATGTCATGATTTGGCTTGTGACGTAATGAAGAGCTGAATTCTCAAGAGATTGCAGGAGGTGGACAGATGCAGCAAAATCATTTACCATGCATGAGACGTGAAAATTCTTTTCAATCTACTATATATATGTAGTTACAAGAATTTTTACACTTTATTAACATACTATATTTCATATTAGTATTAACATACTATATTTCATATTAGTATTAACATACCTTGGTATTATCCTTATTTTTCTTCTGAACATCTTAATTTTGTTTCTTCATAAAGGGATGTGATGCATCAGTGTTGATTGATTCAACAAAGGGTAACACAGCAGAAAATGATTCACCTGCAAATTTGAGTTTGAGAGGCTATGAAACCATTGATGATGTTAAGGGAACAGCTCGAATTCAATACAACAACATTCAATCTCAATACAAAACCCTAAAATAAAGTTAACATCCTAAACCCTAAAACCTGTTGGGAATTACAAAGGATTGCAGGAAACGGGAATTACAAATAACTGCTAATGTAAGAATTGAAATTACAATTCAACTAGAAATCTGAAAATTACAAAGATGAACAAGAAAAACTGAAAACTGTTTTTGCTGAGTCGAGTGTGGCACTTTGTCCTTAAGACAATATCGCCCCGTATGTATCCTTTATACGTCCTGGACAATTTGTCTCCCAAGATAAAACAGCAATGGAACACTTGAGCAAAGGAAACTCAAGAGCTACCTTGAAGAATATTGAGCAAGAAATGATGCAAGGAAGGTGTAGGAAGAAACTGTTTTGCTTGTGTATTTTCGTGTATATTGCAAGTATATTTTTTTTGTACCTCAACAATGGTGTAAGGGGTGTTTATATAGGTGAGGGAGGGCTGTTTAACTGCCCCCATAACAGCCATTATTGGCCAAATAATGGCCATTATGGAGGTAGTAAAGCCACCAAAATAAAAAATGGTGAAAGACCAACGGATTTGGCCATTATAGGAGGAGTAATTTAGCCAAAATAAATGGCTGAATTGAGTGTTGCGTTCTGCTTTGACCGCCGAAATTCGACTTTACGAAAACTTCGGGGACCAAATCAGACATCCAAACTTCTTATCAAACTGCATTTGCCCAAAGATAATATCAGAAGGCCCACAGCCCATGACCCGCGACCACCCGTGGAACCCGAGAACCCGAGAACCCGAGAACCCGAAACCGGATGGGCGGGCGGCGGCGGCGCGCGTGTGGTCTTTCCTCGAACTGAAGCACATCTAGGTCCTCCCTCCTTTAAACAGATGGGATACCCCTTGGGGTCCCAAACCCCAAACCAATTTCGAGTCTTATATACACAACAATTCTTTCTTCCTCTACCGATGAGGGAGAATTGAACACAACACCACACTTTCCATGCTTCAAACACCTCACTTCGTGGATCAATATCTCTTTCATTTCTCAATGAAATTTGACGATTCTTGGCCCTACGGTTATCTACGTACTTAGTAGATCATGCATGTGTGAAGAACCGAATTCTCCAACATACGTAACACTAGTGTTTAAGCCGTTAAAGTTGATCGGTCGCAACTCCCGCCAAAGGCAAATTTCCAACAAAACCTAATCTTGAACAATAAATAAAGTTAAAAAATCTACTAATTAAACTAATAATGAAAAAAATTAGATTGAAAAAAAATTAAAAACTTACCTGTTTTGTGGCAGCGGCGAGGAAAGAGGATCGCTGGTGGTGGATGGGACTAAGGCGGCGGGGGCAGTGGGGGTGGGGGTGGGGGTGGGTCGGCGGTGGGGCAACGGGAGTGGTGGTGCGCCGGTGAGAGAAAGAGAGAGAGAGACGGACATATGATTTTTCTATCGACACCCAGATCTGTTTTGTGCTTAATTTTTTCGACCCTTGACCAAATTTGACTTACTTTTTTCAACTCGAAATATTATATCTTTTTAAATTTCGATCTCATTAGGTGAAATTGTTAATATAAAATAATTTATCAATTTTTTTTTAATTATATTAAAAAATATTTCGATCTAATGAGGTCGAAATATTGTTTTTACATAAATATTTTAACCCCGTGAGGTCGAAATCATATATAAAATAAAAAATAAAATGATGGAAATTTCAACATCAATTAAGGTCAAAATTTTGAGGTCGAAAAATACAGTTTTTGTAGTAGTGAGCGGAAGTGTTAGTTGAAATTGGTTTCTACCTCCTTGCTCTAGTCTTACGTTACCACAGTCATCAACGATGAAAATTGTGTAGATAATATGTGATAACCCTAATGAGTGGAGGGAGAACCAATTTATAGGAATTGTGACTTAATACGGTAAGTCTATCAAGTAATCGATCTAACGGACGACATTTATTCTTCATCAATTATTAGTTATGGGTTTTAGATTAATTGGGCCACACATTATAATTAATAAAATTCTAGCATTCTCCCACTTGCCCCAATGACCACATGACACTAATACTTACTGACATAAACATTAGTTGCGCGTAAAATAAATCTCTATAATAATGTCCATCGTACATACCATAATATGACAAACCACTAATGCAAGTTATGAGGGTTATACATAATTTTGTGTTACATACTCCCTTTCATATACTACAACATTAGCAACTCATCATACCGGGGTCATAAGCTATAAAACATTTTAACATTATGGTCCACAATAATGTCTCATTGAAACTTATTCTGTAATATCTCAAAACAATAATGTGTACACCCTTATGAGAAAATTCATTAATGTATATCAGAAACCCATAATTCAGCTCAGGGTGTCAGAACATCATAAGTACAATCAAGACTCATTATATGTACATATTCTTTAAATGTCTTTGATTGAAAATTTTCATTAATAGATCTACAATTATGAGATTATTTTAGTAGACACTCTTTGTTTTCGAGTCTTCTCTTTGATAACAAAATTCTTTTTTATTTCATAAGTTTGGTACGTTTAGAGTATTTGTCATTCTTAGAAAAGAATATTATTGTAGAATAATCATCATAAGTTTCAGTGTCTTCGTAATGGCGTCGACAACCCCAAATACTGAAATAAAGTTCTGCAATCATAAGCGTGAATAGTGATTTTAAATATAATGTCACAAATTTCACTTTCATTCTTCATAATATAATGACAGTTTACTTAACATTATTCCATATTATTATTCCTTCACATAATAGGAACAAATATTTAAGTGTGATTTTATTTGTTATTTTTTAACTGTCAAAATATTTTGGTAAAGCTGAATCCGGGTATCCAATCAACTTTCATTATATTGGATCTCATATACATAAACATTTATCACTTGTTCTTTAGGTACCACAATACTTTCGGCATCTTTTTAGCGATAAATTATAGGTAAGCACTTATGCAATCTCTCTAGAATTCTCAGAAACACAATCTATGAGACAATCCACTAATTAATATGACTTATTATGAAATATTTCATTCATGTCAAAAGGATGTCTCACTTGTATATTTCATTCTAAGAATTTTTGGAGATAAAACTTTCATGCAAAATCACCAAACCACTAGCAACAACTATTATATTATCAATATGTGGGACAAAATACAAACATACTCCCACTAATTTTCTGGTATATTCACCGATTCACTGTATTTTTCAATAAAAAAATACTATGGTATTATTAAATTTAATATATCATAGTCCTGAGATATATTTAAGCACATACATTGACTCCTTTCATTGACACACCATCTGACATTTTTCTTTAGAAGCCCTCTAGTTGGTCCATATAAAGACAATTTTTGACATCCATCTGGTGTAACTCTTAATCATAAAGAGCCACCAAAACCATAATAATTCTTAATGAGTCTTTCTTTGAGACTGGTGGAAAGGTCTCTTTATAATTAATGCCTCATTTCTGAGTATAACCCTCAACAAGTCTGGCTTTATATCGTTCAATAATGCTATTTGAATCACATTGGTCTTGAAGACCCATCTATAGCCAATTCTTTTAGAACTTTCTAGCAATTCAACGAGATCCCAGACTTTGTCTCATCTTTCATGGCATCAATCCGTTTGTCAGATTCAATACTTTCTATGACTTGTGAAAATGAAACTGGATCTTTATTAAATCCAATGTCAAAATTTAACTATTATAAATAAATCACATAATCATCTGGAATAGTCGATTTTCTTACACTTTGAGACTTTTTAATGTCATTGTTTGTGGTTTATTTGTGTCAGATATTTGTGAGTTAGTTTCATCATGGAGTGTTTCATTCAAATGTTATTCAGTATTGTCAAAGTGTTCTTCGACAACAGGAACAATACTTGTTATTGATGCGGAAGTAGGCACATTCATGGTTAATGGAACATTAACCCTCACCTCATTCATTTCCACACTTTGTCGTTCAACACTCCCACTAACTTCACCAATGTCAATAAATCTTGCATTATAGGTTTCAACAACCCTCGAGATATGATTTGGACAGTAAAACCTATACACTTTAGATCTATGGGTAACCAATAAAGTAACCACTTACCGTTTGAGAATCTAATTTCTTTTCATGTGGATTATAAATTCTAGCCTTCATTGGGCATCCCAAACATGCAAGTGTCTTAAATGAGGTTTACTTTCCGTCCACAGTTCAAAAGGAGTATTTTAAATTGCCTTACTAGGAAGACTGTTTAATAAATACACAACGGTATTAAGAGCATACATCCACAAAAATTTGAGTAATGAAGAATTACTATCATACTCCTAACTATATCCATAACTGTTCGATTACGCCTTTCTGCAACCCCATTTTGTTGAGGTATTCCTGACATAGGATATTGTGTACATATGCCATATTTCTCAAGAAACTTTGCAAATGGACATAGACATTGTCCCGATTCATTGTATTTCCCATAATATTCACCACCTTTATCTGACCTAATGATTTTCACCTTTCTATCTAATTGCCTTTCAATCTCATTGACATACATTTTGAGAGCGTCCATTGCTTGGGATTTTTATTTCAGCAAATAGATACATCAATAACGTGAAAAATCATCGATAATAGTGATAAAATGTTCTTCTCCGATGGAACATTAAAGGGTCCGCGAATATCGGTGTGTATAATTTCAAGAAGCTGGATGCTTCTTGTGGCACCTTTCTTACTATGTCTGGTTTGCTTTGTTGACACCCAATTTTGTCCCGTCTTTTCCAATTTATTTACAATTTTAAATATTTTTTAACACCTCAAACAATTTTAATCTATATACATACATGCGTATATATATATATATATATATATATATATATATATATTATTATTATTATTCACATTTTTTACTATCATTTGCATTTTTATCATAATCATAAGTTTTATCTGAAAATTCTATGTTATTTTATTCTCGCAAAATTGCATCGCATTTCCATTTTTTATTAAGCATTAAACATTTCGCAAATATTATATTTTTATTATTATCACATCGTTATGTTATTTTAAATAATTCACATCTTTTACAAAACAAAAATAATATTTTTAATGTTAAACCCCTTTTATATATTTTTTTTAACCTAAAACAATTTCTAACCCATTTTATTTTTCCAACCCAAAACAATTCCCCTAACCAAACCAAAGCCCAACCCTTTCCTTTTGGCCAAACCCAATTCAACTCCCCTTTTACCAACCCCAACCATCCACTAAATCTCTAACCCAAACAAATATCAACCACGAAATTCCTTGCAAAGCCCAACACCCCTTATTCCCTAAACCACATCACCCAGAAACCCAACCGAAGCCCAACACCCGACCCAGGCCCAACCGGCCGACCCACAAACCTTTCCCCTTTTATTTCTCCCAAAACCAAACACCCCCTAAACAAAAACAAAACTCAAAACCCTAACACCCCTAACCTTCAAATCGACACCTCACCGCCCCCTACATCGCCGCACCCCTACCCCCATCACTTCACCACTGCCACCACCCTACCCTAACACCGCCGAACCCATCCCCTCACCAACACACCCCCAAAAATCCGCAACACATGCCCCAATAAATCGCCCAAAAAATCAAATTTTGTCCCCTTTATTTTGAAATTCAAATTCATTTTTAGGGGGGGGGGGTATGAGGGGGGTTGAACGTTGAGGTTGATACCTATAAAACCCCCCTTTTTTGCATCTGTTGGGAGGGTTCTTTTTCGAATAAAAAGGGGTTCTTTTGGGGAGTTTTTAATTCGATTTTTGAGTTCTAAATTTAGATTCAAATCTTCGGTCGTATTGTATTTTTATTGGTGTTGTTCTTCACTAAAAAATCTGAAATTTTCTTAAGAACATTTCTTTCTTTTGCATGTGTTCTTCACCTTAAGGGTCCAAAATTATTGGGTTTTAGGTGTTAAAGAATCTGAATTTTTGCTATTTTCCCACTGTTTTCGGGTCACTTCCGGGTCGGGTCAAACATTAGAAACAGACTTACAAAAGCAGCATCCTAAAATCAGAAAATCAGCATCCAAAATCAGAATTCCAACATCGCAAAATCAGAATTCCAAAAAAACGTCTCCGAGCGGATTCGACAATTCGAAACACGCCTCGGATTCATTTGCCAGGTCGATAAAACAAATTCCTCTCGATTGTATTTTACGTATTGTTGTGTGTTTTGTTGTTGATTATGTGATAAGATAGTCATTTTTCATTAATCGTTAAGTTTGTTAGCTTGTTTAATTGGCTTATTAATGTTCGAAATGCTTTGCTTGTATTAGATTTATACTTAATATGATAAAGCTTTGTGTGTGTGTGTTGATTTCTAGACATTGTGTGATCATGTTGGACTCAAATGTTGAAGTATGTTTGTCTTCTTTGTTAAGATGGGCTTGACTAGTTAGATGGGGAATTTGTTCTTCATAACCCCTTTATGCAGCATGTTACTATGTTTTAATTGATATTCTTTAGTAAGATGAGTTTTCGTGACTCCCCCCAATGATAATTCTTGTATTCTTTTATTCATGATTTACGGTGCTCAGGATACATCATGAATCTGGTTGGTCCTTGACTATTCATAGGGGATTGATCACTGTCATTGTCTTATTACATTAGCCTAACTTGGACTGGTCATGACAATTGTTAAATGTCTTTACATTTTATTTGTCATATTTGTTAAAATATTCTCTTCTAGATATTCATTATTTGCGTTGTTTGTTTCTTGACATGACATGAGGAAAATACAAACCTCAAATGATATTTGTGCATTTTGGGATAATCATTGCTAAGCCCGGAGAAATTGATTGGAGCTGCCACTGGTGGGAGCTACGATTTCATGAAGTTAGTTATTGCTACATCTTGATTACTATTATGGGTCGTTCATGCATCGCTTCTTCATTATATGCAAATGGTCAGCTTTCAGCCGGAGAAAATGCCACACTTTGTGATAGATATACCTTTCTCTTTGCTATTTCTCGTCACTTTCTTTGTTATATGTTCTTTGCACATTGCCCAGATTTGTTTGAACTATTTCTTGTGATTTTTCGCCAAACTCTTGTTGGTTTCTTATGGTCCAAACTATTACTTTAAGACTTGTTTGAGGAAACATAACATTTCTGGAAAGTCTCTTGATTGAGCAGGAATACTACATTTAGGCGATGAAATTGAATACAGTAGCCGTCCTTCGGAAAAAATGCCTTTCGGTTTCAATTTTCTTGTTTTTAGTATTATTTTCTGAATTTGAACAAATGCTACACTTAGGCCAATGAAATTGAATTGAGGCCCGCGTCTTTTGAGCGTTGATTTTCTGTTTGATTTCTTTGTCTCGATATTATTTCTGATTTGAACAATACTACACTTAGGCCAATAAAATTGAATTCGAGGCCGCGTCTTTTTCGTTTCTCTGTTTCAGCACTGATTCTCTGTTTCAGTTTTGTTGTTTGATATTTCTTGATTACCTGTCTCAGTATTGTTTCTTGTTTTCAAACTAAAAAGCGCATTTAGCGATGAAATTGAAATTTCGCGCTCAGTTCTCGGGCATTGCTTTTCTGTTTCAGCTTACTGTTTTGGCATTTAAGCGTCCGTGCAACAGATATCTTCTTGTTTCTTATTTGAACAAATACGCGATACGTTCGGGCACCGTTTTCTATTCCAGGTTTCTTTGCTCGTTTTGATTATTGTTTCTTGTTTTTAAACTAAACATCGCGTCTTTTCTGAAATTGCCTCTCTGTTTACATTTCACCTCTTCTTTCGCATCACTTCTTGTTTAATTTTAATTTTCTTTGATTACACGGTACTGGCCGATGAAAAATATCCGTCGGATTTTGAGGCATCCACACAGAAGACGAAATATAACTTACAGGCAAGGATGAGGCTTAAACCTTTTTATTTCATTGAGGGATCAACATGTTTTAGTAGCGAGGCGACTAAAATAACCAACAAGTTATATGTTAATGACCCGCAGCGTGATTATAATGATCCTGTTCTTTTCATCCGAGAGACCAGAACATGTTTAGTAAGGCGAGCAATCAAAATAATCACCGAGTCACACGTTTTGCAGCCACGTGATTGGAATGATCTTTTCAAAATTTAGTCTAGGCCCTCAGTGACCAACGCTCCTGTTTTGGATCTACGGATCCGAGAGTTATTGTATTTAACTTTGTTTCTAACTTCGTTCTTGGCGACTTAGAATAAAGTAAATAAAGGCATATATTCCTCAGGGTTTATTTATTTTGTTTACTTTCTTTAATTCGGCTTTTATCCGGCTCTGTATTGTAATATTATTTATCGCACTTATGTAACTATTGAAATGCTTAGAATAGGCAAACTTAGAATTAATTCATAGGGTAGTTTAAAATTTGAAACTCGTCGCTAGCTTTATTTGTAGGTTCGGTTAATTCAAACTTAGAAACCCTCCGCTAGTTATTTATTTTAGGCTCGTCACGCGTATTCAAGATTTTCAAAACAACTTTTGTCATCTTTTATTTGCTTTATTAATCATACCGAATAAGTTTATCTTTTGTCAATTTACAATTCAATGATTCCCAAAATTTTACTTCTTTGGCATTATAAATAATTTATTATTACAAATGCATATTTTTTCAAACTTTACATGTATCTCTTTTTAAAATGTATCATTTACTAATTATTTGCAAACATCTTTAAATCTATTATACTTGTAAAACATGCATTTTCCTAGTAATAATTAATCTGAGTTTGACCGGATAACCGCAAGTTAGCGGATCTTAAAGGATGCCTAACCCCTTCCCTTTAGGATAATAAAGAACCCTTACCTAGAATCTCGTTAGTTTCGCAGACCATTAAAATCGGAGTTTACATTGCAGCATTTATTTAATATTTAGGTGTCCTAATTCACCATAAATAATTAGGTGGCGACTCCTTAATTCGATACCCAGGAATCACCGGATATGTTGTGCTCCGCTTAGACTCGAGCAGGTCAAAAAACGGGCGCGACATGCTTTCCCTTAATGCAATCTAAACATATATTAAGATCAGTAAAATCTAGATTCTAGAGAATCTCATTCTTTACTAATATTTCTAACATTTCTTTGGATATATGACCCAAACGTCTATGCCACAATTAAGCAGAAATTTCATCCAGTGAACTACGTTTAATTCCAACATTTTGATGAATAGCAAGAAGGAATTCAGAAAAAACATTATCAAGTTTTAATTTATATAAACCATCAATAAGAACACCAGAATCATAAAAGAAAACATTCTTATTATTGAGTTGTGGAGCCTAATTCACTGCCGACACTATGAAGACCCTACGCAGCCTATATAAGTGTTGAGTTTTAGGCTTGTATTATATTCGCTATAGTTTTCGCTATATATAGACTAGGGCGACATTTTTCTTTCTTAGAGGCCGAGCAAGAGAGAAAGAGAGAATTGTAAACTCAAACTCTCTATTTGATTATAGTAAAATCTGCAGCGGCAAAATGGACGTAGCTCTCGCATTGAGGGTGAACCACTATAAATCTATGTGTGTTATTTGTTATTTGCTTATTTACTGTTTTCTGATTAGGTAGGATTTGTGAATCAAATCCTAACATTTATATAAATTGAAACATCCATGTCCAAACTTAAAATCAAATCCAGAAACATCAAGTCTTGAAAGAGAAATTAAATTCCTAGAAACTGAAGGAACATAACGAGTCTGTAATAAATCAAGGTGATGTCTAGTCTCCAAGATCAAATGGTAAGTCCATATTCCTTTAATACGATTTCCCATGAACAAAAAATCCTTATTTGGATTTGTAGTTTGGATCGTAAGAAATCCCTCAAACATTGTGGATACATGAGTAGTTGCACCAAAATCAAGCCACCAAGTATTATCAGGAACTTTTACTAAATTTGATGCGAAACATACAAAAACACTAAAACCATCTTTCTTTTCGAACCAAGCTTTACGTTTTTGGAAATCTTTCTGATAGTGTCCTTCCTTTCTACAGAAATGACACAAATCTGTGTTGAGTTCCTTATGAGCATCCTGTTGAACTTTAGCAGGTGCTATCTTCTTCTTGAACGTGTTGGCCTTCACTTTATGTCTTACTAGCTCCTTGGTCCATGAGGTTAATAGAATGACTTTCTTGTTTCTTAAGTCTTGACTCCTCCTGAGTAAGCATACTGGACAATTCATTAACATGCAACTTTTCCTTAATAGTGTTATAGTTAATTTGAAATGGTCTACACTCAGGAGGTAATGAGTTCAGAATAAACTGAACCAAGAAGGTGTCATCCATTTTCATCTCCAAGGTCCGGAGTCTTGCTGCAATGTTAGTCATCTCGATGATATGATTTTGCATACTACGCGACCCATCAAACTTCATGGTCATGAGTTCAGCCATTAATGTACCAGCGAGAGACTTATCAGCAGAATGAAAATGTTCTTTCACAAACTTTAGGTATTCCCTGACACTTTCTGTCTGTGGAATAGTACTCCTCATGTTGTTGGCAATAGTCCTTCGCATAAACATAAGGCTCAATCTGTTAGAGCGTTACCATGCTTTATGAAAAGACTTCTCATCCACACTGCTCATATTAGTAATGGCAATAAGTTTATCTTTTAGAAGAGATAAGTCAAGATCCATCACACCAAAGTGGAACTGGACTTGTTCATGCCTCATAGAGAAGTTCAATCTGTTGAACACAATAACAGATGAAGCAAACGAATGAAGAGGAATAGATGCAAAATAGATATACAATAATATGGATTCAGCAAACAATAAAAGTATATCGTAATTCTCTTTTGGGTCATACTACGACATACTATCACAGTTTAAATGTCATTTTCAACTTTAATAGGCAATTAAATATTTTCAATCAAACATATATGACATCTTTGGATATACAATATATATTTGACTAAAGAACATTAATTTACCTCATTATGTTCACTATTCATAGAATAATTGACTCACCTTTGGGTAAATTTTTAAGTTCTAGCAATAGTGAAAGTCAATTTATCCATTTATTTTTAAAAAATAGGCATTTCATTAGTTTCATGGATAAACGATAATTTTTATGTATGCATATTTTTCTTAAACATATTATTTTGACCACTTTGAGGACTAACAAACTATATGAATATAAATGCACACATAAAATAAATATCATAAAATTTTATGCATGTGAATATTTTAAATATTCTAATTTGACTACTTTAGTAACTAACAAACTATAGAAACATAAAATATGCATCAAGTGATCACAAATACTATGTGTGTAAACGTTAAATATTTTAGCTTGGTCACTTTGATGACTATATATCACTAAGCACACATATATTGTTTATTATTTAGCATAAGGACCACTTTAATTTATTGCACAATATAAAACAAACGTACTTATTACATCATGTGAAACTAAAGTGTAGTTTCAGATTTTGTGCAAAGTAAACATTACTAATAGGGCTTCATTAACTTAATAGTTTAAGCACTTTAAGTAGTCCAACATAAATTTACTTTACTGATAATTAAATAATTCAACAGTATCCAAGCATAAAAATGAGACCAAATTTGATTGGAAAAAAAATTCAGCTTTCATGAATCATATGAAATCAAACTTATAAAAGAACACCCAATAAATGTCACAATACTATGCAGTGACGGGTTTTTGGGATAGTTTGTCCCCACACGTATTCGTACCCATAACAAAAACTGTATTTCCTTAAGATCTTTATTAGCCAATTATTAACAGGCATACAACACTTTATACTAGAAAATTTTAGGGCTAGATAGAGCCTAAGGTAAACATTATCAAAAGAAATAAGAGAACGTAGAAAATCTCTTTCATCAGTGAATCATTATAGGTGCTGCCGTCGAGCTTTATTCGTCAAATCAGATGCGGAAGCATTACAATTTTTAACCGTGACTTTAAAGCAATTCAATAATCCCATTAGAATAATTATTCATGCATCACTATATAGGTTGTCTTATGCGAAGATTATCAGTTCAAATATCCCGGCTCGGATGCCACATGTAAGCTTTAACTTACTTGAACCGAGTTACGACCAAATAGAGCGTGGAATCAACGAGTTCAATCAAACAAGGTGATCTTGAACATGATAATCTTACGGAGAGACGTTACAGAAAACATACCTGATGAGGAAGATATTATCGCAGAGATGAGGGAAAGCGTTAGTTGAAATTGGTTTCTACCTCCTTGCTCTAGTCTTACGTCACTACAGTCGTCATCGATGGAAAATGTGTAGAGAATATGTGATAACCCTAATGGGTGGAGGGAGGACCAATTTATAGAAATTGTGACTTAATACGGTACTCGTCCATAAAGTAATCCATCTAACGGATGAAATTTATTCTTCATTAAATATTAGTTATAGACTTTATATTAATTGGGCCAGTACATTACAATTAATAAAATGCTAACAGTATCATCAAACAAATAAATAAAAGTACAAAAAGCCTTGAAAGAGATTAAGCAAAGAGAACATTCTAATAGCTTCACTGACTAAGTTAACCTACAAAACTCTTACAATTCCTCCTATTTACAATGACTACCAAAATCTTTCTGCTACCTTACTAAAAATAAAAGCCTCTTCTTCAACACCTACTGAACTCTCTAAGGAAATTTAATCAGGCAAAATCCAAAAGATAGAAATGCAACAAAGCACAACAATAGCTAGTACTCCATAATAAACATACACTAGAGGAAATGAAACTGAATTTCCAGTGGCGACTTGTGCATTTTTGGCATGATGGGTCAATTGGAAGGGACATGATAATATTTTCCTCTACACATACACCTGTAGACAATAGGGCAAGACTCTGTGGAGCATACAAAGCTCACCATCACTCTCTTGCAAGGAAAACAAGGTCCACAAGCATGGGAACAATCTGGTAAACTTGATCCTGTTGGATACAGCTCCATTCCTAACATATCTCCTTTTTTTTCTTCCTGCAAATCAATTTTTAATTTTACCAACTGTTAGCAGGGGAAAAGAAAAAAATATGACAAAATTAAATGGCTTCAAAATTGGGAGACAAATTAAGTTACCTTAAGGGGAACATGGTTTTGATTGTCCTTGTTTATTCCTTTCCCATGGTAGGTAACTGAAATTTAATAAGGAGACAACATTTAATAACTGAGGACATGCAATAACAACAGGGTATAACTAGCTATAGTACTAAAAGTACCTTAGTATTGTTATGCCCTGGTATACCACCCCACCCGGACCCCCTCCCCCCTGCGCTCACCCACCCTCGACTACCCCCACCATATAGTGTTTGCATTGTTATTTTAAATGCTTGAAAACCACTTAAAATTCTTCATATCACCCATATTTATGTTAAATTGTGCCGGTTGAAAAATAAATACACAAGTTGAATACTCCTAGTTCATTTTGCAAACGGGTGACTATATGTTTTTTCATTCAAATTAAGGGATGTGGGCCCGGGAATTTCTTTTTTCTTATATTCTAATTTCCAACAATAGTACAGGAGAAGAAAACTCCCGCGTCAGAATTCAGAAATGTTACTCCGTCTCAATTTATGTGTCTTAATTCAATTGGACACATAATTTAAGCAATAAACAGGAGTAGTAGTATATATTGTGAAAACGTCCTCTCTAATCTTAAGATGTGCATCAAAAGCACTAGCGTGGAAGGGGTCATTGCTCTTCTAACAAAGACATCTTTTAGTAGGGGTGTCATTATAACATTTCACAAAAAAGTGTAATACACTAGTATTTTAAAAAAAAAATGTGTATACTAGCCTAAAATATGTGTAAATATATACTAGCCCAACAGGTACCGCTTGAAAATAATATAATGTAATATCAATTTAAGACAATTAAGTAAAATCTTAAAACTACTACAGTTCCAGGCCAAAAAATTACTTGCAAGTCCAATTTGTAAAGAATGGATCTTGGACTAACTCAACCCCAAAAGCTAGCTTGTGAGGTAGGATTGTCCAAGTCCATATAAGGAGTCTATGTTCTCATTCCATATCCGATGTGGAACTCTTAACGCTCCCCCGCACGCCCATATCTTGTTAACTGGAGCGTGGATAATATAATTTGGGGACCCAACATCGGTGAACAAAGAATTGGAATGAGTCTGACTCTGATACTATGTAAAGAATGGATCTTGGGTCTAACTCAACTCCAAAAGCTAGTTTGTGATGAGAGGATTGTCCAAGTCCATATAAGGAGTATATGTTACAATTATGGAACTCTTAACACAATTGTGACAACAACCTGACATGGCAACTAAAATAGGACAAAACATATAGTGGACACTTACAATGATATGGGCGTAGGCTTTGGCTAGAGACAACCAGCAGCATTAGAACAAGAGTAACTATGGACAGACTCAAAATTCCAAATGGTGTGGTATTCACCATTTTCTTTGTGTTTGCCTGTTGTCTTGATTTTTCAGGACCAACCAACTTGAGATTCTTGAAAATTGGTGCAAGAAATATATAGTAACTAAAAATAGTTGGAAGATATGAGGAGAAAAATTGGGACCAACATGTCTCAAATAAATATACTCCTAAGGGAAGATTGAATTTTGAAATGAAGAGGTGATTTTAATTAATGTAGGATATTGTACACCTGATGAACTTCACATGATACACGTCCACCTTTTCAAACATTCACAGGTTTTCTTGACTTCTTTAAATTAAATCTCACAGGTATATAGAAAAATCCAAATATTTTTCTCCTCCCCCATGCCCCAAATTAAAGACCCCTGGTAAAAATAAAAGAGAGAGAGGAAATTCTAAAAAAAAATATATTTAAGTTATATACATTAGTATAAAAGAACTTTTATGTATATATTGTGTTAAGAGTCCCACAACGGATATGAAATGGAAACATGGACTGCCTATATGGACTTGGACAATCCTCGCCCTATAAGCTAGCTCTGATACTATGTAAGAATGGATCTTGGGCCTAACTCAACCTCAAAAGCTACCTTGTAGGGTGAGGATTGCTCAAGTCCATATAAGGAGTCCATGTCCACATTCCATATTCGATGTGAGACTCTTAGCACTCCCCCGCACGCCCAGACCTCGTTAACTGGAGCGTGAATAATATAATTTGGGGGCCCAACATCGGTGAACAAATAATTGGAATAAGTCTGACTCTGATACCATGTAAATAATGGATTTTGGGAATTCTTTACATGGTATTAGAGTCAGACTCATTCCAATTCTTTGTTCACCGATGTTGGGCCCCCAAATTATATTATTCACTCTCCAGTTAACGAGGTCTAGACGTGCGTGGGAGCGTTAAGAGTCCATATCGGAAATGGAACGGGAGCATGGACTCCTTATATGGACTTGGACAAATCTCACTCTACAAGCTAGTTTTTTGGGTTGAGTTAGGCCCAAGATCCATTTTTTACCTATTGTGTATGAAATCATCTAAAATTAATTATAGATAATCATCCTAAGAAATTAGGATAAGCAATTTGAAAAATTAAGATAAATCACTTACTATTATATATAGTAGGTTGAATTTCGCACATAGTATACAATATTTACATTATATATCTCCGAGTATAAGTTAAATCCCATGAAAAAAAAAGTTCCATTTGGCTTTGATAGATTCCTACGAGAGAAAAATGTAACCCCACGTAACTAGGGTGGATCTGCCACCTTAGTTTCATGTGTCTCGATTTATAACTTTAATTTATACAAATTGGTCATTTTTGTCTAATTAAAGACTTTAAATTCAAATGTTGAATTTTGCTCTTCAACTATCGTAAAAGATGTATAAAATATTGCTTCGAAATATAAAGTTTATCACAGAGTCCAAGATTTCAAAGTCCAACAATTATATTCGATACTTGACATTTGAATTTATTGGTAGAATTGTTTCCCCATACTAGATACAGCTTGTTACTAAACTAGGTTGAACTAGCTAGCTGTTTTTCTAATTAAAAAAAAAACTCTATTTTCGGATCAGCCGATTGTGATTTTTATATTTATTTTTTAAAATGTAAAGTATCCCTTCAAAGAAAAAGGACAAGAAAATGCCAGTATTGAAACATCTAAGACAAATTAACATGATTACACGAGGGACAATATGCATTCATTTTACTGGTTTAGTAGAACACGTACATATGTGTGATACAGTTGGCTTGACAGAAGAATCAGAGTATATAATTAAGAAGCGTACCATGTTGCTGTAGAATTATGTCGTGAAAGAAATAATTTATTAATTATTTTTATTAATTAAAAGATATATATATAAGTTATATATTTTTATAATAGAAGAATTATATTCATATTCTACTTTTAAAATCTTATTCTATCATAATTCTAACTATACAATTATGGTAAGTGTACAAGACTAATTAAGATAATCTTTACACTACAATATATCAACAATATACATACCAAATATACATCATCCGTGATGGGCCAACCCGTGATGGGCTTGCTGCCTTTCCGTGTTGGGCTTGCTGCCTTAAGCACCCGTGATATACACTTATGTATATCAAGTATATATCACGGGTATATTACCTTGTTTAACAGCCAGGGACACCTTATTTAAAAGTTTTTTTGTTAGACAGTTTGATACTTTTATGGATTTAATTTGTTTTACATTGATAGACGACAGTATAAAGAATTGCTATAGTATATAGAATTACAATCAGTGTATTTTAACATGTTTTAGTATATTTTATATTGTCAATTCAATTTATCATGCTTGAGTGGTTACTTATACTTATTTTTTACATAACATAATAGTGTAAAAAATTAAATTATATCATTTATACATTATTTAGGTTTGGATTACATACCCCATCATACGTTGGTCGATTTATTATATATGGCATCACTTTATCTAAAAAATAATTAAATTGCTAAAGATGTAATACTTCTATTTGTATATTTTAAGTATGGAATACTAAAGTAATTTGCTAGAGGACACAAAAAGTTCAAGTGGGGTAGAGATATAAGAATGGAAGAGAAGATAGCATTTGGCAAAGTAAAGAGGAGAGAAATAATGAAGAAGTCTATTGAAGATGGGCTCTGCTAAAACGTGAAGTTCTGAACATTGGAATAAATGAAGTTTCAACATTAACGTTATGCTACTTTGGAATTAATTTCCTTCCATGATCATGCATGCCTTTAATGTATATTTTCCCTCCTCCCATGTTTCATGTCTTATTAATTAACTCTACCTGCACGAATACATTACATGCATGCTCTACCATAAATCTATTTTCATCTTATTTGAATTACGTAATTAGTAGGAGTACAAAAATTCCTTGATGAATGAGTATTCAATTTATAAGCTCTTTGATATTATTAGTGAATATTATTTAAATATTCATCATATTTTTTGTAATTATTAGTGATGTATAATTATGGTAGAAATAGGTTCCCTATTGTATTAGGATTCTACATTGTACACACTATATATATTTGTATTAATGAGAAAAACTCTCCAAGGGGAGATTAATACAATCTTACATGGTATCAGGAGCCTAAACCTAAATCCTATATTTCTTCTCTCATCGCCGTCGCAAAAAGAAACCCCCCTCCCACTTCTCGGATTTTTCAGCCGGCGTCTCTCCCTTCCGATTTTTTTTTTTTCATTCCCTCACACACATTCATCCACTATAATGACTCCTCCCACATCTCCCACAGTGGCTTCAACCTCGTCAGTCGTCATCCCCGCCTCACCCACGTCATCCTTGTCACCCTCTGTTCATCCAGCCCTCACCGTCACCAACATTAAGAACTTCATTCCAGTGATTCTTGGCCAAGAAGACGTCCAATACTCGTCGTGGGTTGAACTTTTCCGTATCCATACATGTGTCTATAACGTGCTTGATCACATTGACGACTCCCTCCCTCGTCCTACTGAGGTTGATGACCCAACATGACGCCGTCTTGACGCCATTGTCAAACAGTGGATATATGACACCATCTCAAAGGACTTGCTCCTTACGATAATGAAAATCGGTGCCTCTGCTCATGAATTATGGATTCAGTTAGAGGAGATTTTTCAGGACAACAAACACATTGATGTTGTTTATTTGGAAGAACAATTTAATAATACACGTCTTGAAATTTTTTCTAACATGTCAGAATATTGTAAGCAGTTGAAGCTAGTTGCGAACCAATTGTCCAACGTGGGAACGCCTGTTTTCGAAACAAAGATGGTTCTCCAATTAGTTGCTGGTCTACCTAAGGGTGAATATGACACTCTCGCCACAATAATACAACAGGCGGACCCACTACCCAG
The DNA here is from genome assembly GCA_029783415.1 of Anisodus acutangulus. Classification (NCBI taxonomy): domain Eukaryota; kingdom Viridiplantae; phylum Streptophyta; class Magnoliopsida; order Solanales; family Solanaceae; genus Anisodus; species Anisodus acutangulus. The sequence continues at coordinate 9,145,889 of CM056509.1, forward strand.
CATCAACAAAGCCCGTTCACAATTATTGTTGGAAGAAACCCGACGTGCCAAGCAGGATGAACACAATCAAAAGGCGTTAATAATTGAAACTCCCACACAAGACACTACTATCGCCGGCCAGTCTCTACCGCCGGAAAACCACCAACCGTGGAACAACCGTGGCTGCGGCAGCGCAAAGGGGGCCGCCAACAGCCTGCACCAACCCAACAGTTTCCGTGGCCTGACCCAACTCCCTGGTCCAATTCAGGAAATTGGGCCTCAGCCTACGGCCCATATCCAGTAGCAGGAGCACATCACCCGTAGACCTGGCAATACGACATTCTAGGCTAGGGACCAAGCCCATGCCAGCCAACACCAATTGCCCAACATGCCCATCTATCCGCAGCCCATCCAGCGCAACAGAGTTACGGTTTGGCCCAAACCAATTGGGCCAGGCCTTCAACACTTTCAACTTGCAGCAGCCCAATGAGAATTGGTACATGGACACGGGTGTCACATCTCACCTCACCCGCTCCTCCGGTAATCTCTCCCAACTGCTTCATTTAAAGTATCCTCAATATATTACGGTTGGTAATGATCAACACATTCCAGTTAACGACTATGGTGCCATCTATACACAACCACCTGACCCGCCTTTCTCCCTAAAGAACGTCCTGTATGCCCCCAATATCATAAAAAAATTAATCTCTATTAGGAAATTTACTTGTAACCATTTTGTGTCTGTTGATTTTGATCCATTTGGTTTTACTGTGAATGATTTACGTACGGGGACACCTCTTACGAGATGCAATAACACCGAGGACCTCTATCTTTTCCCATCCTCTTCCGCTACCAGTACCCGTTCACACACCTTTTTCGCTGCTATCTCTCCGTCAACTTGGCACAATAGGCATGGACACACATGAGCTCATGTTTTTAATTTTCTTATAAGCAATAATTCTATTCATTGTAATAATGGAAAACTTGTCCAAAATTGTGTTTCTTGTCATTTAGACAAACATGTTTGCCTTCCTTTTAAGTCGTCTCTTAGTGTTACGTTTGCTCATTTTGATATTGTTCATGTTGATTTATGGACATCTCTTATTACTAGCTCACCGGGTTATAAATATTATCTAGTCTTATTAGATGATTACTCCCACTTTATCTGGATTTACCCATTAAATTTCAAGTAAGAAGTTTTTGTCAAGTTTCTTGAGTTTCGCAATTTAATCAAAACCCAATTTGAAAAAACCGTCAAATCTTTCCAGTGTGATAATGGTCGTGAATTTAATAATTCCACGTTTCACAAAATTTGCAAAATAATGGCATAGTTTTTCGGTTTTCGTGTCCTCACACCTCCCCTCAAAATGGCAAAGCAGAACGAATCATTCGCACTATAAATAACATGGTACACACTCTCCTGTTTCATGCATCTCTTTCTCCGGTCTTTTGGGTCTATGCAGTCAAAATGGTAGAATACGTCCTTAATATTTTACCTACTAGTACTCTTCATAACATGACCCCAACCGAATTTTATACCGTCAGATCCCCTCCTATGATCACCTTGGATCTTCGACTGTCTATGCTACCGAAATCTTGCATCCACTTTCCCTCACAAATTAGCACCTCGAACCACTCTGTGTGTCTTCGTAGGTTTCCCGTCTAATCATAGGGGCTATATGTGTTATGACTTGTCCACTCGTCAAATCCATGTCTCTTGTCACGTCACGTTTGACGAAACAACTTTCCCTTTTGTCAACATCCAAAAGTTTTGAAACACAGACTATACCTTTCTAGACGAGTCCGACACCTCCCCCGTCATACCCATCGAACTCTGTCGTACCATGACCACACTGCCACCCATCACTGCCACTACCGGCAGTCTGCCAGTCCAGTCGCGGTCATCGATGATTGCCACTGTTCCCACCTGCAACTGGCCTGCTATTTCACCGATCTGTCCAGTCGACACATCCACCACTCATCGGCAACCCATACCGACGACCCCAGTGTCACCATCACCAACCACCGTCATTCTAGTCCACTAGACTACTCCCTTCACTGTTCCGGTCCCCCCAACCTAGCACCGTACCATTACCCCGACTCCAATCGCCCAATCTTCAGCCAGTCACACACTACCCAACCATTCCCCGTCGCCGTATCCCGCATCCCGTAACCCCAACCCACTCGATTGGACCAGATCCTCGACCCCACCCTGCCTATCTCCGTCACCCGATGCCGCCTGTACCTTATCACCATCCGTCGACCACCCACACCACTTACCCGATACAATCACTACCTCTCCTACGCCTGACCCGTAATAATTACAAAAGTATGGTGAATATTTAAATGATATTCACTAATATAGATAATTATAAGAAGAAACAAATAGTACAAAACAAGCACTTATGCTGATTTAACTAGAAAAAAAGTACTCAGTGCACTCAGTTCAGGTTTGAATCGATAAAACTCATTGTCATTTCGAAGTATTTGTTTATAAAGCTCATAAGAGTTCCGTATACTATAGGGATATTGATACTTGGGACTAGAGGAGTCAAAACAGGCTGGTCCAATTCAACCCATTCCAATTAAAAGGGATGGATTTGGCTATCCCTTTTTACTGAAAGGCCTCTAAAATGGCAACCCAACACAGCCTTATGCGGGCTGCAGGTTAGGACGAGCCAACCCTTTAAAATAATTTTCTTCTGAAATAACATCTCTTAAGTGACTTTTTGAACAATCTGAACACGAAGTTTTTTGCGGGCTAAAATAGAATTTTCTACCACATCATTCTCTCACGAACTCACATTACATAAACACATAAATTCAAAAGAACAAACATAAATTACTATCTTTATTCACTATTTCAAGTCACATCCAAAAGAAATTAAATATAATATAATTTTTGAGATTAAAAAGTACTCCCTCCGTTCCAATTTGTATAACACTTTTTTCTTTTTAACCAGTCCAAAAAAGAATGACATCTTTATATATTTAGTAGCAATTCAACACTAAATATACCACTATTACCATAGTGGTCATTTAGTATGATGGATAAACAAAAATAATCCCAGGATAAAATTTTAGTACCTTCTTATCCCATATTTGGTTGAAATAAAATTTCGAGATAACTAATCTCGGGATTAGTTATCACGAAATTGTAGTGTTATTTTATCCTACATTGAGGATGGAATAACTAATCCCCAGATAACTAATTTCGAAATTAGTTATTCCGGGATAAGTTGTTCCCCATCTAAACGAGCCCTTAATGAAATAATTTCTAGCCACATAAATTTATATGGGTTGTTTTAGACTACAAATTTAAAAAATCTTCCTTTATTTCTTAAACTTTGTGCCAGAAGAGACTAGAGAGTATAACTTTAGTTTCTAATGTATTGATCAATAATTAGTACTTTCTTTTTGCCTTCATTAATTTTTATCTTTTTATTTAATTTACTTATAATTTTTTAAAAATCAAATAATTTATTTATTTTTCTAGCCTCAAGGGCTGCCCTTGAGGCCGGCGGGCCAGTAGAGGCTATGCTTTTGAGCCTCATATCTAAAAAAAGCCAGAAAAATCATGGCCCAACCCTACTTAAAAAAGGGTTGGGTTGGATTGGCCTCGCGGGCCAGGCCGATTTTAACAGCTCTATTTGGGACGCACTTGTTTTTTATTGGTATATTTTGTCTTTAGAATTTGATTGTTCTATTCTGTAAGTTTAGGCTTTCCCCGTGTCCTATTCCAGGCTCTAAGAAAATTATGTGTTAATATCACTTGAAAGTACAAATTCTCTCGGATTAAAATTGAGAAAATGACATAGGCTACCTACTTAAGATTTTTAATTACAAACTATAACGATACTTTTCCTTATTTACAAAACATAACAAAAAATTTACAAAGATATAATAGATCTTCATTCTCATATTTAAAAAAAAAAAATTATAATTAATTTTTTATTTTTTTAAAAAATGTATTTTTTTAAAAAATAATTTTTTTTTTGTTTTTTTTGCTCAAAGCTTGAAAAATTCAGTCATTTTTTTTGTGTATAAAAATGTGTGATAAATGTATGAAATGTGTATATGTGAGTGAAATTTTTAATACAGTTTTCATACACAAATTTTGAGCGAACTTTTTAAGCCTTGAGCGAGATATACACATTTCATACACACAATTTTGAGTGATTTTTAAGCATTAAATATTGTATGAAAGTTGTATACAATGTTGTTGTAGTTGTATTAATTTTCCAGAAACCTAAAATGAACTTTATACACAAAAAATGTGAGCGGAATGCTAAGCCTTGAGCGAGATATACATATTTCATACCATTTTTCTACACAATTTTGAGCGAAATTATTAAGCCTTGAACCATATATACACATTTCATACACAAAATTCTGAGCGAACTTTTTAAGCTTTGCGAGATATACATATTTCATACACAATTTTGAGTGATGTTTTAACCTTGAGCGAAAAAAATAAATTTAAAAAAATAAAAAATATTTTTTAAAAGAAAGTTATTTTCTTTAAAAGCAAATTGAGCTGAAATTTCGTATATATTTTGTAAGAAATCTATTGCTATGATTTGTAAATTAAAAAGTTTCGTCATATTCTGTAAATACTTTTCTTATTGTGTATTTATATGTCATTCACCCATTAAAATTTGAATGATTACTCATTTTAGTTCGTAGCGAATATGTCACTAATTATCTTGTAGGTAACATACTTTTTTGTTAATATGTAGGTAATTTATCCCTAAATAAGATTAGCGATAATTTTCAAGGCAAAATATTGGCACAAAACAACCAAGTTTTAACTTTGGCATCTAATAGCACAAATTCAAAATTCCTTCTTAATTTTTTGGCATTGTATAGCATATTAATTAAACGTACAAATTAATAATTATCTCTCCTATTGAAAAAGATATCCTCCTTAAATCTCCCCATATTCTCTCACGTCTGTAACTAGGGATGTCAACGGGGCGGGTGACGGGGGCGGGGGCGGGGGGAAGTGTACCCCATACCCATACCCACCACCTAAAACCCGCCTCACCACCATGGCGGGTAGCACTTTTGATACCATACCCGCCCCACCACCCACCAAATCATCCCCATACCTGACCCAACTGGAGCAGGTGCGGGGCGGTATCCGCATTTACCCGCCCACTGGAGATGCTTGTAGTATTATTGGGCAGGAGGTGACAAGTGTTGTGCTGGAGTTCTTTGAGAATGGTAAATTACTAAAACAAGTAAATTCTACCATTATATCTCTGATCCCCAAAGTGGCAGCCCCCCAATATGTTAGGTAATATAGGTCCATATCTTGCTGCAATGTCCTAAATAAATGCATTTCTAAATTAATTTGCATGAGATTAAAGAACATCATTCCTCCTGTTGTGGGTGAGAATCAAGCAACTTTTGTAGCTGGAAGATCATTGATTCATAATGTCTTCATAATGTCATGATTTGTTTAGGTAGGGAGATCCCATGTCACCACTATTGTTTATGTTGGTGATGGGATATCTTTCTAGAACTTTACAAGAAATGAGTAAACTATCTGATTTTCAGTTCCATCCTATGTGTAAACTCTCAAAATTGACTCACCTTATCTTTGATGATGACTTGATGATTTTAGGCGATGCGAGTAGCGGGTGCGGTGCGGTACGGGTCTTATATGAAATTCAACCCCGCCCCATTACCCATGGCGGGTAGCACTTTTGATATCTATACCCGACCCAACTAGAGCGGGTGAGGGGCGGTATCCGCATTTACCCGCCCCACTGACATCCCTATCTGTAACCATATTTATCTCGGTATTATATTATATCATATTCTCTCACTTCTATAGTTCCAGTGCCGTTTTTCTCTCCTAAATATCATCCAACATTCTTTACGAATATAAGTTGTCTTTCATACATGTATATTAAAGTATATATCTATTATAAAACTTATATAACTGACTGTATATTCCTTATTTACAAAACTTAAGTATGATATACATGAGCTGATTTGTCCTTCAGAATGTGTATAGCTATATAAATTGTCCTTTAATTCGTACATGTTTATCAGAATGTATTTCTCTTATAAGACTTGTATCACTTTTGTATATCAGTTGTTTAATAGACATTTGAAAACAAAGAAGAATTTGAAGGATAAGCTTGAGAGCAATTTGTAGAGTGAACAGTTAAATTTAGTGTGATGGTGATGAAATTAGTCGAATAATATACAGCAACCATCCTATTATATTATGAGATGACATCAAAGTAATTGCATCTTTAATGTGGATTTTTCCTGATTAACAATTATTTTTGAGGAACTTCTCCGCGGAAAGATTATTTGGCCTTGGGTAAGCTAATACATACGAAAGCTAACCAATTTCAGCAGCAAGTCAGCAACTGCATACCCAATCATATGCAATTTTGTAGACATAAATGCATGAAGTTCAGTTATCCATATGAGTTCATATATGGCCTAAACTGTTGGATATGTAAAGCACGCACGAGAATAGTAAATAACTATTACAGTAATCGAAAGGATAAACAACAAAGATTACAACAACAAGTTGTCAATCTCTTGATCTTGAATTGGAACTTCAAATCTGGATCTTGTATTTAGAAATACATGAACATGAACTGCTACACTTGTGGCTTGTAGAACCGCTGAGAATCCGAACGGTTAGAGTCCTTCGAGATTCAAGTTCACACCTGAAACACTTAGCAACCAATTAGATAATCACAACACCACTGGCTGAGTCGAGAGATGACTCTCTGTCTTTAAGACAAGATTGCCCCGTATATAAGCTTTACGGTAGTGTGGACAATAGTCTCCCAAGATAAAACAACAAACTATCAAATGTGCAAACCCTACACAAATGATCCCAACGAAGAACACGAATAATAAAGATTGCTAAGAGAAGGATTGCTTATCAGAAAAATTGATCTCTTTGTGGTGTTGTTAACTTGTAAGTATGTTCATATGTTCATTTTTGTTCATCTTCATCTATAGAATTGAGCCAAAGGCCTCAATTTATAGGTGTGCAAGATGGCCTTTCAAATGCCCCATAATGACATTCAATTGCCATGTAATGGATGACATTTAACCCCAAGTAATGCAGCAATATAATGGTCCAAGTAATGACCATAATTGGGTGGATTCAATGCCATTGAAACCACTATCATCCACCTTTGCCTTAATTTTTTATATGAAATCCTCCTTTACCTTATCAAGATATGCTGACATGAGATCCTCGTATGATGCTTGAGGATTTCGGACTTTAATAGTTTTTTTCCAATTTGGAAAAGAAAGATGATTCATCTTCTTTAGTCCTTTTCTCCATATGATGGATATTTATAAGATTTTAACTAATGAAGATATATCATCTTCTAATTGCCATCCATAATGGCGAGTTTTGTCTTGTGGATCTTTATCTAATAATTTAGATCAGAACTTACAAAGGAATTTCCTTTTGAGACATATAATGCCTTGCTGATTCCTTCCTGCTTCTGGAATCCATTTCCATATCCAAGGAATTCTTGCATGCATGAAGAAAAATAATGAAGCAGATCCTTCGATATAATCAGAGGGATTTTCTGGGGTAACACATAGTGTTACTTGAACCCATTCTTTGTAGAAAGCCATATAAGGTTCCTGTAAGACCTGAATTTCAGGTCCAATGACACTCCACTACGGGAATATCGATACTGGAAGTAATATACCATTATGACTGCTTTTAAAAATCTCAGGATTAATTTTAATCCACCAGGAATGACTATGTTTTTTATTTTCATAGTAGAAAATATTAGTGAAAGCATTGATATAATCATAGTAATTAAGCACCATCTTAATGGTCGTTCGAGAAATTATAGATTCTTTTGATTTGAATGGGCTAATTTCCCACTCATAAGGAGATATAATCTTCTTAAGATAGAATTTTAAAAAATTTCTTTCTGCTCCAAGCTTATTATCCGGGAATGATGTAATCTCATCAGTGCTAGTCGCAATAAGGATATATTTATAATACATTCTGGTCTTTCCTTCTGGGAAAGGATTGTAGAAATTTTCTACATATCGATTAATTAGAATCCAAGGATCATTTAGATAATTTTTATCTTCATGATGTAGGTAGAGAATTGTTTCTTCATGATCATTGACTAAATATTGGTCTCTGTTTTCTTTCTCCAATTGTTGGAGTTTTTCGGCATATGAGCCTTGTTGTTGGTTACTAGAAGAGCCTTCTTTGCCCACGAGTATTACTCTTGGAATATTGGAAATATTATTTCCAGTGGAACTAGATTTGCCAGAGCCTCGTCCCGAGCCTCTGCCTCTTCCTCTGCCTCTACCCCTATTAGGAGTAGGTGGTGTCCATTCAGAATGCATCTTATCCCTGGAAATATTTACGAGTAAGAAAGTCAGGGAGTGAATTGTCCTCTCCTTAAATATATGGAATTTCAAAATCAAATGAGGCAAAATGTGTCTGCCATCTTGCAAACATTTGTTTGGACACATCAAGTTTAAAATCTTTCTGAAACATGAATTTGGCTGCATTTCAGTCTGTTCTTATTAAGAATTTTGTATTATAAAGATCATCCTGGAATTTCAGGACGCACTTAACTATAGCAAGAATTTCTTTAGCTATAGTAGCATAATTCTTTTGACTATTAGTCCATTTTCCTGAATGATACCGAACAAGATATTCTTGTTTGGTTTGGAGATTTATTTGTTTAAGTATCCCACCATAACTGATGTCTGAAGCATCAGTCTCAATAATCTTTCCCCAATTTGGGTTAGCAAGCATAAGGCATGGCAAAGCTTATACATTCTTCTTAATTTTTTGTACCGCTTATGTGTGGGCATTTGTCCACGAAGTGGCAGCTTTTTTCAACCTATCATATAAGATGGTTCAATCCACAGATAAATTCTTATAATAAGGAGAAATATAGCGTTCTATGTTAATAAGCATGCGGAACAGGAACGAGGAGTTCCCGGATTAGTTATTAATTATAAACCATTGAATAAGGTTTTAAAATGGATTAGATATCCAATTTCTAATAAAAATGATTTACTTGACATGTTATACCAGTCTAACATATTTTCAAAATTTGATTTAAAATCAGGTTTTTGGCAGATACAGGTTGATGAATCTGACAGGTATAAAACTGCCTTTACAGTCCCATTCGGACATTATGAATGGAATGTCATGCCTTTTGGGCTAAAGAATGCTCCATCAGAATTTCAGCATGTCATGAATGATATTTTTACTTCATATAGTAATTTTATCATTGTCTACATAGATGACATATTAGTCTTTTCGAAAAATATACAAGATCATATTAAGCATCTTGTAATTTTTAAGAAAATTACTATTTCAAATGGTTTGGTTATATCAAAACCCAAAATGAATATTTTCCAAAAAAAAGTTTGATTTCTTTGTCATAATATTGAACAGGGGAATTTTTTTCCTATTACTAGAAGTATAGAATTTGCTTCTAAATTTCCTAATGAAATTCTTAATAAAACTCGTCTAAACTATATTTCTCCTTATTATAAGAATTTATCTGTGGATTGAACCATCTTATATGATAGGTTGAAAAAAGCTGCCACTTCGTGGACAAATGCCCACACATAAGCGGTAAAAAAAAATTAAGAAGAATGTATAAGCTTTGCCATGCCTTATGCTTGCTAACCCAAATTGGGGAAAGATTATTGAGACTGATGCTTCAGACATCAGTTATGGTGGGATACTTAAACAAATAAATCTCTAAACCAAACAAGAATATCTTGTTCGGTATCATTCAGGAAAATGGACTAATAGTCAAAAGAATTATGCTACTATAGCTAAAGAAATTCTTGCTATAGTTAAGTGCGTCCTGAAATTCCAGGATGATCTTTATAATACAAAATTCTTAATAAGAACAGACTGAAATGCAGCCAAATTCATGTTTCAGAAAAATTTTAAACTTGATGTGTCCAAACAAATGTTTGCAAGATGGCAGGCACATTTTGCCTCATTTGATTTTGAAATTCAATATCTTTAAGGAGAGGACAATTCACTCCCCGACTTTCTTACTCGTAAATATTTTCAGGGATAAGATGCGTCCAGAATGGACACCATCTACTCATAATAGGGGTAGAGACAGAGTAAGAGGCAGATGTTCGGGACGAGGCTCTGGCAAATCTAGTTCCACTGGAAATAATATTTCCAATATTCCAAGAGTAATACTCGTGGACAAAGAAGGCTCTTCTAGTAGCCAACAACAAGGCTCATATGCCGGAAAACTCCAACAATCGGAGAAAGAAAACAAAGACCAATATTTAGTCAAGGGTCATGAAGAGACAATTCTCTACCTACATTATAAGATAAAAATTATCTAAATGATCCTTGGATTCTAATGAATCGATATGTAGAAAATTTCTACAATCCTTTCCCAGAAAGAAAGAACAGGATGTATTATGAATATATCTTTATTGCGAATAACACTGATGAGATCACATCATTCCCGGATAATAAGCCTGGAGCAGAAAGAAATTTTTCAAAATTCTATCTTAAGAAGATTATATCTCCTTATTAGTGGGGAATTAGCCCATTCAGATCAAAATAATTTATAATTCCTCGAACGACCATTAAAATGATATTTAATTACTATGATTATATCAATGCTTTCACTCTGATTTTCTACTATGAAAATCGAAAACATAGTCATTCCTGGTGGATTAAAATTAATCCTGAGATTTTTAAAAGCAGCCAGAATGGTTTATTACTTCCAGGATGGATATTCCCGTGGTGGAGTGTCATTGGACCTGAAATTCAGGTCTTACAGGAACCTTATATGGCTTTCTACAAAGAATGGGTTCAAGTAACACCATGTGTTACCCCAGAAAATCCCTCTGATTATATCGAAGGATCTGCTTTATTATTTTTCTTCATGCAGGCAGGAATCCCTTGGATATGGAAATGGATTCCAGAAGCAGGAAGGAATCAGCAAGTCATTATATGAATCAAAAGGAAATTTCTTTGTAAGTTCTGGTCTAAATTATTAGATAAAGATCCAGAAGACAAAACTCGCCATTATAGATGGCAATTAGAAGACGATATATCTTCACTAGTTAAAAGTCTTAAAAATATCCATCATATGGAGAAAAAGACTAAAGAAGATGAATCATCTTTCTTTTCCAAATTGAAAAAAAACTATTACAGTCCGAAATCCCCAAGCATCAGACGAGGATCTCATGTCAGTATATCTTGATAAGGTAAATGAGGATTTCATAAAAATATTTAAGGCAAAGGTGGATAATAGTCCCTATTCTGAGGCATCTACCGCATCCATGAAAGATGTCCCTAATGACAACCAATATGCTTGTCTAGAAGGTGAATCACAACCATTGGAGGATTATACTTGCCATCTAACAACAAAAGATTTGTTTGAAAGCCTAATAGAGGCAATCCAACAAAAACACAAATCCAAGAAGGAGGACACCAATTCAAAGGGAAAAACAACAATGTCAAAGTGAAGTGACGTTGGTGGCTACGCGGATTCAATAATGTCCGGATAGGACAAATGTCCTTTCAGAACTTTTATAAAGTTTTTTACTTCTTATAAAAAAAATTCCTTTTTTAAGATAAGAAAGCGACGTATGTGGGGGAATCTTATCTTACTTTATGTAAAGTTTTCTTTTCCGCAAAGTTGTTTGTCCATATGTAATTATTAGATTCGTTTACTATTTTTATTTTGTAAATTGTATTCAATTTTGAAGTGCGTCTTCACCTATAAAAGGGGACTCTATTTCATTTGTAAAGCAAGCCTTGGAAGAAAATCACAAAGCACTATAAAAATTCTCTTCATAATAATATTTTAGTTTTCATTGTATACTTTCTCTCTCTTGGACACAACTTAGGTACTATTCTCTCACCTTCTCTTTTATATTTCTTAGTATTTCATATGATAGGCTAATAATCCTATACTGTCTGAGATGCTCTGCGATAATATGGTTTAATTAAAATGAAAAATTATAGAATGAAATAGAATTCTACACTGAAATTCTGGAAAGGATATTAGTACATATCACCATGGGTTCTGAGATATTCTAATAATTATGCTCTTGTCGTACGGAGTGCCCTTTCAGCCGTCACTGTGGTTAGGCATAAGGCATTTTCATGACCCGTTTTTCGTATTGATCTATGTATAACTGTTGGAATATGATCGGATTAAAATTCCTATTTATGAATAGTACTATGATCCATCCTGGTTGTAGATTTCTTTTGTTTTGTTCTATTCTTTATTATTATCATTTTAAAATATAAGTGCAGTTGGAAAATTGTGCTTGAAGTTTATAAAACTCATCATCAGTTTCTTCATTATCCTTGATAGCCTGACATTTATCTTTTGCAATGCAGGTGCAAGGAGTTTCATCTTCCGTAGAGGAGGAGTAAGGATCTTCATAGTCTGAACTCATAATCTCCTATGAGTCATTAAAATCATTCGATGAGACAACAATCTTCATCAAAGCATCCTTAATGCTTTCATCTATATTGAGATTCTTGATCTTGTCGATTTTTTTCTTATTATACCTATTGGCGTAATGTCCTTTTTCACCACATGCATAACATGTAGGAGACTTTATCTCTCGCATAGGGATATAACCCTTCTTTGAATTTTTGGCTCTTTTCAACATACTTTTTGTAAGAGTCAGATTTGTACTTTTCATAGTACTGCTTTTTATGGGGTTTAACCGGGGTTTTCCTCTTTTTCCCATTCTAGTGAGAGGTCGGTTCATCGAATGCGAACTATTGGCAGAATTCTCCTAATTGGATTTTTTCTGTCAATTTCTGCTTTTTAAGTTGTTTCTGTAATTTTAGATCATTGCATAGAGCTAATCCTTCTTCCATGCATTTTTCTATTAGCTGACAGTAAGAATAAAGATCCCATTAGATATGGGAATCTCCCGAATCCTTTCATAAGGTTCTCTTAATTTTTTCAGCAAAAAGAGAGGGAAGCCCATCTATGAATCTGGCTTTCCAGAAACTACTATTGGCTTCTGGGAGGTTTAACACTCTGCTAAGGAAGACATTTTTATACCACCTAAATGAAGTTGATGTGGGGCACATATGGTTTTGCAGAAGAGTTATGATATTATCATAATTGGTTGAATAATTTCCTGTAAAGTGATCTAAAATGGTTAGAACGAGAATAAAAACTACATAAGGTTGAGCCTCATTACCCTCTTGCTTTATATCATTACAAATAGAAGCCTTTTGTTCTGGTGTGAGATAATTATTCCACCATGCTTTAAGCTATCCTGTGAATCTTGCAGTTATCATCTTAACGATGTAAGCATCAGTTTGGTGATTACATTTGGCTGCTGCAGCATACTTGATGATTTTGTGGCAAGTCCTGAAGATTTGACTATCAGCGCCACCATCTATGTTCCATTCAACAATTTATGTACCAGTATAAGTGGTAGGCTCATTCTTATAAGCTTGTTATTCAATTAGAATATCCATGGGTGTAGGCCTCGGATAGTAGTAATTTTCCGAATTGAATTTGGGTTTCCATTTACCCTTCCTCATCGCAGAAATTTGTGCATCATTGTCAGATCAGATAATTTATCTGTACTAATCATTATACTAATAGATGTAGAACCATCTTTTGGAGAAATCTTCAACTTACTCTGAAATTGAGAGAGTAAATTTTCAAGATTTTTTACTAATGGTTCTGTGGTCTTTTTTGTCAGCGAAATTCCTTCCATTGAAGGAGGAGGCTGGATATTTGCTGGAATTTCCAGAGATTTTGGAGGCTGGTCGGTAGCAGCATCAATCTTGACTCGTTGACTCTCCATAAGAGATCTGAGCTTGTCTACTTTGTTATGTAATAAGCTCATTTGTTCACTAATAACATTAAGATGGATATTGGTATGGTTATTTTGTTTGAACAGGGTGTTGATATGATCAATAGTAGGACTTCATCTGGAGGGTATGATCAAAAGTTTTATCTAAGTTTATCATTGTTACTATTGTTCTTTTTTAACAAAAAACTTCATCTGGAGGGTATCTACTACTAAGATTTTTTTGGAATCCAAATGTCATTGTCTTTCAATAACATTGATATTGGGTAGAGCATAGTCTTCGACAAACCATCTAACAAAAGGCTTATAATCCTGCTTGATTTTCAACTCATTATAAAATTGATCCCTAATGGAACATTGTTATTTTGTAGTAAAAAATGAAAAGAACCATATTCTAAAAAGATAATAATCTTCACTCAGAAAGTCTTTCGAAATAACTTTTCTCAAACCTAAACCTGGACTATAATCCAGAGGAGAAGCACGAATATGGTCGTTATGTATCTTTAAAATAATCAGTAAATTCCATTTCACTGGGAGTAGAATCTGTATTAATTCCTATAGGAATTTGGTTATCTCCTATTTTTATTTTATCAATCTTCTCATCCTGAGAGATTTCTGAAGGAGTGGTAACCATATAAAGGTCTTCGTTAACCTGATAGGTTAATGCTCAAGCAGTAGAAGGTCTGGGAATGTCATCGAGAGAAGAGAGGTAATAATGAGATGACATCGATCTACCTAATTTAGGTGGTTGAGTAGCGAATTGGAGATGTATATTTCCATCAGTAGTTTGAACTACCTGAGCAATCCGAGTATCTATCCTAGGTTGGACAGGGATAGCCTTCTCAATTAGCCAATCATCGGGATAATTTATTTCATCCCAACTGATAGGTCTTCTAGTTGTTATCTTAGACCTTTTGGCTAGGTTTTGTTTCTATAAGAACCGTTTGTCTATTTCTCTTATCATCCATAATCTTACAATTAGGATTCATAGTGTCTAACACACGGAAATAGATACGATAACAGATGCACATAACTTCTGTTTCAGGCATATAATTATAACCATGAGCTTTGACAGATAAAGTTAAAGCGTGCAAAATATTTGGATCAGACAAAGATAGAGTAAGATTTGGTCTAACATCAAAATAAACTGGTCCATAAGCCAGACTGGATTGCATAGCACCCATAAGAGATTGTTTTCAATTTAAATTTCTAGTATCTCTTAAAACAGTCATAAAACTTTTAGGTAAAGCCTTTAAAGTTAAAGGTTTAAATGCAATTTGCACTAATCCAATATGCAAAAATTTATAACACAATTTTTGATATCTTTCAAAATCAGTATCAGAAAATAATTGTATAGTTTTTTCTTGATTATCCATTTGGACAGATTCTTCAATAGTCTTAATAACATGGCGATTTTGCAAATTTTCAAAAATACCGAAATTATTAATTTCCTTAGTGGCAACAAATGGAATAGTCCATTTGTTTAAAACATTTAACTGATGTGAAAGTTCATGTTCTTTCGATCTAGCATTCTTAATGCTATGTTTATAACTTCTAAAAATATTCATGATAATGAAAATACTGTCTGCGAATACTCTTTGAAAATATGGCTCTGATACCATGTTCACTAATATGAAAATGAATTTCTGTGCGGATCTTTTCATCATCTAGTAACCCTGAAAAGGATAGGAATATAGATGGTATATTAATAAAGTTTTATTTAAGTTTATCAAATAATAAACATACAGTAAGAAAACGGGTAGTATCAACTCAAAATTTATTTTTAAATAAAAGTCTATAATCTTTAACCAATATGAACATCATAATTACAGAGTTTAACACTTATCAAAATCATAATTAAAAACACATAGTCTAGAAATCATACCTCTTAATCAGAATTTCAGATCACCGGAGATCTCAACCCACCCTTGGCCCTGCTTCCCTTCTTCTTCCACCGAATTTGTGGGATAATTAGCCTAGGTGCATGAGAGTTCTCAACAGACTATCTTCTAAAATTCTTATCAAGGTGCAGGTTTAAAGACTAATATGGTTCTAATTAAAATCTTTCAAAGTGTTTTATCTCTGGTATTATGATATTATAATTGATCTGGATTATAGATTAAGGAGGGGGTTTAGCTAGACATCGAGAATTTTCAAACAAAGATTTGTTTAGAAAGTTTTTGAATGAATGATATGGTTACAAGAGGCTCTTTATATAGATAACCTCAGCTGATAAGATGACAAAATTATTTTCTCAAAAGTCATAAAGTAAATAGTAATGTTTTTTCCAAAAGTCTAAAGTGCTACAGTTTGTCTGCTATGATTGCTTGATATTTTCAAAGTTTTTGTCTTTATTGTAGTCTTTTTTCGAGGTTGTCTCTTTCTTTTTTTGTCCATTTCGTTCGTCTGCTTTCCAGGTGTCCTCCTTTATAATAACTTCTTGACATGAGTTGATATCTCCATCAGATTCTCTTGCTATTGTCTTCCTTGTCATTCTCTTGATAATTGTTTTTTGTTTTGAATGATATGGTTTGTAATACATGGTAGTACGTAGTAATACATGACAGTAAATTGGGCTGCAAGTAGTAAAACTATAGGCCCTATCGGAGTAGTAAATTGGGGCTGCAAGTAGTAAAACTACAGGCTCCCTATCAGAGTAGTAAATTTGGCTTCAAGTAGCAAAGCTACATGATCTCTATCAAAGTAGTAATTTCTCACATCCTTATGCAAAAGGATCAGAATTCCCTTCTTTTATTATTTATTTTATTAGTAATAGTAGTAAGTCTAGTATTTATTACAGGCCTTCTATTTTGTTCAATTGTCCTTTGGTATTGGTCAATCATTTCTTTTGCATGTTCATATTTCAGGTTTATAATTATGTCATGCATTTCTGTTAGTTTCATGGTATCTTGTGTCATAATGTCATTATTGTAATACAAGGTGATACTGTCTTCCACTGCTACTCCTTTCGAGTCTCCAATAATACATGCTTTCTTTGCTCGTAACATGTCCTCTATTTTCTAGTTTTCAAGGTTAATAATCAAAATGTTCTTTTTGCACTGAGCCACTCTTGGAATTTCTCCAAAGTGCATGGTTTTTTCATGTTCAAATTTTCATCATCTCCGTTGATAGTACTATTTTTCCTGTCTTGAATATTTGACATATCACAATGGGCTTTTCCGTTAGGTCTGTTGATGCATCAAATATTTGTATTTCATATACTCCTTTTCCGAATGATTCCATCATGAGTTTTGTAGATTCTACAATAATACTTGGTAATCTGACAATGTTGTACATGTCCTCATCCACTATTAGTTTATCAATAAAATCCTAAGTGAATAATTTTGATACTATTTCCGGGTTAGCCTGTTCACTGCACAAGAATCTGGGATACTTGCTCAGTTTAGCACTGCGTAAAATATGAGGGTTAGTCTTATAATCATAAAATTTATTGATCTTTTCATAAGCACTGATATATTCAGGTGTATATTTCAGTTTGTCGGCCATTGATACTATTGATGAAGATGATGGTATTGAAGATGGTATAGTTGCCAGTTTTGATACAAATGATGCCAGAGTTTTAGTAGTAGGGTTTTTTGGTTTTTCAGGTGTAGTGATAGGTAATTTGGATTGGGTTTCATTTTGTAAAGTTTTCAGGGTTATCAAGTCTTGTATGACTTCTCTGAGTTGGTTTATAAGTTTGGTGTTTTCTTGTAATATGGATATTAAGATTTCATTGGTTTGTATAATGGAATCTATGGTGTTGGTAATTTAATCTTCAAGGTTATCACTGTTGATCGACATTGTTATATCTGCTAAGAAAATCTGCTAAAATACTTTTAGTTCCAGATTAATTCTTAACAATAAAATCATAACAACAAAAGAATGATTGTCAATTTCTCCTTGTATTCAATTCTGGTAAAGGATCTATCTTGTTTGTAATAAAAGTTCTTACCTGTGTGTTGTCAGTTCTAATAACAAATTTTATTGGTAATAGGTGGTAATGAAATCTCTTTATTCCAAGTTTTACTGCTAATAATTCTTTCTCATTAATATGATAATTTTTCTCATTTGGTTTTCATGTTCCTCCTCCATATCCACAAATTAGTGGTTTCTCTTTATCTATATCTCTTTTATAATAAGCTATGAGGACTGCTCCCCGTCCTATATCACTAGCGTCAGTAAAAAGTTCTAGTTGATCTTTTTCTGTTGGTATTCTATATTTTGGTAATGTTTTTACATTTTCCTTGATTTCTTTCATAGTAAAGTATGTTCTTCTTTCCATTCAAATGTTATGTTTTTCTTTGTTAATTCTTGTAATGGTTTTCTTAAGAGTGGTAAATCCTTTATATGGTCTGAAACATAATTTATTACTCCTAAGAACTGTTGTACTTCTTTTTTACTTTCTAGCTTTTCTTTGAAATTCCTTATCTTTGTTACTATGCGTTCTTATAGTTGTAATCCTTCATTATCTATAATATATCCTAAATATTCAATATTATTTTTAAAGATTTCAGATTTCTTTTCAGATAATAATATTCCGTGTTGTTTTATAGTTACTATAAATTCTTCTAGATGTTTTATATGAACGTCTAGATTATTGCTAAATATTAATATGTCGCCAACATATACTATACAAAATTCTGTTCATTTTCTAAACACTTGGTTCATTCTTCTTTGAAATATTTGTGGTGCATTATTTAATCAAAAGGGTAGTACATTCCATTCATAGTGTTCTTGAGGAGCACTAAAGGCTGTTAAATATTTTGATTAATTTGTTAGTTTTATTTTCCAAAATCCACTTTTACAATCAAACTTACTAAACCATTTTTTATTTCCTAATCTGTTAATAAGGTTTCTTTTATATGGTAGAAAATATCTATCAAATATTGTCTTTTTATTTAGTTCTCTATAATCAATTACCATTCTGACTTTTCCTCTTTTTTGTTCACTATATTTCCTTACTAAAAAGGTTGGGCTACTATGTGGGCTTTTACTTTCTTGTATCATTTTTAATTCTAGTAATTCGTTTTTAATCTTTCGTTTCAAATTCTTTTTGATCTGTTGGACTATATCTAATAGGTTTGGATCTAATTATACCATTTTCATTTATTAGCTTAGTTTCTGCATATATTTTTTCTTTTTCCCATAGTTGAATTGGATTTTCTCCAAAGTTCATTTTTAGTATATTAAGATATTTTTCTTTTAATAGTTGTAGGTTATTATTCCTACCGGTTTTTATAGTACATAATCTTAATGTATGTATTGGTAATATTCTTTTTAATACTATCCATTTATTACAAGGTGTTTATAAGCTAAAGGTATTGCTATCTATAACCTGTCTTAAAGTAATCTAAGAAGTTGTTTCCTAATAATACATGTTGTTTCATATTATCTAATTGATATATTATTGGTAATCTGAATATTTTTTTTCCTAATACAATTCTCATGTTTTCTGCTACTACATCTAATTCTTTTGATTGTTCATTGAATCCTGATACTCTTGCTCTATGTGATCTGGTTCTCTTCCACATATGTGATTCTAATACATCTTTTCTAGCTAAACATAAATATGCTCCGCTATCAATAAAGATTTTTTTTATCATTTTATTAGGCTTATATTCTATATGGGCTTCTATATAGATTGCTATCATTTTATTAGGTATTTGTATTTTTTATGATATCCATTTCCCTTAATCTTTGTTGGAGATTTTCATCTTGTTTTAATTCTCTTACCTCTTGGCGAATGTTTTCATCTTCCATTATTTCTTCTATACTCCTTATTCTAATAAGTTGTCAATTTATCTCACTTAATCTTTCTCTTATTCTACTAAATTTTTTAGTAACTTTGTTATATCTATCATTATAATATTTATTTTCTGTTTCACTTGTAGTTGTAGTTGTAGTTGTAATAAGCTTATAGCGAACATGTTGTTCATATTGTATCCAATAATTTCTTTCTTCTAATAATTTTTTTTTCTTGTACGTTCATTTTACTCAGAACTACTTTCACTATCTGAGTGTTGGTTAATAAAGTTAATATTTTCTAATTTCAATTCACTTTCTTCATCAGTTTGGCTGACATAAAAGTCTTCATATTCATACCATTTATCATTATCTTCTCTGATCTGTTGTAAACTCATTATAAATTGTGTCGTATTTATATATTTTACTCCTTTTTCTTTAGCTTTGGGAATTTATTAGCATAATGTCATTTTCATTACAATTTCAGCATTTACATTCTTTAACTTTTTCTGCTTCTACGGGTTTCACATATTTTTTTCTCTAAATTTTCTCTTGTATCTAAATTTCTTCCTGGTTTCAAGGGTATTTTTATATCTTTTAAATTTCTTTTTCCTATAAGGTTTGTTATTATAATTTGGTAATTATTATTGCTCCTATATTTCATTGTTTGATATCTTTTATTACTTTTCTTATAATTCATTTTTTTTCTTTTATCATCACATCCAAATACTAATCTTCTTTATGTGAATCCACATATTTCTCTTAATCCTAGTTTATTTTCTTTTTTAATCTTTTATTGCATTCTAAATTCTTCGCATTTTCGCATTAAGTATGCTCTTAGTACTCTTATTCTTTCTCCTAATGTGTTTTCTTTTGGTTCTAGTTGGGTATATTCTTTTGTTACTTCAGTGTTATAAGGTGTTGGCAAGTTGTCATAATAAAGTTGTTGATGTATTAAACCTTCTTGTGGTAAGAATCTTGCTTCATAAAAGAACTTACTAAAACTAATTGTATATTCTGGTAATTTATTAATGTTACAACATTTCATATTATTCAAATTCATTACTATTTCAATTTTCTTTCTGCAAGTACGTTTTCTCTAGCTACTAAACATCTTTCTCCTAAAAATTCTCTTTTTAGTATAATATCAAATATTATTAACATAGATTTCCAATCTGTTGCATGCATAAGTACTTCTCCTCATAATTGGTATGCTATAGATTCTATCCAATATGCTACATTTCCAATTAATGTTTTAGATATTAATTGATACATATATTCTAGGTTTTCTGTTTGTGTAGAGTTCATTAGTGCTATATACATTCTAAGATTCGAATCATTTATCCTTCTTCCTATTTTTTGTTCATCATAAACATTATCTAGGTCTAGAAAATAATCATTGTAGTTTACTCCTTGTGCCATTGATCCTATAAATTCTTTAAATTCGGCTTGCTGTCCTACTGGTATGTGGTTTGGTAATCTAGTCCATTTTCTTGCTATTATTTCTAAAGTAGGGTCTACTAATTCTTCTTCAGGATAATCATTTGCATCTTCATTTATTACATCATCTGTTTCTATTTCTGTTTTTATAGGTCTATTAAATTCATCTTCTACATCACTTTCAGGTTCTTCTTCTATGATTGCATTTACTATTTTCAATTTTTGTAAAGCTTCTTTTATCTGATTGTTTTCTTTTACTTTCTATTTCTTTTTCATAATTATATCCATATTTTAATAGGTTGACGTACTTATATTGTTCTTCTATAATATCATTTAGATATTTTAATTCATTATCTTTTCTTACTATTTCTCTTAATTTTCCTCGAGCAGTTTCAAATTTTCTTCTTCCTTTTGTCTCAACTTTTCGTCTTTTAATGCTATTATATTTTTTAATTCTTGAATAGTTTCTTCCTGTTCATATATTTGTTTAGAATTTTCTTGTAAACATTGATCTTTTTCTTCTATTAGCTCTATACTTATTCTGCAACTTACTATATGTTGGTTTATATCTCTCTATTAAATGTAAGAGGTTTATCTGCTATCATTCTAAGTTCTCTTAACTTATTTTGTTGTTCCATTAGTCTTTTTTCATCCATAGTGTTCTATTTCCATTCGTAGATCTGCTTCTAAATCTAATATCATAATATTTTTTTCATTTATTCTTGTATTTATCTCTATTATCCTTCTATATGTTGCTACAATATCTTCTATGTGTCTTTTAATTTCTTCTATCTCATTTTCATAAAATTTTTCTTTTGTTTGTTTTAATTGTACTTTGGTTTCCTTTAATATTTTCTTCGTATCTTTAAATTTGTGTTTATATTTTTTATACTTATCATACCATTCTTCGTTATTATGTGATCTCAATTTTGTATTCTCTGGTTTTAACTCACATATTTGTTGTTCTTGTTTATCTAGTTTTAGGTTTAAATAGTCATAAGTTATTTTTTCTGTGTCTTTTAAGTAAATATTTTCTTCTTTTGAATTTTTATCTTCTTTTGGTGTTCTTGTCCTTATAGGTTCATACTTGTATCTTTCTTTTTCTATTATCTTTTTCCCATTGTTTTTAAAAACGTAAGTACACTGGGTACACTAGGTTTTTGTTTTTCCATTAAAATTGTCATTTTTTATTTAATATCGCTAGACTATCCAATGTTTTTTCTACTTCTGTAAATAATTTTAGTTTTATTTTACTAATGTCTACTATTATAGGTTCTTTACTTCTTCTCCACGTATCTATTGGTACCAATTCTGGTTGTTGAGTAGTAGTACTAGTTATTGTATTTTCTTTACTTGTACTTGGTTCATTATCTCCTGCTACTTGTTTACCTTTGTTTTTCTCTTCTATTAACATATTAAGTTTTTTCTAATATTATCTTAAATGTTGGTATTTCAGATACATTCCATAGGTTAGTCAATTCTTCTCTTATCACTTGTTGTATTTGGGTTTGATTTTCTTTTATTTCATCCATTATTATCAATGTATTTTTCATTTTTCTTTTACTATTATTTCTTCCCATAACGCATTAATTTTTTCGTTAGGGTTAGTCAGGATTATTTATTCTCTTTTTCCACCCATTTCTCATATCTATCCATATTTTATCAAAGTTATCACAATGTTGTTCTAATTGTTTTATCTTTTCTTCTAATTTTATTTCTTTTGCCTTGTATTTTAAATATTTTAGTTGGGAAAATATCTCTTCTGATAAACCTATCCCTATTACTTTTAATTTCTGTTTTTTCGCTATTATTTCTCATTGTATATTCATACTTTATTTAGGAATCTTGTTTTTCCTTGTTCATTTATTTCAATTCCGTTATTTTTTATCTTATAATTTATCATGATTAAAAAGTCACTTTCTAAAAGTAGTTCATTGAAACTGTCATATTCTATTACTCCTATATTTATCTTATATTCTAAATCTTGGATTTTGAATCTTAAATTAATACTTTTGGTAATTATTATTTTTCTTTCATTTTCAGGATAATTATAAGTTTGTGGGTCTATTAAATCACAATCATTTTCATTAATCTTACTTATATGTATAAAACTTTTAATGACTCCAGTATTTATTTCAGCTATACATTCTGTTATCATACCTTTAAATATTATTACCTTAATCTTCAATCTATTTGCATTTATATTTATTAAATCTAATATTTTAGGTTGTATAACGCTAGTCTGTCGTGGCATTATCGGTTCTCTTGTAATACCCAATCCAGATCCTTCTATTTTTGGTAGTAATCTTTTTGATGGTGTAAGATTTCTGGTATTAAAATCCATATATATTTCTTCTGATATAGTTATTTTGGAATTTTCTTTATGTTCTATCTGTTCTAATATTTCTTGGTACGTTCTTGGTACTAATATATTCATTTCGTGTTGTTTCTTTACATGGTGGTTTCTGGTTAGGGTATATATCATTTTTGTTTCAATACTTATGACTTTACTTCCCGGTGGCATTGTTATTCCATCTTGTTTGTAATATAGTGTTAAGGCTAAGTCTTTGTGTTCATCTTTTAATGATATACTAAAGTCTAGTTGTACCGTAAATTTTAGTTTTTGATATATTAAATTTCCTTTTATTACTGATATTAAAGCATCTTGTAAATTTTCTAATATCCTATCATCTAATATGTATATTTGTATAGGTATATCTATGTTTTTCTGAAAGTATGCTTTTATAGTAAATTCTACTCCTCCAAAGTATATGTTTCTATATTTTCTAGCTTCTCTAGTAGATAGTTTTGCTAGCTCTCTTTTTATTACTTCATCTGGTATCAAGTTTATTTTTGTTCATCCATTTACACTTATTGTATCTATTACATTTTCATGCTTGTGTGCTAAATATCTTATTTCTTTCAAACTATTTTGTTTTAAATATTTTTTTAATAGATAATTCTTCTTTTTCGTCTTGTATCTTCTGATATATTTCTGGATTAAAGCTTAATGTTTGTGTTGATCCTTCTTCATATGTATTCATATGATAATATGTTTCTTTAGAGTCTTCTACTATTTCTTTTCCTTTATCCATATTTTAATAGGTTGATGTACTTATATTGTTCTTCAATAATATTATTTAGATCTTTTAATTCATTAACTTTTCTGATTATTTCTCTTAATTTTTGTTGTTGTTCCATTAGTCTTTTTTCATCCATAGTGTTCTATTTCCATTCGTAGATTTGCTTCTAAATCTAATATCATAATGTTTTGTTAATTTATTCTTGTATTTATCTATTATCATTCTATATGTTCCTACAACATATTCTATGTGTGTTTTAATTTCTTCTATCTCATTTTCAGAATATTTTTCTATTTCCTTTTCATAAGTTATATCCTTTCTTCGTTTTGTTGCTAACATCTCATCTTGAAAACCCATTATAATCTCATTTTCTTTCCTAAAGTTTATAAAAAGTTGTTTCATCTCATAACATTTCATAACATTTTATTTAACAAATTAATTTTAATAAACGATGGATGTGTTTTCATTTTTTATAAATCTATTCCTTTTACAAGCATAGCATTAAGAATGCTAGATCGGAAGAACATGAACTTCCACAACAGTTAGATGCTTTTAAAAAATGGACTATTCCATTTGTTGCCACTAAAAAAATTTATAATTTTGGTATTTTTGAAAATTTGCGAAATCACCATGTTATTAAGACTATTAAAGAATCTGTCCAAATGGATAATCAAGAAAAAACTATAGAGTTATTTTCTGATACTGATATTGAAAGATATCAAAAATTGCGTTATAAATTTTTACATATTGGATTAGTGCAAATTGCATTTAAACCTTTAACTTTAAAGGGTTTACCTGAAAGTTTTATGACTATTTAAGAGATGCTAGAAATTTAAATTGGAAACAATCTCTTATGGGTGCTATGCAATCCAGTCTGGCTTATGGACCAGGTTATTTTGATGTCAGACCAAATCTTACTCTATCTTTGTCTGATCCAAATATTTTTAATGCTTTAAATTTATGTGTCAAAGCTCATGGTTATAATTATATGCCTGAAATAGAAGTTATGTGCATCTGTTATCGTATCTATTTCCGTGAGTTAGACACTATGAATCCTAATTGTAAGATTATGGATGATAAGAGAAATAGACAAACGGTTCTTATAGAAACCAACCTAGCCAAAAGGTCTAAGAAAACAACTAGAAGACCTATCAGTTGGGATGAAATAAATTATCCCGACGATTGGCTAATTGAGAAGGCTATCCCTGTCCAACCTAGGATAGATACTCGGATTGCTCGGGTAGTTCAAACTACTGATGGAAATATCCATCTCCAATTCGCTACTCAACTACCTAAATTAGGTAGATCGATGGCATCTCATTATTACCTCTCTCATCTCGATGACATTCCCAGACCTTCTACTGTTAGAGCGTCAACCTCTTAGGTTAACGAAGACTTTTATAAGGTTACCACTCCTTCAAAAATCTCTCAGGATGAGAAGATTGATAAAATTAAAATAGGAGATAACCAAATTCCTGTAGGAATTAATACAGATCCTACTCCCAGTGAAACGGGATTCACTGATTATTTTAAAGATGGATAGCGACCATATTCGTGCTTCTCCTCTGGATTATAGTCCAGGTTCAGGTCTGAGAAAAATTATTTCGAAAGACTTTCTGAGTGAAGATTATTATCTTTTTAGAAGATGGTTCTTTTCATTTTTTACTACAAAAGAACAATGTTCCATTAGGGATCAATTTTATGATGAGTTGCAAACCAAGCAGGATTATAAGCCTTTTGTTAGATGGTTTGTCGAAGACTATGCTCTACTTAATATCAATGTTATTGAAAGACAATGGCATTTGGATTCCAAAAAAAATCTTAGGAGTATATACCCTCCAGATGAAGTTTTTTGTTAAAAAAGGACAATAGTAACTATGATTTACAGGCCCAACCTTTTATGAATCTAATACATCAGACCCTTCATAATGGTCCTACTATTGATCATGTCAACATCCAGTTCAAACAACATAACCATACCAATATTCATCTTAAGGTTATTAGTGAACATATGAGCTTATTACATAACAAAGTAGACAAACTCAGATCTCTTATAGAGAGTCAACGAGTCAAGATTGATGCTGCTACCGACCATTCTCCAAAATCTCTGGAAATTCCAGAAAATATCCAGCCTCCTTCTTCAATGGAAGGAATTTCCCTGACAAAAAAGACCACAGAACCATTAGTAAAAAATCTTGAAAATTTACTCTCTCAATTTCAGAGTAAGTTGAAGATTTCTCCAAAAGATGGTTCTACATATACTATTACGATGATTAGTACAGATAAATTATTTGAGTTTGACAATGATGCACAAATTGTTGCGATGAGGAAGGGTAAATGGAAACCCAAATTCAATTCGGAAAATTACTGATATCCGAGGCCTACACCTATGGATGTTCTAATTGAAGAACAAACTTATAAAAATGAGTCTACTTCTTATACCAGTACAAAAATTATTGAATGAAACATAGATGGTGGCGCTGATAGTCAAATCTTCAGGACTTGCCACAAAATCATCATGTATGTTACAACAACCAAAGGTAATCACCAAATCGATGCTCACATCGTTAAGATGATAACTGTAGGATTCACAGGACAACTTAAAACATGGTGGGATAATTATCTCACACCAGAACAAAAAGCTTCTATCTGTAATGTTGTAAAGCAAGAGGGTAATGAGGCTCAACCTTATGCAGTTTTTACTCTCGTTCTAACCATTTTAGATCACTTTACAGATTATTATTCAACCAATTATGATAATATCAGAACTGTTCTGCAAAATCATAGGTGCCCCACCTTAACTTCATTTAGGTGGTATAAAGATGTATTCCTTAGCAGAGTGTTAAACCTCCCAGAAGCCAATAGTAGTTTCTGGAAAGCCAGATTCATAGATGGGCTTTCCTCTCTTTTTGCTGAAAAAATTAAGAGAACCTTAAGAAAGAATTCAGGAGATTCCCATATCCAATGGGATCTTTATTCTTACGGTCAGCTATTAGGCAAATGCATGGAAGAAGGATTAGATGTATGCAATGATCTGAAATTACAGAAACAACTTAAAAAGCAGAAATTGACAGAAAAAACCCAATTAGGAGAATTCTGCCAACAATTTGTATTCGATGAACCGACCTCTCACCAGAATGGGAAAAAGAGGAAAAACCTGGTTAAATCCCATAAAAAGCAGTACTATGAAAAGTACAAATCTGACTCTTACAAAAAGTATGCTGCAAAGAAAAGAGCCAAAAATGGAAAGAAGGGTTATATCCTTAAGAGAGAAAAAATCTCCTACATGTTATGCATGTGGTGAAAAAGGACATTACGTCAATAGGTGTAAGAAGAAAAAGATCGGCAAGATCAAGAATCTCAATATAGATGAAAGCATTAAGGATGCTTTGATGAAGATTGTTGTCTCATCGGATAAGTCTAATGACTCAGAGGAGATTATGAGTTCAGACTATGAAGATCCTTACTCCTCCTCTACGGAAGATAAAGCTCCTTGCACCTGCATTGCAAAAGATAAATGTCAGGCTATCAAGGATAATGAAGAAACTGATGATGAGTTATATAAACTTCAATCACAATTCTCCAACTGCAATATAAATGTCATAAATGGAGAAGAAGTCAGTGACCTACTGGATAATATTCAGGACAAAGCACAGGTCATCGTATATTCATTTAAAGCTCAGGGAAATGGCAAAGTTCCTCTCAAAATCAGATCAAGAATTGATCCACCTTATAACTTTTCTGAAGTTCTTCAGGAATTACAAAAAAAGCGGAGTCCTAATAGTTCTCTTACAGTCCAGGAATTGAAAACTGAGATTTATGATCTCAAAACAGAGCTAACTCTACTTCGACATCATTACACTACACTAGATGATAGAGTTACTTCATTAGAATCAGGACAGGCTAGTCATACTCCTCTTCGTGATACTCTTATAGAGTTAGGTTATACTCCTATACTCGACCAACCAACTACCTCTGATAATCCAAATGAAGCAAACTTTATGGGAGCCATTAATTTATATTCTCGCCAAAGATGGATTACCCGTATTAATTTGTTAATTAATAGAGATATCATATATAGACATGTTCCTACATTGATTGATTCAGGGGCAGATCTTAATTGCATTAGGGAAGGACTTATCCCTACCAAATACTTCACCAAGACTACTCGTAGAGTAAATGGTGCAGATGGGAGCAAATTAGATGTCTCCTACAAGTTACCAAGTGCCTATGTTTGCCATGATAGAATGTGTATAGAACATTCTTTTGTCTTAGTAAAAATTTTTGCTCATGATATTATCTTCGGCATACATTTTATTAATGGACTAATGCCTCTTACACATATCGATGATAAGGTTTTCACAGGTACCTTTGAAAATAATTCAATCACTTTTCCTTGGGTTCCTGCATCAAGTACAGTAAGCCTTATTAATCTTGTGCAGAACAAGAAGCAACATCTTGATTATCTGCAACAAGAATTAATGACTTATAATATCATATACCAGTTGCATAATCCTAAATTACAGGATAAAATAAAAGGAATAGAGCATGATTTTTCTATTTCTATTTGCAATAATTTACCTACTGCTTTTAGGAACATGAAAAAGTATATATTTAGTCTTCCATATGAAGAAGGGTTTCATGAACAAAATATTCCAACAAAGGCTAGACCTTGCCAGATGAATATGGAATATCTAGAAATTTGCAAAAAAGAAATTGCAACTCTAATAGAAAAAAGGTTAATTCGTCCTTCAAACTCCCCATGGAGTTGTACAACGTTCTATGTTAATAAGCATGCGGAACAGGAATGAGGAGTTCCCAGATTAGTTATTAATTATAAACCATTGAATAAGGTTTTAAAATGGATTAGATATCCAATTCCTAATAAAAGGGATTTACTTGACAGGTTATACCACTCTAACATATTTTCAAAATTTGATTTAAAATCAGGTTTTTGGCTGATATATGTTGATGAATCTGACATGTATAAAACTATCTTTACGGTCCCATTCGGAAATTATGAATGGAATGTCATGCCTTTTGGGCTAAAGAATGCTCCATCAGAATTTTAGCATGTCATGAATGACATTTTTACTTCATATAGTAATTTATCATTGTCTACATAGATGACAAATTAGTCTTTTCAAAAAATATACAAGATCATATTAAGCATCTTGAAATTTTTAAGAAAATTATTATTTCAAATGGTTTGGTTATATCAAAACCCAAAATGAATATTTTCTAAACAAAAGTTCGATTTCTTGGTCATAATATTGAACAGGGGAAAATTGTTCCTATTACTAGAAGTATAGAATTTGCTTCTAAATTTTCTAATGAAATTCTTGATAAAACCCAATTATAAAGGTTTTTTAGGGAGTCTAAACTATATTTCTTCTTATTATAAGAATTTATCTGTGGATGTAGCCATCTTATATGATAGGTTGAGAAAAGCTGCCACTCCATGGACAAATACCCACACAGAAGCGGTACAAAAAATTAAGAAGAATGTACAAGCTTTGCCATGCCTTATGCTTGCTAACCCAAATTGGGGAAAGATTATTGAGACCGATGCTTCAGACATCGGTTATGGTGGGATACTTAAAAAAATTAATCCCCAAACTAAACAAGAATATCTTGTTCGGTATCATTCAGGAAAATGGACTAATAGTCAAACGAATTATGCTACTATAGCTAAAGAAATTCTTGCTATAGTTAAGTGCGTCCTGAAATTTTAGGATGATCTTTATAATACAAAATTCTTAATAAGAATAGACTGCAATGCAGCCAAATTCACGTTTCAGAAAGATTTTAAACATGATGTGTCCAAACAAATGTTTGTAAGATGGCAGACACATTTTGCCTCATTTGATTTTGAAATTCAATATCTTAAAGGAGAGGACAATTCACTCCCTGACTTTCTTACTCATGAATATTTGCAGGGATAAGATGTATCCAGAATGGACACCACCTACTCCTAATAGGGGTAGAGGCAGAGGCTCGGGACGAGGCTCTGGAAAATCTAGTTCCACTGGAAATAATATTTCTAATATTCCAAGAGTAATACTCGTGGATAAAGAAGGCTCTTCTAGTAGCCAACAACAAGGCTCATATGCCGAAAAACTCCAACAATCGGAGAAAGAAAACATAGACCAATATTTTGTCAAGGGTCATGAAGAGACAATTCTCTACCTACATCATGAAGATAAAAATTATCTAAATGATCCTTGGATTCTAATGAATCGATATGTAGAAAATTTCTACAATCCTTTCCCAGAAGGAAAGAACATGATGTATTATGAATATATCCTTATTGCGACTAGTACTGCTGAGATCACATCGTTCCCGGATAATAAGCCTGGAGCAGAAAGGAATTTTTCAAAATTCTATCTTAAGAAGATTATATCTCCTTATGAGTGGGGAATTAGCCCATTCAGATCAAAATAATTTATAATTCCTCGAACGACCATTAAGAGGCGTTTAATTACTATGATTATATCAATACTTTCATTCAGGTTTTCTACTATGAAAATAAAAAAAACATAGTCATTCCTAGTGGATTAAAATTAATCCTGAGATTTTTAAAAGCAGCCAGAATGGTTTATTACTTCCAGGATGGATATTCCTGTTGGAAATTTGCCTTTAGCAGGGAGGTGCGTCCATCCATATTTAATGAATTAAACACTAGTGTTTCGCATGTTGGAGGCTTTGTCTATTCGCACATGCATGATCTACGAAGTGAGTAGATGACCGTAGGGCCAAGAATCGTCAAATTTCGTTGAGAAATGAAAGAGATATTGGTCTACGAAGTAAGGTGTTTGAGGCATGAAAATATGGTGTGGGACAAATCTACCACATCGGTGAGAATATGAAGAATTGCTCTCTATATAAGTCTCTAGTGTGGTAAAGGGTTTGGGACCCCAAAGGGTATCCCATGTGTTTAAAGGAGGGAGGACCTAGATGTGCTTACGTTCAAGGCTAAGCCCACACGCGCGCTGCCGCCGCCCGTCCGTCCCGTCCGGTCCGGTCACGGGCTGTGGGCTGTGGGGACTTTCTGATATTATATTTTTAAACCCCAAATTGCTTAATATTTATAGTTTGGTCCCTAGAGTTTCTGAAAAGTTGATTTTGGGGGTGACGGAAGGCAGAAACTTTCTGCGTACCTTTTGGACTGTTTTTGGAGCATTAACCAGCCATTACTTGGCTGTTAACTACTCCATTAACAACCCTCCTTCAATGAACTTAATCAACCCTCCTTCAAGGCCATGAACAACCACACTAATGACATTAAACCTGCCATTTATAGGTCTCCTAGTGGCCATTAACAGCCATGTTTTGGGCAGTTGAACAACCCCTCCTCCATGCTATATATTGATGCCTCATTTGGCTCAATTCGTGACAGGGAAAATAGATGCATACAGTCACAGAAATATAGCAGAATACCAAAAATAGTGCACTTTTAGTGACAAAAATACCACAAAACAGTGACGAAAATTGTGTTGAAAAACGGTGAGCAGAGACACATCATATACACAGAGACAAACGAGAAGAGAAGATAGAAACTCTTCCTTCCTTTTCCATATCTTCAGCAAGTCGATTCATATTTGTTTTATTCGGCAGGCTCAACCTATTGGCTTTGTAGCGTTGAGATTAAAGTGTTGTTTTATCTTGGGAGACTATTGCCTGCTAACGTAAAAACATATATACGAGGCAATCTTGTCTTAAGGACAGAGGGCAATCCCTCGACTCAACACACAACGTTGTAACCACAGATTTAGTTGTTTCTTGATTTCAGGTTATCAAGATTCAAGACACAACAAGCTTGCGGCAGTTTTGAAGATTGGCCTATTTGTTCAACAAGATTCAATTTCTGAATATTGAATATTTGTTTATCCTTTCGAATATTTGTAATAGTTATTTACTTCCCGTACTGCTTTATAAAGTACAATAGAGTACCAACAAATTTTTCGTCACAGTTTTGCTCACTGTTTTGAGCTGTGTTTTGTGCTATTTTCTGATTGTTTTGCTCACTGTTTTGTGCTGAATTTCAGTCATATATGTCTCTTCACAATTGAGCCAAAACAACTCAATATATAACATCAAATGCTCCAAAAAACAATTCCCGTGGTGGAGTGTCATTGGACCTGAAATTCAGGTCTTACAAGAACCTTATATGACTTTCTACAAAGAATGGGTTCAAGTAACACCATGTGTTACCCCAAAAAATCCCTCTGATTATATCAAAGGATCTGCTTCATTATTTTTCTTCATGCAGGCAAGAATCCCTTGGATATGGAAATGGATTCCAGAAGCAGGAAGGAATTAGCAAGGCATTATATGTCTCAAAAGGAAATTCCTTTTTAAGTTCTGGTCTAAATTATTAGATAAAGATGCACAAGACAAAATTCGCCATTATGGATGGCAATTAGAAGACGATATATCTTCACTAGTTAAAAGTCTTTAAAATATCCATCATATGGAGAAAAAGACTAAAGAAGATGAATCATCTTTCTTTTCCAAATTGGAAAAAACTATTAAAGTCCGAAATCCCCAAGCATCAGACGAGGATCTCATGTCAGCATATCTTGATAAGGTAAAAGAGGATTTCATAAAAAAAATTAAGGCAAATGTGGATGATAGTCCCTATTCTGAGGCATCTACCGCATCCATGAAAGATGTCCCTGATGACAACCAATATACTTGTCTAAAAGGTGAATCACAACCATTGAAGGATTATACTTACCATCCAACAACAGAGGATCTGTTTGACAGCCTAATAGAGACAATCCAACAAAAACACAAATCCAAGAAGGAGGACACCAATTCAAAGGGAAAAACAAAAATGTCAGAGTGAAGTGACGTTGGTGGCCACGCGGATTCAATAACGGCCGGTTAGGACAAATGTCCTTTCAGAACTTTAATAAAGTTTTAAACATTTTATAAAAAGTTTTATTTTTTCAAGATAAGAAAGCGACGTATGTCGAGGAATCTTATCTTACTTTACGTAAAGTTTTCCTTTCCGCAAAGTTGTTTGTCCATATGTAATTATTAGATTCGTTTACTATTTTTATTTTGTAAATTGTATTCAGTTTTGAAGTTCGCCTTCACCTATAAAAGGGGACTCTCTTTCATTTGTAAAGCAAGCCTTGGAAGAAAATCACCAAGCACTGTAAAAATTCTCTTCATAATAATATTTCAGTTTTCGTTGTATACATTCTCTCTCTTGAACACAACTTAGGTACTATTCCCTCCCCTTCTCTTTTATATTTCTTAGTATTTCATATGATAGGTTAATACGTCTATACTGTCTGAGATGCTCTGCGATAATATGGTTTAATTAAAAAAAAAGGATAGAATGAAATAGAATTCTACACTGAAATTCCGAAAAGGATATTAGTACATATCACCATGGGTTCTGAGGTATTCTAATAATTATGCTCTTGTCGTACGGAGTGCCCTTTCAGCCGTCGCCGTGGTTAGGCATAAGGCATTTTCATGGGCCGTTTTTCGTATTGATCTATGTATAATTATTAGAATATGCTCGAATTAAAATTCCTATTTATGAATAGTATTATGATCCATCCTGGTTGTAGATTTTTTTTTATTCTATTCTTTATTATTATTCAAAATAATGATCATTTTCATACCCAGAGTCAGGTCTTCCAAATGGTAATATAAGGATGTAGAGGAAGTTTGTATGAAACAATAAGGATGATATTGATCAAAAGCTCTAATTATTCCCATAACTGTTAAGAGGTGCGTGAGAGATAAAAAAAAGTCTTAAAAATGAATCTACGTGGTACAATGAATTCATGTTAGTTCAGGGGCTCTGTGAACATTAAATAGTTTAGGTAAGACTTGTAAAACAGTGATAGTGTAGGATTTATTTAACTTATTAACTTAGAAGGTGTTTGGATTGTCTTTTTAAAAATAATTTTAACTTATTTTGATAAACATAAATGCTCAAAAATATTTTTTATCTTTTCAAACACCACATTTTAGCTTAAAAGCTATTTCGGCAAAGTAGCACTTAAAATAAGCCGCTCCAAACATAGTTTAGTGAGTCCTTAACATGTCATATCCCTCTGGTAGGTATTTTAATATGAATTCATTAGTAGCCTATTTGCTCTTTTTAATCGATTTTTTCCTACTATTTCAATTGTAAAAAACAATGTTTTATACCTAATTAATACGTAAGTTGTATCTTTTAAAAACTAAATCCGAAATCACATCAAAGTTAGATGTATTTTAAATTTCTTCTAAAAGAATAAAAAAGGTTCAAAATAGTAGAGAGAGAGAGAGAGACCCAAGGTATTATTATCCCCTTAGGACCCTAGACAGTAACATTTCTCTACAAGTGTTTTTTTACTCAATATCAATAGCAATGCTCGTCCGATTCAAAAGCAAAATTCAGGGTTTTGCAGACCTCCATTCCTTGTATAGTTTCAATTCTCAATATCTCTACTCAACAACCGCAACCCCTGCTCGGACCCATTTGTTGGTGAAATATCTGGTTGATTCTCTCGGGTTCTCCAAACAAGAAGCAACGTTGGCATCTTCCAAGGTAACTTCATGGAAATCCTTAAAGAATTCAGATTTAGTCCTCAATTTCTTGAAACAAATTGGTTTGGACAACACCCAGATGAAAAAACTGGTTTCTGTATCACCCAAATTGCTATTCTATGATTTTTCCAAAATCCTAAAACCTAAATTCCAGTGCCTTATGGATCTCGGACTATCCGGGTCGGACCTGGTGAATGTAATTTCTAAAGATGTAACAATTGTTGAAAGAGGTTTAGTTACTCATTTGAGACCTACCATTGACTGTCTTAGGAGAACATTGGGTAGTGATGAAAATATAGTTAAGGCTTTAAAGAAAACTTCTTGGTTGCTTTCTTTTGGTGCTCATAATATAATTGAGACTAATGTATTGTTGTTGAGAAACTCTGGTGTTCCTGATGTGAGAATAAGAAAGCTCGTGCTTAGAAATCCTAGATGTATTACACAAAAGACTGTCTGGGTTAAGGATTTGTTGCATAGGTTGGAGAACGATTTTCGAGTTCCGCCTGACTCTGCTATGTTTCCGTATGGATTTCATACATTAGCCTCGCAAAAGAAGTCTAGGTGTGAAAAGAAGATTGGAATTTTCAAGAGTTTTGGATGGTCTGATGATGATGTACTCACGATGTTCAGGAAGCTACCTTATTGTATTGCTCTCTCAGAGGTTAAAATTCAGAAAGGGTTGAATTTTTTCATGAAGGAGTGTGGTCTTGAACCTGCTTACTTGGCTTCTCGCCCTTCAATTTTGGTCTTTAGTATGGAAAAAAGGGTGTTACCTCGGATGAAAGTCTTGAAAATTTTGGACGAAAAGAAGCTTCAGAGGAGAAAGTATGCTCTTTACAATGTGATGAGCTTAACAGAGACAAAGTTCATAGAGTATTTTGTGCTTCCCTATAAGGATCAGATACCTGATTTGTATGAACCACTTAAGAAAACTGTGGCTCCTTAACAGTTTTACTGTACTTTTGGCACTATAGGTGGTGAGATCTTTCTATATTTTCAGTTGTAGTCCAATACAATTTCTCGTTTCTTTTTTCAGTTTGTATTCTGAAATAAATAGTCAGTGTTGCCAAATCATTTTTCAGGCTGTCTCTCGGAAATAGTCGCTCTACCTACCAAGGTAGAGGTAAGGTCTGCGTACACTCTACCCTCCCCAGATCCCACGTTGTGGGATTTCACTGGGTATGTTGTTGTTGTTGTGTTGTTGTTGCCAAATCATTTTTGTCCGGATAACGCAAAAATATTATTGAAGTATTCTTTTCATCTCAAACTTATTTTGCTTTCTAGTGACCTACTTACATGTTTTCAGGTGTTTCCAAAAATTATTTCTCTTTATGTCGTGTTGCTTTCAGTACACATTGGGATAACTCAAAGTATACCCAGTTCAGTAGTTCTGAAATATGAGAAACCACGTAAACGGGAGGTCATATATTCTCTATTGAGAAGAGAAGCAAGCGAATTATCTACTACAAGAATTACTTTATATGCAGGTTTCTGGACACAGTGTGTAGAGTTGTGAATGCTTTTGGCATTTCTTGGTTGTAACTAGAGCATGTTCTTCTATGGAGTTTATGTCTTTGTTTAGATCAGTGAGCCGCTTTTACAGAAGAAGTTTGCAGTTTTCAGGAGTTAACTAGGATATACTTACCATGGTTCGAAATGTATCTTGTCATTTAACTCTATCAGAGGGTACAATCAAGAGGAAGTTAGATTTTCTTATGAAGGAATTGGGAATTAAACCTAGTAAAATCTTCTACTCTTACTTTATCAAAAATAAAGAATTGGGATTTAAACCAGAGATGTTGGATTCTGCTTCCCTGTTATCGTATATCCTGGAGAAAAAAGTCCTGCCACAGATTGAAGTCTTACAAATTTTGGGTTAGAAGTTAGGTACAAGAGAACATTATCATTATCATGTTCTCCGGTTAAGTGAATCAAAGTTTGTTGAGCAATTTGTGCTGCCTTACAAGGCTCAAATTCCCAATTTGGCTTTTCTTGGTATTTATTATACTAAACACGTTAGTATAAGTCTAATTCTAATTGATTTGATGGCGAAAGAACTATATTGTCTCTACAAAAAGCTCAATCTTTTCAAATGACCAAATTGAGAAGCTCATTCTCAAGAGTCAAGAGGAGGGTACAATTGTGTAAAATTTAGGCGGCTCGAAGAAATGGTTCAGAGACTTGAAATGAGTCGATATTTCTCCCCTGTTGGAATAGTGGTCTATGGAATGCAATTGCTAGTTGCTTCCTTTTTCTGACTTTTGGTTATTTGTCTTTTAACATCTGGTGTGTTCGTGCTGTTAGATGAATTAAAAGTACCAATATACATATGGATAGGATATTATTATACTTCGATTCTAGTTGGCTATGTGTTCTAGCTCCTCTGTACAGTAAAGAGGATGAGAGATGCCTATCATGCTATCTCTTTAGCTTTATTAGACAGACATAAAAGGACAGTTTCTTCAGTTCAGTTGCTCTCTGATGCATGCATGACAGAAGAAAGTGTAATTTTTTTCGTCGTGGATTTTATCTTGTAATCTCCCCCAAACCCCACTGGGTGAGATTATAATGGGTATGTTGTTGTTGTTGTTGGATTTTATCTTGTAACATTTTGCATGAGTCGTTTGCTAATCTAATAATTAAACAGATTTTATTGCAGTTTTATTCTTAAGTTCTACTGTTCATCAGCGATAAACTTCTGAAGAAATTTTACTGTATTTTACCTATAAGCTTCAGCCTTTGTCTTACCTTTGGTGTGAATCTGGAAGTCATTTAACGTCTCGAGCTTTGAATATAAAATTACCTTCATTACGGGGCAATTTACTTTCTAATCCAGATTTAGTTAGTCCCCGATAGAGTATATATGGTGGCAAACATAAAAAAGGAATTGGCAGAAAAACCTAAGGGAAATAATTTAGTACCCCTACTGTTCTACAAATTGGCCGGTTATAGGATTTGAACCTCAAGACATCTGGGTTTGGAGAACCATGTTCTACATGCCTTTTTAGTACTGATAAACTACGTTACATTGTATGTTTTGATGATTTGCCAAACTGTCGAAGAATCAGAGAGGGACTTGGTCTGCTATCCGTTCTCTCAGTACATCGTACAATCAATAGTAACAGCTGTAAAGATGTACTGTTCACTGCCACAAGTATAGCAGCATTGCTGCGGCATGCTCGATGTCAAACAAGGGGATGTGTAGTCCCTATCTCATCGCACATGCTTCCCAATATATACACAACATGTTTCAATGTTTTACTCATCACTTGAAAATCTAAAATCATTTGTGTTAGCTCAACCGCCACAAGTTTCCAAGTGCTCTTAAGAACAAAGCTATCTACAAGCTGAAGCACCAGATCCAGACGATTGAATATGTCTATGTCCTTTAGTTTGTTTTGAGTCTGTCTTTTGTTCTTCATTGTAAATCCTACACTACTTTTAAGAAGTGTCATGGTAGGATAGATTTCAACCTTCATTCGTTTGTATTTTCACTAGAGTTGGTCATTGTTGTAGCTTTGCAATAGAGATATTGTAAAGGGGCTTACAATAGAGGTATTGTAAGGGGTGAGAAATTAATAGTTTTAATTCCTAGATTGCAATAAGTTGTAATCTGAAGTTGCTCATTTATTGGAGTTGGAAATCATACATGGTATGTCGTGATTTTTAATCCTTTGAGCAAGGAGTGTTTTATTTACTTACTGCTTTGTTTGAGGGAACAGATAGAGAACCTGGTTCTCTATACTGTTTGGTGGACTATTAGTTTCTATCAATTGTTATCATAACAGGTGCTTTCTAAAAGGTTAACCCCTTGAAAATCTCTCTCTAATGGTTGCTCTACCAAACTTAAAGGAAGGACAATCGACTACCAGACCACCAAGGTTCAACGGAAAGTATTATGGGTGGTGGAAGACTAGGATACACGATTTCATCATAACTGAAGATTATGAGTTATGAGACATCATTTGTGATGACCCTCATGTTTCCATGAACACATATATATCTGGTGTTATAGCTACTCCAAAAGCTAGGAAGGAGTATAAAGATGTAGACATGAAGGTTGTGGAGAAAAACATGAAGGATAAGAAGATCCTTGTTTGTGGTATTGGCCCAAACGAGTACAATCGGGTCAAATCTTGTGTAACTGCTAAGGAGATCTGGAAAGCTCTCCAAACAGCTCATGAAGGAACAACTCAAGTTAAGGAGTCCAAGATTGATATGCTCACCATAGAGTAAGAGCTGTTTAAAATGAGAGATGATGAGTCAGTCCAAGAGATGCATACCAGGTTTACCTCTATTATCAATGAGATCAACTCTATGGGAGAAGTCATTACAACCAACAAACTGGGCAGAAAATTGCTTGGTGTCTTGCATGACTCTTGGGATAGCAAGGTAAATGTCATTTATGAAGCCAAGAACCTGAAGACACTGACAATTGATGAGCTAATTGGAAATCTCAAGAATTATGAGATGAAGATAGCCAGGAAGAAAATAGAAAAAGTGAGGCAAAGAATAAGAAGAACCTGGTTCTCAAAGATGCCAAAGGTGATTCAAGTAGTGAGAAAACTGACATGGCATATCTCAATTGCAGATTTCAAAAGATAGTTTAAAAAATGGTAAGGTCCCAAAAATAGGAAGCTCCAGCAGAAACTTCAAAGGAAATGACAACTGCTTCCATAAGTGTGGGATACCTGGTCACTTCATTAAATAGTGTCCTCAACACAAACAGGACAATCAGAATGACATGACTGCTAAGAGGAACCAGGTTTCTGATAAAAAATTCAGGAGAAGAGATGCAACTGATGATCTGGTAAACAAGCTTTTGCTGCCTCGGGAGACTCCTCAAGTGAATCTAAAGACGATGATGACCAAGGGGACACATCAATGATGCCTATAAAAAATGAACCCTATGAATATGAGTCAATCTTTGCACTCGTGGCCAAATTTGATACTGATGATGATGAGCACAACAAGGTAAACATTTTTGATGTTAAGAAAAACTTGAAAGCTTACTCTCAAAAGAAACTCATATCATTAGCAGATGTGTTAATCAATGCTTATTATGCTCTTCTTAATGAAGAAAATGCTTTAAATACTTAAATTGGTGATTTAGAACAAGAGAGGGATGATTTGGCAGTTTCCATTATAGATATGAAAGAACAGGTTGATGAGATAACCTACCAAAACATCATGTTGGAAAATCAGGTGAAAAAGAGTATGGAAACTCCCTCTAAAGGAAGATGTGCAACTAGTGAGACTCATCTGGAGCTTGAAAATGAGCTTAAGAAAATGAAACTGAGTTTCACTACTGAGATTGAAAAGAATGATCAGCTGAAGAAAGATTTGAAAAGGGTAAAATTTGATATCAATAAGGCACTTCACTAGACCTGGTCCTCTGATGTAATCACCTCCATGTATAAGAGTAAGGATGGGGGTATGCAAGGACTTGGTTTTGAAAAAGAAAACACACTTTATAATCCTCACAACAAATGTCTCTATAACTCAAAAAACTGGTTATGCACTCATTGCGGGCAGACAAGCCATTACAAGGATGCTTGCAATGCCAGTTCTGAGTCTTTTCAGAAAAATAAGAATTTTGTTATGAAGGGAGTCAGGTTGGAGGGACCTGGTCCTCGGAAGAGAAAAAATATCTTGCCCACTTGGTCTAGAAGAAGTCTGATTCATCCTTTTTACAACTACAAGGGGCCCAAACTGGTTTGGGTTCCCAAATTAGTATTTTTACTTACATGCTAGGGAGAGAGGGGATAGTAAAAATGATAGATGGACAGTGGCTGCTCCAAGCATATGACTGAAATAAAGGGGTCTCTCTCTCCTCAAAGTTCTCAAAAAAGGAAGTGTGTCTTTTGAGAATGAAAGAAAGGACACATCATTGACATCATAAAGATTGAGGAAATAAAGAAATGTTGACAGCTGACTCAAGCTTGTAAATTGTGATGAAGGACCTGGTTCTCCGGATGTTACAGACCAAGTTCGCAGTCAACAAGGTGGGTTTCCATGTGTTGAAAGGAAGCAAGTCAAATCTTCTGTCAAGACAAAGAATAGAGTACAAGATAAGGTCTTTGCTTGAGAAAATTTCCTATAAACTATTCAATGAGAGAAAAACCCAAACTGACTTGCCTAAAAGCATTTGGATGCAAACACCTTATTCTCAACAATGGTACAGAGGCTTTTGGGGAAGTTTGGATGCTAAAAGTGTTAAAGAATGATGAAGCTGAAGATGGGGAACCTTCAAAGGTTTCTGATGAGGTCAGAGATACTTCAAATGGAATGACTATTTTGAGGAGCCAAGTCAAGCGATATAATGATGCAGAGTTTCCTAGAAGTACGTAGGAACCTGATGCTTCTATCATCTCTTAAAAAGTAGTATAAGGAGAAACTTCATCAGCTGAGAGGAACCAAGTATGGCACCTAGTATTCAGACCATGCGACAGAACTATCATAGGAACCACGTTGAGCGAACTCCAAATGACACTGTGATCAATCTACAAAACCACATCAGGGATCTGCTGAACAAGGTTTGATATAGAGAATGTTAAAACCGCTGATACTCCTATAACTACTAATACTTAGCTGGACATAGATGAACCTGGTTCTCCTGTGAAGGAAATCACGTACAAAAGTATT
Source organism: Anisodus acutangulus (assembly GCA_029783415.1). Classification (NCBI taxonomy): domain Eukaryota; kingdom Viridiplantae; phylum Streptophyta; class Magnoliopsida; order Solanales; family Solanaceae; genus Anisodus; species Anisodus acutangulus. Next base: position 9,187,174 of record CM056509.1, read on the forward strand.
ATTGGTCTCTCATCTTGATTGATTGCAAGCAGACCTTAGTATAATGGTTAATGTTGGTCTATGTGCGAGATTTCAATCAAGTTCAAATGAATCCCATATGAAGGCTGAAAAAAGAAGTTTGAGGTATCACAAAAGGGACTACGGACATGGTCCTTTTCTATTCATCAAGAGATAATCCTTGACTTTGTTGGGTGTGCTGATGCTGGTAGGGGTGGCAGATGGGCCGTTTGAGCTAAAGTTGGGCGGGTCAAGATGGGCTGAATCAATAGATGGATCAATGCCCAACCCGCCCAAAGCTTAAATGGGCTAAGATGGGCGGGTCAAGATGGGTCATAACCTAACTTGCCTAACTTGACACATTACTTTTACAAATTTCAAACTTACCTTCTATGATCTTATTTTATTTTGTATGATATTTAATTTTTTCACATCTTTATTTTTAAAATAAGAATAATATTTTAAAGAATTTTTTTATTTTTTATAAAAGTAAAATAAATATATAAAATAATGGGTGGGAGGGCACGGGGTAGTGGGGTAAGAAAAGTTTCTCATTTTTTATAAATAAATATATAAAGTAAAAATTTCGGGTGGGGTGGGGATGGGGATGGGGTAAGCAATTTTTCTCATTTTTTATAAATTTTTTTATAAAAGTAAAATAAATATATAAAATAAAAAATTTGGGGGTAGGGTGGGAGGGGGTGGGGTTGGGATACACAAATTTTCTCATTTTTAATAAAAATTTATATATAAGTAAAACAAATATATAAAATAAAAAATTTGGGGGTAGGGTGGGTGGGGGTAAGAAAAATTTCATTTTTTTAATAATATTTTTATAAAAGTAAAAATATGAAATAGAAATTTGAGGATAGGGGAAGGGCAGGGGGTGGAGGGTGGTAAGGGGGAGGAGGTAAGAAAAAAATCATATTTTTTATAAAAGTAAAAAGAATATGAAATAGAAATTTGAGGATGGGGTAGGGCATGGGCATGGGGTGGGGTGGAGGGGGTAGATGGGGTTAGGGTGGTAGGGTGGAGGTAAGAAAAAAATTCATAATTTTTATAAAAGTAAAAATATGAAATAGAAATTTGAGGATGGGGTAGGGCAATGGGGTGGGGGTGGAGGGGTAGGTGTGGGTAGGGAGGGAGGTAAGAAAATATCTTATTTTTATAAATTATTTATAAAAGTAAAAAAATATGAAATAAGAATTTGAGAATGGGGTAAGGCAAGTGGGGGGTGGGGGTAGGGGGTAGGGCAGGAGGGGGGGTAGAGGTGGTAGGAAGGTAAGGGGTGGAGTGGAGTAGGCAAGGTAGGGGCTGAGATGTGAGGGTGATTTAGTGCTTAGGTGGGGTTGGTGTAGGAGAGGGTAGGGTGGATGGATAGTGTGGTGGGTGGTTGGAGTGCGTTCATGTATTTTTATTGTTCCAAAATAATAAAGGATTTTTAAAATAATTATTTATAAACAAAAATCTTAATCTAGAGTGGAGCTTTAATCGTTAAGATTGAACATTTTCGTGGGTCAAGTTTGGGCATTATCATGGGTTCATTCGGACTGCTGATTTATGATGGGTCAACTTGGACTAGCCCAAACCAACTCATTATCAAAATCACTCTTGCCCAAACTCATGAAACCTTGACGGGTTGGGCGAGTCATTTGGGTTTGGGCTAATTTTGCCACCCCTAGATACAGGTTACGCTGGATGTCTGGTGGACAGAGAGAGCTCACTTAAATTCTTTGGGGATCATGTTCTATCTCATGGGTTACAAATAATCTAATCTTTGTGGCTCTCTCTATCGTATAAGCTGAATGTGTAGTAGTTACCTCTTGATGTGCTCAATTGCTCTGGTTAAAGCAACAACTTGAGGTTGTGTTAGTTTCTACTGACGTGCCCCTACTGTGTGACAATACAAATGCACTCAATATGACAAAGAATCCAGTAAAATTCAAGAAAACCAAACATGTTGAGTGTAGGCACCATTTCATAAGGAACAATAACAAAAAGGGGGTTGATGTGTATATATGTTTGAAATCGCAGAAACATGTAACAAATCTCTTATTGAAGGCATTAATCAAGAGGCATGCTGATAGAAATCGATTGAAGTTATGATGGATCAAGCTCAACTAACTGATCATTCACAAGCTCCATTAATGATTGGCTATGATAGGAGGAAAGGTACAATGCTAAAAAATATTTTTCAGAAACATCTAATTCACTCATATATTGTTATAGGTATACATGCATGGCATGATAAGGACAACTTGAGCATAAGTGATATTGCACACTTCATAGTTCTTACCTGAATTTTTTTGAAAAATTTATCGAGGGACCTGGTTCCTGTGATTCAGGTTAGTAGTCCTTTCAGTGCTTATATATGTTTTTGAATTGCTTGAGGCGCCAAGTCATTTCTGCTCTCTCCTTCAAAATTCAAAATAACTTCCTTTCAAAAGTGTTGCATCGTTTGTGAACCGACCTGATCACTCTTCTTACACAAAATTAAAACCGTCACCTTTTTCTCTTAAATACACCTTTCTTATCTCTCTCATCTCTTAAACTCTCAATTCATCATTCTGCCTCCTCATCTCTCTCAAACATAATGGCTTTCCAAATTATTCCACATTCTTCATTTCTTCCTTCTCTAACCAAGTGTTTACCATGTCTCATCAAGAACCTTTTACTCCAAACTTAAGTGATAAGAACCCCATACTATCACCTCCAAAATGCCCAACCTTTGCCGACCAAAGCACCACTGACCCATCACCAAAATCTCCCATTTATGTTCCTTCTAGAACAAGTAAGCGTCGAATCCCAAGAAATTCACATCCATGTCCGTGATTTCTAGTCAGATTGAAAAGCCCAACTCAATGGGAAGTGAGGAAATTGTCTCTGTGTCAAAATCCGTTCCAACATCAGAGGAATCAGTCGAAAGGGATGATGAAATCGAGTGTAAAAGTCAATCGAGTGAGGAAACAAGGTGTCGCGCCCTATTTTGACCTTGCTCGGGTCAAAGCGGAGCACGGACGTATTCGGTGATTCCTGGGTAAAATGATTGAGGAGTCGCCACCTAATTATCTTTTACGGTGAATTAGGACACCTACATATTAAACTAAGTGCTGCAATGTAACTCCAATTTTAAGGTCTGCGAAACTAGTGAGATTCTAGGTAAGGGTTCTTTATTATCCTAAAGGGAAGGGGTTAGGCATCCTTTAAGATCCGCTAACTTGCGGTTATCCGGTAAAACTCAGGTTAATTATTACTAGAAAAATGCATGTTTTACAAGTATAATAGATTAAAAGATGTTTGCAAATAATTAGTAAATGATGCATTTTATACAGGTGCGTATTCAGATAACATAAAAAGAAAGATACATGTAAAGTTTTGAAAAATATGCATTTGTGACAATAAATTATTTATACTATCAAAGAAGTAAAATTTTGGGAATCATGAAATTGTAAATTGACAAAAGATAAACTTATTCGGTATGATTAATAAAGCAAATAAAAGATGACAAAAGTTGTTTTGAAAATCTTGAATTTGCGTGACAAGCCTAAAATAAATAAACTAGCGAAGGATTTCTAAGTTTGCGAGCCTACAAATAAATAAGCTAGCGACGGGTTTCAAATCTTTAAACTAACCTATGAATAAATCCTAAGTTTGCCTATTCTAAGCATTTCAATAATTACATAAGTGCGATAAATAATATTACAATACAAAGCGAGATAAAAGCTGAATTAAAGAAAGAAATAATAATAAATAAACTCCGAGGAATATTTATCGTTATTTACTTTAATCCACAGTCATCAAGAACAAACGGTTAGAAACATTTAAATACAAATAACTTCATATCCGTATTCAAAGCAGTGAATGTTTTGATTGCGGAGGCTCGAACTTAAATTTTGAAAAGAACATTCCAATCACGCCGTGGCTGCAAACATATGACTAATGTAGTTTATTTTTGATTGTCTCGCCTACTAAACGTGTTGGTCTCTCGGGTGAAATAGAAAAGATCACTTATAATCACGTCGTGGCTGCGAATATATAATTCACCTCGCCTACTAAACATGTTGATCTCGGATGAAATAAAGGTTTAAGCCTCATCATTGCCCCGAAGTTATATTTTTTATAGAAAAATACATATTTGGCAATTGAATAATAAAAGAAGTAATTTTTTATGAAAAAATCTTTCAAGGTTGCAAATATGATAGAATGCAAACCTTATTTTTTAGGATTAAAGAAAATGAATAATAGATAGCCAAATTATTTTTGAAAGATATTAAAGCATGCATGACGAACCTAAAAAATAGAACAAAGTAACTAGAGGCTAAGTTTGGAACACACAAGACGGTCCTAAACAAATAAAGCTAGCGGTTGGTTTCCAATTTCAAACGATCCTAAGAAATAAACTAACGGCAGTTAGACTATCCTATTCATTCATCTATTCGCGGCCTAATTATTCTAAGCATTCTAACAATCACACAAGCATTAAAATAAATATTACATGCCCAAGAATAGAAATAACAAAATTAAAGAATAATAATAAAAGAGGAAACTAGGGAGGATGATGATGTCATCCCGCCTATTTATGTAGAAATTCGAGGCCGGAGAATGCAAGGAATGTGAATGTGGTTCTTCATTTTGGGCGAAGTCATGATGAGTCTCATGACGAGACTCTTAGTTACTCCGATGCATTTCATGTAAATAAAAGAAAAGAAAAGGATTAGTAGACGGAGCGAAAATATCAACACATGAATATTCCTAATACATACATACCACTAAATATACAACATTAAATGTACATAGGAATGAATATTCATGGCCTTCTATTCTACATACTTAAGACATATTTTTTTTTCCAGATTTTGGCACATTAAAGTAGCCGAAGAAAAACTATATGATAACACAACCGGTTCTAAATTTAAACAAGAATAAAAGAGGCAAGGAAGACTAATGTATAAATTATGTATACATACATAATAAATTACGTTGGACTAATCTTAATCTTAAAGGAACATGACATTCATAAACTTAAACCAAACGCACATACTATTATATTAGACATGGATAATATACTCCTTTTAAAATTGCACATATTAATCTAGAATATAACATGTAAATATCGTCATTTGAATCAATTAAAGTATGCTCATTTGTTTGATTTAAAGGCAGCGACCAAACTACAACATACAATAATTTTGAATATCAACAAATCGTTAAGTGTCCTAAGAATATTTAATCACGTCGTAGCTCTTTCAAACACGTATTAATCTTACATTATCCGTATTGCACTTAATAATGAACCCAAGATGCCTTACTAAAGCTAATGACAATAATTAGTTAACCAAAAAATCGAGGCAATATCATCTATTACGTATCATAACCCAAATCAGAAATGTCCCAACAACATAAATACAATTATATAAGCAAAATCGTCTCATTATCATATTAATTAATCAAGACTACATTACTTAGCAAAATATCATACTAAATCAAGCATAAACAACACAATCAAATAAGCTTTAAGAAATATAGAAGAGTTGGAACGAGTCTAACCTTTTCCGGGTAGCGAACCGAGGCGTGTTTTGAATCGTCGAATCCGCTCGGAAATGTTAGAATTCTGATTTTGTTGTAGATTTTTTATGAATTCTGATTTTTCTGGGAATAGGACTCTGTTTTCTGATTTTCGGATGTTTGATCCGACCCGGAATGACCCGACCCGACCCGGAACCGAAAAACAGTAAAAATAGCTAAAAATTCAGATTCTTCAACACCAAAACCCAATAATTTTCGACCTATATTTTCGGAATCTTTAAGTTGAAGAACACATGCAAGAACAAAGAGGTGTTCTTAAGAAGATTTCGGATTTTTTTTTTAGTGAAGAACAATACAAACAAATACAATACAACCAAAACTTAAACCTAAATTTTAAATTAAAATTGACCTTAAGCAAGAAAACAAAACCTTTTTCAATCCGAAAAATCCTCCTCGAAACAGTGCAAAAGGGGGGGTTTTATAGGTCTCAAACTCGACCTCATACCCCCCCTAAAAATGAATTTGAATTTCAAAATAAAGGGGACAAAATCTGATTTTTTGGGGCATGTGTTGAGGATTTTGGGGGGTGTGTTGGTGAGGGGATGGTTTCGGCGGTGTTAGGGTAGGTTGGTGGTGTTGGCGAAGTGACGGGGTAGGGGTGCGGTGACGTGGGGTAGGGGTGCGTAGGGTGCGGCGATTGGGGGGGTTTGAGAGGGGTTTGAATTTTTTTTTGTTTTAGGGTTTGTTGGTTTGGGGAATTAAAAGGGGAAGGAAATGGGTCGGTTCAGGTGTGGGCGGTTCGGTGTGGGCAGGGAGTGGTGGGGCTGGTCTGGTTTAATTGTTTTTTGGGGAGTTGGTGTGTTGTGTTGGGGTTTAAAAGGGGGAAATATTTGTGGGTTATGTTTTGGGTCAGTTTGGATCTGGGCGAAAATAAGAATTAATTTGGAGATGGACTTTGGAGGTTGGATAGAATATTTTGGGTAGAAATTAGTTTTGGGTTAGAAAATAAAAATGGGTTATGGATTTAAAAATATATAAGAGGGTTTAATATAAAAAATATGTGTTTATATATATATATATATATGTATATATATTTTTGTTTTGTAAAGATGTGAATTATTTAAAAATAACGTAACGATGTGAAAAAATAAATATAATATTTGCAAATGTTTAATGCTTAATAAAAGGGAATGCGGTGCAATTTTGCGAGAATAAAATAACATAGAATTTTAGGATAACTTATGATTATTATAAAAATGCAAACGATATAAAATATGCGAATAATAATAATAATAATACGAAGATATACACATATATGCCTATATTTTAAAATTATTTTGAAAGTGCCAAAATATTAAAAATTACGAATAAAATCAGAAAAGATGGGACAAAATTGGGTTTCAACAGAGGCCCCTCTTTGGACGGAGACGATGAAAGAGTTTTTCGCCAAAGAAAGTTGACTGAGTAGCCAATTTTGTCCTGATCATCGGATCGTATGGTAAGGAATAGAATCCCGAGGGGTATAGAAGTCGCAAAAAGATGGTGCACATTCAAGAAACAATGTCCCAGTGTCGACTTAGGATGACACTGGTCGCAGACACGAGAAATTAATGGGAAAGAGCGGATCGACGTTCGAAGTAGGTCGTTTGACCAAATTGCCTTGGTTCGCCGTGAGATATAGTTCCATGTTATGCTGAAAGCTCCCGCCGGTTCGAATTCCTGTGGACCAGAGCTAAGATAAAAGTTAGTGTATAACAGTTGCATAAGATATGTATGTGAGAATATGACTTTGTAAGTTGAAATGATGTCGTTGCTTAATGTTGTGCAGATGATGGCGTTGGCGGGCGCCTGTTTACACTTTAAAATAAAGTACCCGCATTAGAAGGTGGGCGCCTGATTTAAATTTAAATACCCGCATTAGAAGGTGGGTGCCTGATTTACATTTAAATACCCGCATTAGGAGGTGGGCGCCTGACTGAAATTTAAATACCCGCATTAGAAGGTGGGCGCCTGACTGAAATTTAAATACCCGCATTAGGAGGTGGGCGCTGGTGAAATTTAAATACCGCATTAGAAGGTGGGCGCTGATCAAATTTAAATACCCGCATTAGGAGGTGGGCGCCTGACTGAAATTTAAATACCCGCATTAGAAGGTGGGCGCCTGACTGAAATTTAAATACCCGCATTAGAAGGTGGGCGCCTGATTTAAAACATACCTGCATTAGAAGGTGGGCGCCTGATATAAAACATACCCGCATTAGAAGGTGGGCGCCTGATTTAAAACATACCCGCATTAGAAGGTGGGCGCCTGATTTAAAACATACCCGCATTAGAAGGTGGGCGCCTGATTTAAAACATACCCGCATTAGAAGGTGGGCGCCTGATTTAAAACATACCCGCATTAGAAGGTGGGCGCCTGATTTGTGTCGTCGTGTTGACGTAATGCAAAGTGGGGCCCTATTGCCATGCCATGATAGTTAATGTGTGGACATAAGCGATGCAAAAGTTGAGTAGATGAGAATGCGACCCTGTAAGTCAAAATACCGTTCTTTCCGTGGACACAACACGGTTGGGAACATGTAGTTTAACATGACGCCTTTGTACAATCTCCAAACAGGAAAGTGATTCTTGTAGTGAGTTGCGATGCGGAGGCCCTTGCGAATCTGCTCATAAATGTTGCAGCTTCTCTGCTGTTTTCGACCTGAAGAACCTGTACTCAAATAAATTTATGAGTTTTGGGAGGGGGGAGTTGATTCGCGTTGACTTTGTAGCTTCGGTCTTGGTATTTGTATGTCCTGCTAACTCGGACCCGTAGCCCCTCTCTGCTTCCCAGTCTTGGCCAGCCGTTAATGAAAACATCCAAAAACAATTTGTAGAAATGCATCTTAAAAAATAGAAACATAAAAATTCTATCGATTTTTGATGAAAAATGTTTGTTGAAAAATAATTTGCTTATAAGAAATACTGCATATATATATATATATGTATATATATATATATATATATATAAATGTCTGTCGAGCAGTGACATGCGGTGAAACAAAGCAAATGTCTTATCCAAAATTCTCCTGGCTGAAGACTTAGTTTGCCGATGGTTTTCCATGTTTATCGGCGTCCTCTGGCAGTGTTCCCTTAAAAATGCCCCAGTGTCTGATATATGAGAATGACGATCTTTTGAACGGACTTGTGTAGATTTCTTGCCTGCCCTATCAGGGTGATCAGATGGGTGCATTTTGTCTTTTGTGAGATAAAGGAGAAAATATTTCCTAATGGTGGGACCGAAGCCGATTTAGGCCGCCTACGTATCCCCATGAGGGAATCAGGTCGTGACGTAGTTCATTACAAGCAAAAGGGGATTGTAAGGATTTTCTAAAATGGGACCGAAGCCGATGTGGCCGCCTACGTATCCCGCCGAGGAATCAGGTCATAACGTAGTTCATGTTACAAAGAAATGTGTTTACGGGAAATTTGCAATCTAGGAAACGGAACCCGACATGGGTTCTTTGCGTATCCCGCCAGGGAGCGCAAGCTGTTACAACATAAGAAATGCATTACATAGAAAAATCCTAAATGTAGTATCTTTTCATTGCATCGCGTTGATAGCTTTGGCCATACTTCACCGTCCATTTCAGCTAGAATTAATGCTCCCCAGTCAACACCCGGTGAACCATATAAGGCCCTTGCCGATTAGGTGCGAATTTTCCTTTAGCTTCATTTTGGTGCGGGAATATTCGTTTAGCACCAATTGCCCGGTTCGAAAGTCCTTGGTTTTACTTTCCTGTAAGCTTTGGCCATTCTGTTTTGATAAAGTTGTCCATGGCGGTGCGTTCAATCGCTTTTCATCAATCAACATCAATTGTTAAATTACCGATTACGTATCCATTTTGCTTCGTTCATTTCGACTTCTTGGATAATTCTCAAAGATGGTATTTCCACTTCCTGCTGGTAACACGACCTGCTCCATAGACCAATAGATACGGCGTTGCCCGGTAGAAGTCCTGGATCTGTAGTGCGATATCCCAAAAGTGCAAAGCGGATGCTCATGCGGTGCTTGTAATTATCAATCATCTTTCGTAGTATTCTTTGATGTTTTTGTTGGTCGCTTCGACCGCTCCGTTCATCCGAGGTCGATGCAGTGGAATTGCGGTGAGTGATCTTAAACTTCTCGCATATCTCATTCATCGATTATTGTTGAGATTAGCCCCATTATGCGTTATAATCGACTCGGGGATTCCAAATCGACAAATGATGTTATTGCGGACAAAATCAACTACCACTTTCTTTATTCTTGACTTGTGGGACGATGCTTCTACCCACTTTGTGAAATAGTCAATTGCCACTAGAATAAATCTGTGTCCATTTGATGCGGCAGGTTCAATAGGGCCAATGACATCCATGCCCCAAGCTGCGAATGGCCAAGGAGAGCTCGTCACATTGAGTTCGTTAGGGGGTACCTTGATTAGATCGCCATGAATCTGACATCGATGACATCTTTGCACGAAGTGGATGCAATCTGTTTCCATGGTCATCCAAAAGTATCCTGCTCTTAGAATATTCTTTGCCAAAGTGAAACCATTCATGTGAGGCCCGCACGTGCCTCCGTGTATCTCTTCAACTAAACTGCTTGCCTCTCGAGCATCAACACATCTTAACAAACCGAGATCTGGAGTCCTCCGATAAAGGATTTCTCCGTTTAGGAAGAAATGGTTTGCTAACCTCCTAAGTGTCCTCTTTTGTATCTTTGGTTATGCCTTACGGATATTCACCTATCTTGAGATATCTCTTAACGTCGTGGTACCAAGGCTTTCCATCCGACTCTTCATCTATATTGAAACAATATGCCGGCTGATCCGATAAGCTCACCTTGATGGGATCAATGTAGTTCTTATCCTGGATGTTGAATCATGGAGGACAGTGTTGCCAGAGCATCAGCCGAACTCGTTTTGAGTCGATGGGATATGCTTGAATTCTATCTTGTGAATTTTTGCATAATTCTTTCACGCAATGCAGGTAAGGAAGTATCTTCCCGTTCTTGGTCGCCCATTCGCCTTGCACTGATGAATCAATAAGTCCGAATCACCTATAACCAACAGTTCTTGAATGTTCATATCAACGGCCATTCTAAGTCCGAGTACACAAGCTTCATATTCCGCCATATTGTTGGTGCATGGAAATCGGAGTTTTGCCGAAATTGGGTAGTGTTGACCTGATTCTGAAATCAAAACTGCTCCAATACCAACCCCTTTGAAGTTTGCAGCTCCGTCGAAGAACATTCTCCAACCCGGGTACTCTTCTGAGATGTCTTCTCCAACAAACAGTACCTCCTCGTCCAGAAAATAAGTCCGGAGAGGCATGTATTCTTCATCCACGGGGTTTTCCGCAAGATGGTCGGCTAGTGCTTGTCCTTTGATAGCCTTTTGGGTGACATATATGATGTCGAATTCACTTAACAAGATTTGCCACTTCGCTAGCTTTCCGGTGGGCATGGGCTTCTGAAAAATATATTTGAGCGGGTCCATCCTTGAGATGAGATAAGTGGTATATGCAGACAGATAATGTCTAAACTTTTGCGCAATCCATGTCAAGGCGCAACAAGTGCGTTCCAGCAAAGTATACCGAGCTTCATACGGCGTGAACTTCTTGCTTAAGTAGTATATGACTTGCTCCTTCTTTCCTGTTTCATCGTGTTGTCCCAACACGCATCCAAACGCGTTCTCTAACACAGACAGATATAATAACAAAGGCCTTCCGGGCTCTGGAGGTACCAAAACAGGTGGGTTAGACAGATATTCTTTGATTCTATCAAAAGCTTGTTGGCAATCCGTCGTCCATTTGGTAGCAGCGTCTTTCTTCAGTAACTTGAATATCGGCTCACATATCACTGTTGATTGTGCTATGAACCTGCTGATGTAGTTGAGGCGACCAAGGAAACTCATTACGTCCTTTCGACTCTTTGGAGGAGGCAAGTCTTGAATAGCTTTTACCTTCGAGGGTCCAATTCAATACCCCTTCTACTTACAATGAAACCTAACAGCCTTCCCCAAATAGGACACCAAATGCGCACTTTATGATTTAACTTCAGGTTATACCGCCTCGGTCGGTCAAAACACTTCTCTAAATCATCGTCAAGTGATCTGAAGTCCTTCGCGACTTGATAATAACGTCATCTACGTAGACCTCTATTTCTTTGTGGATCATATCATGAAAAATGGTAGTCATGGCCCTCATGTAGGGGGCACCTGCAAGCTTGAGGCCGAACGGCATTACTCCATAACAAAGATACCCCCAAGGTGTAGTGAATGCTGTCTTCTCTGCATCTTCCTCATCCATCAAGATTTGGTGGTAACCAGCAAAGCAATCAACAAATGATTGTAATTCATGCTTTGCACAGTTGTCAATGAGTATGTGAATATTTGGAAGAGGGAAGTCATCCTTCGGGCTGGCCTTGTTGAGATCTCGATAATCCACGCACACTCGTATCTTTCCATCTTTCTTTGGCACAGGTACAATGTTGGCCAACCAAGTCGGGTATCTTGTGACCCGAATGACCTTTGCGTCGAATTGCTTGGACACCTCTTCCTTGACCCTTAAACTCAAATCAGGCTTGATTTTCCTTGGTTTTTATTTCACCGGAGGGTAAGATGGATCGATAGGCAATCTATGCGAAACAATATCTGTGCTCAACCCTGGCATCTCGTCATAAGACCAAGCAAATACGTCGATATATTGTCTCAAAAGATCCGTCAGTTCTTTCCTTTGTGGGGCGTTCAGATGGACGCTGATTCTTGTTTCTCTCACATTTTCTGCATCCCCCAAATTTATTGCCTCAGTTTCTTCTAAATTTGGCTTTGGTTTGTTCTCAAAATGTTCCAATTCCTCTGTCAATTCTTCTGGTTGCGAGTCTTCCTCATACTCTTCGAAGTCCTGTTCATTGTTTGGATTTTGTTTGTTTGTTTTATTACATGTCACATTCACATTATCGACAGATTTATTAGTTTGCATGCTGAAAGAGAAAAGAAAATTAGTAAACAAAATAAATTTTTAAATAGCAAAAGAAATGTGGATTTGTCATTTAAGCTTTCAAAAGATGGAGGCAAAACACATTAATGCATAGATGCGATTCAAGCCTCAATTAGAATCGCATTGTTTCAAAAAGTACTAAGGTAATTTCTACCAAGCTTCCCGGAGAAACAGTAGGAGCACAGTCCAATTTTTCAAAATATCTCCATGTTCTGCATCCCAAATAGTTGGGCCTTCATCAAAATCATCGAATTACATGACATTCCATTTCTTCTTCTCGCAATAAAAGGCTTTTGAGTCCTTCCGCGAGGTCGTCTGCATCATCTTCATTCGACTCCTGGCGGCATATGCTTTGACGAATGACTGATTCAAGGGTGGAACAGGCTTTGGCAAGGGAGTGTCCCTTTTCTTTCGGAGGTTGGTGATAAGACTTCTTTAGAAGTGGGTTTGTATCCGAGACCGAAAGTATCCTTCTTCTTGAGCAAGTGAGCAGGCTCCACCATACCTTCTAAATTCAATCAGAGGCCTCGGCCAGGGCTTAAAGCCATTCTTCAACATTTCTGGGCCACCATTGTGAGAACCCGGGGTAACTTCAATATTTCGGCTTTGGAGGCACATGTAATTTCTCGACATGGAAGACGACCCATCCGGTGTATCTACGCTTTCAACAAAGAGGATCCGTCGCCGGGACATATTGAATTGCTCCCTTCTCCGTGTACCACGACCTCGTGATGATCCCAAACAAACTTCAAACTACGATGTAGGGTAGAAGGAAGGCTGCACCAGCCACATGGATCCAAGGTCTTCCCATTAGTAGGTTATAGCCGGTAGATATGTCTAACACTTGGAATTCCACACGAACTCCACGGGCCCCACTTGTAATGTCAAATCCATTTCTCCCATAATGCTCCTTTGGGCTCCATCAAAACCTTTAACTCTCGGATGACTTTCGCGAATCTTTCCAATGCTAATTCCCGAGGCTCGGAGAGTCGCCAGGACAAATATTGACGGTGAGCCTCCATCAATCAATACCTTAGAAATGAACTTGTTCATGCACTTTCTTATTATGTTCAAAGCTTTGTTGTGGCACAAACCCTCAGGTGGCAATTCTTTGTCATGAAAAAGAGACTTTATGGGCCTCTAAAATCTGTCCAGGCCAAGGCCGAGAGTTTCTACTTTGTGGTCTCTCTCGATACATAAGCTTCTTTGAGTACTTCCAATAAAGCGCGTCCATGGTCCTGAGAATTCATCAACAATGATAGCAAAGAAATCGAGCCGGTGTTTTCTTCAATTGCTCTACAACGAATACTCCTTGGTTGGCATCTTCCTCCGTAACTCTTACGCTTGGTCTGTTACAACCTTTTTTGGATTGTCTGCGGGGGCATAACATCGTCCGGATCTTGTCATACCAGCGGCGACAACTTCTACAATTTGTTTCTCCTTTCCCTGCTCCTTTCCCCAATCGAATAGCTCCAAGGGCGGTTTGGTATCAACAGACGGCGTCACCATCCGCGATTCGGAGGAAGTACTTCCACTTCAAGCGGTGCCCTCACTTGAGCTGTAATTATAGGGGTGATCAAAGCCGATGATTCAACCCTTTCTTACATTCGGACCGGCACAATGGTCCCTTCCAAGCTGTTTTCTTCACCAACGGTAATCATGTTTATATTGGTATTGTCATGATTTGGCGGAGGGTTATTATTTACATTAGGGAGGTCCTTTCAGTTGGATAATTCCCTCTTTGATCAAAACCTCGATCTTGTCTTTGAGGGCAAAACAAACTCGGTGTCATGTCAGGTGATCCCCAGTGGTACGCACAATGCTTAGTTTCATCATACGATCTGGGAATAGGATTGGGGATATGCCCAGGATGGGTTGGAGTATTCTGCGGTCCTCAATCTTTCGTATAGTTGGGCTAGAGGTTCGGCTAAAGGTGTATATGTCTTGGTAGCCTTCTTTCGTAATTTGCCCGGTGCAGGAGTATTTGGTGGATGGTTTTTGCGGTGAGGCGGATGTGTGGGTTGATCTTGTGGGGAATTTCTATAGGTAGGTGCTCGTGGTGGGCTATATATTGGTTGGGTATGATAGGCAGGGTAGGGAGTAGGCGAGTGTTGATAATAAGGTGAGGGCTTTGTGTGCTTTGGCTATAGTAGGAGGCGATGATTTTGGGTGTTTTGATTATAGTAGGGAGGCTGGGATGGCCGGGCTTTGGTAGGTTGGCATTTGGTTGGACCCATGTTCCTGGGTCGCCATGACAGGGACGCTCCATCCCTCCTCTTCTTAATTGCTCCCGAATGAGTCGGATGAATGGCCTTACTTGTCGCCTACAATGCTGCTAAGTTCGTGATTCTCCCTGTTTTGATACCTTCTTCTATGAAATCTCCCATCCTAACCACTTCAGAGAAATTCTGTCCAATGACGCTTATCATTTTTCGTAATAAGTTGCATCCTTCATAGATTGCACAAAGAGCGTGGTCATCTCACTTTCCGCCATTGAAATTTGAACTTTTCTTGCTTCCGCCCTCCATCTCATGGCATATTCTCTGAAAGTCTCTGTAGATTTTTCTCCAATTTCATTAAATAAAATCTATCCAAGACTGTGTCGGTGTTAAACCGTAACTCGCCCACAAAATCCTATGCCATTGTGCCCCGGTTATGCCATTTTCGCGGGTCTGGCTTGTGTACGATCGAGCGCTTCCCTGTCAAACTTCTTATGAACAACTTCATTATTATGGCCTGGTCCTTACCCACTCCAACCGACTTGTCTGTCAATACGATCTCAAATGAGCGCGAGGATTTCCCTTTCCATCGAATAAGTCAAATTTTGGCACCTTATACCCGATAGGCAATCGAGCGTCGGGATGCATGCAGAGATCTTCATACTCGAGTCCTTCATGCCCCTTGCTTTGGTCTGAATGTTTTTAAATGCTTCTTTTAGGCTATGAATTTCCCTTGCCATACTTTCATCATTTCTAATCCTTGCTTGCCTTTCCATCTCTTCATATTGGTCTATCTCACGATGATGTATGTTTGGTATGGTAGAAGTGGAAGGTTGGGCTTCCGTTGCATATACCGGTGGCACATCTTTGCTTGTTAGTGATGTGTGCCATTGGTATTTGTTGGGTTGCTGGTAATTTAGTGTGGGAGGGATATTTTGGACAAGTGGGGTAGTTTGGGTAAGTGGAAATTTGGATGTATATATGGAGCTGTGAAGGATCTTGGGTCATTTTGTAGCGGGCTTTGTTGTGGGTGGCTGCGGGTTGATAGGATGCGGATTGGTACGTTGTGGGGTGGCGAGTTGAGGATTGGTTACCTTGGTAAGGGATTTTGGGGAAGGTTACGGGGAATGATGGTTCGTGAGATGGAAAGGTGTGTGGGCGATTCTGCGCTCGTCTCTTGTTCAGGCGGTGGAGTGTTGATGCTTTGATGGAAAGATTGGTAAGATTCCTGAGCCGTTCGATCTCGGTTGCATAGTTGCCATTTGCTGCGATGGTTGGGCGAGGTATTCATCCGGATGGAAGTATTTCTCCTTTCCGATGTCTCTGGTTCACCTCCGGAAGAGCGACAAGTCCCAAACCGGTTTGTTATTTGCCCTGAATCAGTCATTTTGTCGGATGATTGTGCCTTGGATCTCGTGAAGTAATGGTGTTCCGCCAGATTTCAATCAACATAAATCAACCTTTGGGAAGAATAATTTAGGAAAAATAAACCTTCTAAAAATGAAGAAAACCAAGTTAGTATAGAGGCGAGTAATTATTGCTTTAAATAATATGCACATAGTGAAAAAGCGAGGAGAAAACAACAAAATGATTGTAAGGCAATTAAATGCGCATCCTAATATGCATGGGGCCTCCACTTATGCGGAGGTGGGCCTAACGCCGGATATGCTTGGGATTCTGACAGGTTTGATCCAAGCTGCTAAATTGCAATGCTTTGTCGGAAATGAGACAAAATGAATGTACATTTTCCAATTTCAGCATGTCATGATTAGTCTTGGATTAGTCTATCCTTATCACGCTACACATAATATGATGATTGGTCGTTGGGTTGTGAGACCTGTAGACATCTTTGGCGGATTTCTTAATTGTGGAGTCAATACCAAGGATCGACCCACCTAAGGTGTATGCATGCATGACTTAAAATAAAGGGTGGTATAGCTCTATCTTAAATTTTCTAAGATTTGGCTGACTAGACACAAGGTTCCCGAGCGGACTACTCGAGTGAGAAGGCTACGCGGCCACCAGATGGTCCGGTCACTCCGCGCATACGCCAACTCTCCTAAAATTTGGTAGATTGAAAGAAATTTGCGGGTGCGCAAAACACACCTCGCGTGTAGTGTGTGATAGTGTCAATTTTCCAGAGTGTAAGAAATATGAGCGAAATGCCAATTTAAGATAAGCAGTAAAAATATGGAAATTAAAGCAGTTATGCATGCAAAAAATTTCACAAAGGAAACAAATCAAAGCATTACATCAAACAAAGAGTGAAAGTAAAGCACAATTATAATTAACTTGAATTTTGCTATGGTTAAGAACCTGAAAATCCCCAGTGGAGTCGCCATGCTGTCGCGCCCTATTTTGACCTTGCTCGGGTCAAAGCGGAGCACGGACGTATTCGGTGATTCCTGGGTAAAATGATTGAGGAGTCGCCACCTAATTATCTTTTACGGTGAATTAGGACACCTACATATTAAACTAAGTGCTGCAATGTAACTCCAATTTTAAGGTCTGCGAAACTAGTGAGATTCTAGGTAAGGGTTCTTTATTATCCTAAAGGGAAGGGGTTAGGCATCCTTTAAGATCCGCTAACTTGCGGTTATCCGGTAAAACTCAGGTTAATTATTACTAGAAAAATGCATGTTTTACAAGTATAATAGATTAAAAGATGTTTGCAAATAATTAGTAAATGATGCATTTTTATACAGTGCGTATTCGGATAACATAAAAGAAAGATACATGTAAAGTTTTGAAAAATATGCATTTGTGACAATAAATTATTTATACTATCAAAGAAGTAAAATTTTGGGAATCATGAAATTGTAAATTGACAAAAGATAAACTTATTCGGTATGATTAATAAAGCAAATAAAAGATGACAAAAGTTGTTTTGAAAATCTTGAATTTGCGTGGCGAACTAAAATAAATAAACTAGCGAAGGATTTCTAAGTTTGCGAGCCTACAAATAAATAAGCTAGCGACGGGTTTCAAATCTTTAAACTAACCTATGAATAAATCCTAAGTTTGCCTATTCTAAGCATTTCAATAATTACATAAGTGCGATAAATAATATTACAATACAAAGCGAGATAAAAGCTGAATTAAAGAAAGAAATAACAATAAATAAATTCCGAGGAATATTTATCGTTATTTACTTTAATCCCTCGCAGTCGCCAAGAACAAGCGGTTAGAAACATTTAAATACAAATAACTTCATATCCGTATTCAAAGCATTGAATGTTTTGATTGCGGAGGCTCGAACTTAAATTTTGAAAAGAACATTCCAATCACGTCGTGGCTGCAAACATATGACTAATGTAGTTTATTTTTGATTGCCTCGCCTACTAAACGTGTTGGTCTCTCGGGTGAAATAGAAAAGATCACTTATAATCACGTCGTAGCTGCGAATATATAATTCACCTCGCCTACTAAACATGTTGATCTCGGATGAAATAAAGGTTTAAGCCTCATCATTGCCCGAAGTTATATTTTTTATAGAAAAATACATATTTGGCAATTGAATAATAAAAAGAAGTAATTTTTATGAAAAAATCTTTCAAGGTTGCAAATATGATAGAATGCAAACCTTATTTTTAGGATTAAAGAAAATGAATAATAGATAGCCAAATTATTTTTGAAAGATATTAAAGCATGCATGACGAACCTAAAAAATAGAACAAAGTAACTAGAGGCTAAGTTTGGAACACACAAGACGGTCCTAAACAAATAAAGCTAGCGGTTGGTTTCCAATTTCAAACGATCCTAAGAAATAAACTAACGGCAGTTAGACTATCCTATTCATTCATCTATTCGCGGCCTAATTATTCTAAGCATTCTAACAATCACACAAGCATTAAAATAAATATTACATGCCCAAGAATAGAAATAACAAAATTAAAGAATAATAATAAAAGAGGAAACTAGGGAGGATGATGATGTCATCCCGCCCTATTTGCGTAGAAATTCCGAGGCCGGAGAATGCAAGGAATGTGAATGTGGTTCTTCATTTTGGACGAAGTCATGATGAGTCTCATGACGAGACTCTTCGTTACTCCCGATGCATTTCATGTAAATAAAAGAAAAAGAAAAGGATTAGTAGACGGAACGAAAATATCAACACATGAATATTCCTAATACATACATACACGAAATATACAACATTAAATGTACATAGGAATGAATATTCATGGCCTTCTATTCTACATACTTAAGACATATTTTTTTTCCCAGATTTTGGCACATTAAAGTAGCCGAAGAAAAACTATATGATAACACAACCGGTTCTAAATTTAAACAAGAATAAAAGAGGCAAGGAAGACTAATGTATAAATTATGTATACATACATAATAAATTACGTTGGACTAATCTTAATCTTAAAGGAACATGACATTCATAAACTTAAACCAAACGCACATACTATTATATTAGACATGGATAATATACTCCTTTTAAAATTGCACATATTAATCTAGAATATAACATGTAAATATCGTCATTTGAATCAATTAAAGTATGCTCATTTGTTTGATTTAAAGGCAGCGACCAAACTACAACATACAATAATTTTGAATATCAACAAATCGTTAAGTGTCCTAAGAATATTTAATCACGTCGTAGCTCTTTCAAACACGTATTAATCTTACATTATCCGTATTGCACTTAATAATGAACCCAAGATGCCTTACTAAAGCTAATGACAATAATTAGTTAACCAAAAAATCGAGGCAATATCATCTATCACGTATCATAACCCAAATCGTAAATGTCCCAACAACATAAATACAATTATATAAGCAAAATCGTCTCATTATCATATTAATTAATCAAGACTACATTACTTAGCAAAATATCATACTAAATCAAGCATAAACAACACAATCAAATAAGCTTTAAGAAATATAGAAGAGTTGGAACGAGTCTAACCTTTTCCGGGTAGCGAACCGAGGCGTGTTTTGAATCGTCGAATCCGCTCGGAAATGTTAGAATTCTAATTTTGTTGTAGACTTTTTTATGAATTCTGATTTTTGTGGGAATAGGACTTTGTTTTCTGATTTTGGGATGTTTGATCCGACCCGGAATGACCCGACCCGACCCGGAACCGAAAAGCAGTGAAAATAGCTAAAAATTCAGATTCTTCAACACCAAAAACCAATAATTTTCGACCTATATTTTGAATCTTTAAGTTGAAGAACACATGCAAGAACAAAGAGGTGTTCTTAAGAAGATTTGATTTTTTTAGTGAAGAACAATACAAACAAATACAATACAACCAAAACTTAAACCTAAATTTTAAATTAAAATTGACCTTAAGCAAGAAAACAAAACCTTTTTCAATCAGAAAAATCCTCCTCGAAAGCAAAGGCAAAAGGGGGTTTTATAGGTCTCAAACTTCGACCTCATACCCCCTAAAAATGAATTTGAATTTCAAAATAAAGGGGACAAAATCTGATTTTTGGGGCATGTGTTGAGGATTTTGGGGGTGTGTTGGTGAGGGGATGGTTTTTGGCGGTGTCAGAGTAGGTTGGTGGTGTTGGCGAAGTGACGGTAGGGTGCGGTGGCGTGGGGTAGGGGTGCGTAGGGTCGCGATTGGGGGTTTGAGAGGGTTTGAATTTTTTTTTTTTTGTTTTAGGGTTTGTTGGTTTGGGGAATTAAAGGGGAAGGAAATGGGTCGGTTCGGGTGTGGGCCTGGGAGTGGTGGGCTGGTCTGGTTTAATTGTTTTGGGGAGTTGGGGTGTGTTGTGTTGGGGTTTAAAGGGGAAATATTTGTGGGTTATGTTTTGGGTTTATCGCGATCTGGGCCGAAAATAAGAATTAATTTGGAGATGGACTTTGGAGGTTGGATAGAATATTTTGGGTAGAAATTAGTTTTGGGTTAGAAAATAAAAATGGGTTATGGATTTAAAAATATATAAGAGCGGTTTAATATAAAAAAATATGTGTTTATATATATATATATTTTTTGTTTTGTAAAAGATGTGAATTATTTAAAAATAACGTAACGATGTGAAAAAATAAATATAATATTTGCGAAATGTTTAATGCTTAATAAAAGGGGAATGCGGTGCAATTTTGCGAGAATAAAATAACATAGAATTTTCGGATAACTTATGATTATTATAAAAATGCAAACGATATAAAATATGCGAATAATAATAATAATAATACGAAGATATACACATATATGCCTATATTTTAAAATTATTTTGAAAGTGCCAAAATATTAAAAATTACGAATAAAATCATAAAAGATGGGACAAAATTGGGTGTCAACACAAGGGTGCAAATTAGACCTGTCCACCGGGTCGGGGACCCGCCTGGGCCTGACCCGACCCGACCCAAAAAAACCAGGGTCAGCTATAAGCTGACCCGCAAGCCACTCGATCCGAAAAAGAGGGGACCCGATCAGGGTCAGAATATTTTACCCGTCTGACCCGGCCCGGCCCGGCCCCGACCCACATATTTTTTAAATATAATTTGTATTATTTTTTCTTCATTAATATTTATTTTGTACTTATATATATTTTTGCCATTAATAAGTGATATAATGCATGTTTTTATAATATATGTATTGCTCTAATCTACATTGAGCTCGACATAAAATAAGATAAAAATGGTAACTGATTATTAATTATATATTTATATTATTTGTCGTTCTGTTAATATCATGGAAGCATAATATAGGGAGAGAAAGTAGTTGTAAATTGGTGAAACTTTAAATGGTCATAACTCTGCGCTCGGATGTCCGTTTTATCCGGTTTTTTTTATTTTACGTATTTTTTGAGATAGGGCCGGTCAAACATCCATAATGCAGTTTGGAGCAGCCAATGTTTAGAAAAATGTCCGTTTTTCCAATCAATTTGTGTTTTTCCCCAAATCGATTTCTAATTTTCTTTTTCTTTAGTCAAGATCTCACGATATGCAATACATTTCAACGTCGAAATTCCGTGGTAATGTAGGGGTGAATGCCAATTTCAATTTTGGAAATTCAATTTTTTTTAAAAAACAATTCCTCGACCCGACCCGACCTTGGCTCGCCAAAAAATTCTGACGGGCAGGGCCAGGGTCGGGCAAGCAGAAAAAAAAACCACTGACACGGCCCGACCCGACCTTTGGACAGGTCTAGTGCAAATCGATGTGAAAGAAAACATGATCTTGAGCGGCATGCAAGGGAGTAACGTTGGTGGTACTACAGAAAGACAGATCGAAGTTGTTGACAAGGACTTTGTTGTGGACACATCTGCAAAGTCAGGTAATCCCATTCCATCTAGTTTTGTCAAAGGGGAAATGTGTATTCAATAAAGTGTATTAAGTCTATATCTGAGATTACTGCTGGTCTTGCTGATACCCAACGGGTCATGAGTGATAGTGCGAGAATTTAGGGAGTTCAGGGTAAAAATGATATTGAAGGAGAAAAAGAGAAATTGAAGGAGGGACCTGTTCTCTTACCCCTATGAGACTCTGAGTCATCTGCACTAAAAAATGGTCCTACTTGGGACGAGACACCAGGTTCTTCAGGGGTTAATTTAGGAGTGGATGTTGTGTCTCAAGTAGTATCTACCTTTGTTATGTCATTGAGAAATTTTTATCCTAGAAAGGAACTGGATCTCCTAGCACTACACAAGACATTGATTCAGATGGTGACATTATACTTAGTTTTGTGCGTAGTCATACCTCTGGTAGTATGAAACAGGAAAAAAAGGAAGAGAGGAAAAATGGTGGTTAATAAGTTAGAAAACACATTGCCCAAGAGCCCCCTAGAAAAAAGAAGAAAGCTATGAAGATAGCAACGGGGTCATTGGCAAGTGAAGAGAAAGGATAAAAAAGAATGCATAGTCAACCTATAAAAATTAGGTTGATTGATGAAGAAGAAAATCCACTTGTAAGAAGAAATTCGAAGAAAGGGAACGGGAGAAAAGGAGGAAGCTCTCCAGTCTTAATGTCTGATAATGATAAGAGTGACGAGTCACAAAAAGAGGAATGTGATACTCGACCTCTCTCTCAAAATAAGAGGAAGAATAGCACCAGTGAGGAATCGATTTCCTCAAAGAGACAAAAAGGTGTGCTGAATGAGAGGGAGAAGGAAAACTTGCGAAATCAGAAGGTTCTGCTTGGAAGAGTATTCGATTTTGACCTTACTGGAATATTTGGGATGAAGGAACTGATTGAGATGGTTGAGTTCCAAATCTGGACACATCTTTTAATTCTAGTGACACCCTGTGTGTATGAAGCGGATGTGACTGAACTCTATGCAAACTTATACCACATTTATGACCGTACCCTGGTTATGTCGGTGAATGAGACAGAGTTTGTGTTGACTGAGTTAGTACTTGGAGAAATTTTGGGTGTGTAGACTAATGGGATGAAAAATGTGTTTGGAGAAGCCTCAATTGCTTTCAAGAATGTGATTGCTAAGAGGGATGAGTCTACCACTAAAGCAAGATTTCTCAAGAAGGAGCTTAAGTATGAGTACCAACTTGTGTTTTCCTTTGTCAACAAAGTGTTACTGCTACAGACTGAAGGTCGCTCTACTACCTTAGTGGCAGGTCTGTTCCTTATGGAGGCTCTGTCAGCTTTTAAATGGACCAGTCTGGTAGACATCATGATTAAACATATGATCAAAGTCGTGAACACTAGGGAAGGCAAAATGGCCTTCCTTATGGATTTCTTCTGGCGAAGGTACTTGTGCATTTCAAAGTTTGAACTGGAAAAGATACCTTGGGGACAAAAAACATATGTTCATCTTGGCAACTTTGGAAGAATGTGAGTGTGTGCCTAAGAAAGCGGGTGTTGGCACCACTTCTACCATCTCAACTTTGATAAGCTCAAGAAGCAACAACTGTTGAAATTCAAAGGCTTAAGGCCGAGAATGCTCTTCTAAAAGTTCAATTGGTTGAAAAGGCAGGAACCTGGTTCTTGTCGTGATTTTAAGGCTGAAAATGAGAAGTTGCAGGTTGAAAAGGAAAAGTTGGGGGTACAGGAGGATGAGTTTCGAGATCAGAAGTTACAAGATCAGCGCACTAACAGTGGGAGGGTTGATAGGCTTCTTCAAGCATTGGCCCATCCCTAGTCGTCCTCTCCAGTCGTTGTCTTCCAACACATGTTCCTTATTCTTTCTTAAGCCCTATTCTTTTGATTCCTAGTTCTGTTGTTTCCTAATGACTTTAGCACTAATAGCAGTTTAATTACTAATTTTGCATTGATTTGGCTACTATGTGTTTTACTGATAATTTACTTTTGGGCAATTACTCTTGTCTTGTGCATTATCACTAGCTTGCTTGTTCATGTATTTTCTAGTGTTGTGTTTCCCTGGTGTCTCTAAGTTAATGTAGTTGACCTTATTTTTGGTTGTACTCCTAATTGCTCTTTTCAATGATGCCAAAAGGGAGAAAAGAAATTGGTATGCTGTGAAAAAGAGGGAAGTTAAGGGAATATTAACATGTTGTGCTTGAAAATAACAAGTGGGTAACCTGATCTTCGCACGGGGTGGGGGAGGGGGGTAT
Source organism: Anisodus acutangulus (assembly GCA_029783415.1). NCBI lineage: Eukaryota > Viridiplantae > Streptophyta > Magnoliopsida > Solanales > Solanaceae > Anisodus > Anisodus acutangulus. Next base: position 9,211,434 of record CM056509.1, read on the forward strand.
ATTTCGCAGGGGGAACAAGTGGGTAACCTAGTACTCAGGGGAAGTATCAATTTTGAGTTTGTCATAATCAAAATGGGGAAAATTGATAAATTACGTTACATTGTATGTTTTGATGATTTGTCAAACTATCAAAGAACTAGAGAGAGACCTGGTCTGCTATCCGTTCTTTCAGTACATCGTACAATCAACAGTAACAACTGTAAAGATGTATTGTTCACTACCACAAGTACAACAACACTATTGCGGCATGCTCGAGGTCAAACAAGGGGATTAGTAGTCCCTATCTCATCCCACACGCTCCCCAATATATACACAACAATGCTTTACTCATCACATAAACTTTAAATCATTTGTGCAAGGTCAGCCACCACAAGTTTTCAAGTGCTCTCAAGAACAAAGCTATCTACAAGCTGAAGGACCAGATCCAGACGATTGAATATGTTTATGTCCTTAATTTATTTTGAGTCTGTCTTTTGTTCTTCATTGTAAATTCTACACTTCTTTTAAGAAGTGTCATGGTAGGATATATTTCAACATTCATTGGTTTGTATTCTTCACTAGAGTTAGTCAACGTTGTAGCTTTGCAATAGAAATATTGTAAAGGGGCTTACAATAGAGGTATTGTAAGGGGTGAGAGATTAATAATTTTAATTTATAGATTGCAATAGGTTGTAATCTGAAGTTGCTCAGTTATTGAAGTTGGAAATTCTACTTGGTAGGTCATGGTTGTTAATCCCTTGAACAAGAAGTTTTCTATGTAAACATCGTGTGTTATTTACTTACTGCTTTGCTTGAGAGAACAGATAGAGAACATGATTATCTATATTATTTGGTAGACTATTAGTTTCTATCAAGTACATAACGTTTTTGAGTGTAACTTTTATATTATTAAAATAGCGAAAGAATTTTCATTCAATCAAGTCAATCAAAAATATTTTTTTTATAAAGTGCGATTAGTAACTTAAAAAATAAGATAAACTTTTTATAAAGTATGATTAGTAATCTAGAAAAATAAGGTGTATTACCTGCTATAATATGTTAGTAATAAGTGAAATCCTAATTTTACTCTTTTCAAATTACATTTCCCTTAGGCCTTAAGTATTCTTTCATATTTCTGTGACTGAAGGCCAATTTCATAGAGTATAAATTCTTAAATTGCAAATTTATGTTTATTCATTTGATTGTATAAATAAAAGAGTTAACATATAAAACATACATAACTACTACTTTTTATTTAGATTTCTACCTGAATTATCAGGTGTGAGAATTTTCTACTTTAACTATTATTAACTAGTTAGCAAAACATATCTCAATTATCATTTGTTTATTTTTCTGATAGTTGAAATGTATTTTTCTAACTAGTTCGGTGATAGTTTAAATAACAAACTTATAGTTCAAGATAGAAAATTTAAAAAGTAGTGATACTAGAAGTGTGTTTTTGACGTTAATGAAAAACTATTGTCATACAATGTAGTCAATTTTCCCCTTTAATATAAACCTCATCCCCATTTCTGCAGAGTGGTCATTTAATTTACATTGGATATGCTCATCTGATTAAGAGGCAATATATAGGCTCACAGTTAGAGATGGCAACGGATCATGGATCCGGTCCAGATCCGGTGGATCCAGATCCATTTTATAGGATATGGATCTACAAAATTTGGACCTGACGAATTCGGATCGGACCCAGATCCGTTTATGACGGATCGGATCTGGATATGGATCTTATCTTTGAGATCCGTATCCGGTCCAGATCCGACCCGTGGATCCATTTTTTATTAAATACATTATACATTTATACATCCATAAGTAAGACCAGTCCATAACCTAGAACTTCTTTTATTTTTCTCGGTCAGGCCCAAGTCCTTTAAGGACCGAAGCCCAGCCCATCTGCCTATCTTTAAGTCAACGAAAGGGCAAAGACCTCCTCATTCATTTCGTTTCCTTCTGTAAGACAAACCCTAGCTGTCGTCTCTACTTGTCATCCCTACACAACGAAAGGTGAGTTCAATTTTTATTTTTTGGCTCTTTTAACTTCTGTTGTTTTCATAATCTACACACAAAAAATATAACTCAAAGAAGATTGGTTAACCATTTATTTTAGATGAAGTTGTTTGGTCTGGGTTCTGTCATCTCTTTAATACATCTTTCTTGTTTAAGGATTTTGTTCGAGTATGAACACATTCAAAAGTTAAGTAGTCTTGGTATTGTGATGGTTTATCAAAACTGTCCTGGATACATCTATTAAAGTTAAGGTTTGTTGAATGTCAAGAAATTTGCTAGAAATGTGGATTTTAGAAAATTGTAGCTAGTAAAAGTAAAATAAATGAAATATCATTTGTTACATGTATTTGCTTGAGAAGAAAATGAAAGCTTAAAATCAAGAGTAAATCAGTTTTCTAAATTAGTCCTGCAAATACTTAATATGGAGGAAAGTCCATATTAACAGTTTTTCATTTATATAATATTTGATGTTTTGGGATTTTGAAAGATATATTAACAGTCAAACACAAACAGAAAAAAAATATGTGTACGATTTTATCAATCCAACAAGAGCAGAGAACAAAGACTAATTTTTTCTTACAAATTTCTGCAGCAAATTGAAGCGTCGATACAATTCATATTTGCACACACATCTATTATTTATGAGAAAAAGAACCTTCCAGTATCTCAATTTTGAAATTGGAAACTGGAAACTGAATGCATTGGATATGAATGTTGTTGTGTTTTGTTGATTCAGTATCTGAATGCACTAGAAATTGAATGCATTGGAACTTTCCAGTTTGCTAGTTACTGAAAACTGAATGCATTGGCTTTAATATTAGATATGAATGTTGTTGTGTTTGTTGATTTAGTAACGTACTATCCTGGAATTGTTGTATGTTGAATGTTGGAATATTATTCAAGGCAAAAAAAATTACGTGTGGATCCAGTTCCGATCCGTGGACCCGGTGGATCCAATGGATCTGGATTTGGATATGATTTTTATGAACCCGATGGATCTGGATCCGGATCTGGATACAGGTATAAAAAATGGATCTGGATCTGGATCTGGATCTAGTAGTATCCGGTCCAGATCCTATCTGTTGCCATCCCTACTCACAATTCCATATTTAACTGCAATGGCATTGGAGACCTCCTTTCCTACAGTTTCAGGTCTCAATATCTCTACTCAACAAGCGCAACCCCTGCCCTGGCCCAATTCTTGGTGAAATACCTGATTGATTCTCTCGGATTCTCCAAACAAGAAGCAACTTCTACAGCTTCCAAGGTAGCATTATGGAAATCCTTAAAGAATCCCGATTTAGTCCTCCATTTCTTGAAAGAAACCGGTTTGGATAAGGCCCAGATTAAAAAAATGGTTTCTAAAGCACCCAAATTGCTATTCTTTGATGTTTCCAAAACCCTAAAACCCAAATTCCAGTGCCTTATGGATCTTGGGCTATTTGGGCCGGAAATGGTGAATTTAATGGCTAAAGATGCAACAATTATTGAAAGAGGTTTAGTTACTCATTTAAGACCTGTCATTGATTGTCTTAGGAGTATTTTGGGTTGTGATGATAATGTAGTTAAGGCTTTAAAGAGAGCTCCTTGGTTTGGGTGCTCATCATATTATGGAGACGAATCTATTGTTGTTAAGAAACTTTAGTTTTTCTGATTAGAGAATAAGAAAACTTGTGCTTAGAAATCCTAGGTATATTACACAAAAGCCTGAGTGGGTTAAGGATTTGGTGCATAGGGTGGAGAATGAATTTCGAGTTCCGTGTGACTCCCCTAGTTTTCTCTATGGATTTAAAGTGTTAGCCTCGCAAAAGAAGTCTACGTTGGATAGGAAGTTTAGAATTTTCAAGATTTTTGGATGGTCTTGTGATGATATACTCCAGATGTTCCAGAAGCTACCTTTTTGTGTTGCTCTCTCAGAAGTTAGAATTCAGAGAGCTCTGAATCTTTTCATGAAGGAGCTTGGTTTTGAAACTGCTTTCATAGTTTCTCGTCCTACAATTTTGAGCTTCAGTCTGGAAAAAAGGGTGGTACCTCGGTTGAATGTCTTGAAAAGTTTGGACGAAAAGAAGTTTGAGAGGAAAAAGTTGGCGCTCTATATTGTTTTGAGCCTCACGGAATCAAAGTTCTTAGAGCATTTTGTGCTGCCTTATAAGGATCAGATACCTGATCTGTCTGAACCACTCAAGAAAATTATGGCTTCTTGACCGTTTTAGTTTACTTTTGGCACTAATGGTGTTGATGTTGGTACTCTATTGTACTTTATAAAGCAGTACGGGAAGTAAATAACTATTACAAGTGTTCGAAAGGATAAATAAATGGTCAATCTTCAAAATTGCCGCAAGCTTGTTGTGTCTTGAATCTTGATAACCTGAAATCAAGAAACAACTAAATCTGGATGGTTACAACGTTGTGTGTTGAGTTGAGTGATTGCCCTTTGTCCTTAAGACAAGATTGCCCCGTTTATATGCTTTTACGTTAGCGAGCAATAGTCTCTCAAGATAAAACAACACTTTAATCTCAACGCTACAAAGCCAATAGGTTGAGCCTGACGAAGAAAACAAATATGAATCGACTTGCTGAAGATATGGAAAATGAAGGAAGAGTTTCTATTTTCTCTTCTGTTTTGTCTCTGTGTATATAGTGTGTCTCTGTTGTGTATATGTGTGTGTTTGCTCACTGTTTTGCAGTGGTTTTCGTCACTGTTTTGTGTAGTGTTTTTCGTGTCTGTTTGTGCTATTTTCTGTCACTGTATATGTCTACACAATTGAGCCAAAACAACTCAATATATAGCATCACGAGAGGGCTGTTCAACTGCCCAAAATACTGCTATAGATAGTCATTAGAAGGGCTGTTATTGACTGGTTTAAGGCCATTAGTGTGGCATGTTTAAGTCTAGAAGTGAGGTTGTTCATAGCCATTGAAGGAGGATATTTATGGAGGAGTTAATCAGCCAAGTAATGACTGGTTAATGCTCCAAAAAACAGTCCAACGGTAGGCAGAAAGTTTTCTGCCTTCCGTCACCCCAAAATCAACTTTTCAGAAACTCTAGGGACCAAACTGTAAATATTAAGCAATTTGGGGTCCAAAAAGATAATATCAGAAAGTCCCCACAGCCCACGACCCGTGACCCGAGACCGGACGGGACGGGCGGGCGACGGCGGCGCGTGTGTGGGCTTAGCCTTGAACCCAAGCACATCTAGGTCCTCCTTCCTTTAAACACATGGTATACCCCTTGGGGTCCCAAACCCTTTACCACATTAGATACTTATATAAAGAGCAATTCTTCCTATTTCCACCGATGTGGTAGATTTGTCTCACACCATATTTCTATGCCTCAAGCACCTTACTTCGTGGATCAATATCTCTTTCATTTCTCAACAAAATTTGACGATTCTTAGCCCTACGGTCATCTACTCACTTCGTAGATCATGCATGTGAGAAGAGACAAAGCCTCAAACATGCGGAACACTAGTGTTTAATTCATTAAATATGGGTGGACGCACCTCCCCGCCAAAGGCAAATTTCCAACAATCCCCTCTATGAAAGAGAGATTGTGGCGCGCACACAAGGTGCCTACTTTCAACAATCTTTTAGCGAAAAGATATTGCATCAGGAGAGGTAGCTTCCGCTTTGAACCTTCCCTAGTTAAAACCATCGGACTTACTTACTGCGCGGTGAACGTGATGTCTTGAACCGTCAGTGTTTAGTGTAAGCCAAGACAATGATACCAACACAATAACTCTCCTTATTCGTTTTCATTCTTGCGTTTTTGTCCGTTGTGGCCGTGGACACACTTGGATTCTTAAGTGCGTTCATTTGAGGCGGCCTTCCTCGCACTTAAATAGGTGATCTCCTACAAGGTATCCTGCTATATCCCACTTCACAAGTGTTAGGAATTATTAAAAGTTTCCCCAACCTTAACCTCAATCATTTGAGGATCGTTAAAGGTTTGGAAGCTTAACCTTTACCCACCATGCAGGTAGCACTTTAATGTCTATCGCGGGAACAACTTTGGATTCATGTTTCCGTACAGAAATCATCATCCGAAGTGCTTCTTGCTTCCACCGAAGCGCTCAACTGAACCTTTTGCCGCTTAGTTTTCCCATTGAACCAAATTCTTGGGATCTCCAATCAGTATGGTTGGGTTTCCACCGCAAAGGTTTGTATTGTTTGGGTTTTAAGCCCATTCCCCTATACAGGCAGAACACTTGATCTCCGGGTAAACAAGGAAGTGACACCCGTGATGATCATCTGCCATAAGGTCTTATGTTTCCGACAGATCCTGACAGATATGTCCAGACGCCGTCATTCGTGTCCTTCCTAAAGCCGACCGACTAGCCACAGTGTATAACTGCTGAAGGCACGGGTTTCTCCCAATAAGGGACGTCCTCTAAGGAGTCATGAAGTTACTCAACTTTTTTCATGTTTTGTATAAAGCGATAAACTCCGATTCCATGATGAATCGCCCGATGCAAGTTTGCTTAGATGATTTTCCAAGACCCACCATACACATTTACTTATGGCTTTGGTGTTCTTCATATCTGATGTCCAGTTTGCATCACTTTGTTCTCCCACAACCGTTGGACATCCAGAATACCATAATCCGTAGATAAGCGAATAATTCAGATATCTTCATATCCGACTTAACGCCTTCTATTGATCATGTATTAAAATCATCAGTGAACCTTAGTTTAACCGATCTGTTTGTAGGCCGATACCAGGTCGGTTGTAGTGTGTACAATACATTGAACTACACGTGACCTGTGCATATCGCTCATTGTCTATGGGTGCACCATGATTCCAATAAGTTCTATGATTCATATCAATTGGTGGCTTCAACGTGACTGTCAACTATCTCACAACTGTGTTTGGAGTTAGACCAGTACGTTAGATGTCTTAGAAATCCAATTCCTAAGATGTCATCTGTGATATCCATATATTTTGTTTCAATATAATTTCCACTCTCAGACTGTTGGTTTTCCAACTGTTGGCTCTCTAACTTCAGAGTCAATGTTTATGTGGTCAGATTCATTATTTCTGTTTTATCTGAAACTTTCAGGACCAAAATGTAAACATTTCAGGGACCAAAATGAAAGTTCAGGAAGAAGCCCAACAGTCCAGCAAACCAACTCTGATCCTCTCCTTCCAACCCTCCGGTTAGGAAGGCTGTTTCAATAACCATGCCACGCAAGACTGCAATGTCCCTGGATGTTAATCTACTCACAGGGAAGCACATGTACAAGTAGCCGAGGCCTTATACTCGTTACTAGATCCATCTACTTTGTACTCACTTTTGAGTATCCTCTTTCACAACCCAAAGGTTCTTTTCCCGGAGGAAGATTAACCATTACGCAAGTATGGTTCTATATGATGGAATCTATTTCTCTCTTTATAACTTCTTTCCAAAGCAGCGCTTTTAGAGATGACAATTATTTGTTAATTGTCCATGGTTCATTCTCAACCATACAAGCTAGAAGGACTGGAACAAGTCTTTGTCCCCTTCTTTGCTTCGTCTCGGTTCAACATCTAGAATCCCTGAGTTCAGCAGATCTGGAATATTAAGTTTCGGATAGCCAGCAACTTTCGAGTCCTGTAGATACGGAACGTCTAGTTTCGGACAGTCAGGCCCTCGCGGGTTCTTGTTAACCTTGAGCAATTACTTCTATTTCCTTTTTAAGGAAAGTTATCTTCAAAGAATTCAGCATTCTTTGACAACAAGAGGCGATAAGCACTACTGTTATTTGCAGATCCAGCGGATATGCAATCTACAGTCTTAGGTGCAACTTGACCTATTTCGGTATTCCAACTTTTACCAAGCCACCCCACATAATTTGGGCGTACGACTTTGCGCTTGGCTAACACCGTTGGACTGAGGTGAGAAATGAACAGTCGTTTAATGAACGATGCTTCACCTTCTCCCCCTCTATCACTATGAATTCCTCAATCCGTAGGCCTAGTTGATTTTCAACTTCTGCTTTGTAGCGCTTATCCACTTCAACAACTTCATCTTTGCTTTTCAACAAACAAAGGATTCCATACGTTGTACCATCATCAATGAAGGTCACAAAGTACTTGTCTCCCCCCTCTATTTTGTATAAACTTTAAATCACCCATAAAGGTGTGACTAAGTTCTAGAGGAGCGGTGCTTCTTTCGCTATTCCTTTGACGGAATTTGGAAAGGTGATGTTGCCTCTTCGCCTACCTCACATTCATTTTGAGGGTTTATGTCAAAAGAAGGCAACAATCTCGACTTTGCTAGCTTTTGAATGACTTTCTATTTAACGTGTCTTAATCTATGAAGGCATAGATGCACGGATTACAAATATATCATTCATTTGGCTACAGACATACTGTACCATTCTTAGTTTTTTTATAGACCTGTTGGACTAGTCTCAAACTAGCTTGACCAACAGCGTCCCTTAAACCAAGTTTGGGACATGTATCACCTCATTTAAGAGTGATCCCATTCCCTGAAGTCATATTGATGACAACCTCTCCAACCCCTTCTACTTTAGAGGTGGCGTTGCTTCACATGAACAACCTCTTTCCCGTGGTTAGGGCGTAACCGGATCATATATGATATGGATAGCCCACTCCAGTTGCTTTGGCAGACTGAGTGTCCAATTTATTTTCTACCTTTCTTTAGGCCTTCAGATCATTTAAGACCTGGAAACTCTGGCCCACCTTACTAGGTGTCCATTACTATTCTTATGAAATGAATCCTGGCCCCACTCCAGTCGCCCGTAGGCTTTGTATGACTGAGTGTCCAATATCATCATATCAAAGGAATTTTGGCCCACTCCAGTCGCTTGGAGGCTTTGTATGACTGAGTGTCCAATATCATCCTATGAAGGATCTTCTGCCAAATAGTGTGACAGGCTCAACGTCTTTAGCTTTTAGTCTTCTTCCGTTATAATTGGTGCCCAGACAATTGTCGGCGCTTACTTAAGTATGGTAACAGTTTTCGCACAGTCAGTGTATCTTTCTCCCTCGTATGTGCGAACATACTTTACACACTTTAATAATTACACTTAAAAGAACGGATCTTTTTAAGTCGTTTACAAAATCCAATCTTTAAACGGGAAAGAAGAAGAGATTAAACTTCTAATTTTAAAGCGTAAGGAATATAAATTATTTTGGAAAACATTTTCATATTCCTCCTTACTTTAAGCCATTTTTAATCAGACATCATTTAATCTTTATTCTTGACAAGTAAGAAAAACTACTTATCCCAATTGGTACACCCCAATGGTGCACGGAATGGTGAAAGCACCGAGATCCTCTTGCTTCTTCACAAGAGAGATAGAAATGATGGCGCTACATTAGCGAGTAACATCCACCATTTCAAAGCTCACTCTCTACTTCTTTGTAAGTAAATTTTTCATAAACTTGACATACCCTGACATTTGTTCCAAGGCTTCAACAAGTGGAATATGCCCGACAATTGCTTTAACATCTCCAAGCAAATCTTTGTGTAAAAGGCGGAGGAGGCCTTGGAATAGGCTTTAAGTCTTTTTGAGACTCCTCTTCTTTGTCGTTCCCTTCTTCATTTTCAAGCATTTTCTATTCTTCATCAACATTATCTTTCTCATCACTCTTCTATTCTATCAAGACAAAGTCATCTACCATCTTGTCATCATTCTTCTTTGGCTTCTCAACCGCAACATACCCATCATCTACCATATCCATCGGCATCTTTGGCTCCTCCAACACCTTCCCACTTCTAGTAGAAATGGCAAAACAATAAGACACCCCTCCACCTTCGTTTCTTGGATTGGATACCGTATCACTAGGAATGGTCCCCTTTTGTCTTGGGTTTGGTATGGAAGCAATTTTCCCTAATTGGCTTCTAATTTCTTGATGGATGTTGAATGTGAGGATACAAGGTTGTTGAGCTCTTTTATGTTAGCATCGGACTTGTCTTGATTTTTCAACACCTGAGATATCATCTCTTTAAGTTTCGAACTAGAGGGATCGCTAGTCGACTCACGAATGTGGTAAGGAGGAGGTTGGGTACGTTGTTGGTAAGCTTTCCCTCTTCGTGGAACTAAGGGTTAGAGTTATGGTTTTGGTACCCATTGTCGTTGCTTTCTCTTTATCCCCCTTCATTTCTCTTCCTCCGATTAGAACCACATTGATCATTTCTCCAACCTTGATTCCTGCCTTGATTACTAGATTACCACAGTTGGCCCGATCATTGGTAATTAGGGTGGAAACCCCCTCTTGCACGTTGTTCACAAAGTTCACGTCTTCTTCACTCTCATTGTACCCCCCTTGTTCGTAGGGTACAATCTTAATTGCATTTTGTGTTAGACCTATGCTAGTGACTGCATTCACCTTCTTGGTACCTTTCTCCATAATATGTTTTGTAAGGACCACCATTTGGGTCATTAGTTGCATCATGGTCTCATACCTCTCTTCTTTTTTCTTCAATGTCTCTCTACATATCACTTTATAGGGACCACCCCCAACTACTTTCGATGACCTCGTATGCCAAGCATGGTTTGTCTTCGTTATCTTATCAAGAAGCTCACTTACTACCATAAACGAATTATCCATCAGTACACCTTCCGATATATTGTTGGTCACCGACTTGTTGACCGAATCTAGCGCCCGATAGAATATTTATAGCAAAACATCATCACTTAACATATGATTGTAGCATTATTTGAGCTTCTTCTTGAACCTTAACCAAGCCTCATATAAGGCTTCACTCGGTATTTGACAGAATGTCAAGATTTTATCTCGGAGTTGAAGCATGCGAGCTGGCGGGAAGAACCTATCAATGAATTCCTCTACCAACTCGGTCCATGTAGTGATGGACTCGGAAGGCAAGTCATCCAACCATATAGTAGCCTCTCCTGTTACAGAGAATGGGAAGAGCCTTAGTTTCATGGCTTCTTCGGACACGTTGGAATGATGAAAGGCAAGGCATACCTCATTGAAATTCCTCAAGTGCCTATTCGGGTCATCGGATGTCGATCCTCCGAGTAGGCCCTTGTTGTTGAGCATGTGGATCATGGTGAAAGTGATATGGAAATTTGCATTCCCCGAAATTTGGAGTGGTCGGATAGCATTGGCAAATGTGGCCATCTCTAGGTTTCCCTCATCGTGGGATAAATCCGTCATAGCACCTACAACACAAAAACAACAAGCAAACGTAAATTTAAAAATAAAGCTCTTAGCAAAGTAATAATACAACAAATAGAAAATTTCAAGACTGCATTCCTCGACAACGGCGCCAAAATTTGATCTCACTCAAATTACAACTTTAATGGTGTAACGCGGCCATTGTCAAATATAGTAACCCAACATAGGTTGGGGTCGAATCCCACAAGGAATATAATGAGAAACTAGTCTATTCATACACATATTATAACTTTACTAATTACTTTACTTCTATAGTAACCAATTTCTTTGTTTGTTTTATCTACTTCAAAATATCAACTTTAAATATGCTTAAATTATCAAGTAATTGTGACTCAATTCATGGAACTGGTGTTGGATTTAGGCTTAAGTAGATGTATTAGTGTGGTATAGGTAATTGGGACTTGTTTCTAGGTGGGAACTTCTCAATTGATCCACCTAATTTCACTTTAGGTTTTCTCAAGCTCTATAGTGTGACATTTATGAACACCCATTATGTACCCTTAGTTGATTCCCTTCTAATTAAAGTTGAGAATCAATAAATAGGGTTTAAAGCCCCAAGTCCTAATCAACATACTCACTTTCTAGACTCTAGTCTCTTTTCTCAAGTTTGACTAGAGACAATAGGCAAGAAAGAGATATTTGCAACCAACCATTTAATATTAAGTATGATGGGTAGTTGAATCCTACCTTAACACACCATTTTATTTATTTACTAAATACCCCAACTACCACATTCCATTATTTAATCATAACCCCAGCCTAATTTTATCCACGCATTGCAAATATTAAATACACAACATAATAATAAATGTCACAAGACACAATGAATATAAAAATATGCTTCCAATGATTAATGATGAACAAAACTTGTCTTTAGACAATGGGTCAAGAATTCTTTTCTTGAAATGACTAAGAGGTGAATAATAAAGATGGGGTAAGGAATATTCAAAATGTGACTATGAACTTTTGAAATCTAGGTATGGAATCATGTGTCCCATCACAAAACCCTAGGTGGATTTATATAGGGATCTAATTTTTGAACTATAATTATTTACAAAAATGCCACTGCACGCCACTCTGTGACCGCAGAAGGGGACCATAGAATAGGTCTATGATCCACAAAATAGTCCTGGGGTTCGCAAAGTGGGTATAGATCTGGACTGTCTAAAACTGCGGCTAGATATACGGTCTCCAGAACTTAACTGCGGCTCGTAGTAGTGCATTGGATCTTCGCAATCTGAGTTGAACTCAAGTTGGAGCAGTGGTTCGTAGATCGGACTGCGTTCCGCAAAATGTAAGTGCGGACCGCAATTTGGGTTACACTTCGGGGCTCCGAAACTCTTATTTCACTGTTGATTTTTAAGGCTCAGGTTTCCATTCTGCGGTCCGCGATCTAGTTCTATAGTCCGCAGAAGTGGCCTTCTCAGCACTTCTCTACTTTTCAGTATTTTTGACTATGTTTCAGTACATTTCCTCATTCTTGGTGTCCCAACATACAAATCCTACAAAAAATAAAATAACATAAGAAAAGAAAAGACTACTACAAATGTATAAAGGGTAACAATAATCTATGAAAATGGTATCAAATATGTTGTAATTTCTAGGCACGTCATGTACCACCTCATTATCTTCTTTATATGCATGATCTTCATGATCCGTTTGTCAAGACCCTTAAGTATCTGATACTGATTCAGTAATCTGATATTCATCTTCATGAGACATGGTGGGAACATCAGATTCTTGCATGCTTCTTGACTTGACTCATCAGATCCATCTTTCCAAGTGATATTTCAACAGCCTTAGAAGGAATCCATGATGTTTTCACTTCTTCAACTTCTATATTTTGCAAGCCCTTTTCACCTAAATTATGTTTTTTTTGTCGAAGATCACATTGTCACACCCCAACCTTGGTGGGGTGGACGGGCACCTAGTGCCACCTCTATACGAGTAGTATACTCCTCAATACAAATGATTTACTATATTCAATTACCTACAATCAGAAGAGCCCAAACAAGTATATAGATATGTGGGCCTACAAGGCCTCAACTGTACAACCCAACATCACATAACATTACTGACCATATGTATCCATCTGTCTATAAAATCCTCTAAGAGTGTTTGACAAAACAACTTGGTCGGGACAGGGCCCCGACCTATCCAACTAGCATGTACAACTATACTACAAATGACTCGACTCGGCTACTGCAGGAGGAAGTGGAGCTCACCAAAATTCTAATGATCAACTGGAGCATCTACACACAAATCTATCAGTTGCGAACCTGAACCTGCAGCATGACATGCAGCTCCCCTGGTAAAAGGAATGTTAGTACGAATGATGCACTGGGTATGTAAGGAGGATAAAACAAATGATAAATACTGAAACTTAAAGTAAAGCAAGTAAACAAGTAGCAAAAAGTATAGGAGGACTGTCACTTACCTGTAGGTGACACTCTACTAAAACGCTTATCAATTATACTAGTGAACGTATCACAACGGGCCTAAGTGTTGTTTACTTATTTAGTCGATCTTTGTCTCGCAAATACTTTCTTCTTAGGGTGACAAATAGGTCTTGTAGACCATCAAATAGGCCTCGGTGGCCATCAAATAGGCCTCGGTGGCCATCAAATAAGCCTCGATGGCTAGCAAATAAGCCTGAAGGCTAGCTAATAAGCTCAATGGCTAGCAAATAGGCGCAAGCTGAAAAATAGGCCACGAGGGCTGATGAATCATGTCACATAGATTAACTAAGTTCTTTATACATCAACTCACTCAACTACAGTTCTCCTTCTGAGGAGAAACAACATGTTATCCACAATTACCTTTGAGAAATGTAACTAAAGACTCGCTTATCCTCAAAGTTTAACCAAGTACACAAGCATCCAACTGGAGAAGTAACAACTACTAAGGCAACCAATGTTGACAACCAAGCAAATGCATAGATATTTAACTAGGGAAGTCCCGCTACTATTGCAACTGACAGGGGACAACTATACAATTACCAAGTACACAATCCGGCGCATATCACACCCGGCCTCTAAGGACTTTCATTTCAAGAAGACAACTAATAACTCCAACTATCGTATACAATCACATCAAGTGGCATAATGTTTGATGAAAGTTGAATAAACTGGAATGGATCCAATTCAACATATAAAACTATCAACAAGTATCTAGATTGGATTCTTATAGGTTCTCGACTTTTATCACTGCCGACAACTATTGCTTATTATTGAGACTTCAAGACCCAAGCAACATCATTCCTTACCAGTCGCTTCACCTACTCTTTGCTAAGAATGTTTTATAGCGCGCATAATTAACTACAAATGATGCAACTAAGGCTAGCTTGCCCCTCGAATCTCCAACCAGGTACCTAGGTGTACAATTAGGGTGATCTTTATAATAATGCAATTAACACAGCAAATATGCAACGAACAAGTATCAAATCCAATTCTTATTTTAAGGACACTTCGTATGCTATGATGTCTAGTAGAGATCTAATGGTTTAGAGTAGATTCTGCTCAATGAAACACCTACCAACGAGCCAAGTAATCTACTTCAAATATGGCCAATTTGGTGGGCTATTTTCAAAGTATCCATCATTTGCTTTTGAACTTGGAATAAATAATAGTGGGCACAGTTAATTGCTTATGGATGTGTGTAATTATTTTACAAAAACTCTATATTTATAGAGCTCTAAGCTCATTCATTGCCGACCTCTGTAAATATAAATTGTAAGGTAAGTGGTAAAACACATTCTTGGCCACAAGAGTAGGACGAGGTTGAGAACCCGTGACCGGCATATGAGGTGAGTACATTCATGGAGATATTATGTGAATCTCAGTCGATATTCAAAATATCTTGTTGAAGTAGAAAAAGAGATAGTTGAACGTCGGTATATGTATTGAAAATATAAATATATTATGTACAATTGATATAGTTTATTTCACCCAGTGTTTTGTACTCGTATTGGAGACCGATTAATTTTGGATTGCGTGTCGTAACACCCATTTTAGGGGCAGTGCTCCCAACAAGATATTTTCATTTTCAGAACTCAAACTCGAAACCTCTGGTTAAGGGTAGAGGAGCCCAACCATCCCACCTCAACTCATATAGTTTAATTTTTTACCCTCCCTTCATTATTTTATCTTTTTATTATTTATATAGTTTTAGGTCTTATTTTAATATTTGTTTTTAGTTTTATTTATAGGTAGGTTTGATTTGAGAAAATTAAAACAAAAACGTAACTTTTAAAAATATCAACTTTGTCTTTATT
The DNA here is from genome assembly GCA_029783415.1 of Anisodus acutangulus. Classification (NCBI taxonomy): domain Eukaryota; kingdom Viridiplantae; phylum Streptophyta; class Magnoliopsida; order Solanales; family Solanaceae; genus Anisodus; species Anisodus acutangulus. The sequence continues at coordinate 9,226,861 of CM056509.1, forward strand.
TTACTTTTTCAATTTAAAGTCTTATAATTAAGAACTTTGATATTTTTTCTTAATGATATTTATTTAAATTTAGTATAATTATTAATTTTCTTATATTTTTAATCTAAAAATAATTAGTTAGTTAGCAAAGAAAGAAAGAGAGATCATTCCTTCTTATCGCCCACACATCAAACTCTCACAAGTCACAATACCAATTCCAGCTGGAGGCCTGCATCTTGGGTTCGAACCTTGGTGGGAGCAATTTGCTCTCTTCTGGGGTAGGAACTTGTAGGTGATATCAGTTGCTCTGTTTCCAACTCTGGTCATTTAGGCACATCCCGCGATTTACTAATAATAGTGCTGAGGGACCAGTACTACTATCTTCAGAAACAGTCTGGCGTATGCCGAGAAGCTGGATATAAAAAAATTAACACACATCATTCTCACTTTTTCATTTTCTTCACGTGGACACTACAATTTCACATGTACAGCACACCTGACCCACGACACATCCACTAATTATTACGGTACATCTTTTGTGTTAACATACTATTTTTGGAGGAAAATATTGAGAGGCCATTAGCAAAACAAAAAGGCTCAACAAGACCCCATTTTGAACTTAATATCCCGAGCTGGCCCTTCACCCAAAATAATTTCAGGTGCTAGTCGCCCAGTTCATTAACTTAAAAAATTAACTTTTTAGATCGAAAAGTCATCACTAAAAGTTTCACTGCAAAAAGAACAAGACTATTTGTGGCGACTTTAGTCACAACTAAAGATCAACGAAAAATATTCATATTGAGTCTTCAAAAAATGTTTCACTGTTGTATATAATATGTATCACTACATTGTAATTAAGTCATCAATTTCAATGTAGATCGTATGTAGTATAGTAACCATTTGCAACATGACTAAAAAAATGTGTGATGTTCAGATATAGTTATGTCATCAATTCCAAGTTGTTACATATAGCTATGATCATCATAACTTTTTCTTCAACACATTATTAACATTATCCGTTAATTATCTGCACTATTTTAGATTATTATAGTGTTGTTTCAACATATATAAGTTTTATAATCTAAAATTAGTTCACTTCTTATTTAAATTTAAAAAAATTGGTTACATTAGATGAAATAATACAGTCGTTCACATATATCTATGATCATCACAATTATTTTTCAACACGTTATTAGCATTACTCATTAATTATTATTATTTTAGATTATTAGAGTATTGTTTCACTAATTTCATGATTGTTTAGTTACAAATATAAGTTTTATAATTTAAAATTAGTCACTTCTTATAATAAGAAATCGGAAAAATTGTCATGTACTATGTGAAAAAAATCAAATATATCCCCGTTATACATTCAGCTCAAAAATACCCTTGCTGTTATACTAAATTTACCGCTCTTCTGTTAGGGCTGTCCAAGGTGGACATTAAATTCCACATGATACTGACTTTTCGGTGACGTGAATACCACGTGGCATACCACCTCACTGCCCCAACCTATTTTCCCTCATCTTCTCCACTTTTCTTTCACCAGAACCTCCTCTCCCAACTACTGTTACAGACCCCATAGTTCCCAAATATACGCATAATCCAGTTACAATATCTTTAGAAAAATGATGGATTATATAGAATTGGGTACTCTATTTTTTATTAACTTGAGAAACGTACATTCTTTCTCCAGTATGAATTGCGTGGGCAACTATAATTCCCACTTTGTAACGTATTTGTAAATTAATTTAACAATTTTAGTACTTGAGGATAATTTTACTTTTGTCCGATCAATATATGTTAGAATACTATCAATTGTGGAGATATGACATGTTTATTCTAATGTACAAGTATAAAATTATGTGGCAAAAAGGGGAAGAATAAGCGAATATTCGTATTCTTAAGACAAATGGTCTTGCGATCTTGTGTTTGATAAGGGGAGAAACTTGGGGTTTTAGTCCATAGAGATGGTGGCAATAGCGGTGGTGGGAGAGGAGGTTCTACTGGTGGAAGAAAGTGGAGGAGATGAGGGAAAATAGGTTAGGGCTAGTGAGGTGGCATGCCACATCACTGAAAAGTCAGTGTCACATGGAATTTGATGTCCATCTTGGACAGCCCTAACAGAAGAGGGTGTATTTGAGCTAATAGTATAATGGTAAGGGTATTTTTGAACTGAAAGTATAATGGAGGATATATTTGATCCTTTTTACATACAACAACAACTTACTCAATGAAATACCACAACGTGGGGTCTGGAGAGGGTAGAGTGTACGCAGACCTTACCTCTACCTTGCTAGGTAGAGCGGCTGTTTCCGAGAGACCCACGGCTCAGGACAAGCAAAGCTGGAAAAACAGTCAGACTCTGTCAAAAATTTAAAGCAGTATGAGAATGTTGGTATCAATTACGAATACGCCATGATAGCGCCTCCTGGAAAAAGAAGCAATAACTAACGCAGGTAAAGAAGATAAATAAAGTACCCTAAAGAACACATAGCAGAAGACATTAAACTATATGGGACTATAAAGCAATACTGCGCCTATTCGTATGATATGCTAAGCGGACCTACAGTAATAACACTACAACTACCAGTTTGTAAGCGTAAGTAGGACTACACTCGACTATGTACTACCCTTATACCCTAATTTGTGTCCTCCACAATCCCCTATCTAAGATCATGTCCTCAGTAAGTTGCACATGTGTCATATCCTATATAATCATCTCTCCCCAATATTTCTTGGGCCTACCTCTACCTTTCCTGAACCCATCCATAGCCAACTTCTCACACCTCCGCATTGCATATTTGTGTCTCTCCTCTGCACATGCCCAACCCATCTCAACCTCGCCTCCCGCATCTTATCCTCCACCGAGGCCACTCTCACTCTGCCCCAGATATCATCATTTCTAATATTATCCCTCCTTGTATGCCCACACATCCATCTCAACATTCTCATATCCGCCACTCTTATCTTTTGGATGTGCGACGTATTGATTGTCCAACACTCCGCCCCATATAACATAGTCGGTCTAACCACCACCCTAGAAAACTTGCCTTTTAGTTTTTGTGGCACCTTTTTATCGCATAAGACTTCATATGCGAGCCTCTATTTCATCCACCCTACCCCAATATGATGTGTAACATCGTCATCAATCTCTCCATTCCCTATGATAATAGACCCGAGGTACTTGAAGCTTCTTTTCTTCTGAATGACCTGAGTATCAAGCATCACCTCCACGCCTGTCTCAAGGTTTCTCCCATTGATGAACATGCACTCCAAGTATTCTGTTGGTCCTACTCATCCTGAACCCGTGAAGAAAGTGGCGTATGCGAAATTGGTAGAAAGCAAGGATGGCGTGGAGAAGTGGACGAATAGGGAACTATATAAGATGGTGAGGAAGGAGGCAAGCGGTCATGGTGGCAAAAATGGTGGCTTTTGAATGCCTATATGTGGAATTAGAGGAAAACAACGGGGATAAGAAGTTGTACAGACTAGCCAAGGCAAGGGAGATGATGGCCCATGACTTGAATCACGTGAGGTGCATCAAGGATGAGGACGACACAGTACTGGTAGAGGACGCACATATTAGGCAAAGGTGACAATCTTACTTCCATAAACTATTGAACGAAAAAGGAGATAGAGACATTGTGCTGGGAGATCTGGAGCAATTTGGTAGGTATCGAGATTTTGGGTATTATAGAAACATTAAGATTGATGAGGTTAATGGTGTGTTCGCATGATGCACATGAGACGAGTGACCGGGTCTGATGAGATCCCAATTAAATTTTGGAAGAGCGCAGGTAGGGCAGGTTTGGAGTGGCTGACTGAGTTGATTAACGTCATTTTTAAGACGACAAGAATGCCCGGAAAATGGAGGTGGAGTACAATCATTCCTTTGTACAAGAACAAATGTGATATCCAGAATTGTAACAACTATAAAGGTATCAAGTTGATGAGCCACAATATGAAAGTTTGGGAAAGGGTCGTGGAGATAAGGGTGAGAAGAGATGTGTCTATTTCTGAGAACCAGTTTGGATTTATGTTGGGGAGTTCGACTACAGAAGCCATTCATCTAATTAGGAGGTTGGTGGAGCAGTATAGGGAGAGGAAGAGAGACTTACATATGGTTTTCATCGACCTCGAGAAGACATACGAAAAAGTCCCTAGGGAGTTTCTTTGGAGATATTTGGAGGCTAGATGTACACTTGTGGCGCACACTAGGGTGATCAATGATATGTATGATGGAGCCAAGACCGGGGTATGGACAGTGGAGGGAGACTCGGAGCACTTCTTTGTGATGATGTGGCTGCACCAGAGATCAACTCTTAGTCCATTCTTATTTGTCTTGGTGATGAATGGACTGACGCGACAAATCCAATAGGAGGTGCCATAGTGTATGTTATTCGCAAAAGACATAGTCCTGATTGATGAGACTCGCAGCGGAGTGAATGCTAAGCTGGAGGTTTGGAGAAAGGATCTTCGTACGGGGACACCTCTTGCGAGATACAATAGCACGGGGATCTATATTATTTTCCATCCACCTCCACTGCAAGTTCATGCTCTCATATATCTCTTGCTGCCATATCTCCTTGGCATAATAGACCTGGACACCCAGGAGTCCCTATTTTTAATTTTTTTTTAGAAGTTATAATTTTATTCAATATAACAGGAAACTTGCCCAAAATTGTGTTTCTTGTTTTGGATGACTACTCTCACTTTATCTGGATTTATCCTCTTAAATTTAACTCAGAAGTATTTGCCAAATTTCTTGAGTTTCGCATTTTCATCCACACACAATTTGAAAAAGCCATTAAATCTTTTCAATGTGATAATGATCGTGAATTTAATAATTCCATATTTCACAAATTTTTTAAAAATAATGGCATGATGTTTCATTTTTTGTGTCCCCACACCTCCCACAAAATATGGCAAAGCTGAGCAAATCATCTGCACTATAAATAATATGGTTCACACTTTTCTGTTTCATGCTTCTTTACCTCTCGCGTTTTGGGTCTATGTTGTTAAAATGGTAAAATACGTCCTTAATATTTTACCAACCAGTACACTTCATAACATGACCCCAACCAAAATATTATACCGTCGAATCTCTTCCTATGACCATCTTTGAATTTTTGGTTGCTTGTGTTATCCCAATCTCGCGTCTACCGCCCCTCATAAGTTAGCACCTCGAACCTCTCCATGTGTCATTTTAGGCTTCCCACCTAACCATAGGAGTTATTTGTGCTATACTTGTCCACTCGTAAAATTCATGTGTCTCGTCACGTCATGTTTGATGAGACAGTTTTTCCGTTTGCAAACATCCAAAAAATTCGCAACACGGACTACACCTTTCTTGATGAGGCTAACATCTCCCCAGTTATTCTTCACGAACTCCAATGCCTTTGCCACAATCCCTACCGTCACCACACCGGCGTCTATGTCGGCGATTCTGCAGTCACCATCACTCTTGCCCGGCCTCTGCAACCATTGGTATTCCGCTGGAATCGTCTCTGCCACAGAACACCACCCCACCCTCCATCTCTACACAGTCGCCACCTCCAACGTCTTACCCGACCCAACCAGGCCCACCCTCCAGATCGACACCACCGTCCCCTCAGACAAACCGACTAGCACCCTCACCGTTACCCATCGACGTCACCGTCGACACCCAACCACTACCCGATTCGACCTCTGACAACCAGCCGGCACCCACCCCACACACATTCGTCCCTTCGTACCATATGAAAATCCGTGCTCAACACAGGATTTTCAAACCCAAAGTCTATTTTAACCTATCCACTCAGACAATATCCCTAATTCTCAAAAACCTAAAATTGGCCAAACTAGACCCGGATTAGAATGCAACCATGTGTGAGAAATTTCATGCTTTAACGAAACAGCATACTTGGGATTTGGTTCCTAGATCGGATGTGGTGAATGTGATCCGTTGCATATGGCTATTTTGTCACAAATATAGAGACAGTGATGACATTGAGAGATATAAGGCAAGACTTGTGTCCAATGGCACAAATCAACATGAGGGTATTGACTGTGGTGAGACTTTCAGTCCGGTTATGAAACTGGCCACTATTCGCATAGTTCTGAGCATTGCTATGGGTAAGCATCTTGATGTGAAGAATGCCTTTCTACATGGGGATCTAAAAGAAATTGTTTATATGCACCAGTCGTCTGGGTTTGTTTATCCAGCAACCCCTCAATATGTATGTCATCTCCGTAAGTCACTAAATGACCTGAAACAGGCCCCTAGAGCGTGTTATGATCGTTTTGCCCAATACATCATGCAGATTGGGTTTGTATAGCAAGTGTGATAATTATTTGTTTATTTTTCATAGAGGTAGTAGCATTGCATATTTATTATTGTATGTGGATGATATTGTTCTTACTGCCTCATCAGAATTGTTGAAAAATGAGATCATTGCACTGCTCAAAACAGAATTTTCTATGACTGACTTGGTGAAGTTGAGATATTTTTTGGGGATTTCAGTGACTAGGTCGGAAGATACTATGTTCATTTGTCAGCGTAAGTATGGAGAGGAGATTGTGTATATGACTAAAATGGCAAATTACAAGATCATGTCTACTCCAGTTAATTCTAAATTCAAGCTTAGTGCTTTGGATGGTGATCCCGTGTCAGATCCCATCCTCTACCGGAGTCTTGCAGGTGCACTACCATACCTTATTTTCACCAGACTTGATATTGCTTATGTTGTTCAGCAGGTATGTCTATTCATGCATACCCCTAGGGAGCCCCATTTTACTGCCCTTAAACATATCATTTGATATGTTAAGGGCACACTTGATTATGGATTGCATCTCTACCCCTGATCACCAACCCGGTTGTTATCATATACGGATGCTGATTGGGCAGACTTTCCGGACACGCGACAATCCACATCAGGCTACTGTGTGTTCTTGGGGGATAATCTCATTTCGTGGTCTGCCAAGAGGCAACCCACACTGTCCCATTCAAGTGCAGAAGTAGAATACAGAGGCGTTGCTAATGTTGTTGCTGAGATCTGTTGGCTCCGAAACCTTCTTTTAGAGCTTCAATGTCCAATACGTAAGGCTTCTTTGGTTTATTGTGATAATATATCCGTCGTATATCTATTTCATAATCCAGTTCATTATCAACAAACCAAGCAAATTGAGATGGACATCCACTTCGTTCGTGAGAATGTTGCTCTTGGTCATATCAGGGTATTACATGTGCCTTTTTCGTATCAATATGCAGACATATTCACTAAGGAACTTCCTAGACAACTCTTCCTCGACTTTAGATCCAGTCTTACCGTCCGGCCTCCTCCCGCTCCGATTGCGGGGGGTGTATTAGCACGTGTATAGGTTACATAATTTACCATATTTTGTATTGTATAATTATGGTAGGATTGAGATCCTTATTATGGAAGGATTCAACATTGTACACCTATATATATTTGTATTAATGAGAAAGGCTTCCCAAGAGAGATTAATACAATTCTACAGATAAATGGGTTAATTAGCTATGTTTGGTAGCTTTAATAGTGAAGTCTGTCATGTCTGCTAGTGCCATTTGGAGCAGTTTGGCCATGAAAATTGTTATTTTTTTCCCGGAATAATTTTACTTTATTTAAAATCGATGTTTGGTTATAAAAAATTTTAATCCAACTTGGAGTTGGATTTCATCTAAGGAAAAGTGCTCCAAACTTATTTTTCAACTTCATCTTTTTTTCCTTTTGAGCTGTGAGTCTTAACTTTCCTGAAGACTCAAATATGCCATCGAACTATCGGAAATGACTCATTTATGTCATTCATCAATAGTTTGGCTCATTTATGCCATCGTCGTTACCAAAATGGCTCATCCATGTCATTTTTCACTAACGTCGGTTTTACAATACCATTCTTCATTAACGCCGGGGTTAATGAAAAATGGCTTGGATGAGCCATTTTGGTAACGACAATGACATAAATGAGTCAAACTATTAACGAGTGACATAAATAATCCATTTTCGATAGTCCGATAACATATTTGAGCTTTTTCCCTTTACCAAATATTTACAGTGAGTGCAGTCGTCATGAAAGTATGCCCTTTTGGGTTCCACTAAAGAACGACCCATCTTTTGGGAGCTATCAAAATTTTCTTAGAACAAAATTCATTATATAAACTTCAAGCCAATTCTTAAAAGGATGCAAGTCAAAGTAACTCGTTTTCACTTTAAATAAAAGAATACCACAATGCCTCAATATCAAGTAAGTTGGGATTAATTATATAAATTCTCATTGTAATAGCATTCTATTTAAGCTCATCTTAGCTAGCGTTTGGCCATAGATTCTCAATTATTTTTTGAAAAACTTAATTTAGGTGAAGTTTTTCAAGTTTTGAAGATGTGTTTGGCTATAGTTTTTCAAAACATATTTCACTTTTTGTTTTGGAAAACATGAAACTTTACTTCTAGCCATAAGTTCAAAAAACTATCAAGAGTACCTAACCATACAAACCATGCATACTTGTTGATTCCAAACTATGCAGAACATGATATTTTAATAACAATTGCTAATAACACACTTACTAGCTACTACAGTTCAAATTACAATACAAAGATCCATCTGTGCAAGAAAAAAAAATAACGATAGTAACTAGCTATGCTTTAATATAATCTTCCCATATTGTACCAACAATTTTCACACTACAAGAAAAACAGGCTACGGTGACAGTTCACCTGTGACAGAAATGCAAGTGTCACATCTTTTTACTAAATTTAGGCTTTTTCTTGACATTCATGTGACATGAATTTTAAGTGTCATATAATTATGACATTTGTGTGACGGATTTTTTAAGTGTCATTTATTTATGACGTTTGTGTGACGGTTTTGTGAAATGTCACATAAATAAGTGACTTGTGTTTTAAATTGACCAAAAATGATGCGTTTGACTATTTAAAATGACACCATTTTTTATTATTTATTTAGCACTTTTTTAATTCAAATTAAGACTTACACAATTTTTATTTCTTTTTTAAAATTGTTTTTAATAAAAAACTAAACGTCGTAGTTTTAATATTATAAAAAATAAAAGATCAAAAACTCTGCAAAAATACTAAGTGTCTTCACGCTCACACAGTTAGGTTTTGCTTCCCCCACTTCACTGACTCTTGCTGGTATGATTTTTCTTATTTTATCTTAGCTATTAATCTAAAAAAGGAAAATCAATTCTACTTCCAATTCGTGAAAGTGAGACTGAATTCAAAGTCAATCAAATTAAAAAATCTAACCCTAAAACCCAAAGTCGACACAGTCCGGGCCGTCGTCTCCGATTAATATCAAATTTAGACTTCATTTGAAGCTCTTGATTTAATGAGCTTATAATTGAAATTATTTTGATCATATTTTAATTTAAAAAGTGGTTACATTTGTAAAATGGGTAATTACTCTCTTTTTAATTCAAAAATATAGTTGGGCCTTACTCTTTTCCTTGTAAATCGGTCGGGGTCCGGCCCAAGGGGACCGCAACCCGGCCCAATACTCTATACCATCAAATGCCCAAAGCCCCTATACCCTTTCCAAATCGCGAAATTGAAGAGAGAGAAGCCCTAGGGCTTCGTCCTCTTTCTCCATGGCCGATAATGGCAAGGGTTCAATGTACTATTGCTTTTACAAAGCTTTGTCCGTCCATTTTGGACAAGATAAATTAATGCTTTTGCCCTTTCTCGCCCAGTTGACTGCAGAGCCACCACCACCACCACCAAAGGTGAGGTTTCCCCTCTCGTACTCCTCTGCTACTATGTTATGATTGTTTGTCTCGTTTGATTTTAAATTTTGCATTGTGATTGGTCGAGAACTGGGAGGGGGGGGGGTGGAGTTTCCCCCCAAAATCTGTTCTCCCACATCAGATTCCATAGAAATCCTAGGGTTTGAGGGTCTCTATAAATTGAGACACATCCCTTTATTGTCCAGAGTTCTAGACTTCGAATTTCTAGGCTTTTATATTTTAAGAGCCATTTTCGATCAAATTAAACTGATTTTGAGTATATTTTGAATTGCAAGTCCTTTGGCTGTGTCCTTAATCTCAAAATTGTTCTATTAGCTCTAAAACCTTTTTTATTTTTGTGTGTGCGAATGCCATTGGGTGTTCAGTTGACGATTTAAGCCTCTATTTTTACCGTAGGGCGCCTCACAAGAAGGTATTTGCTCCTACATTTATTTTTCTTTAATTGTAATTCAATTATTTGTGCATTTATGTGTTATGAATTTTTTTGGGTGAATTTATGCCTATTATAGTTGTTATGATAGTTAATTAAGTCTAAAAGAAGCATAAAAATGTGTTTCTGTATGTAATTATGTGATAATGATCTTGTCTAGTTGATCTTATGAGATATGCGTGTTTCATTGATTGTTCTAGGTTAGTTTTAGTTTAAGAATGATCTTAAATTACCATGTCTTGAGGAGACCAAAATCTGCTCTAGTTTGGATAATGAACATGCTTAGTTTGAATGTTATCAATCTAGCCCAGGGAGGTTAAATGCTGAATATAAGTATAACAAATGATTATCTCTATTTGTATTGCATGTCCTAGGTGTTTAGTTGTAACCTGAATGATTCTGTGTTTTGTTAAGATTAGGGAGTGTCTTCTGTATTTAGCTTAGAATATGTATATCTCTAAAAATGATTTAAAAATAGCTGTTGTTTAGTGGTCACTGAAGATGATAAACTTGTTTGAGCTCTGGTTAACATTCACACTTAGCTTGAGAACAGTCTAGGACGAGATTGAATTGAGAAGGTCTGTCTGAGCTTATGTTGGTCAAGTCACACTGTTATTAGGTCCTCATAGGCTTAATAGGAACTCAAGATGTCTAATTTTTATGTTAATGAGCTTGGTTTTGTTTCCTAATGTGTTCACTGTGTGTCTGTTGAGATTTGTTTAGTTCTCCTATAGGAATGGTATGTACCTTGACTGTTTTGTGTAACTCATTTCATGTCTATCATGTGTCCATTTTGCTAATCTAGGCTTAAGATATGGTTTATTGTGGACTTTAAGACTATGTTGGCTTTGTATATGAATTATATAAGCATGTATGCATAACTTATTCAACCTATGTAGTCCTATACCCTGTATAAGTTTGATTTCTGCCTCAATATGGTTTAGCTTTTAGGATATATAAGGATTGACACTAAAAATGAACTAAAGCATGTCCATGTGGCTTAGTCTTATGTGTTGTAAGCTATGAATCATGAATTTAGTGAAATATAGTTGTAATAGTATGTATGGACCAATTAAGATGACTAAATGACAAAGGCAAACCTGCGAGTCCAGTTGATGGAAGGTTGATGGAAGGGCATGCGCACTTTGTGATCGGCTTTGGAAGGGGGACAAGGGATAATATCTTTTCATGCCATATAATCCAAAGTAAGATAATCACATTACACATATATGTCAGTTTAATTTTAAAAATGCATTACTATTAGAATTTAATGGAATTTCACCTTTAGGGATCACTGGGTTTTGATAGTGTTTAACATGAAGAAGAATGAGGTGTTTTATTTAGATCCTCTCGGTAAAGCTCCGGATACAGATTTGGAAAGGCTACTAAACATGTACGTCACTCTATTTAGTGAAATATGCTTCTCTAGTTACTGTTTTGAATCTGAAAGTGTTCATCAAATTTCTCGCAGCGGCATGCAAATGTTTACAACTACAGTTGGTCAAAGGCAAAAATGGGCTTATGTGGTGAAATATGTTAAAGTATGACTTGTTTTTTTTGGTCTGCATACTTGAGTGATTATATATTTAGTGAATCTTTACAACTTTTGTTTTAAGTTATATTTACATGTTGATAATTAATTCAATGGCAGGCACCACTACAACCTAGTGGTACCGAGTGTGGCTATTGTGTGATGCGTTTCATGAAAAAGTTGATGCTAGACTTGACTTTAATGACAAATAATGTAAGTACTTCTATACTTGATGAATCCTCTTGAAACGGGTCGCCCTAGAAGACTCTATGGTTTAACAGCCTAGTGAATAACCTGATTCAGAGAGATAACCCGGTCTTTAGACACTCGCCCTACTTCTAAGGATAGATAGAAAAAAGTTGGGAGATAGACCATTAACCATGTTAATTGTTACATCATTTCAAGCATTACTAATTATTTTCTTTTTGTGGTTTATAGTTCTACGGCAAACACATGTACTCACAAGAGGAACTTGATGATATTCGTGTCGAGTGGGGATTACATTTTTCGAAGATACTTGCTGAAACAGAAGTTGGTAAACTAAATGTTGATAAGTGAATATTTTAGATTGATAAGATACTTGATTAACAATGTTTTAGTCTTTAATTAAACACTTTAATAGCACTTTGAATGATTATCCATTTTGGGAAGACTTTGTACAACTGATCTAGCTATTCAATGTATATTTTTGGTGTTATTTAAATTTTTAGTCCATTTCATCGGTGCACTCAATTTGCAATATTGAAATTAAATTACCAAAAAAATAATAATAATTTTCCCGCCATATTAAAATAAATTATTAATTTAATAGAAATTATAAAAAAAATTGAATATTTGGCGCCAATTTATTTTTCAACGTAGGCAGAAAATTTCAAAATTTGAAAAAATCAAAGGCGGGAAGTTAAAATTTATGTGACGGGTTTGAACCGTCACATATCGTGACAGATACATAACTGTCATCCTTTTGTGATCCTTTTGTGATAGTGGCAAAGATGACACTTACGAGAACCGTCATCTTAGGGGTTAGATGACTGTTTTTACCCGTCACCGTAGGCTATTTTTGTAGTAGTGTCACTTTATAAAAGAGACTGCTTTAATTGTGCAAACATGATAGATACAGTTTTAATGGAAGAACATAGTAGATAGAATTAGGTGGGTCATAAATAGATATTTTTTTATAAAACAAAAGTTTGGTGTAGTTTTTAAAAGTTTGAAAAGGCAAAAACATAGATCTTGGCCCAAAAACATATTTGAGCCACAATTTGGGAATTTGAAGATTTGTTTTCAAAATCTATCAAAATTTTATGGCCAAACGAAGATTTAAAAATAAATCTTCAAAATATGCTCCCAAAATCTATGGCCAAGCAAGAGCTTAGTTCAATGAAACTAATAATAAAGATTTCAAATTTTCTACTGGCTAATAAATTTCAGATATGACTTTAAATAAAAAATTATTCGAGAAACAATTGGGTTAACTTAACTCTTGCTCTACTGATTCATAAATTGAAGCTTTTCTTCATGTGATCTCCTTCCCTCCAACTTCAACATATGAAGCAAGAAATCACTCAAAGAATCAATAGGACCAGGCAAACACCAATGCACACAATCATTATACAACACTACATTCTCATTTGGCCAATGGCCATATCTACTTGGATGGCCATCTGGTCTCAACAACATAGCTTGTGTTGTGTCCAACAATCTAAACCTTTTCCCCTTTTTCTTCCCTTCCTTCTCTGCTGCCTTAAATTCTTCAATTTGGATTGTATATAACTCCAAGTGAAGGCCCTCTAAAGATGTTTCATTGCTTGTAAATGGTCTTTCCCTCACACAATTCCCACCCTTATTCCATTCTCCACCTTCAAAATGTGAAGGTGCAAATGTCCTAACAAGAGTTATGCCCTTAAAGTTTTCCAAGTTGTTGATGGTTCTCAAAACTGTCCTGATTGCTCTCTGGTAACCATAAGTAGATGGGAGGTCAGTGACATTTGAAAGTTGACAATACCTGCAACAACGGGTTGATTTCAGGTAAGGTCACTCAACTTTATGCACTATATAAAATTGAAATTAGATATTTCGTCGCTAAATTTTCGTAGCTAACAGATTCTTTTGATAATCCGTTGTTGAATTAGATTAGCGATGAATTTTGTTGTTTAACTATAAAATTTGTATTCGTGAATTCCTATTTTTTTAGTAGTATAATATTAAAGTTATAATACTATTTTGTCATAATAAAGTAACTAAATGAGTAGTGATTAAACTTTACCAACTATAACAATAAAGTCACAAAGCGCTATCTTTTGTTATATTAAAGTAATTAAAATTTTATCCACCATAACAGTAGAGTCACTAAATTTAACCACTACACGATTAAACTTACCCATCAAGGTGATTTTACTGTTATAACGGATAAAGTTTTGTGACTTTGCGGTTATAATCGATAAAATTTAGTTAGTTTTAATGGTAACGAGTAAAGTTTAATGATCGTGAAATTAACCGTACCTACAGCCAACTATTTGGTTGTTCTCATAGTAAACACTGCACCTAGTAAACCAGTGGCCACCATTGATGATGACATAGTCAAATTCTTCAATTTGGGTTGCCCATTTGTCATCAGCTTCATCAAGATAAAGGTTGAAGAGTCCAGTTTTTGTTGGACCATCAGCATCCGTCTCATTCATTCTTATCAAGAATGGTGACCAATATGTTGCGAGGGTAAAGTTGTAATCAACATATTTCCACCTTTTAAAATTTTCATCTGGACTTATAGAGTCATCAATTGGATACACTGCCTGTATAGGAAAAAAAGAATCAAGAAAATCATGGAAATTATGACTCCCCACATAAGAATATGCAGAGACAGATTTAGAATTTAAAATTCATGATTTTTTATAATAATCTTAAGTTAATATATAATAATAATTGAGTTAACGATAAAATATTTATATTTATAAATATTTGATAGATATTAATAAAAGCTATTGGTTCCCGTGCAGAAGCGGAGCTAAACTATTGGTTACATTCACTTACAGGTTCAACAAAATCAATAGCTTTGATTAAAACTCTATATTTACATTAAAAAATTCACTTAATATATATATATATATATATATATATATATATATATATATATAATTTATTTAAACCCACTAAGTTGTCTTTCTAAAATCTATAAACTCAAAATTCTGGATCCATTTTTATTTCCCTAAACTCATAGCTTACACATTGAATCAACCACGGACAATTAGATCATGTAACATAGAACAGATGGACCTGTATTTTACCAAAAAAATTTAATAATCTACAGTACTAATTTTGTAACTTATTGTAGTTTAATCTATCTCCACCGTGTGAATTTACATTAAGTATGTTATTATTGGTTTCAATTTAATCTGTGGTAATACGTCAATTATAATATTTTGCAGGTAACAAATTCATATTTATTCAAAAGTTGAGTTTAACTTCTACTAATTGATAGTGCCGCTACATCAGAAGGAGGAATTATAAGAAATAATTATTTTAGAACAATCATTTGGAACTTGCTCTTCTCATTTGGAGTGTCATTTTCTCTTGGCCCTAAATAAGTCAACTTCTCCGAAGAGGCTAAGAGCCCGTGTTGGATGGGTTTATGATTTTTTATTTATAAGCTAAAAGCCATACGTTAGAAATTTTAATTTATGATTTTTAGCTTATTTTTGTTATTTTAACTTAAAAACAAGTACTTAAAAACATTTTTTTAATTCTATTAAAATACTACAAAAATATTTAAAAGCTATTTTAACTTTAAAATACTTAAAATAAATCAATCCAAACAAGCTCTAACTCATGCTAATCAAATTAGTACTAAAAATTTTCTTACACTATCAGATCAACTAAATAACAATTACAAAAAATGTCCATTAAAGAGAGACTTGCACCTTGAAAAATAAGACATATATCCATTAGACAATAGATTAAAATAGATTCTAGCTACTGCAAATTTTTGTTACATTATCATATATTAGGGTAAGCAGTCTACATCACACTCTTGAATGTGGTCCTTCTCCGAACCTTGCTAAAATGGAATGCTTTATATATTGGGATGCCCTATCATATATAAGTTAATTTCAAAATAATTTATCTATTGATTTGTAGTCTTTTATAAATTCACTTTTAGCAGGCAGGGCATGGCAGGTTTGGAGTAGCTGACTGGGTTGTTTAACATCATTTTTAAGATAGCGAGAATGCCAGAAGAATGGAGGTGGAGTACAATGATTCCTTTGTACAAGAACAAAGGTGACTCCAGAGTTGCAACAACTATAGGGGTATCAAGTTGCTAAGCCACACTATGAAACTTTGGAAAAGGGTTGCGGAGATAAGGGTGAGAAGAGGCGTGTCTATTTTCGAAAACCAGTTTAGATTCATGCCGGGGCGTTCGACTACAGAAGCCATTCATCTTATTCGGAGGTTGGTGGAGCATTATAGGGAGAGGAAGAGAGACTTATATATGGTTTTCATTGACTTCGAGAAGGCATATGACAAAGTCCCTAGGGAGGTTCTGTGGAGATGTTTGGAGGTTAGAGGTGTACATGTGGCGTACACTAGGGCGATCAAGGATATGTACGATGGAGCTAAGACCAGGGTACAAACAGTAGGAGGAGACTCGGAGCACTTTCCAGTGATGATGGGGCTACACCAGGGATCAACTCTTAGCTTATTCTTATTCGCCTTGGTGATGGATGGAATGGCGTGACAAATCCAAGGGGAGGTGCCATGGTGTATGTTATTCGCAAACGATATAGTCCTGATAATGAGACTCACAGCGGAGTGAAGGCTAAGCTGAAGGTTTGGAGATAGACGCTAGAGTCTAAAGGGTTCAGGCTGAGTAGGACCAAGACAGAATACTTGGAGTGCAAGTTCAGTAACTGGAGCGATCTTGAGACAGGCGTGGAGGTAAGGCTTGGTACTCAGGTCATTCCAAAGGTAGGAAGCTTCAAGTACCTCGGGTCTATTATCCAAATGAATTGTGAGATTAATGACGATGTCACACATCGTATTGGGGCAGGGTGGATGAAATGGAGGCTCGCATCTGGAGTCTTGTGCGATAAAAATGTGCCACAAAAACTTAAAGCCAAGTTCTATAGGGTGGTGGTTAGATCGACTATGTTGTATGGGGCGGAGTGTTGTCTAGTCAAGACTTCGCACATCCAAAAGATGAAAGTTGCGGAGATGAGGATGCTGAGATAGATGTGTGGGCATACAAGGAGGGATATGATTAGAAATGATGATATCCAGGACAGAGTGGGAGTGGCCTCGGTGGAGGATAAGATGCGGGAAGCGAGGTTTAGATGGTTCGGGCATATGCAGAGGAGAGACATAAATGCCCCAGTGCGGAGGTGTGAGGTTGGCTATGGTTCAGGAGGGGTAGAGGTAGGCCGAAAAAGTATTGGGGAGAGGTGATTAGACGGGATATAGCGTATGTGCAACTTACTAAGGACATGAGCTTAGATAGGGGGTTGTGGAGGACACGAATTAGGTAGAAAGGTAGTAGGTAGTTGAGTGTAGTCCTACTTACGCTTACAAACTGGTGATTGTAGTGATATTATTGTAGGTCTGCTTTGCCTATCATACTAGTAGGCACAATATTACTTTATAGTCCTCTGTCGTTTGATTTCTGCTACTATGTGTTCTTTAGTGTACTTTGTTTATCTTATTTACATGTGTTAGTTGCTGCTTCTTGTTTTTTTCCAGAATGCGCTATCATGACTTATTCGCTTTTGTTACCATCATTTTCATACTGTTATAAACTTCTTGTCTAGGTATGACCGTTTATCTTGCTTTGCTTGTGTTTATGATTTGTCTTGAGCCGAAGGTCTTTCGAAAATAGTCACTCTACCTATCAAGGTAGAGATAAGGTTTACATACACTCTACCCTTTCCAGACCCCACGTTATGGGATTTCACTAGGTATGTTGTTGTTGTAGTTTATAATTTTAGAAGTTTTCATTTACACTAAGAGATCTAAAAATAAATACAAGAGATCTGAAAAGATCAAATTATTTTATTTAAATTGTAATTGGCTATAGAAAAAACATTCCTTCTGACTTTTAAGTGATCAAATAATATATAAACTCTTTAGCTTAACAGTATATAGACATTATTAAACTATCTACTGAAACGAATATTTAGACACATGAAGTAGCACATGCGGAGGTGTTTAGCAACCTGGACAAAAAAAACATCGATATTTTATGGAGAATCTGCTGGTTCCTGCCTTATTCTCCAACTTAGTATTTTTAAATTAACAAAAAAATATTTTTTAAAATGGTAAAAGATAAAGATCCATTGTATTGGACCTTAGTCTGTCAACGATTTAGTCAACAAATCTGTGGAAAGGGACAATTATCCTCTGAATGATTTAACATTATTATAATTATTTACGAGGGAATAACATTTTAGCTGGAAACCCACGTTATCACTTGCACTCTTTCAGATTTTGTCACAACCATTGATATATTTGGATCTAAGATTAGATTACTCTGTGTTGAAATCCGAAAATGATGAGATTTGTTGAGTAATTGATTATATGCTATATCCTCCACCGCTAGTAGTAATATGGATATTTGGTTTAATTTCCTAAAATTTTACGATGATAAAAATAGAATTAGGATTTTTACTGTCGAATATGAAAGAATAAACCAAAGAACAAAAGTTTTAAAAAGTACCTCTAAGCTCAGTTGTAGAAAAAGGAAAAAATTATAACAAGATAAACGTGATTTGAACTGCCTCTTTCACTTGTAGAGATGCACCAAATATAATAATTGCACTATAATGTACTTTGAACTTGGATCCACACATATATATTAAAGTAATTTTGTAAAAATATAACATTGCTATTCATAGAGAAAGTATCCTAGATTCATGTGAACTCATACTCTTCCACCTAGATACGCTTCTGATTGTTGTGGTAGTTTACTTTATTTTTCAAGTAACTAATTTCACTTATTACGCAGTTAGTATACTAATGAATTTGAGGTGGGGACCTTTTAATGAGAAAAAGATAACGACTTTGTTCTACTATCAACCCCGAGTCTCAATAAACCACTTTGACAACAAGATGACTTGTTTGATTGTTAATTTCGTATTCACAAGGAAAACAAGAATAAAGAAACAGTAGAAAATTCAAACCATTAAAGTTGTGAGTAGCTGAAAGTGGAGCTAAGTCGAGAGGTTCCTATTACTTTGGCTGGATTATTCTTAACTGCATATTTACAATACATGCGTGGTGATCAGTTGGACCTTTGATTAATTAACATCTTTTTTTTTTGAGACCTCCTCTCCTATCTTATAGTAAAGGCAAGTTCAAATGGTTTTCCACTCCTCTCTTTCCTTATAGTCAAGAGAGTGGCTGAACGCTCCTCCTTTTTTTAATTCACAGGCACAGGAGGTCAAATTCCGATTGTTGTGAAAGTTACTGAAGAGAGTTGCTAAAGCTCCTCATCATTTGATTTGCATGGTTAGCTGCTGCTTGTGGCGCCGCTGATGAAGCCACATCCGGAAAGTTTGAAGCTAACTGCAAGTCGAGCCCTTAAGCGGAGCTTGTGGTCACTCTCAAAATGTGACTTCGTGAGCTGTGGTTCTAACTAAACTCTGGTACTATCCCTCTCCGCTGGAAAAAGTGCTATCTGAGCCCGTTTCCCAAGGAGATCCGTTGAGACCTATCAATAGAATGTGAGGCCTACGGACTGTGATTAATCCTCAGAATCCGCTTGGTCTTCGTCAAAAAACTCCGAGGCATTTAAGTTCTGAGTAGCCGAGCTGCACGAATCAACTTTATTCTCAACTGATTTCATACCCACACCCACTGACGATCCAAGAGAAGCAGGCCCTACTGTCTTAGCCGGATCATCATGAATGGTTGCATCATCAAAGTCGTCGATCCACAAAGATGAATCGTAGTACCCAGCTCTTGAGGATTGGGCGGCTTGAAGGACTTATCTTATAACAGTTACGTAACAACACCCTGGCTATTATAAAGCAACTAAATCTAAATACTCACACTAGGCCTCATGAGACGCTAAAAAGCCGAAGGCCTTGACAAAGGTAAAGGTAAGGCATGAATTTCACGTGTTTGAAGTGAACTTACCGTGTCGATAATGGGCTATTCCTCGCTAAGAAAAGAAGAGAAGGAAGGTGCAGAAGCCATTTGAACTCGACTAGGTATGAGGAATGGAAGAAGCCAAAGGAAGAGGGATGTTGGATTGAACAAGGGATTCGCGTTCAATGGGATCTCTCGTTAATAGAGAAAGTCCGCTTTTGCTCAAGACATTGCTCTCTCCTCTCTCAGTTCAATTGCTATTCGCTAGTCAACTCATCTTAAAGCGCCTGATCATAGCCGACAAGGAGTTCCATTAATAACTGGCCGTTTTGATCCTTTGGAACAACTCGATGAATTTAGTAGATCATTTTAGGAGGCCCTAATGACATTTAGATTTATACTTTATCGACTTATTTTATATCATGGTTAAGTCCAAAACTTGTTGGTGCCTTCAATAGAAATTTACCTAAACTTTGAAATACGTCTATATTTGGTAAACCAAACCCAACCTCTGCATTACAGTACAAGATGTGTGCACTCAACCCAAGGCAATGAAGAAAAATTAATTATACATCCAATTTTCTAATCCAAACCACAACTTACCAAATATGCAAATACTGTATAAATGATTTAAATTATATACTGATAAGGTATGTAAAAGTACTTCCACAATCAGTATAATTTATTAACTTGCAATAGCGGTTATTTATCATTTTATCAGACTACCGATTACTGTTTATTATAGAATCTTACTTATACTAACTTGTAAGTGACGTAATCATATAAACTGCCGAGCCAATACTTAGAATTTGAACTCGTGTATGAACATGGAAGAAAGGGTGTAGGCAATGAACAATAATAAGAAGTATGAAGAGGAAAATGGTACCCGGGACAAGAGACATATTAAGGATTGCATTTGGTTTCTTCCAACTGAGTCTCCAACAAATACCAATGACTTGTTTCTCATCATATCCAATAATTGATATGGGTTGAAGATAGGCAACTCACATCCCTTAGGCTTCCACCTATTCAAAATTAGATTCATTTCGAGTACATAAATTTTTTCGGTTCACATATTAAAAAATCAATATAAAGGTGCATTCACCATCTTATTCACAAATTATATGGAAAAAAAATTAGAATTAAATTAGGATACATATAAAACTAGACTAGAAAAACTTTGAAAAATAAAATTCTAATGTTGATCCTTTTTTGAACTAGAAAAGAGGATCAAATTTCCTATCAATAAAGTGAGGGCATTCCATTCTTCCTCCTTCCGCACTCCATTGGAGTACGAACTAAAAAGTCCATCCATGTTTGAAAAGTACCTATAAATACATATATACTATACCTATATACTTTATAAAAGTCATTTCTGTTAAGAGTCCCACATCGGATATGAAATGAGAACACGTACTCCTTATATGAACTTGGACAATCTTCACCCTACAAGCTAGCTTTTGGGGTTGAGTTAGAACCAATATCCATTCTTTACATGGTATCCAAGTCCATATAAGGAGTTCATGTTCTCATTTCATATCCGATGTGAGGCTCTTAACAATTTCAATACAAGCAAAGATGAATATTTTTTTTTTTTATCTTCAAGAGAATATGATTGGTTGAGATTGTTCGTCCTATGATCAAAATTTCCAACGTACCTCCATTTCAAGAAGTCGGTATCAGGCCTTCCATATTTCATGCAATTCTGGTGCTCGTGGATCGCCCAACAAGTAGTGTTCGTATAATATGGACCATCTGGATTCGGAATCCACTCTCCTATGGAAATATCACATGTCTCATCATCCATAATCTTTATCTCCATATCTTCTATATGATATGTGGATGAATTTTCATGGTTTGGTAAATTTGTGGCATGATACCACTTAGAAGTGTGGTGAAGAGGGATAATACCTAGAATAATTAATGTTAAAGCTAGAAGCATGAATATTTTGGGGGTTCTTTGAGCTGCATTATTGGAGTTTTTCCTACAAGGAAACTCCATTTGCTTTGGAGTTAACTTCTTCAATGGAGGATTGAAATGAAAGTAGAGATGGGAGGAAGTTGGAAAAGTTAAAAGTTTTAAAATATGAGTTATGGAAATGGCATCAAGAAAAAACAAAGGACTAGTTGGCACTTACATGAGAACAAGCAACGTGCTAGTAGTATACTAATTATTATTAGATCTAATTGACGAGCTTAATTTATAGTATTTTTTACGTCATCAGGTTAAGTTTTAATAATACGTAAGTTTTTAGAGTTTAAGTTCTAGCTTTACACTGACGGTGTATAAAAAATATATATCAGATTATTTAGAAGGTAATTAATTATAAGTTGATCTTTATGATAAATATTTTTAGAGTTTAAGTTCTAGCTTTACACTGACGGTGTATAAAAAATATATATCAGATTATTTACAAGGTAATTAATTATAAGTTGATCTTTATGATAAATATTTTTTGATAATTAATTTGATGAAAATATTGAATAACCTGATATCACATATTAAACTTTAATGGTATATTATGCATAATGAGGGCATATAATTTAAATTCAATTTTTATCACAACTCTTATATATGTGGTAAGCTGAAACTAAATAATAACTTGGTATATCTAATTAAATTACATTGTATAAGTTCTTTAGGATGTCAATGTATATTTAGATGGCATAAATCCTTTACTTGTGCAAACACTTATTCTCCTTGGGCACCACCTTTTGGATCCTATAGGACCTAACTTGCACACGTGTAACGTCCAATTCTTCCAATCTTATCTAGATGGTTACTAGCTAAATGATCCTCATATAATTGAGGAGTGCATTAATCAATGCATTGCTAGTTGTGAATTGTAATTTGATTATGTAATAAATTTCACTTATCTAAATGATCAGCACAACAGAAAAGCTAATTAAAAAATCTAAATGTAGATTTTAATGTAGTTAATGAACTTCTTTAGTCAAATAGCACAGTTAACTCGTTTCAAATACATTTGAAATTAGCTAGTAAAGATACTTAGCTTCACTTATTTTGTTTGTGGACCCAAATTTAAATTGCTCATATTTTTTGACTCTTCATTCGAAAGTCTTTAATTTTTTTTAATCAACTGGAAGCGTCGTGCTTGGAGATTCCATGGAAAAAGTGCACAAATAACCGCTTGAATGACTACTATTTAAAATATAGTTGAAGTTTATATATTCTTAAATTTTAGCTATTTTGAAATCAAATTTTAAACCTTCGGTATAAAGTTTCAAAGTTCAGTCATTCGTGTCTCAAATTAGATTTGGCCAAGTCTAACTTCAGACCCCATCATAAGACTACTTTTTGAATATGTATTGATAACATAAATCATATAAATTGATTATATTAAACTTCACGCCAATCTTAACAATGTAACACATTTTTGGTCAATTCCATGTATGGTCGTTGAAATTTACACACTATAACAGTAAAGTTATCAAACTATATTTTGGCATACTCTATTAAAGTAACTTAACTATATGTAAATGATTCAAACAATACAAATAACTTAATGATGAAATTTCTAGTATCAAATTATGAGACGTCACTCACCACATCAATATTTTACTCAAATTAAAGCATACCCTGCTCCATCTTCAACATATGAAGCAAGAAATTAGGAATGTTGGTGGGGCGGGTAAATGCGGGTATCGCTCCGCACCCGCTCTAGTTGGGTTGGGTATGCGGATGGTTTGGTGGGGTGGTGGGGCGGGTATGAGTATCAAAAGTGCTACCCGTCATGGATAGTGGGGCGGGGTGAATTTCATATAAGACTCGCACCGTATCCGTACCGCACCCGCTACCCGCACCGTACCCGCACCGCCCATACCCGCACCACCTAAATAATGGGGCGGGTACCCGCATTTACCCGCTCCACTTACATCTAAATTAGCCATCAAATCTGTTACATCACTGAAATGTCTGAGTGCCTCTATAACTCTAGAGATGATATTCATATTTCATTTGCAGAAATCATCAAGTCAACATCAAAGATAAGGTGAGTCAATTTTGAGAGTTTACACATAGGATGGACTGAAAATCAGATAGTTCACTCATTTCTTGTAGAGTTCTAAAAAGATATTTCATCACCAACACAAACAATAGTGGTGACATGGGATTTCCCTGCCTAAACAAATCATGACATATCAAGACATTATGAACCAATGATCTTCCAGGTACAAAAGTTGTTTGATTCTCAGCCACAACAGTAGGAATGATGTTCTTTAATCTCATGCAAATTAATTTAGAAATGCATTTATATAAGACATTGCAGCAAGATATGAGCCTATATTAACTAACAGATTGGGGGGCTACCACTTTGGGGATCAAATATATAATGGCAGAATTTACTTGTCTTAGTAATTTACCATTCTCAAAGAACTCCAGCACAACACTTGTCATCTCCTGTCCAATAATACTCCAAGCATCTCCAGTGGGGCGGGTAAATGCGGGTACCTCCTCGCACCCGCTCCAGTTGGGTCGGGTATAGGGGATGGTTTGGTGGGTGGTGGGGCAGGTATGGATATCAAAAGTGCTATCTGCCATAGATGGTGGGGCATGTGTGGGGTGGGTTTTAGGTGGCGGGTACGGATATGGGGTACCCTTCCCCGCCCCCATCCCACCCTGTTGACATCCCTACAAGAAATCATTCCAAGAATCAATAGGACCTGCCAAACACCATTGAACTCATTATACAACACGGCATTCTCATTTGGTCAATGTCCATATTTACTTGGATGACCATCTGGTCTCAACAACATGGCATGTGTTACATCCATCAATCTAAACCTTTTCTCTTCCCTTCTTTCTCTGCTTCCCTAAATTCTTCCACTTGAGACTTATAAAACTCCAAATCTAATCCCTCCAAAGTTTTTTCATTACTTGTAAATGGCATTTTCCTCGAGCAATTCCCACCTAAATTCCATTCTCCACCTTCAAAATGAGAAGGTGCAAATGTCCTAACAAAAGTTGTACCCTTAAAATTTTCTAAGTTATTGATGGCTTTTAATGCTGTTTTAAATACCCTTTTGTATCCATAATAATTTGGGAGTTGAGTAATATTTTTTAGTCCACAACGCCAACATCCAACTAGTTGATTTTTCTCATAGCAGACAGGCAATCTACTAAACCAATAGCCAGAATTAAGGATGATATAGTTGAAATCATTGATTTTACTTGCCCAATTTTTGTCAAATTCATCAAGATAAATGTTGAAGACTCCATCATGCCTTGGACCATCAGAATCTGCTTCTTCCATTTTGACTAAGAATGGTGACCAATATGTTGAGAGGGTAAAATTGTATGTTGTGTATTTCCACCTTTTGAAATTGAAATCAAGAGTGGGGGAGATATCCACTGGATATTCTACCTGTAAAAGAAAAAAAAAGCATCAAGAAAACAATGAAATATTTGCAACTTAAGTAATTAATTTCAATTCGGGTTCTTACATAGTATAGTACTAAGGAAGGATTTAACTTATATGCAATGATTGGTAATAGATTTAATTTGTTGTTGCGAGTAAACTTTCATATTTTTCAGATTACTAATCTCATTTTTGTATGAAAGATTACATATAATTTTATCATAGATGACATGATAGTACAAAAATAAGTATGTACATGTACACTCACACCGTACAAGAAAATTGTACATATTTTTGGGGACTCAAACATTCATTATTTGTTTAACTTTTCTAAAATGAATTTACATATTTAAAAATATAGTAAAAATATTAAGTGCCTAACTCACATTGACTGCGGTTGAATTAGCCCAAAATCCATTTTTATCATCATACAACTTCTATACAAAAAATATTTGGAAGTTTTGGAATATATTGTTGTTCCCATAAAAATATCTCTCTCAAATAATTCTAGCGTCATGTCAAATAGACCAGAAAGGCGAGTTTGCGGAAATGTATGCTTATTAGGCAGTTGGCCACTTGCGTTGTTAGCACTTAGCAGTCCTGGATTAATTTATTACAAAAATAAAAAAGAGAAAGAAAAACACCAAATTTTTATGTCACGATGTGAATGGATCGAGAATCTGCTAGTTTCCAGAATATATATATATATATGAAGCAAATTTGTCTACCTTTAGTTATGATGTGAAGACTCTGAATTCACGTGAACTCAATAACTTTTTATTTAGATTTTAAATTTTGTGTACGTATTAAAAAATTTATTAGATATTTATAAATATTTAATTATAAATTTAATTATTATTATATATTAATTTAAAAATTACTATAAATATTCATAATTCCAAAACATGGATCCCGCCTCTGGGCCTAGAGGATTGGATTCTTGTTAATGATTTGGCCAACAATCTCTAGAAAGGAAGAGGTATCCCATTTCTTAAACATTTCTTGATCGAACAAAGTTAAGAACCCACGTTACTAGTCTTGGATTCTTCAACAAAAATTGACGTCATTTGAGGATATAATTTAATGTGAAAAAATATTAGATCTAAATATGCTACGGCACTTAGTTCTGATATACTTGAGAAGATATAGTTGCAATTTGATAAAAATTAATTAAGCTGCAATATACTCACATTGACGTAACTTTCTTTTAAAAAAAAAGATACGATGAAAAGCCAGAAGCTTAGTAAAAAAGACGTTGAGTTTGTTACACTACGCCTTAAAATTAACCACTTTGAATGACAATGACTATATCATTGTATATTTCGTTTTCACAATTGCTGTGGAAAAAGAAAACTATTAGCAATTTAAACTTCAACCTTATTGGTGCCTTTTATAAAATTTCACTCTATATTGCTCGGACTCTTAAAAAATATGTTGACGAGTGCGTGTGAAATTATTCAAAAGTAATATATTTTTGAAAAATCCAACACCTGTGCAATAATATTTTTGGAGAGTCTGGTCAACATAGATTTCACCTAAGCTTCAACCTTCTTGGTAAACCAAACCTTCCTCTACATGCACCTAACCTCTGCCTTGTTATCTAGGGTAAAGAAAACCCTCTTACACTACAAGCCATTTGCAACCAACCCAAGAAAAAAATGATGTCAATCCAATTTGAATGACAATGTATGTAAACAATTTTGTTCACCATCGGTATGATTTAACAAGTAAGTAGGTAATTATCCAGAACTAACTGTTTATGGACACTTACATATAATATTAAAATTTAACTTATACATATTGATAACGTAAATTAAAGAACTTTTACTCTCTCTATACATTTTTAAAAATTGTAATAGATAAGATATCTTACTTTCAATTGTTAATTTCACTTATTATGAACGGTAGTAACTTGTAATTATCATTTAGGAGATAAAATAGCATTAACAAATCTTTCACATTGTCGACTTATAGAAACTAAACTCATGGAGTATTTCTTATGATTAAACCATGTAAAAAAAGTTATACACTACCGTCTAGTAAAGTATAGAAGTTAAAGATTTAAGTTATTAACATTACACTAGCAGATTATCCAAAAGATATCTACACATAAGTCTTCTTAAAAATGATAATTTGTATTCTTAAAAATAAAACATATTACCTTCTATAACAAGTAAATGTGATAGTGTAAAAAATAATTATACTGACCACGTATATAACTTAAACTCAAAAGTTAAAACTCTTTGTAGTATTATACAGCATTAATTAAAAACACTGATGAACAAATATTACAGAGAATTGAGAGTAAAGTACCTGAGACAAGAGGCATATCAAGGATTGCATTTGGTTTCTTCCAACTGAATCTCCAACAAATGCTAATGACTTGTTCCTCATCATCTCCAAGAACTCATACGGGTTAAAAATAGGCAACCCACATCATTTAGTCTTCCATCTCCATTTCAAGAAATCTGTATATGGCCTCCCATATTTCATACAATTTTGGTGCTCATGTATCTCCCTACATGTGTTTGAAAGAGAATAAACTCTTGATAATTTTCATTAATGAAGAGTTATATATACATGATATACAATATCTAATTATGGAAAATAAATATACCTTTTCCTAATACAAGTCTAATAGCTTTTCCTACTACAAGACTACTACCATAATTATACATGTACAAGAACTCTACTAATTATGGACATATTTACAGTATTACCAAAGTGATATACACGGTATCTTGACCGTGTATTTCGTGGTCTTTTACACTCCTGCAGTCATAGCGGGCGGTTGTCGTACGCTGAGGCTGTCCCTGAAATCTTCAAACAGAACTAAGGAAATACCATTAGTAAAGATGTCAGCAATTTAGTACCGTGACGGGACATGCAAGACACGTACTTGTCCACGAGCTACCTTTTCGCGAACAAAGTGAATATTCATCTCGATATGTTTAGTGCGCTGATGTTGGACCGGATTCCCAGAGATATAGACTGCACTAACATTATCACAGTAGACCAAGGTAGCTTTCTGAATAGGAAAATGAAGCTCTAATAGAAGATTACGCAGCCAACATGACTCAGACACCACATTGCCTACCCCTCGATACACGGCCTCCGCACTGGATCGCGATAAAGTAGCCTGGCGTTTTGCTGACCAAGAGACCAAGTTATCACCAAGAAACATATAATAACCAGATGTCGAACGTCTGGTATCTGGACACCCACCCCAATCAACATTTGTATAAGACACGAGAGTAGAGACGGAGGATAGATATAAATGCAAACCATAATCAAGAGTGCCATGTATGTAACACACAATGTGTTTGAGAGCATGCATGTGCTCGTCCCTCGGATCATGCATAAATAAACACACTTGTTGCATTGCATAAGTAATATCGAGCCTAATGAAAGTAAGTTACTGAAGAGCCCCTGCAAGACTACGATAATGGGTGGGATCCGCATAAGGTGTGCTAGAAGTAGCACCCAGCTTTGGTTTGGTATCAACCGGAGTAGAAGAGAACTTACAATATGACATGCCAACTCTCTCAATAATCTCAGTCGCATACTTCTTCTGTGATAAAAATAGACCACCTGCATGACGTGTGATAGTTATACTTAAAAAAAAACTCAAGGGCCCCAAGTATTTCATGGCCAATTCAGAACTGAGAAGAGACATGATATACATGCGCATATTATCAGAAGAGGAAGTTAAAATAATATCATCCACATATAATAGAATGTATGCCAGAGAAGTACCACGACGATAGATGAACAGAGAATGACCAGACATGTTGTGAGAAAACTCAATAGTAGGCACATAATTTGTAAACCTCTTATACCAAGCCCGTAGGGCCTGCTTAAGTCCATACAAGGACTTCTTGAGCAAACATACATGGTTAGGATGATCGGGGTCCCTGAAACCCAAGGGTTGATGCATGTATACTGTCTCCTTGATATCATTGTGTAAGAAAACATTTTTCACATCCAGCTGATGAATGGGCCACACTTTCGAGAGAGCTAGACTTAGAATAGTGTAAATGGTTGCCAGTTTGACCACCGGACTAAATGTCTCTCCACAATCCATGCCAACCTATTGAGTTTTGCTATCACCTACAAGACGTGCCTTATGCCTCTCAAAACAACCGTCAGATTTTTTCTTCTAAGTAAAAATCCACATAGAATGAATAACATTAACACCAAGCGGATGGGGCACCAACTCCCACATCTTATTTTCAATAAGAGCATTATATTCATCATCCATGGCCATTTTCCAATTTGAGTCATAAAGGGTAGACATTGGGTTACGAGGTAGGGGTGATTTAGTGACATTAGAATTAAGATTAAAATGTCATTTTGATTTAAAAATACCCCGTTGGGTACGAGTAACGGGCCTTTGACTCGAGATAGAATTGGATGGGATTTGGGTAGGTGTTGGATCGTCTCGAGACTGGCCAGCAGGCAGTGGGCCTGCTGGCCCATTAACTAAACGCAGGGACGACGAGGTTGGTCAAGCAGGCAGTGGGCATGCTGGCCGAAACACTGGACTTGGGAGATAATTATTTGGGCCAACAGGCAGTGGGCCTGCTGGCCGAGAATTTGGAACCATACCGAGACCATTTGTGCCAGTAGGCAGTGGGCATGCTGGCATAATTGGATCACGAGCAGGTTGGGCCCACTGTTGGAGAATATACGGTGAGAGTCCATCATCCAAAAAATTATAAGAACTAGACACAGAATTATACAATTTAGCAAAAGAAAATTTAGTTTCATAAAAAATAACATGGCGACTAATTATGATTTTATTAGAAGATAAATCAAAATATTTGTAACCACGATGATTAGGCGGATAACCCAAAAACACACAAGCAGTAGAACGGGCTTGAAGTTTGTTAATTATAGTGGACGGAAAAAGTGGATAGCACAAACACTCAAACACCTTAAGATGAGAGTACGAAGGGTCTTTATGATAAAGAATTTTAAGGGGAGATTGATATGCTAACCTTTTGCTAGGGAGTAGACTAAGGAGGTAAGTAGCCATTTGTAATACATGATGCCAAAATGAGGGTGGTAATGAAGCATGAACTAGTAAGGTTTGAACAATATTATTAATGGTACGAATTTTTGTTTCAGCTTTCCCATTTTGTGAGGATGTATGAGGGAAAGAAAAACGGAAAGAGATGCCATTAGTGTTACAAAATTCCTGACACAATCCATTATCAAATTCTCTTTCATTATCACATTGAGTTTTTTTAATTTCCAGTTCAAATTGGGTACGGATGAATGCTCTAAACGTTAAGAATGTGAAAAACACTTGAGACTTTTTAGACAAAGGAAAGGTCCACAAAAAATTAGAATAATCATCCAAAAATAGCACATAATAGCGGTGGCCCAAAGAACTTAAAATGGGAGATGTCCACAAATCACTATGAATAATATCAAAAGGCAACAAAGTACTAGAATGGGAGGCTACAAATGGTAACTTAACATGTTTCCCAAGAGGACAAGAAGGACAAATATTAGTACTACACGTACTATTATATTCAATAAAATTATTATTTTTAACATAAGAAATAACAGACGCCCTCAGATGACCCAAACGAGCGCAATAAGGAAGGTGCTAAATCGACAAATGTTGATAGTGTGGCTTGACTCGTGGAAGTAGTGGTGGTGGTGATTGGATAAAACTACCCCCCACTATTACATCTCATTAAAGGTATTCCCGTCGTGAAATCCTTCACAGAAAATCCAAAAGGGTCAAAGTCAACAGAAACTCAATTATCAGTTGTGAATTTTTGAACAGATACCAAATTTTTAATCAAGTGAGGAGCATGCAGGACATTTTTCATAGCTAAAGGTGGGTTCGGGGAGATAAATGTGTGTGATCATAACTATGAATAGGAGTTGAATTGTCATTACCAATAATAATGCCATGATTTTTGCTCAAAATTAAAATAAGATGAGAGATTACTTGGTGTGAACATCATATGAGAGGTGGCTTTGGTGTCCATGTACCAATTCGCGTCCGGAGAATTTAAACCAAGTGTATACATTGTTGTCTCGATATTCGTAGGCATCAGAATCGATAATGGGCCCGCAGCAGCGAATGCCTGCTGAGGCCAAGGACCAAGCAAGCCAACCTGCTGCCAGGGCCCAGTCCATGACTGCTGGGCTGCCAGCTGCTACTGGGTGAAATTAGGCCTAGCCCAATTGGAAGTAAAAATTGGCAATTGTGGTGTGGGCCACTAGCCCAGCCCTACAGTCACTGTGTACTGGCCCAACGCTGCGGCCAGTGGTGCTACAGCCCAGCCGGTCCACTGTCACCATGTCCCCCGCCATTGCCGCCACCGCCACATCCGCAGTCGCCGCCGCGATTCTTGCCACTATTTTTTTATTTTGACCCTTTTTGCCGCCACTGTTTTTACAATTTTGGCTAGAATTGTCTGAGAATTAGTGGGGGTCATCGGACGTGGCCATCATCATGATGGAGTTTGCTCTGATAGTTGCCTTTTTAGCCAAGTCGACCTCTTCTAAGGTGAGCATAAAACGTGCTTAGTAGAACGGTGGGAGAGGATTACTTTGACGAAGAAGCGTTCCAACACCATTATCAGCCTTGGATAGGCCTGCACCCATCTGAAGAACAAGACGATCATTCGTGATGGGCGCACCAATGTTTTTGTGTTGATCCGCTAACTCCTTGAGCCTTTTACAATAGGCTGAGACTTTCGAAAAATCCTCCATATTAATGTGGGAGAATTCCTGCTAAAGGGTCACGACACGGGAATTTTGTTATCTTGGAATATATCACGCAACTTATCCCAAGTGTCTATTGTCATAGTGTCGGGTTCAATAATAGTATGCAAGAGACCTGTAGAGATAGTGGAATAAATCCACTAGAGTACCGTAGCATCAAGAGTTACCCATAACTCTATGTTATCATCGGTGGTAGACACATTCTCCTTGCCTATTTTTGAGGGAATGATGTGATGAAGGACTCTATAAGAGCGTGTGTGAACTTTAAATAATTCTGCGCACGTCGCGTATTGGACGTTTTCTATCTCAAGAACGATATGGATGTTATTCTTGATGTTAGAGACTGTAAGGGCAGGATGAAACATGTTCTTTGTGGTCGACATGATGAAAGAACAAGAGGAGAATTAGGGATTTGGAAGAAAATTTGGGAGAAAGTAGGTGCTCGGCCGGTGGCCGGAGCTATGAAACCGAGAAGAGGGGTGGCGGAAGCTGAAAATTGGAGAATGAAATTTTGCCCTAGAGTTCTGACAACATGAAAGAGAATAATCCCTTGAATATTTTCATTAATGAAGAGTTATATACATGATATACAATATCTAATTATGGAAAATAAATCTACCTTTTCCTAATACAAGTCTAATAACTTTTCCTACTACAAGACTACTACCATAATTATACATGTACAAGAACTCTACTAATTATGGACATATTTACAATATTACCAAAGTTATATACACGGTATCTTGACTGTGTATATCGTGGTCTTTTAGTGTTGTTGGTGTAATATGGACCATCCGGATTCGGAATCCACTCTCCTCTAAAAATATCACAATATTTCTCATGGACTTCATACAACAACAACAACAACATACCCAGTGAAATCCCACAATGTGGGGTCTGGGGAGGGTAGAGTGTACACATACCTTACCTCTACCTTGGTAGGCAGAACGACTGTTTTCGAGAGACCCACAACTCAAATAATGGTTAATGATAATGGTTTAATATATATGTGACATAAATGGTTAATGTTAAAGCTATAAGTATGAGTATTCTTTGGGTTTTTTGAGATGTAATGAAGTTTTTCCAGAAGGGAAGCTCCATGTCAATGGAGGATTAACAAAGCAGATCTAATTTGGGGGGAATAAGTATAGAAAAGTAACTTTGAAAATATCACTTGGCACTATACTTTTATGGAACTTGGGAAACGTGCTAATAACATGGAGCATTATAAAGTTTTACTTTGTACATTTACCAATTTCGGGTGGAAACTCACTCACATAGAGTAATCTAACAAATATACATGATTTGTGTTTGCATATAAACTTTCCTCACTTAATAAAAATTAATTAATATATGCTTTCATCTTATTAAATCACTTAACTATATATGATAAGTCATGTATGATTTATTTTTATTAAGATTAATAAACTTTTGAATTTGAATATTAAGATTTAAATGTTTTGAATCTGAATATTAACATGATGTATTAAGATCTGAATATTACTTAATTATGACCGATTGTTTTTAAAACATCTGAATGTATAAAACTTGTCTTTATTTAACTATTGGTAATAAATATAAATTTTATAAAAGACTATATTAGTCTAATACTTTATCACTAAAAATATTATATGACAGTTGGTGGTCATGTGATAGATAGTGGTGATGGTTGAGGGTGCCGATTAGAAATCATGTTGACTAATGGTGGTGTTAAGCGTAGTACCTAGTTGTGATGGTGACTAATAGTAGTGGTTGATTATAAAAATTAATAGTTGTGATGGATAATAGTGATGACTAATGGTTGTGGTGAATGATGATAGTAGTTGGCGATAAATAGTGGTGGTTGAGGGTGATGATTGTCAGTAGTGACTGATAGTTGTTGTGGTAATTGTGGTTGGTGGTGATGATTGTAAGTGGTAGCTAGTGGTGATGATGATTGATTGTAGTGATTGACAGTGGCGGTGGTTATGGTTGTGGAGTGGTGGATAGTAATAGTAGCAGTTGACCATAATGGCGGAAGATGACGATAACGTTGAATAATAGATAAAATTGGTGAACTGTCATCTCTGTAGAAATCCTTGAACAAGTATCTAAATAATATTAACACTTTATTACAACTCTTAATCATGTAGATCTATTCAAATCCATTAAGTAGTTGTAACATAAAAACAAACACACTTAATAATGAAGATCTAAATGATTAAGATTTAAACCTAAAAATGAACAGACTCAATGATTGATATCTGAATGATTAAGATTTAGACCTTTATTAAATGCAAACAAATAAGAACTTAGTAAAGTTTGGTAAAAAAATACCCAATAAGAATAAACTTAGACCAATCACTTTTTTTATCCAATTTGTAAAAACCTATTAGGTCATTTTGCGTTTTAGAACCCCTTCCCCTATTTGAGATTTTTCGTAGGTGCAACTTTTATGACTTGCGGGTGTGGTGATACAGGGTATGGATTCTGAGGAGCTTGGGTGAATTTTGAAACATAAAAATCAAAACTAGTGATTTCAAATATTACGACTTGACCAAAGTAAAAAATGTGATTAGATCACTACCAAAAAAAATAGAAATTAGCGACAAAAAGATTTTGTAGCTAAATAGAGAATTTCATAGCTAATCCTATTTAGCGATAGATTAGCGATAAATTATCAAAAAATCTTGTTAACTATGAGCAATTCAGCGATGGATTAACAATGAAATTTGTAGCTAATTGTGGCTTTTTTAGTGGACGGGCTTGGGTTGATAATTTGAAAGTTCCAATAGATTTCTATGATGATTTCAACTTGTACATATGTTTGGATTGCAAGCCAAAGCATTCAGGCGAGTTTCGGTGATTCAAACCAGATAGGGGTTGGACCAGATTGTATGTTTTTTTTGGTGCAGCAGACCTTTGTGGTCAGGTGGTTGGCAATTGCTACCTCGAAGTGTTGGGGTGTCCTGGGCTCGCGATCACGTTGGGTTCCTTGATTGATTGCTCTTCGTGATTGTGGAGGGTCCCGTCACGGAAGGGTTAATACCTGACCATGTTAAAAATATTTCAGATCGTGATTCGACATTTCATAAATTTTGGAGATTTGTAGAGCTCGGTTCAAGGCGATTTTCGAGAGAATTAATATTTAACTTGGGGTAAGAATTCAAGCCTTGAATTTGGTTATCCACTTGATTATCAGCTTAAATTAGGTGATTAATTCATAATTGGGTTTAAAGTTGGAAATTTCTAGCCCTAGATTAAGAGGCTATTATATGATTTGAAAGTCGATTTGGGGTTAGATTGACATGAAAATTTAGATTTGGAATTCTTAAGGAATGTGTAACCCAATTTTGGAATCAATTTTAGAGTTTGACCCAAGGCTCGAGTTTGACTTTTGAACTGACTATTTTTATATTGTAATATGGGTATTTTTGGATTCTTTTGACATTCTAGAGTGCACTTTTGAATAGATGAGACGTATCTAGAGGCTTGAGGAGATAAAAATTATTCTGGGGATTTGTAAAGTTTTAGATTAAGGTAAGTTAAGAATAAACTTTAATGAAAATATTTTCCAACTAGATAATTCATAAAATGATCTATGGGTAAGATGGTGACATATAGGCTAGGTGACGAACACCTATGCGGGCATCGGGTGACATGTCAGGGTTACAACCTTATATGCTCTATTGATTGATTTGTCTGATTATTTGATATACTAAGCACAATTTCATGCTAGTGTCATATTTTATTGATATAACATACATTACTATGCGATTGAGCATGATGTGTACGTGGAGATCATCCGTGCTAAATATGATTTGTGCGTGTTTAGATTATCTGTGCTCAGTACTTATAAGTTCCTGGAGATTTTTCACTACACGTGGAGATAATGCGGCGTATGGATAACGTGGTTGTCCCCATTGGGTCACTGGCCTAGCAACCCCCAGTCCGACCATTGTTTACGCAGAGTATTGGATTCAGTGGTTGACATAGTTGTTATAAATGGTTGGCATTACATATTTCACAGTATGACTCTTATCTGTGCGTTTTCCTTTATTGTTGAGTGAATTTGTGTATATCTTCTACATAGGTTGATTATATGAAATTCTACTATGTTGTTGGTTGAATCTGTGCATAGTTTCACTACATGATGATTTTTATACCTTTATGACATTGTTCGATTAGATTTACTTTATTTTTGTTATTATGCATTTGTTGAGATTATAACTAATCAGGATGTACGCCAAGTATTTCAAAAGGTCAATCTTCGTCACTACCTTGTTGGAGTCGTTCAATAATACTTATTAGGTACACATTGTTCTTTTATACTCGTACTATATTTGATGCACTTTTTATTCAGATCTCAATTCAATACCAATGGAATACATGATCGTGTCTAGTAATAGTTGATTGGAGATTTCAGGATGAGCTGCTTGACTGATCCGCAACATTGGACTCCTTTATCTTTATTTTCTATCTTTTTATCTCAGGTAGTGTTTCATACTTTTATTTACTTTACTCTTAGACACTCTTAACTGATATCACCTCGTTTTGGGATTTGATTGTGTCTCCCGCACTGCTATTGTATCAAACTTAATTTATGTTACTTGTTGCTTTGATGCCTTTAATTATCTTTGCTAATAAAGGAAAATGGATAAAATTGGTTAACTGATTTGCCTACTCGGGTTGTGTGTCGGTGCCATCACGGCTTAGAGGTATTTTGGGTTGTGCTAAAGTGATATGAGAGCACTACCGGTCTTATGAATCATGAGTATTGTTTAGTATAATCTTGTGTATCGATATAAAGACGGCTGTACATATCTTCAAAAGACTATGAGACACTTAAAAAATTTCTGTACTTAGCTCAGGCCCCAGCGGGATTCATAGCTGCTCCCGTGCTTTAGGACCTTGATTCGGGTATTGGGTTTTCTAGAGAGTATGGCTCAAACGGGTATCTTGTCAGTTACTCCATATGGTTCTCTTACCGCCATGAAAGGTTTTTAAAGATCGGAATGACAATCTCCAAAGGGAAAATCTAGTCGCTAAAAGGGGAATTATCGATCCGATTTTTTATTGTCGCTAAAGATTCTTATCGATCGGATCTTAATCCGGTTGTGTACTTTAACGTCAAATCTTTTAGGGACTGGAGACCACTGGATTTTTTTCTATTCGTAATTGACTAATAAAGACAAGATTATAACTTTTAGCGATCGAATTTTCTCTCGCTAGCCCTTTTTTCTTGCGGTGAATTCGTATAAACACCAGGTGTAAATTTATTGCAGCAGAAGACTTAAGCATATCATTACGTATACATATACCTGTTAAATCAGCTAATTTGAAATTCTTTTCAGGCGCCTTCATACACCAAGAGATGAACAAGTTCACATATATAAACCAACAGTACATCTTTCACACTGAAAGAAGCCATCTGCCACAGCAACCCCATCCAGAGAGGAATTTATGTAGAAAAATGGGTCACGTGAATCCATGGTCACCCGATTAAATTTGGTATATTATGTGTATAATTCTTCAAATATATCTAATCTTAAATGAAGGAACCTTTGTCAAATGAGATTGATGGGTATACTGGTTAAGCATTGGATTAATTCCTTAAGGTTGAGAGATCTTACCCAACTCGCTACACTTCTTTGAGTCTTTTTTTATTAATTTTTAAAGCAGCTTTTAAAAGCAATGATACACTCATCCTTTTAAAATCCTGAATTCTCCTCAATCCCCAACAAAACTCCCACTTTTAGCCCTCTCACAACAAGAATCAATAACCAGTACCAAATTAATAGGCACCAAAACAATCATCATTCTAAACTTAACTCTCATGAACGGAAGAACAGACACTTTTAAGCGAACAAAAAGAGAGAAACTTTAGACGGAGAAAGAAGAAATAAACTTAGCTCTAATGAATGCACATTTATGCAAAGTTTCATAGCATCATACACTTTGGTCCCCAATCATTTATATATGTAACCCCAATTATTTATATATGTATTTCAGAGATTGGTATTTGACTCGGACATGTACTTTTATGATCTAGTGTAATTAAAGGTGTTAATCATTCGATCAATTCAAGTTTTAGAGGGTCTTACTTATAATTTAACTAAACAGGCGTATAATATGTAAATTGTATAGGGAAAATTTTATATAAGAAAGTTGTACGAATTATAATGTGACACGTAGAATACGATGCTGAGTCAAGTCCAGGTCAGCCTACGGCGCTATCGGTAAGTTACGAGCAGTACCGGGAGCGTCATATGTATAGTTGGTACCGGTGACTCGGAAGGTCCAAAGAGTCATTTAAAATACAACGGACAGCCGTTACTGAATCGGTCGTACATCTTCTAGCAAGGCATTGATGGTATTTAATGAGATACTAATTGTCCAATTATTACAACATTCATTCTCCTGTATTAATGAGGGCATATTTCGTGGGGTGTGTACCTGAAAAGCTCAGATATAAATAGGGCACATTGTTCCATTGTAAAGCATCACATTCAAGTTATTACAATACACTTATTCATTTTGTCTCGATTATTGTGCTTTCATACAAGTGTGGTGACTTTGCGCAGAAGCTAACACAAGGCTCAGACTAATCATTACTTTTCCTTGTCTTGTTATTGTTTATTCATAATATATTCTATCTAATTTTATTGCTAAATCAGTCACTTGAGATCCACGTATCCTTGACCACATATACAAATTCAACTGTACCGTTTTACGGGTAAACAATTTGGCGCCCACTGTGGGGCTTGGACAATTGTGGTGTCATAAATGACCCCTCTTTTCTACTAATCTAATTTTCTCTTTAAGTCTTGTTTGTTTGTTCAGAGTAAGAAAATGACAAAAAGAGAGGAATTCTGAGACAACCGCAACACGGAAGATAACACTAGCAACTTCCCCATCGGGCCAGATGGCCTACCGGTAAAGGATCTAGAACGGAGGGATCCATTGGCTGGAGATGGAGCCACTTCCGGAGGTAGACAGACTTGGCAGGAGGATGTTCCCAATGATAAAACGCCCGAGGAAGCCATACAGAATATGAGGGCACAAAATGCCGCTATGAGTGAGCAGTTAGATCATCTGATTCGGTTTCACAAGGAGTACATGTCCAAGAACGCTGGCAGTACACCAACATATGACCTGCACCTCCTCTAAATGCCAACGGAGATACCAGAAATAATCAGGATAGGTCGAGGAATGATGGTGCTTCAGAAAGCGAAGTCGTCCCTGAAAATACGTTCCAGGAACAAGTCTTGAAATTCATGAAGGACATGACAAACAAAGTAGACGCCAACACAGAGAAGGCAGAAAAAACTGCCAAGGAGTTCTGGCACCAGTTCAATCAAATACCAGAAGGCACTCCTGTAGTTGACGAACCAGATGCAAGGAGATACATTCAATTCGCATATAAGCCAGAGGCTGCGCCCGAACTAATTCTCAAAAGGTTCAAAATGCCTTTTTTTTAGACAAATGAGACTACTGATCCACATGAGCACATAACGACCTATAATACAGTCGTAAAAGGAAATGATCTATGGTAACACGAAATAAAATTGATTCTGATCAAGAAGTTTGCTGAAACACTAGCTAAGGGAGCTTTGACATGGTACTCGCTCCTCCATGAGCACTCAATCAGATCATTCGCCCAGCTTGCCAACATGTTCCTAAAAGCTCATGCGGGGGCTCTGAAGGTGAAAAAGCGCAAAATGAATATATTTCGCATTGCGCAAGGAGAAATGGAACTCCTTAGAGACTTTGTTTCACAGTTCCATATGGAATGGATGCTGCTACCCGCATTCTCGGATGAATGGGCTGTAGAGGCTTTCACAAAGGGTTTGAATCTTTCAAGTTTAGACGCCTCACGGAAGCTCAAGGAAAATCTCATAGAATTCTAGGCAATAACGTGGAAGACGTGCACAACTGATATGAGTCTAAGATCTAGATTGAAGATGATTTGCAGGGATCTCAAGCTGGATGTATTTTTGGGAAGTCAGACAAAGGAGTCGGTGCCAATCAGAACTCTTTGAAGAATTACTTCCAACCTTATCCTACTCCCGAAAAGCATAGAGGTGGACAAGATTTTCACAACCTTGAATAAACAAACAACAAGGGAGGATTCAGATGAAACAATCAAGGGTTGGTTAATTTCGATAAAAAGGAATTCATCTAACTCTTCTAAGAATACCGAATACTCGTAATTATTTGAGTACAACTTCAGTATCAACGAGGATCAGCTGGTGGTGGTACTAAGAACTCATCCAACATCCCGACCACCGAAGTCGTTACAGTTTGACCCAGTAAAAGAGATCAGTCCATTTAGTGCGACTTTCATGGCACTCATGGACATAAAACCACAGACTGCAGACATTTACGAGAAGAAGTGGCAGAAATGCTGAGCAAGGCCCACCTCCGAGAATATTTAAGCGAAAGGGCTCGAAACAACTATGAGCGGGGACCATCCGTTGAGGACAAACCTAATCTAACCGAACCTAATCCGGCTGAGCAATCTCATGTTATAAATATTATCTTTGGCGGGTCAATGATTGCTGCTACGTCTTTCACTGCGGCAAATAAAACAAAAAAATTGGTAACACTGGAGAAGAGGTTTCGAGAGATACCAGATAAGAACATAATCAATTTCACCGAGGAAGACACTGCCACTGTGATCTTCCTCCATAATGATGCATTGGTTATCACGGTATCTATCGATTTCTTCCAGGTGAAGAGGGTCCTGATCGATCCCAGGATCTCAGCTAATATTATCTAGCTGAAGGTCGTGGAAGAGATAAATATGGCCGACCAGATTGTTCCGGCTGCCAGAATCCTCTCAGGTTTTAAAATGTCCAGCAAAACCACGAAGAGGGTAGAAGACCTATCAGTGGATTCCATGGGAGTCATTAAGATGACAAAGCTCTATGTCATTAACAGTGACATGAGGTATAACGCAATATTCGAGAGGCCATAGATACATGATATGAAGGTGGTCCCATCATTATTGCATTTATTGGTAAAGTTCCCTACACCCGAAGGGATTTAACAAATTAAAGGTGAACAGCCCACCGCCAGGGAGATGTATGCCATAGAGGAACCAGAAGCGGTGACAGATCCCAAATAGCAATTATAGAAAGTGGAGCCCGCATCGGAATATGTCCATCAGGTTCTGCCAACAAAACTAGAGTCAGTCTACCTGGAAGAGGAGTTTTCAGACTGGTACAAAGTGACTAGATACTTTCAGGTACCAAATGAGTCGGATGCCACAAAGTCCATTGTAGAAGAACTTGAGCAAATTGCTCTACACTCGGAAATTCCCGGCAGGAAGGTATATTTGGGAATGGGATTAACCTCGGAGCTCAGGAATTTAATTCTTAAATTTCTTACTGCTAATATTGATTGTGTTTGCATGGTCGCATAAAGATATGACAGGTATCCCTCCAGAATCCACAACTCATAAGTTGGGCCTGGATCTCTGTTTCCCTCTCATGCGGAAGAAGAAGCGACCAATTGCTGAACTTCGCAACAGGTTTGTAAAGGAAGAGGTAGCTAGATTACTTAATATATATTCAATCCAGGAGGTAAAGTACCCGAACTGGTTAGCAAACGTAGTCGTAGTACCTAAAAAAGGGAATAAATTTAGAATGTGCATCGATTATAAAAATTTAAATAAAGAATGTCCTAAAGACTCTTTTCCATTGCCAAACGTAGATCAAATGATCAATGCCACGACCAGACATGATATAATGAATTTTTTCGATGTGTATTATGGGTATAACAAATAAGGATACACCCGGAAGACCAAGAGAAAATATTTTTTTTGACTACTTTCGACACTTATTGCTATAACGTTATGTCATACGAATTAAAAAATATCGGAGCTACATATCAAAGGTTAGTTAACAAGATGTTTGAGAGGCAAATAGGAAAAACTATGGAAGTTTATATAGACGATATGCTTGTTAAGAGTCTTCCTGAAGAGGACTATTTAAGTCATTTGCAGCAAACCTTCGAGATATGGAGGAATTTTAATATGAAGCTTACCCCGAGAAATGTTCTGGAAATTTTTTGGGTTTCTTGGTTTCTCAGAGAGGAATTCAGATAAATCCTGATAAAATAAAGGCTATCGAAGACATACCAGACACACTTGAATATGTGAAAGCAGTGTAACGATTGACCGGGTGAGTGGCGTCTTTGAGCAGGTTTATCTCCTGGTCATCGAAAAAAAATCACAGGTTCTTTTAATTTCTGAAGAACAAAAAAGATTTTGTTTGGACGCCCGAGTTCCAGCCGGACCTATGGGACCTGAAAGCTTACCTATACAGTCCTCCGCTCATGTCAAAGCCGAAGGACTGGGAATAATTACTCATATATCTGACAGTCTTAGAGGTAGCGGTAAGTGCAGTATTGGTACCGAAAGAAAAAGGTACGTAATTTTCTATCTATTATGTAAGTAGAATTATGTCAGGGGCCAAAACCCGATACCCGTTGCACGAAAGACTATTTTTTTCTTTAGTAATATCATCGCGAAAGTTTCGATCATATTTTTAATGCCACCCAATTGTCGTAGTAACCACATTCCCACTTAAGAATGTTTTACATAAGCCCGAGCTTTCTGGGCGCCTGGCTAAATAGGGGTAGAATTAAGTGAATTTAATATTGAATATAGACCCTGGACTTCGATAAAGTCGTAAGTCCTTGCAGATTTTATGGCCGATTTCAGTCCGGGAGTAACCCTCAAGCGGAAATAAAACTATCCTGGTATTAGGGATTTTCTCTGGGGTTTGGACATTTTACACAAATGGTGCTTCCAATATTAAGGGGACCGGTTTGGGAATAGTGTTGTGAATTCCCACCGGTGAAATTTTAAGACAAACAATTTATAGTACTTCGTTAACTAACAATAAAGCTGAGTATGTGGCTTTGATTGCAAGTTTGGAACTAGCCAGGGGCTTAGGCTCCTAAATTACTATGGTCAAGTGTGACTCATTGTTGTAATGAACCAAGTCCATAGGGTGTTCGAGGCCAAAGAGGAATATATGTCGAGGTACCTCGAAAAGGTTTTGAACTTATTATATCGGTTCTAGGAATGGATAGTGGTGCATAAACCCTGGGAGGTGAATATAGAGATGGATGCACTCACAATCCCAAGCTCCAGTTCAGAAGATGAAGGTTCTATAACTAAATCGATTGTTCAGCTGTTGCACTCAGCACTGGATTTTGTAGGTTATGATAAGGTGAATTCAACCAGCCTAACTTGGGACTGGATGAATGAATTCCTGGACTACCACATAAGAAGAAAGCTCCCAGAGGATTCGAAGGCATCTAGAGCTCCGAGGACTAACGACGCTTGGTATTGTGTCGTGGATGGAAATCTTTATCGAAGGTGTTTTTATGGTCCTTTAGCCCGGTGTGTAGACCCCGATGAAGATGATTACGTGATGAGGGAAGTCAATAAAGTCATATGCGGAAACCATTCGGGAAAAGAATCCTTGATGAGGAAGCTCATGAGGGCCGGTTATTATTGGCATGTGATCTACAAAGACATGAAAATGTTCGTGAAGAAATGTAACAAGTGTCAACATCATGTACAGTTGTTACATCAATCGGGAGTGGATCTGCATCCGGTTGTATCTCCATTGTCATTCATGAAGTGGGGGATGGACATAGTCGGACCCTTGCCAGGGGCACCAGGACAGGTATCTCAGATTATATTTATGACTGACTATTTTTCTAAATGGTTAAAGTTGCAGCTTATACGAAGCTTTGGAATAAGGAGGTAGTGGACTTCATTTGGCAGCATATCATCTATCATTTTGGCATCCCAAAGGAGATAACTTGTGATAACTGTCAGAATTTCATTGTGGCCAAAGTAACAAAGTTCCTAGATGACTAGAACATCAAGCGGATCACCTCCACTTCCTATCATCCTAGTGCGAATGGTCAAGCAGAGTCAACAAACAAGACCATAATCCAGAATTTGAAGAAGAAATTAAAAGCTGCAAAA
Organism: Anisodus acutangulus; assembly: GCA_029783415.1. NCBI lineage: Eukaryota > Viridiplantae > Streptophyta > Magnoliopsida > Solanales > Solanaceae > Anisodus > Anisodus acutangulus. Next base: position 9,270,763 of record CM056509.1, read on the forward strand.
GGAAACTAGTTGTTTATGCTACCAGAAATATTATGGGCATATAGAACCACAGTGAAAACAAGTACCGGAGAAACTCCTTTTTCCTTGGTCTACGGTCCATAGGCTTTGATCCCGGTTGAAGTAGGAACTCCTAGTTTGAGCTATCTCCGGGCTAAGGATAAATAAAATGCAGAGTCAATGTCCATGCACTTGGATTTGCTGGAAGGACGTCTGGACCTTGTATATGTCTGGATGGTAGCCCAAAAGCAAAGAACGGAATGTTACTATAACCGCACACAAATATCCGACACTTCAAACTCGGGGACTTGGTGCTCAGGAGGGTAACTCAGAGTACTCTGGAGCATAATGTAGGAAAATTAGGTGCAAATTGGGAAGGGCTGTATTCCATCACCGGTATTGTTGGTAAAGAAGATTATCAGCTGACATACCAAAAAAGAAACAAACTTTCCAGTAATTGAAATGTAATCCATTTGAATAAGTACTATGTGTAGTGAGATAGAACATGCGCTGCACTCTTTTTCCATTCGTCCAATTTTTGTCCCAATTGGGTTTTAAGTTTTTAATGAGGCAGCACCACAAAATAAACATGTTAACTGTATTACTACTGAGGATAGCTATCCAGTGTCCAAATCTTCATAGTATGAACTCCTAGAAACTGAGGGGACATATACACCCGGAGAGGAGTGAAGAAACTCCTACAAAAAATTTAGCGCTTTAAGGAAAAACACTCGATACTGGGGACTGCCCAGATTTTCAAACTCTATGTAACTAGACTGACCACACTAGATGGCAACCAGATTATTCATGCACTTGTCTTCATATTTGTAAGTTAAAGGAATCAATAAAAAATTCCTATATATGATTGATAAATCTTTACCATCACGAGCATAAAAACGTATGTTATCTTAAACATATCGAAAATTCCATGCCATAATAAACAGGAGATGTCCTATTCTACATCACTATTAAAAATAAGGGTACTCTCTTATTAAAAAACCTTCACAAAGAAGTTAAGGCTTCAGATACTAAAAGTACCAGAGTTTTAAGTTGCCCAGAGCCAAGGCAAGTCCTCGGAGATTGAGTAGCCTATATATCTGTAGTTTCAGGAATCAGGTCACTTGTAGTTCGACTTGATGGCTTGAAAAGGGTATCCCTTATGTGGGAATCCCTTTGACCCTTTCGGTATATGCCCGACCAGTTGCAGCTTTAAAAAGTAAAACTTTATGATTTGCGAGTGAGGTCGATGCGGAGTGATGTTCAAGCTCATGTGCAGAGAGCTTGACTCCAGTTGACTCATATTTTCGACTGGCTACCCAAGAACAAGTTCCATATTTTCTCTTATGTGTTCGGATTTGGTCTTTCTACTTTACGCCTTTGGTAGCTTCGACCTATCTCCATATATTGAGACATGCATGTTGTTTATTATATTTTATATTTTCATACATGCACGACTTAATTTTGTTGTATCATCTTGGGTGATTGTTTTGAGTGAGTGCCTCCTACAACACCATTTGGCTTTGTTGACTTACTGGGGAGTGCTTGTTCGAGCGGGTTCCACTTTCGACACTGTCTATCTCTCCTTGATAGCTATTGTTGATCTTCTAGTTTTATTTTTGGGGAATGACAACTACAGCTTTTAGCCGAAAGTATATCATTCGGACTTGGGGTTGTGAAGACCATAGCCATTCGACTGGAATTACATCACTGACTTTGGGAATAAAGACTGCAATATTTATGTCATAATTACATCATTTGACACTATGGAATGAAGACCATGACCTTTCGGCTAGAATTATATCATTGACTCTTGGAATGAAGACTGCAACCTTTTGGCTGAAATTATATCATTCGACGCTATGGAATAAACACCATGACCTTTCGGCCAAAATTACATCATTCAACTGGGGTGAAGACCGCAACCCATTCGCTCGAATTATATCACTTGACTCTATGGAATGAAGACCATGACCTTTTGACTGGCATAACATCATTCAACTTGAGTTAAGACCGCGACCCCTTCGCTGGAATTATATCACCTGACTCTATGGAATGAAGACGACGACCTTTCGGCTGACATTACATCATTAAACTTGAGTGAAGACCGTAGCCCTTCGCTGAAATTACATCACCTGACTCTATGGAATGAAGACCACGACCTTTTAGTTGACATTACATCATTCAACTGGAGTGCAGACATCAACCCCTTCGCTGGAATTATATCACCTGACTCTGTAGAATGAATACCATTACCTTTCGGTTGGCATTACATCATTCAACTGGTGTGAAGACAACAACCTTTTCGTTGGAATTACCTCACCTGGCTTTATGAAATGATGAACATGATCTTTCAGCTAATATTACATCATTCAACTAGAGTGAAGACCGTAGCCCCTTCGCTAGAATTACTTCAGATGACTCTATATAATGAAGACCATGACCTTTTGGCTGGCATTACATCATTAAATTAGAGTGAAGACCGCATCCTCTTTGCTAGAATTAAATCACATAACTCTATGGAATGAAAACCAGAACCTTTCGACTGATATTACATCATTCAACTGGAGTAAATACCACAACCTCTTTACTGGGATTACATCACATGACTCTATGGAATGAAGGCCGTGACCTTTCAGTTGGCATTACATCTTTCAACTTGAGTGAAGACTGCAGCCCCTTCGCTAGAATTATATCACCTGACTCTATGGAATGAATACCACGACCTTTTAGTTGGCATTACATCATTCAACTGGAGTGAAGACCGCAACCCCTTCGCTAGAATTATATCACATGAATCTGTAGAATGAAGACCACCACCTTTCGGATGACATTACATCATTCAACTGGTATGACCACAACATTCACTGGAATTATATCACTTGACCATATGGAATGAAGAGCACGACCTTTCAGCTGAAATTACATTATTTGACTCTTGACTCTCAAGGTTAGGTTATATTTTTACCTCACGCCTCTTATGGCATTTTTCGGCATCATGGCTTTGTTTTGTTTGGTATCTCTCAAGGCCTGGTAGTGATTTTATTAATGTAAGAGTTGCTTTTGTTGTACCTGTTTCAACCATGAGCAAATAAGTTAGTAAGAAAACCCATCGTCATTTTGACGACGTTCTGGTGACCTGCAATAATAGAAAGATTCGTTAGTTTCCTATGCAATCGATCCATGGTGCCAACTCCCGCTGTGTTATTTCTCTATTCACTGGTATCGACCTTTTTTTGGCCATAGTATAGTGAGATAAAATGGTAGGAATGGAAATATTTGAAAAAATATTTTTGAAAAACGAATATTTCTAAAACATTTTATATATAAAAGTATTATCAACTCATTTCATGACATTATTCGTTTGAGAGAGATTTTCTGAACGTCTTTTGGCACTCTACTCTTGCTTTTCATCTTGACCCTGATGAAAGTTTCAAGCTTTCTCAAAAAATTTGCTCCAGATGCATATTTTGGACCGATTGACTCTTGGGCCGATATGCGTTTGAAGGAATTTTTGATTTTCTCTAAAATATTTTCCCCAGTTTATGAGCTTTGAACGACTGATCCTTTTAGCCAAACTGTTGGTGAAATATTTTCCGCAGTTTATGGACGCCTACGTATCCCCTCTTTTTGTTTGGGAATCAAATCCTCACATATTTTGTTACACATAATTGATTTAGTTTTCTAATGCAATTACAATTAGAAAAGTGTGATTACAAGCAAAAGAAGAAGAAAAAAAGAAAAAATGTGATTACAAGTAAAGCAATGTGATTACAAGTGAAAGATGATTCCAAGCCTTGAGAAACGTGTCTTCACACATAGTATCGCTTGATTGCATCTGAGTTGATTTCTTTGGTCCACTCTTGGTCATCAATTTTAGCAAGGATGACAGCTCCTCCTGATAGTACCTTGCGCACCATGTAGGGCCCTTGTCAGTTGAGTGCGAACTTTTCCTTATACAGATCTTAGTGTGGAAACACTCGCTTAAGCACAAGTTTTCCTATCTAAAAGATTTGGGCTCTTACCCGTTTGTTGAAGGCGAGTTCCATTCTATATTGATATAGTTGACCGTGGCATACGGTGACTATATTTTTCTCATTGATAAGAAAAATTGCTTATATCTCTTGCGGACCCACTCTGTGTTATCTAATTCTACTTTTATACGATTCTGAATGAGGGTATCTTTACCTCGGCTAGTATCACAACTTCAGTGTCGTAGATGAGCAAATATAGAGTTGCTTCAGTTGAGGTCTGAATGGTTGTTCGGTATTCCAGCAATGCATAGTGCAACTATTCATGCCAAAACTTGTAGTTGTCGGTCATTTTCCTTAAGATTCTCTGAATATTCTTATGTGCTGCCTCTAAGGCTCGATTCATCTATGGCCTATATGCGGTCGAATTCTGATGAGTGATGTGGAAATGTTTGTAGATTTCTTTCATCAGGTGGTTGTTTAAATTTGCTCCATTATCTGTTATGATTGACTCTAGAATGCCAAATCGATAGATGATATTGTGATGCATAAAGTCGACTACCACTTTCTTCATTACTGACTTGTGAGAATCAACTTCAACCCATTTTGTGAAGTAGTCTATGGCAACCAGGATGAAACAATATCCGTTAGAGGCTGGTGGCTCTATGGGCCCAATGACGTCCATACCCCCAAGCTACAAATGGCTAGGGTGAGCTTATGACGTTAAGTTCATTTGGATAAACCTTGATCAAATCTCTGTGAATCTGGTATTGATGGCATATTTGCACAAATCGTCAATAATTGGTTTCCATTGTCATCCAGTAGTAGCATGCCCTTAAAATCTTCTTGGCTGGGACGAACTCGTTCATGTGAGGCCTACAAGTTCTGGCATGTACCTCTTTGAGTAGCTTTGTAGCCTCTACGGCATTGACTCATATGAGTAGCCTTAAGTCGAGCATCCTCCTGTAGAGTACTCCCTTGTGCAGGAAGAAACCATTGGACATTCTTCTGATGGTCTTTTTCTAATTGGCTATGGTGTTCTCGGGGTACTCTCCATTTTCCAGATATGTGCTTATGTTGACATACCATGGTTTGCCATCAGGTTTCGCTTCTACATGGGAACAGTAGGCGTGTTCTTCCCTCATGATGATTTCCACCGGATCGATGTGACTGCTTTTCGGGTGCTGGATCATGGATGCTATCGTTGCAACAACATCGACAAATTCATTTTGAGCCCTTGGTGTATGCCAGAGTTCGATCTTTTTGAATCTGTTGCACAATCTTTGTGCCAGGTTGACATATGGTAAGATCTTTTCATTTTTGGGGGCCCATTCTCCCTGAACCTGGTGAATTAGCAAATATGAGTCTCTGATTACCAAGAGTTCCTGTATGTCCATGTCAATAACCATACGAAGACCCAAGATTCAGGCTTCGTACTATGCCATGTTGTTTGTGCATTGGAAATTGAGTTTGGCTGCCATCAGGTAATGTGACCTATTCTTGAAACCAAAACTACTTCGATTCCAAAACTTTTGTAGTTGATTGCACTGCCAAAGAACATTTTCCATCTTCAATAGACCTCGATTATTTCTTCTTCTATTGCCATTATCTCCTTATATGATAAATACGTCCATAATAGTGCGATCTTTATGTCGACCGGACTTCCTGCTAGCAAATCAGTTAATGCTTGCCCCTAGATGGCTTTCTGGGCTATATATTTGATGTCGAACTTACTCAATAACATTTTCCACTTAGCCAGTTTCCCCATAGGCATGGGCTGACATAATATGTACTTCAAGGGATCCATCTTGGATATCAAGTGAGTAGTGTACACCGACATGTTATGTATCAGCTTCTGCGCTATCCATGTCAACGCATAACACGTCTTTTCTACCAGAGTATATTTTGACTTATAAGCGGTGAACTTCTTGCGGATGTAATAAATGGCTCGTTCTTTATTTCCTATTTCATTGTGCTGAGCTGATATGCATCCAAATGCATTCTCTGATACTGACAAGTACTGCAATAGTAGGCTCCCTAGCCAGGGAGGAACCAAAATCGGTGGGTTAGAAAGTTATCTCTTGATGGTGTCGAAGGTTTTCTGATGCTCATCCGTCCATTTGGTGGGTACATCCTTTTTCAGTAGCTTAAGGATAGGCTCTATGATCACTGTAGATTGCGCAATGAAGCGCCCAATGTAATTCAACCTACCCAGGAAACTCATTACATCCTTCTTAGTTATCGGCGATAGAAGCTCATGAATGGCTTTAATCTTTCTAGAATCTAGCTCGATGCCCATGCGGCTAACTATGAACCCTAGCAATTTTCTGGCAGGCACCCCAAATATGCATTTAGCCGGATTCAATTTCAAATTGAACTTGTGAAGCCTATCAAAGAATTTTTGCAAATGTATGATATGGTCGGAGCCTTCTCGTGACTTGATTATGACATCATATATGTAGACCTCAATTTCCTTGTGCATCATATAGTTAATATAGCGGTCATTGCTCTCATGTAGATGGCATCGACGTTATTGAGACCAAATGACATTACACGATAATGATATACTCCATACAGAATGATGAATAATATTTTTTGAGCATATTCTTCGCTCATCAGAATCTAATAATAACTAGTGAAGTAATCTACAAATGACTATAATTCATGATTTGCGCAGTTATCGATGAGTATATGAATGTTTGTAAGGGGAAATTACCCTTGAGACTAGCTCTGTTGAGATCTTTGTAGTCCACACAACTTTTGATTTTACCATTCTTTTTCGATACTGGCATGATGTTGGCCAACCATGTAGGGTAGGGGGTCACCTATACGACCCCTGACTTTATCTGTTTCTCGACCTCATCCTTAATTCTTATACTGAGGTCAGGCTTGAACTATCGAATCTTCTGTTTAATTGGGGCGAATCCCTCATTGATAAGTAGCTTATGGGATACAATGTCTATGCTCAACCCATGCATATCCGTGTATGACTACGCAAATACGTCGACATATTCTCTCAATAAATTTATCAGTTCTTCTTTTCTAGGTGCATCCAAATGCGCACTTATCCTAGTTTCCTTGACTATTTCCCCGTCTCCGAGGTCTATTGCTTCAGTCTCATCCAAATTAGGCATCTACATATTCTCGTACTCATCTTCCTCATCCACGAGGTCCTCTAGTATCACTGTCTCTACATCATATTCTTCATACTCTGTATCACTAGACTCACTCGTCTCACGATATGATGAGTTATTTTAATCTTATTACTGAAAAACAAGGAAAAGCATCACTAGTATGTAAAAACATGTTATATACATAAATAAATAAAGATTGTTTTTGCATAAACTGAGACTTTTCATTAAATTTTGACAAATGTACAAACTGTAGTCCTAACTCGGATCAATAGTGGAGTCATTTCCATTTTTGAACAACACTTGAAAAGTTAAAGACATAAAGGGTAAAGGCTCGGGCCTCAAGCCAATTTCACTGAGTTTTGAAAGCAAATTTAAAATTCTCTCTCTACTGAGGAGCGAAAAGTGGTGTAAAGGTCCAGTTAGATAGTTGCTCGTCTGGGTCAGCATCTCATATTATGGGTGCTTCAAAGCATTCCTCTAGTATTGTCGCATATTCCTCTTCTTGGAACAATATACCCAAACCTTCTTTTGGGTCTCCACTGTTCTACATGGGTATGCAGACCGGGAATGAGTGGTACAACCCGGGGAAAAGCTTTCTCATCTTTAGAGGACCTCTCTTCTTCTGATAAGCCTCATAGGCTTCTGCGAAGCTTGGTATATACCCAAGTACAAAGTGATACTCGTTGCCCGGGATAGATATTAGTTCCTTAATGCCTTGAAGCTCTCTTCCTAAGCCTTTTCCGAGTTCAAACTGATTCTGGAGCATAGTGGCGGTGACCATTTTGTAGTCCGGTGGTATTGGAATGTCTTCATCATTCTCTCAACGGGAAAATCCTACCAGTTCCACCAGGTGGAAGTTAGTGTTTGTCGGGATCTCTTTAATTACCAGTACAGTATTGTCGGGTTAGTTGTGCATACTTCCTGCTCCATAGATCACGACCTCGTGATCTTTCTAGATAAATATCATTGATTGATGTAGAAATGATGGCACAACTCCGGCCATGTGTATCCATGGTCTCTCTAATAGGATATTGTAATTGGTATTGATGTCCATGACTTGGAATTCTGTGATGCATTCGGCTGGCCCCATTTGTATATTGAGGCCCACTTCACTTGCGGGTCACGTTATGCCCCGTCAAAAGCTCTCATGTTAGTACAACTCTGGCGTACATTTTCGATGTCGTATCCTAACTGCTTCAGTGTTGATACATGACATATATTGAGTCCAGCCTCACTATCCACGAGTACTCTGAAAATAACCTGTCTCGACACTTGATTGTGATATGAAGAGCCTTGTTATGAGTCATTCCTTATTTTGACAATTCATCATCAGAGAAAGAAATTTGATGTGCCCTAACGACTTGTCCTACTATATCGGCCAATATTTCACTACTTGTCCTGCCGGGACGTGGACTTCGTCTAGCACTTTAATTAGGGCTAGGTGATGCTGTGTAAAGCTCAGGAGTAGTGACATCACCGATATTCTAGCTGGAATTTTATATAGATATTCAACAATGGAGTAATCATTTGGCTGCAGTCGGCACCAAAAGTCTTCCGCTTCCCCATCAGTAATGGGCCTTCTTGGATTGGTTTCTTTGTGGGACACTTCTTGTGCTGACTCTTCGGGAGCATAGCATCTCCCTGATCTTGTCATACCTTGAGCCAGAGCTACGAATTCCTTTTTTAAGAGTCGGGATGACCACTTGAGAAACTTGGATTATGAACGGTTTCTTTGGAGCTGGGACCAACAACTTGAAATTGGGGACACTCTTGCAGCGTGAGGGAGGCGAATGTCTGCTCCAGACTTTCAATGCTCTCTGGGGCTAATGATTGACATGCCACCTAATGCTCTTCTCTTTCTATCACATGTATCAGATTTGCACCATGATTTAGAAGGGGATTCATATCCATATTCGGTGTTGTGGCCTTTAGAATGAGTTCTCTCTTATCGATCACATTTTGCAATTAGTGCTTCAAATTGATGCAATCTTCGGTGGAATGTCCAATTCCTCCGGAATGGTAAGCACATGTTTGATCGGGTCGGTAAAAATAATTCTCTGGATTGTCAACCTTTGGTGGCATGGCTTTGATAAGACCGATAGTGCTTAGCTTGGAAAAAAACTAGTTCATATTTTTGTAAGTGGTGTAAATACCCGAGGAGGCTTCTTCTCAAAATTCAGATGCAGCAAATCGTATGTGGCCGGAGGCGGCTGATTGTGATGGTTTTGCTGGTTTTGGGGTGCTTGATTTCTGGGTATGGGAATATGGTAATTTGGAGATAGAGCTTGTAAATGGGTATATGTGTTTGATAATTTGGTTGTGGAGCTTGGTAATTGGGATGTGGAGCTTGGTAGCTCGGTTGTGCGTAATATACTGGCATAGGGCTGTACGGAAATGGTGATGGTATATAGATGCTTGGAGGAGGAGATTGATATACATCAAAGCATAATCGTGATCCTTCCCTTCTACGACTCATCGGTCTCAGGGTATGAGAGACGTTTGCCATATCCTATTTCTTTTTCTTGGCGTCTCCATCAGAGATTGATGCACCAACTTTGTTTTCAATACTGATGTTTTTTCCTGTTTTGAGACCATCTTCTATAGTCTCTCCCATCTTTACTAAATTGGTGAATGACCTCCCAGTCATGGACAACATTCTGTCATAGCAATCCACATCCTGATATCGGATAAATGCCAAAACAAGTTCTTCTTCACTCATTGGAGGCTGTACTCGGGCGGCCTCAGTCCTTCACCTACTCGCATACTCACAGTAGGTCTCTGTCGATTTTTGGTAAATTTTCTCCAAAAAGTAGCGGTCATGTACGTTTTCCATATTGAAGCAAAATCAATCCATGGAGGCTTTTGCCAATCCCAGCGGCCGATGTCTTGCGTTGTGAACTATTCGGATGCTTCACCTATGAGGTTTCAACTAAAGAGCCTTATTAATAGTTCCTCATTTCTTTTGGCACCAACGAGTTGGTCGCAGTAAGCTCTCAGATGGGCTTTGGGGTTTCTAATGCCATTGAAGGGTTCAAACTTTTGCACTTTGAAGCCTTCCGACAAATCCAAATTGGGATGTATGCATAGATCGTCATATCTCAGTCCGATCACTTTGCGGGAGCCTTTGTTATCTTTCTCGAATAGATCCATCATCTTATGTTCCATTTCTCTATCTCTTCGATCTTGCTCGGCCTTCCAGACCTTTTCCATCTCCTCGTAGTTGTCTAATTTTGGAGAGGAGAGGAGTCAATGGGATCGATTGGGTTATGGAAGGATACAGTAGGGTGCGTAGGGAGACTTTTAAGAGTGTCCGCGGTTCTAGGAGTTTCATTGGTAGTAATGTTTTGGTAGATGCTAGGGTCGACGTAAGTCGGAGGCGCCTGAAAATTGGGCATAGATTCAAAGGTACCAGCTATTTGGGTGGAATTTAGTGGAGTGGTGTTTGATAAGAGGCCCCAGTATAGGCTTTTGGAAAATGTTTGGTTACATGCGAGTTTAGGGATGGAAAGGGTGGTGGAGGACTTCTTGCCTTAACAGTAGCTACTTCTCGGGCAGCGTTAGACGTTTCAATCTTTGAGACTTGCTTTTGAAGGTCGGTGACTTGTTTGAACAATAAAGTGATTATGTCCTCAGAGTGCGAGGCATTCTGGAGATCTTGAGGGACTATACCCTTAATCATAGCACTCTTATTGCGAGTATCCTCTAGAGTACCAACACGTCTGGCTAGGACGTTGCCTATGTTGCTGCCCATTGGCCTATGTCGCTGCACGCCGGGCTAGGTCACTGCACGTCGGCCTAGGATTTAGGGATGCTGCCACGACTTTAGATTTGGTGAAGTATGTTGGTGTTTCACGATGGATCGACCATTTTCTATAAGAAGATAAACAACTCAAAAGTATATTTCTGCAATAAATGACAATGTAGCAACGTTAGTATGAAAGGAATAAGTTTTTAAGTTAGAGAAGCATTAATTATGTTTAGTGAATATTAGGGGACAGAGTTTCTATATAGTTGAATAAGATGATTACGGATTATTATCTAAACTTGTATTTGATAAATCAATAAATTTTAATAACTCATATATTCGATCCAAACTCTTGATTGATTTTTCCATTCCGGGTGTATTTTGGTCATTTCACCTAATTTTTGGTATTTAGAGTTTTGGCTTGGAAGTTTGTGGTTGGTTATTCACCACGTCATCGGTGAGATAGAAACTATACTATAATAAGGGGATTATAATTTATATAATATAAAGGCCAAGTCTATATAGACTGCTTACATATCCCTCCTTGGGAAATTAGGCATTGCCGTAGTCCGGGTTACATAGAAATTATATCCTAATTTATTTTACCCGAATCTTAATTTTTTTACCCTGACCAGGCCTGGTATGGGCTTCCCACGTATCCTTCATCGGGACATCGGGTCGGACGTTGTTTCATTTACAAAAAGTGAGAAGGGGATACTTTAAATTTAAAGTTAGAAAAGGGACGCCTAAATTACCTAAAAATGACTTCTCCCTGAAGCCATGGTGGGTCATCGTCCTTACGACCTGGCATTTTTTGGTGGCTTTTCTAAGAGAGGCCTTATATCATGGGCTAGATCTAGGCGGTGTTAACTAAATGCTCCAACTCGAACTTGAAAGCTTCACATTCTTCAATGTCATGTCCGGGAGCTCCTGAGTGGTACAAGCATATCTTTATATTTGAAGTGCTTGGGAAGATTTTGTAGGTAGTCTGGAGAGGCTGAACCTTGCCGGTGCGGTACAGCAGCGAGAAGATATCGATATACTAATCCTTTAAAGCCGTAAAATTGTAACGCAAGAGTCGTGTACCCATGGTGATTCCTGCACCAGGCATAACAAAGTCATGGACCAGTAGGGAGTCAGGTCCCCATAGGTGGCAGATGCCTTTTTGGTTAATTAATCTGATGACTCTTTTCTTGAAGGCCACATATTTATCCATGTCATGTCCAAGTTGGCTTTTGTGGTACATGCACCTTTTGTGAGCAAAGAGAGGTGCACAAGTTAGGAGGACTTTAGGGCTAGTTTTTGCCCGTCCGATGGATTTCATCCTGTCAAAAACTTTGATGTTTCGCACTTCCCTTGGTGCGCTCTAAAGTATGATCCGTGGGCTTTGAGGGAAATCGCCCACTATATCGGGAATGGTGCACGGGCGAGCCCTTGTGGTATCTCGTGTTGATTAGAAGCTTCATTGATGATTGGGGAAATTCCGTTATGTTCCCCACTTTCTTCTCCATATGGCATTAGTCGTCCTCTGGTAGTTGATTCAGAGAGACATAGTTTAGACTTTTTTGGGAAGGTTTTGGTATTGTGGTTTTCCTTCGGGAGACCCCTCAGTTAACTCCTCCACAAATTACAAAATCTCATCCACTTCTTTCATTTTGGTGTTGGTCAATTTCGTTTTGTAGTCAACTTCATTCAACTTGGCTCTTGCAAACTCGATCTTTGCATCAATTTTGCGGATCTTGGCCCGAAATGACTCCTCGGTCTCTTTGTCTCTAATCATGTCAATGACTGGTGACGTGGCTCTTTGACTGTCTGGAGTCTCCATAAGTAGCAAATCAACCTTTAAGATGAAGGTATTTTAGTCATTTTTTGGTATTTTCTTTTATTTTTCTTTTGGGTTGGTGTCCAGAATGTGGGACCAAACAAGAGTTCAAGACGGAACACATAAAATCACATAAGCACTTTTATCACAGAGGCACATAAACAGTATATCATTTGCGTTCCTATGCCTCATTACTCCAAGGCTTCAAATCATTTGAAGCATAAATATGCCAAATGTTAATCAAACCATTATCCCCATAATTATTTTATTAAAAGTAATAATATCTTCCCCGAGGGTATTACAAAACATGAGTAAAGAAGTAAAAATCAGGAAAGTCTCCTCCAGTGGTTGATGATAAAGGTATGTTTGTCTGATCTTTCTTGGCCTTTCAAAGGGCGACCTGGATCTGGAGATGAGTAGATATCAGAACTGACCCAACCCATCGACTCTTCTCTATGGGTGTCATCAATGCAGTATTCATAACCTCCTTTATATGAGCGTCTAAATCCTCGAGACACTCATTAGTGAAGTCGACCTTTTCGGTCAAACTGGCTATGCTAACTTGATAATGTTGTATCTTCTCTTGGTACTTAGCATCCCGATAATCCGCTTGTCTACGAATGCAGCGAGCTTGGATCTCGGCTTTTGAATCCCGATCTTGTTTGGACTTGTAGAGGTTGGACCCGATGTGACAGTACCTTACAAATGCTCTCTCAGTCAGTCTACATAGTCTTCATCATGACCTGGGTGAAGAGGATCATCGACTAAAGTCTCTGAACCCCATCTGATTCGCCCATTCCACTCTCGGATGATGTTAGCAATTCCTTCGATCTTGTCGCCCTCATAGTCATTCACATACTCTCTCATATTTCCAATTTGAGGGATTATATGTTCCCTTCTGAACTGTCATAGGATCCTAAGTGGTGCGTATGGTCAGATTTCCTAGATCCCCATTAGTGGTAGGAAAAGGCATTTTTGGCCTATGACGGATATGGTCTCGGATTAGAAGTCAGGGAATCTCTACTGGATGTTATCCTCTCGAAGCCTAGAAAATATAAAAGCCCACCCCTCTTTGGATTGGGTCTCGAAATGTCGGTAAGTGACTACAAGGTCATCCTCTCTATGGGCAAGGTCTTGGTATGATGGAACCTCAATTTTGTGGAGGTGCTTACAACCTTGGAAGTACCCATGTAGGTTTTGACATTGACCTAAGGCTCGGTAGATGTCATCTAGGATGATTGGGACTAGGTCATAGTATTTAGTTTCCTCGTTGGTGGTTATGCCATTGAAGGTAGCATGAGCGACAAAAATTACTCGGGTATCTATGGCGCAGTGATGGTCTTTGGGAAATAATATGGAGAAGGCTAGAGGTCGAGTAGCTTCCCAAGCGGCAAAGGAATGGAATTCTACGTAATGCTCTATATAACCCTGGGTAGACCCAAACCGGGTGTGGAGATCCCTAAAGGCTATGATCGGGCCTAATATCCAATTAACGCTAGCTAGGGACAATATATTAAGAATCTCGCCGGAAGTTGGCTTATGGGGTACTAGAAGGTTGTGGTCAGGTTTCTTTCTTCGCCTTATACAGGTTCCAACACTGTCTATGCAGTCTTGAATCTCCTCTAAGGTCAGGGTTATCTCAAAGTCTCTGAACCTAAAGCCCATTCTTTCATTAACCCAGTACCCGATAAGGAATTCTAAGAAGTCGGGGTTGACTTTCATAGTCATAAGGGAGGGAAGGTGTCCTAGACAGTCAGTTATTTATTTTTGTTGTGCAGTACTCAACCATGTCCACCAAACTTTCAACATCTCAAGTGCTTCAATGACCATGTTGAATTTTAAATTGGGAGCCATCTACAAAACAAAACACGGTTAGTTTTCCCTCCCACAAGGAACAATGGTTCATCACATAAGGCACATAAATGCTTCCACATAACAAGTAGTTGGATGCGGTGCTTTCGGATTGGAGACTGTTAGGACATAAGGGAGTCAGCCTGTCAAGTCCAGGTAGGTCCTAGATACCCGAACCTGTCTAAATCAGTATGTTCTAATTCAAGGGATTTGACTTCGCTCTATTCTAGTTGTACGAGAGTGATTTAGCAAATGACTTAGGGAACCTAGCGGATAACTCAGGGTGAACCGTTGTCGACTATTGGAATGACTTCGTACCAACTCCATCTTCAACATATTCCAAGGAAATATTTTTGGTTTTATACTAGAGGGTGACTGCGAATCCGCATAATCCCCTTTGTGCATAGATGCAACTGTGTGTGCATGCCATTTGACGAAAGATGAATGCATGAATGACAGTTATAATTGCGGTATTTAAATACAAACAATTTATATCACTTAAAAATCATGTTGTATTGTAACCCTTATGGTTAGAACCTAGATTTTTCCCCAGCAGAGTCGCCATCTGTTATGGTTCATTTTTTATATGGGTTAGCGTACAAAGAGCTACTAAGAATTTGAATGGTGACCTAATTTGGATAATGTGTTTAGAGTCATCGCCTAATTTAAAGGTAAATTAGGAAAACCAGTGTGAAATGGTTTATTCAAGAGTTTGAAAAATCATATCTAAACCAGAGTCCATGTAAGGGTTCTGGTGATCCCCCGGGGACGGTGTTAGAACCCCAGTATTAAGGATCTGTAGAATATGGTAGACCTACGGGCTCTATAGCATTCTTTTAAAATAATAAAATTGTTTAATGTTTAAAATACGCAAAGTAATTTCCATTTTATGCATTCAAAAAACTCAAGGTTTTGTTGAAAAAATAGAGTTTTAAAAAGCTTCCGCCAAAATAGTATGCCTGAGATATTTAATCAGTTCAATTTTCAGACTAAAAAAACTCAAAGATGAATTTGAATAGAACTCCACGTTTAGTCCAACTATTTGATTATTATACACTTGCATCTTTCCTTTTAAAATCTTTTCAAGTTTTAAAAATGGCATAGTTCCTCTTGAAATAGCAACTTTGGATTTTAAAAAGATAAAAATGATCTTTTTCTTTTGTTATTTTAGTATGATATAGTCCCGTAGTCAAACATCATATTCTATGTCCCAAAACACCAAAACAAAACTCAAGTCCAAGATGGTTTTAATTTATCAATGATTATTTATTTTATTGGGCTTATCGCGGACTACAACTTAAGTCAAAGTGTTCATACTTAAGCCCATTTCAATTCAGAAATCTGTTTGCTTATGTCACTCAAGCCCAACATTTGGGTCCATAATACCAGCCCATATTCCATAATTTTAAAGTCCAATATAAGTCTCAGATCCAAAAATTAATTCAAACACTTAGTCAAAATTATTTTTTTATTTCCGATTTCCAGTATCCAAGAGAGTCCATTTTGAAACTAAAACATATTTTCCGTTGTTTCCCTTTTTAAAGTTAAACTAATCTAAAACTACTTAGACTGTCTAAACTAAACGATATACACATCATTTTGCCTATCCTAGATTATAACCATAAGTAGTGTTCCAATATTTAATTATATATATATATATATATATATATATATATATATATATATATATAATACAAATATGAATTTAAAAGAAATTGAGTTTAGGCTGGTGTGCCTACCAAAGCCCACCAATTATCTATTTTTATCTATAGTTGGGCCTTCAACGCAAATATTAGCTTTCCTTGCATTCTTTTCGACCCAAATGTATATGATTGAGCCTCAGCCCAATTGGCTAAGTATGGAAGGTATTTGACTCATCAGGACAGAAGTGATGGGCCCATCTCGCGAAAATGTAATGAAGAAATACAAAGGGAGAAACAAAGATATAAGTTAGACGTACCCAATTACTTATCCCTTAATCATACACATAAAATAAATACATATCATACAAGCATCAACTAATCTTTGACGGTTCATCCAAACTCAAACAAGATTCAAATTAGGATAAGTGACATGCACATAAGCTAGAACAAACTATATGCCATCAAACAAACTCTTAGGCTATTATTTTACCCATGGCACTAGCTTAAGCAAGATACTTTGTCTATTTCAGAAAGCCATTAAGTGATCTTAATGTGACATGTTCTTACTAAGCCTTAGTTATTTTTTCTAAACTAGACCAAACATCTAGCATTCAAGCCATTTTTAACCCAACAAGGACTAGGTGACCATTAGAAGTTATGCATAACCCTTTCAAACCAGTTATGAGCTTCACAAGCCAACTCTTACACCAAACAATATCTTCCTACGCTAATTCATTCCTTTAACAGACTCTAAACTATATGTTTGACCCTCATGTTACCTAATCAACCTAAGATAGTTGAACCAGACCACATCTATCATGCTAATCAACTAGGAACTATTTTAACTAACTACACATCATCAAACAACCTTTAAACTAGGTGTTAACTAGTGAAATAACTTAGATATGTATTGAATCAGTTTTAATAGTCATGTTAGACATCTATTTACTTAAACACACATAAAGAGCTAAGGAAACAGAGGACAAAGCTAGCTAAACATGTTGTTCCTAACTATGAGCATCCTAGTAACAAATTTTTTAGTCTTTAATGTTCATACATGATCAATAGGATTTTAAATTAACATGTTAAGTACTTCTCATACCAATAATCCTTACTATAACCTCATGTCATTACCTAAGTATGCTAGACAGCCATACAGTGAACACAAATAGTCCTGACAATGACTAATGACCACATGATTTAGATAAGACAAGTTGAGTAGGAACTTAGTAATTTTGAACAAAACAATCCAATCCTTCATTAAACATGCTCATCAAGGAATCAAAATGAACATAGATGACTACTAATATCCTTTAAACATGCATGTCATCTATCCTATGTACATAAACTGGTCTAATCTAATCTAACATACCACATATCAGTCTAGTAGATTCTAACAAACAACCATCACATGTTTCATAGCTAATAATGGAACTAACATACACTAATCTAATCAGAACATGTTTAACATTGATCCAAATAGTTCAAACATCAAATGACTTAGAATAGCACATGCTAAATGCTACTCTAATGATTCTAAACAAATAAAATCTAACTAACAATGTTTGTTTTTTTTCATAATAATATCTAGCATGCTTACCTAATCATCTTCATGAATGTAAACAGCCCATAATATAACCCATACTTCAATCAAGTATGCTTAAACAGTAATCAAATATGCTTAACAAAAATAAATAGACAATACCATCTATACTAAACTAAATGACAGAAATTTAAAAGGGAAAAAGATTACCTTGTGTGGAGGCAACATAAAGATCGAAAAGGGGACATGAAATCAACTCTGATGACCACAATAGCTCGCAAACACACCAAAGAAAAAGGTTTTAGTTGTGGACGATCAATTGAACTAATTTTGGGTTCCGCCAGAGGCTGGATCCGTAACTTAAGTCTAATTAATCGACTTTTTAACTTGAAAATGACTCAAACAATGTCAAGCCTGAGATTTACTAAATGTGGAATTAGGTATATCCCATTAATTTATGACTCGAATAATTGGGCCCGCACGTCGGAAACATCGTTTCCACACACGTGCACACGTAGTGTCAAGTATCGCAAATTTCATTAGTCAAAGAGATATTGGTACGTATGTAATACGTTTGAGACATAGAATTATGGACGGTTATTGGCCAAATGACAAAGTATTCCACATTAGTAAAGGAAGGAAGAAGTGTACGAAGTGTAAGATAAAACGAGTAAGAAATCCCCGCGGAGCCGTGAAGGGCCGCGGCGCCACAACCGTCGGAGCCACGGCGCCTCCCAGGCTGCGCCACGGCGCAAAATGGATGGTCAGCTACTGGAGCCGCGGCGCTTCGGAGGAAGATTGTTGCGACAGGAAGTTGGAAAAATCTGACGTTTGGGCTGGTTTTGGAGCATTGATTCTCTATTACTTGCCACCTGAATTCAGCCATTATTTGGCTGAATATAACCCCTCATTCAAGTGCAATTACATGGCTATTGAAGGCCATTAGTTGGCTAGGTGAGGGATATTCTACTTACACTATAAATTGAGGTCTTTGGCTCAATTGAACACAACACTCAACACTTAGAAAAATACTCCAGATTTTCTGATTCTTCCTCTCTAGCAAAGTCACTATACTCAAAGTTCTTCAAGAGTAACACTTGAGTTTCCTTTACTCACTTGTTAAAGTTGTTGTTGTATCTTGGGAGACTATTGCTCAATATCGTAAAAGGAGATATATGGGGCAATTTTGTCTTAAAGAAAAAGTGTCATCACTCGACTCAGCGAATCACACAAGCAATCTGTTAAGTTCTTGATTTATAGTTTATTGTAATAGTTAGTTTATCCTTTCTATTATTGTAATAGTTACTTACTTCCCGTTCCCTACAACAATTGTATATCAACAATTTTAAGACAAGGTTTTGTTGTAAGTAACTAAGTTAGAAAGATGACTGGTATAAATCAAACTGCTTCTGATTCTGCAGCTGCTGCTCAAGGCAATCACACTACTTTCCCCACTTCTCAAGGCACTCCTAATGCCTTTCTAGTTGCTCAAGGCTCATCCAACGCCTTTGCTGCCACTCAATGGAATGTTGTTGCTCCTCTACACGCTGGATTCCACCATGAACGCCATGAAAAGTTCATGGGGACAAACTTCAAAAGATGGCAACAAAAGATGCTCTTCTATCTGACTGTTATGGGAATGACACGTTTTCTAACAGAAGATCCTCCACAAGCTGGAGATGAAATGGACCCTTCGTCTTCTGGAGCGGGTGAAAGGGGCCTAGGTATCCATGTCATTAATGGCATGAAGATGGTTCTTGATGCATGGAGTCATATTGATTTTATGTGTAAGAATTACATATTGAACTGCTTGTCAGACCCTCTCTACACGAGCTATTCTATAATCTATACACGGGGTCTCTCCTAGCGGAAAATGAATTTGTGGAGCCATATGCTCGATCATGTGATTGTGTGATTATATCGCTAGAGGTCCTGCGTGTATTATACCACTATGCTTACAATATGGATTCAGACTACATTAAGTTTACCATAGGTTTAGTGGTTGAAACCTCCTCCGGTATATATAGATTAACCGTTGGAAAGCTCATTGAACCTCCGTAATATCTAACAAGTCGAGTCTTATGTCGGTCATATAGAACACCAACATATAGAAAAAGGGCTAAAGAAAGTGTATTGCACCGTTGGCACTGCCAAAGAGTTGTGGGAGAAGCTACAAATGAAGTACAACGCATAAGATGCAGGTACTAAGAAATTCATCATTGGGAAATTTCTGAAATTTCAAATGGTGGATAGTAAGACAATGATGTCCCAAGTCCAGGAATTCCAAATGATTTTACACCACCTGGATTTGGAAGGTATGAAGCCAAATGTGCAGTTTTTGGTAGCATCACTGATTGAAAAGTAACCTCCTTCATGGAATGAGTTTATGAGCTACTTAAAGCTTAAGACAAATGAGATGACCTTTGAAGAACTTATTATCAAACTCCAAATTCATGAAGATAATAAGAAGGCCATGCCTAGGGGTAAACAACCCGCTGAGGCAAAGGCAAATCTGGCTGAGGCCAAAGGGAACCTAAGCAAGAAGCGGAAGTTCCAGAAAGATGGCAAGACCCACGCAGCAGAGAAGTTCAAAGGAAACTGTCACCATTGTGGGAAACCTGGTCATATGATCAAAGACTGCTGCAATCTCAAGACTGAGCAACAAGAGAAGGCCAAGGCTAAGGGCAAGGCTCATGTTAACGTTGTCAAGGACCAGTTTCTGGACGACATGATTGAGGAGTTCTCAGCGGTGGTGCTAGAAGCAAACCTGGTTGAGAATCCTATGCAATGGTGGATGGACACAGGTGCTACAAGACACATCTATTCCAACAGAGATGCTTTCTGCACTTATACACCGGTTACAAACAAGAAGTTGTTCATGGGCAACAATGCTTCCTCTAACGTACTAGGGGTAGCAAAGGTAGTCATGAAGATGACTTCTGGAAATGAGCTCACTCTGAATGAAGTGATGCATGTTTCTGATATTAGAAGAAATTTAATTTCAGGTCCTTTATTGGTTAATGATGGTTTTAGGCTAGTGTTTGAGTTCAATAAATTTGTAGTCACTAAGAATGGAATGTTCGTTGGAAGAGGATTCGTCTGTGAAGGCCTCTTCAAAGTGAACACCGTGTCTGTATTACATAAAAGCAATAATATTGAAGCCTCTTCATCTTACTTGCTTGAGTCCTCTAATTTATGGCATCATAGATTAGGAATGTCAACTACAAGTCCATTCAAAGGTTAGTCAATTTGGAGTTGTTGCCATCTATTGACGTAAACCCTCAACATAAGTATGAGGTGTGCGTAGAGGCAAAACTCACAAAGCTTCATTTTTGATCCGTCGAAAGGAATACCGCTCCTCTAGAACTTATTCATTAAGATATATGTGATTTGAGGTTTGCACAAACTAGAGGGGGGAACAAGTACTTTGTGACATTCATTGATGATAGTACAGGATATTGTTACCTTTACTTGTTGAAAAGTAAGGATGAAGCCTTTGAAGCATTCCGACGTTACAAAACAGAAGTTGAGAACCAACTAAGCATGCAGATTAAATCCATTTGTAGCGATAGAGGGGGAGAATATGTAGCGCCGTTTGAGGAATATTGTACCCAAGAAGGTATTGTTCATCAAACGACGACTCCATACTCACCTCAATCAAACGGTGTGGCGGAACGTAAGAACCACACATTAAAGAAAATGATGAATGTCTTGCTCATCAATTCTGATCTTCCCCAAAACATGTGAGGAGAAACTATCCTTACCGCTAATACGATTCTTAACAGAGTCCCACATAAGGGTAAAAACAAAACTCCATATGAATCATGGAAGGGAAAGAAACCCACCTATAAATATTTAAAGGTGTGGGGTTGTCTGGCCAATGTTGAAGTACCCAAGCCAAAGCAGGTCAAGATTGGGCCTAAGACTGTAGATTGCATATTCATCGGATATGCAAAAAACAGTAGTGTTTATCGCTTCTTAGTGAATAAGTCAGATATTCCAGATATCCACGGGGGTACAATCATGGAATCAAGGAATGCTCAATTCTTTGAAGGTATCTTTCCTAGAAAGGAAAAAGACATAACCTCTCGCAAACGAAGTTATGAACAAAGCTCTCAGGAACCGGGAGTCGTTGACGGCCCGGATCTAGATGGTTCAGATCTAGTGGATCTTGAGGTGGCTGAATATCCGGAATCTAGTGTTCCATATTCTCAGAACTTGGAGACTCCATAAATGGAACTAAGGCGAAGTAAAAGGTCCAGGAAGGATAAATCCTTCGGTCCTGACTTTGTAGCTTATATGGTTGATGATGAACCAAGGACAATTACTTAAGCATTGTCAACTCCAGAAGCACCGCTCTAGAAAGAAGCTATTGAGAGTGAAATAGGCTTCATTCTGTATAACCATACTTGGGAGTTGGTTGATTTTCCTCTGGGAAATAAACTGTTGGGTTGTAAGTGGATACTCAAACAGAAATATAATGCAGATGAGTCTATAGATAAGTACAAGGCCAGGTTGGTAGTCAAGGGCTATCGGTAGAAAGAAGGTCTTGACTACTTTGACACGTACTCCCGGGTATCTCGGATGACGTCCATACGGGTATTCATTGCGATCGCAGCGTTGCGTGACCTTGAGATACATCAAATGGATGTAAATACAGTCTTCCTAAATGGTGATTTGGAAGAAGAAATTTATATGGATCAACCCGAGGGGTATGTGGTTCAAGGGGTATGTGGTTCAAGGGCAAGAGATGAAAGTATGTCGGCTTGTCAAATCTCTGTACGGGCTGAAACAAGCCCCGAAGCAATGGCACAAAAAATTTGATAGTACTCTACTATCGAAGGGTTTCTCCATTAATGAATGTGACAAATGTGTCTACATGAAAGGTAACTCTGACTCGTTTGTTATGATATGCCTGTATGTAGATGACATGTTGATCACAGGGAGCAGTTCTAACATAATTCTAGAGATAAAGAACATGTTGAAACAAGGCTTCGACATGAAGGATATGGGTATCACATATGTCATCTTAGGGATAAAAATCTCTAAGACGTCTGATGGACTGGTCTTATATCAGTCTCACTACATCGATGATGTTTTGAGAAAGTTCGAGATGTTTGACAGTTCGCCTATAAAGACACCAATGGATAGAAATCAAAAGCTTGATAAAAATCGTGGTGCACCCATATGTCAGGAGCGATATGCACAGGTGATCGGAAGTTTGATGTACATAGCAAACTGCACCCGACCTGATATTGCTTATGCAGTCAACAAGTTGGCTAGGTTTACCCGTAATCCAAGTGATGATCACTGGAAGGCGTTGAATCAGGTACTTCAATACCTGAAATACACGCTAACTTACGGGTTACATTATTCGAGATATCCAGTTGTACTAGAGGGGTACAGTGATGCGAACTGGATATCTGATATAGAGAACACCAAGTCAACCAGTGGGTATGTATTTACAATTGGTGGTGGGGCTGTGTCTTGGAAATCCTCTCAGCAAACTTGCATTGCCCGATCCACGATAGAATCGAAGTTTATCGCTTTAGACAAAGCAGGAGAAGAAGTTGAGTGGCTTCACGACTTCTTAGAGGATGTTCCTTATTGGAACAAACTCATACCTTCTGTAATGATCTACTGCGACATCCAGTCAGCTCTAGGAAGGGCATGAAATGCTATATATAATGGCAAGTCTCGTCATATTCGATGGAGGCATAAGACCGTTAGTCAGTTGATCACCACGGATATAATATCCATTGATTACATAAAGTCAAAGGATAATATAACAGACCCGCTGACAAAGGGCTTAACTAAGGATCATATGTTCTGCCTGTCTAGGGGAATGGGCTTAAAACCCAAAGTATAAGGACCAATACGGTGGTAACCCAACCATACTGACTGGAGATCCCAGGAATTAGGTTCAATGGGAAAACTAAGTTGTAAAAGTTCAGTTGATCGCTTCGGTGGAAGCATGAGCACTTTAGATAGTGATTTCTGTAGAGAAACACCAAATCCAAAGTCGTTCCCGCGATAGACTATAAGTGCTATCTGCAGTGTGGGTGAAGGTTAAGTTTTCAAAACCTTTAATGATCCTTACCGGTTGAGGTTAAGTTTGGGGAAATTTTTAATGGTTCCTAACACTTGTAAAGTGGGGTATAGCAGGATACCTTGTAGGAGACTACCTATTTAAGTGCGAGGACAGGTCACCTCAAATGAATGCAATTAAGAATCCAAGAAGTGTCCACGGCCACAACGGACAAAACATTACGAAGAACTGAGTAGAGGAAGTTGTTGTGTTGGTACCGTTGACTTGGCTTACACTAAACACTGACGGTTCAAGACATCACATTCACCGCGCAGTAAGTAAGTCCGATGGTATTCAACTATGGAAAGTTCAAAGCGTATGCTACCTATCCAGATGCAACATCGGTCCGCTAATTGCTAGAAAATACACCTAGAGTGTACGCCAAAATCTCTTTCAAGAGGGGATTGTTGGAAATTTACTAAATGTGGAATTAGGTATATCCCATTAATTTATGACTCGAATAATTGGGCCTGCACGTCAGAAATATCGTTTCCACACACGTGCACACGTAGTGCCAAGTATCGCAAATTTCATTAGTCAAAGAGATATTGGTACGTATGTAATACGTTTGAGACATAGAATTATAAACGGTTATTGGCCAAATGACAAAGTATTCCACGTTGGTAAAGGAAGGAAGAAGTGTACGAAGTGTAAGATGAAACGAGTCAAAAATCCTCGCGGAGCTGTGAAGGGCCGCGGCGCCACAACCGTCGGAGCCGCGGCGCCTCCCAGGCTGCGCCGCGGCGCAAAATGGTTGATCAGCTACTGAAGCCGCGGCTCTTCGGAGGAAGATTGCTGCGACGGGAAGTTGGAAAAATCTGACGTTTGGGCTGGTTTTGGAGCATTGATTCTCCATTACTTGCCACCTGAATTCAGCCATTATTTGGCTGAATATAACCCCTCATTCAAGTGCAATTACATGGCTATTGAAGACCATTAGTTGGCTAGGTGAGGGATATTCTACTTACACTATAAATTGAGGCATTTGGCTCAATTGAATACAACACTCAACACTTAGAAAAATACTCCAGATTTTTTGATTTTTCCTCTCTAGCAAAGTCACTATACTCAAAGTTCTTCAAGAGTAATACTTGAGTTTTCTTTGCTCACTTGTTAAAGTTGTTGTTGTATCTTGGGAGACTATTACTCAATACCGTAAAAGGAGATATACGGGGCAATCTTATCTTAAAGAAAGAGTGTCATCACTCGACTCAGCGAATCACACAAGCAATCGGTTAAGTTCTTGATTTCCAATTTATTGTAATAGTTATTTTATCCTTTCTATTATTGTAATAGTTACTTACTTCCCATTCCCTACAACAATAGTATCCCAACAACTCTCATCTCAGAAGACCACACAAACCTCACCAAATATCTCACCCAAACTGAAATTGATAAGGCCATCAAATCTTTCAAACACCTTAAAGAACCTAGGCCAGATGGACTACATCTAATCTTATTCCGAAAATTCTGGCACGACACAACAAGTAGCAAAATTATATTTTCCTTTAATGCTTTCAACCTTTTGCAAATTGATCCTAAACTTAATAAGACCATAGTCACACTGATACCCAAAATAAAACACCCTCTAACATTACACATTACATGCTTATTAGCCTTTGCAATACTGGTTACAAGAGGCATACAACATGGTGACCCATATTACCCTACATTTTCATCATCCGTATGCATGCTCTCTCTAGAAGAATAGACCATGAATTGGATATATGTAACTGGAAATCCATCCAAATCAACAACCAAGGACCGTTTCTATCACATCTTATGTTTGCTAATGACCTTGTCCTATTTGCCCAAGCCACCACTAAAAGCTTTTTATCCATTATCTCCACCTTCAACAAGTCTAAGATCATCTTCTCTAGAAATGTCTCCCCTTCAATGTCTACCAATATTATGTACCAACCCGCTCAACATCAAATCTTCAAACCACTTTGGAAAATACCTTGGATTCTTCATTCCTAAAAAACATCCTAAAACCTATGATTATCAACATATCGTAGATAGTATGAACAATAGGTTAGAAGGATGGAAAGCAAGGATGCTCTCTATAGCTCGAAGATACACTCTTGCTCAAACTGTCATTAATGTTATTCTTGTGCACTCCATGCAACTCAATCTCCTACCTGCAACAATTAGAAGCCACATTGATAAAATTCAAAGAAACTTCATCTGGGAAACAACTGCAGAAAAAAGAAAAATCTACTTAATCAACTGGGATAATGCCACCCTTCCAAAAACATAAGGGGGATGGGTTGCACCAATCCCATAAGAACAAAAACAATATATGGGTAAAATCTTTAATCTCCAAATACCAAACAAGAAGAACCAACCAGTATTTCATTGTTAAGCCTATAGATTCTTACATATGGAAAAGCTCTATAAAAGCTACGAAAACTTTCACAAAAGGTATTGCTTGGAATATTGGAACTAGAGAACATATTAATTTTTGGCATAATAGATGGCTCAATAGTAACAAAATAATTAGAGAACAAATTCAGAGACTCCTTCAAGAGCAGATCATAGATCTCAAACTAAGTAACTTCATTAGAAACTGCAAATGGGATCAACAGATTTACCTTTTGATCTACCCACAAATATTGTGGATCAAATTTTAGATAC
This sequence comes from Anisodus acutangulus, assembly GCA_029783415.1. NCBI lineage: Eukaryota > Viridiplantae > Streptophyta > Magnoliopsida > Solanales > Solanaceae > Anisodus > Anisodus acutangulus. Next base: position 9,297,191 of record CM056509.1, read on the forward strand.
CTACATACCCTTTAATCCTAACACTGAAGACTCCATCTACTGGCATGCTAATGACCAAGGAATCTTCCACATAAATGAAGCATACTCCCTCTACCAACATTCTGTTTGTACCACCACTAATCCATTAGAGTTTGACCATTGCTAGATATGGAAACAACCTTGTTTAGACAAAATAAAATTCTTCCTATACCTCCTAATTAAATATTGTAAAGTATCTAGCTAAGATAAAATATTAGAGTCAAACCTCTGCCCACACTGTCCATCGGAATCTTGACCACATCTTCCTACACTGCTTTAAAGTGCACAAATCTGGCACCAATTAGGTAATCACAACACGTCTCAAGAGCCTCTATCCTCCTAGATCAAGAACCATTGCACATCGACCACTTCCTACATCTTACCTAATGGATCTGGGATCCCATTTCATATCCTCAAACTCATAACACTTTAGCACATCAGACTTAATTGAAACAGAAACTCTTTTGACAAAAAACAATAACTCACCAGCTTCATTAATATCCTCAGGCATGCTCTTGAATTCCTCCACCTTGGCAATCACACTTGCAATAAATCATCCTCCCCAAAGCAAATCATCAAAATTAATTGGACCAAACCTCCTAGATGTTACTTTAAACTTAACACTGATGGATCATTCGACCAAGCCACCAACAAGGGAGGAGCTAGAGGTGTTATATAGGACTCGTGCAGACTTTGAAAAGAAGGTTTTGCAATAACAATTAGGCCCAGATCTGAACTCCAAGCAGAAATACATGCGCTATTAAATGGCTTAGAACTTGCTTACACAAAAAATTTAACACCACTTATTGTGGAATTACATTCCTAGATATTGATTAATAAGCACTTTGCAACTACTCCACCACAAACTCCTTACAAACAATATGTTAAATGACTGCAGATTCCTACTGGAAGCACTGCAGAACCCACATATCATGCACTAGGGAGAGGAACAAGGTAGCGCATGAACTGGCAAGATTTAGAAGACTTGGAAGACTAAACTATGCAGATGAGACAAGTTTTTGGAGTACTCCACCTGAATTTACTTTTTTTCATATAACCCCTTTATTATTTTTATTTATGAAGAGGTCTATATATACAATATACAATCTCTAAATATGAAAAATTTTATTCCTACTATAATACTAATATCCTAATTACACTTGTACAAGAATTCTACAAAATAAGGTAAGAAACCTAAATACACTTTTACACTTATTGTTACGGTTTCTATCACACCCCCGCAGTCATAGCAGATGATTGTCGTACACTGAGACTGTCCCTAAAATCTTCAAACAGAACCAAGAGAAAGCCCTTAGTAAAGATGTCAGCAAATTGTTACCTTGAAGGGACATGCAAGACACGTACTTATCCTCGAGCTACCTTTTTTCGAACAAAGTTAATATCCATCTCTATATGTTTAGTGCGCTGATGTTGGACTGGATTCTCAGAAATATAGATTGCACTAACATTATCACAGTAGACCAAGCTACCCCTCGATACTCGGCCTCCGCACTAGATTGCGATAAAGTAGCCTGGCGTTTTGCTGACAAAGAGACCAAGTTATCACCAAGAAACATGCAATAACCATATGCGAACGTCGGGTATCTGAACATCTACCCAAATCAACATTTGTATAAGACACCAGAGTAGAGACGGAGGATGGATATAAATGCAATCCATAATCAAGTGTGCCCTGTATGTATAGTATAATGCGTTTGAGCGCATGCATGTGTTCAATCCGCGGATCATGCATAAATAAACACATCTGATGTACTGCATAAGTAATATCAGGTCTCGTAAAAGTAAGATACTAAAGAGGCCCTACAAGACTACGATAGTGGGTGAGATCCTCATATGGTGTGCAACCTCGGTTTTGTATCAACCGGAGTAGAAGAGGACTTACACGATGACATGCCAGCTCTCTCAATAATCTCAGTTGCATACTTCTTCTGTGATAAAAATAGACCACCTGCATGACAAGTGATAGCTATACCCAAAAAATAACTCAAAGGCCTCAAGTCTTTCATAACAAATTCTGAACTTAGAAGGGACATGATAGACTTGCGCATATTATCAGACGAGGCAGTCAAAATTATATCATCCACATATAGCCGAATGTATACCAGAGAAGTACCACGATGATAGATTAACAGAGAATGATTAGACATGTTGTGAGAAAACCCAATAGTAGACACATAATCTGCAAACCTCTTATACTAAGCCTGTGGTTCTTGCTTAATCCCATATAAAGACTTCTTCAGCAAACAGACATGGTGAGGATAATTGGGGTCCCTAAAACCCAAACAGACATGTATACTGTCTATTTAAGATCATTGTGTAAGAAAACATTTTTCACATCCAGCTGATGGATGGGCCATGCTTTCGAGAGAGTCAGACTAAGCACAGTGCGAATGGTTGCCAGTTTGACCACCGGACTAAATGTCTCTCCACAATCCAAGCCAACATGTTGTGTTTTACCATCACCTACAAGATGGTCCTTATGCCTCTCAAAAGATCCGTCAGAATTTTCTTTACGAGTAAAAATCCACAAAGAACGAATAATATTGACACCAGGTGGATGGGGCACCAACTCCCACGTCTTATTTTCAATAAGAGCATTATATTCATCATCCATGGCCATTTCCAATTCGGGTCATAAAGGGCAGACACTGGGCTACGTGGTAGGAGTGATTTAGTGACATTAGAATTAAGATTAAAATGTCATTTTGATTTAAAAATACCACGTTGACTACGAGTAACAGGCCCTTGACTCAAGATAGAATTTGACGGGATGTGGGTAGGTGATGGGTCGACAGGAAACTGGCCAGCAAACAGTGGGGCTGCTGGCCCAATAACCGTTGGCAAACTGGGGGGAGCATTATTTGGGCCATCATGCAGTGGGCCTGCTGGCCGAGATATTGTTTCGGTAATGTGGGATATCGAGCCAGCAGGCAGTAGGCCTGCTGGCAGAATTGGATCATGGGTAGGCTGGGCCCACTGTTGGAGAACATACGGTGGGAGCCCATCATCCAAAAAATTATAATTCCTAGGCACAAAATTAGACAAATTAGCAAACGAAAATTGGGTTTCATCAAAAATGACATTGCGATTAATTATGATTTTATTAGAAGATAAATTAAAACATTTGTAACCAGGAGGATCGGATGGATAACCCAAAAACACACAAGCGGTAGAACCAGCTTGTAGTTTGTTAATTATAGTAGACGGGAAAAGCGGATAACACAAACACCCAAATACCCTAAGATGAGAATACGAGGGATCCTTATTATAAAGAATTTTTAGGGGTGATTGATATGTTAAACTTTTGCTACGGAGTATGTTAAGGAGGTATGTAGTCATTTGTGGCGCATGATGCAAAAACGACGGAGGTAATGAAGCATGGGCTAGTAAGGTTCAGACAATATTATTAATGGTATGAATTTTTCTTTCGGCCTTCCCATTTTGTGAGGACGTATGAGGACAAGAAAACTGAAAATATATGTCATGAGCGTCAAAAACATTTCCGAAATGACCCATTATCATATTCTCTATCATTATCACATTGAATGTTTTAAATTTTCCGTTCAAATTGGGTACATATGAAAGTTCTAAATTTTAAGAATGTGGAAAAAACTTGAGACTTTTTACACAAAGGAAAAGTCCACAAAAAATTAGAATAATCATCCAAAAATAAAACATAATAACGATGGCCCAAAGAACTCAAAACGGGAGATGTCCATAAATCACTATGAATAATGTCAAAAGGCATCGACGTACTAGAAGTAAAGGCTACAAATAATAATCCAATATGTTTCCCTAGAGGAGATGAGGGACAAATATGAGTACTACGCGTACTCTTACAATCAATAAAATTATTATTTTTAAGAGAATAAATAATAGACGATCCCGGATGACCCAAACGTGCATACCACAAAAAAGGAGCAAGAGCGGCAAAGGTTGATGGAGAAGGAACAAGAGCGGCAAAGGTTGATGGAGTGGCTTGATCCATGGAAATGGTGGTGGTGGTGATTGGATAAAGTTCTCCCCGACTATTACATCTCATTAGAGGTATCCCCGTCATGAAATCCTTCACAGAAAAACCAAAAGGGTCAAAATTAACAGAGACCCAATTATCAATTGTGAATTTTTGGACATACACAAAAATTTTTATTAAGTGAGGGGCATGATGGACATTTTTTAGGACTAGAAGTGGATGTGGGAGGGAGGGATAAATTTGTGTGACCATAACCATAAATTGGAATTGAATTGCCATTACCAACAATGATGCCACGATTATAGCTCAAATTGAAATAAGATGAGAGATTACCTTGCGGGGACGTCATATGAGAAGTGTCTCCGGTGTCCATATACCAAATTACATCTGGGGAATTTAATCCAAGTGTATGCATCGCGGCCTCAATATCCGTAGGTGTCGGACCAGAAACTGGGCCCACAACAACGAAGGCCTGCTAAGGCCGAGGCCCAAGAAGAACAACCTGCTACCAGGGCCCAGTCTGATTCTGCTGGGCAGTTGGCTGCTGCTCTGCGTAATTGGGCCTGCCCCAATTCGGGGGAAAATAAGGAAATGGTGGCATGGGCCACTGGCCACTAGCCCATCCCCACGGCCACTATGCATTGGGCCAAGGCTGCGGCCAGTGGTGTTGCGACCCAGCTGGACCACTGCCACCGCGTCCGCCACTGCTGTCATCACCACGACCACCGTCACTGTCGCCGTCACGGTTCTTGCCACCATTTTTCCTATTTTGACCCTTTTTGCCGCCACCGTTGTTACAGTTTTGGCTAGAATTATTCGAGAACGAGTGAGGGTCATCGAACGTGGCCATCATCATGACGGAATTTGCTCTAGTAGCCGCCTTTTTAGCCAAGTCAGCTTCTTCTAATGTTAGCATGGAATGAGCCTGGTAGAACGGCGGGAGTGGATTACTTTGATGAAGGAGTGTCCCAACGTCATTATAAGCCTCGGATAGGCCTGCAACCATCTAAAGAACAAGACGATCATTGGTGACGGGCGCACCAATGTTCTTGAGTTGATCCGCCAATTTCTTTATCCTTTTACAATAGGCTGAGACATTCGAAGAATTCTCTATATTGACATGGGAAAATTCCTGCTCAAGAGTGATGGCACGGGAATTTTTGTTATCTTGGAATAAATCACGCACCCTATTCCAAGATTCCATCGTTGTGGCGTCAGATTCAATAATCGTATGTAACAGGTCCGTAGAGATAGTGGAATAAATCCACTGGAAGACTGTAGCATCAAGAGTAGTCCATAACATAGGGTCATCATCGGCGGTAGATACCTTCTCCTTGCCTGCTTCCACGGGGATGATGTGATGAAGAAATTGATGCGAGCGTGCGTGAACTTTAAATAATTTCGCTCACGTCGCGTATTGGACTTTTCCATCTAAAAAATGATAAGGATGTGGTTCTTGATGTTGGATACTGTAAGGGCAGGATGAAACATGTTCGTTTAGGTAGACATAATGAAAGAACAAGAGGAGAATGAGGGATTTGGAAGAAAATTTGGGAAGAAAAAGGAGAGGTGGCCGTCGGCCACGACTCGAATACCGAGAAGGGGGCTGCGGAAGAGCGGGTTGGAGAAGAAAAATATTTTTCCTAGATTTCTAATACCATGAAAGAATATAATCACTTGATTATTTTCGTTAATGAAGAGGCATATATATATACAATATACAATATCTAATTATGAAATTTTTTATTCCTACTATAATACTAATATCCTAATTAAACTTGTACAAGAATTCTATAAAATAAGGTAAGAAACTTAAATACACTTTTACACTTGTTGTTACGGTTTCTATCGGTTATAAACAATGACTATTTCGAGGTTGTACCGTTAAGATCTTCCTCTGCTTTTAAAAACTTATATATATATTTTCTTTAATAATGCAAGTTCTTCGTTTAGCAAAAAAAAAAAGAAGTGTATCTACATATACCATAATTTATACCAATACGTATTAACTTTAAGAAATATTTAATGATTAATAAGTTATAAAATAAAATGAGTAAATCTAATTAGGTACATAGAATAGCACTGTATTACATAAAAAAAATTCTTACCAAATGTTCTTTCTTGTTGTTATGCTTATAAGGGAAAACGAATTGACAAACAGAAAAGATTGAGAACGAATTCAATTAACAAAACAAAACAAAAAAAAAACCTCCAAACTATTTCCCTCTAATTTTTTTGGGCCTAAATTACAACCTTCTTTTTTTATTATAGAGACTAGAGAGCAAAAATAAAACCACAAGGAGGATTGGAGAGATTAAAGAGCCAAAAACCCTAAACTCTCAAAACATAGCCAGAATTGGTTCCTGGAAGAAAGGTACGTTTTTTTTTTATTTCAATCACCAATTCCTTTTACTTTTATTGTTCTTAGATTTTTTAAGTATATCCTTTTTGTTACTTTGAAGTGCCGTTTTTTTATTCAATTTTGGTGTTAAAGTGAACTCTTGGAGATTTTTGTGGATCTCAAAGATATGCTATTTTACTTTCAAAAAGTTTCTTTCTCCACGTTATTGTTATGTTTAATCACTCCTCGTTTCATTCATCATATTTAAAGAATTATTTAATCAATTAATAAAGGTCATGTACAATCATTCCGCAGTCATGAATTCTAGTAAGGGAATTAAAAATATTCTTATGCAATTCACCAACTTATATATATGAAAAAAATTATTTTTATTCTATCTATATAGTATAATTTTCCTCTGGCTCTGCCCTGTGTACAACAGACTATTACTTACTATGTATAGAGGGAATTTGCTGCTTTAGAGGCCCGAATGTTTATCATTCTTGCCTTCTAAACTTTTTTATATCGAGGGATAATGAACCATATTATCCTGCATTCCTTAAACATATGTAGTGAGTCATGTAGGTGGCGTGTTTAAATTAGGACCATACATTGGAATTATTTTCCCGCGTGAAACACTTTGGATCAAAATTTTTTGATCAATTCCAATAAAATTTTGAATTGGAAACTTGCTTGGGTCTAATTAGACCATGAATTATAAATGTCTGAAAAAGTTGAAGTTTAATACGATATATGGACTTAGATCTATGTTTCAAACTAAATATAATGGATAATGTAGCCAAGCAAAATATAATCAGCTTTTTGTATGTTTGCCTTGTCGTTCTTCTCCTACCCCTAATGAGTCAGTTTTCATTATTATTCCTTCATGGGAATTAAGGTGGGTACAGTCATGTAGGACAAACTCAAAAGCATTTTACAAGTTACAGCTATCAACATCAAAAGAAAAGAGCTGAATATTTTAAAAGAACAAAAGGAGGTTGGCGATGCCCTAATAGTTGGAGGGATAAGCACACAAAAGTTGGAATGATTTTCAAAATGGAACTAATTACTAAGGGTGGCCAGTGGGCCGGGCTCGGAATCGTCGGTCCGGGCTCGGAACCGTCGGGCCGGGCTAGGAACCGTCGGGCTGAGTTTGGCTGGATCGGGGCGGGTCATGCAGGATCGGGATAGGCGGGATTTGCCGAAGTCCCGCCCCGATCCCGATCCAGATCCCGTCGGAATCGGGTCAGGTCGGGATCGGGAATGGATTCCCAGATGTTTTTTTTTTGCACTTAATTTAAAAAATAACATATATATATAAAAAACCAATAATTAAACAAGACAAGATAGTGTAATAAAAACATCCCAAGGCTGTTTTTGTGCCTCTTATATTATTTAATAGACATGTGATTTTTTTTGTAATACAAATACAATTGTCAAAATTGCAACTTTGTGGTATTGTTCAAAAGTTGCAAATTACATAGTAAAATTGCAATTAAAAAAATTACATTCTGAAAAAAACATGTTCTAGTTTCTTGATAATTTCCTGTGGTTCTTCGGTTGAAATTGGTATTTGTTGGTCAAATTGCTCCACGTCGCTTCCACCACCTTCGGATAAGATTTCGTTGTAGTTTTCCTCTTCTTCTTTATTGATATCCGATTGACCGCACCTTCTCCGCTCTGCTCGTATCCAATCTCTGAATAATACTACAATCTCCAAGCTGTCTCCAGCTAATGAGTGTCTGTGCTCTCTATTTGATATCGGCCGTTAGAAAAAGCGCTTTCAGACGCCGTTGATGACGCTTGAATGTTCAAAACATCTCGGGCCATTATTGAAAGTGTCGGAAAGGTCTTCTCATTCCTCCTCCAGTATTTTAGCAAGTCTTCACGTCCTTCTTCATTGAGAACTGGCAGTGCAGTGCGAACCACGCAAAACAAAAATGTCAAACTCGCTAATTTGGTTAGTAGAGGTACGACCGCCCATTCTATTTATGAGGCTTTCAATACTAGCCGCAGAAACAGCATGTCTTTTGTGAGGTTGTGTTGAAGAAGAAGAAGATGGTATGGAAGCCGGTAGGTTACTAGCACTTTCTTGTTGGTAAAACCTATATACTTTTTTGCATTCGTCTTCTACGCTAGACAACACTTCTTCTTTAGTTTGTTCAATAGGTGGTGGGTGATTTGGATTTTTGGGACTTGGAGGTGGTAGTACTTCTATACAATCGTAAATAGTTTCAATAAGTAATTTAGTACCGTCTATTTTAATAGTCGGATTTAATACATCGCCAATAATATAAATAGTGGGAATAGGAATAATTTTTTTTTTTTGATAAATATTTTTTAATAGCTGCCTTATAAGCTGGTTTTTTCATATATTCACTAAGTAATAAAAATATTAGAGCTATATAAAATAACATAGTTGAAATAGTAGGATAATATATTCCGGAAATTTTTTTTGTTGCTTGAAACAATTTCTCTAAAAATACAATAAGTTCAGAAAATTTTCCTCAATCGCTATATACAACCATATCAGCTGGATTTTGATTATAGTTAAAAATAAAGTTATAGGTTTTCTATAGTCATAAGCAACAAGTAGTTGCTCGTATAAAAAATTACACCTAGTGGGTACTTCTTCTGAAATCTTTCTATAAGGTAGTTGGCAATCGTGACAGTTTTTTATATTCTTTTCTTCGTTGTATTCTATTATTTTTAAAAATAAAGTTTATAGCAAATTGTATTTTACTAAGAATGTCTTCAAAAAATGATAGACCATCCTTTACAATTAAGTTATATATATGATACGCACATTTTATATGAAAATGATCTAAAAAGATGGAGTTAAACTATTTTTAAAATTGTAATAGCGTAATTGTTAGAAGAAGCGTTATCTAATGTAATAGTCATAATTTTATCAGTTATTCCGTAATAATCGCACACTTGATAAATATTTTCTGCAATAAAAGTACCAGTGTGCCTATCATCTATATATCTATACGCTAAGATACATTTTTGCATAGACCGTTTATAATCTATCCAATGACAAGTTACCGTTAAATAATCATGGTCGTTAGTACTACGGCCTATATCAGAAGTGATAGCCACTATGTCATTAAAATGATATAATGAATAACGTAAATACTGTTGATATTCATGTGCGAATTTAAATACATCTTTCTTAACCGTTGATCTAGGAAAACCGTTAAAAGCAGGATTATACATATCTCTAATGTAATGAATAAAATCGGGAGATGAAGGAAATGAAAAGGCAAACTCTCCACAACAACTAATTTTGCTATTGCTTCCCTATCTCTATGTTTATCATATTTAGGACCAACAATTTCCCCCGTCGTAGGGTTAATTTGACCATGTACTTGTTCCGGGACAGTATGTGAACCTTGTCCAGATGGAGCGGACGTTTGTGCACCCGATTTTGAAGCCTCGTATTGGGCATACCTAGCAGGATGAGACCTTGATACGTGTCTTAAACCCCCCATCCCACCTTGACCTTTTCCAGTTTTAAATTTTAAAACATCTTTACAAATTTTACATCTAGCTACTTGATTCTCTACATCCCTATAAAAAAATGTCCATGCATCTGATTTTAATGTTCGTTTTGCTGGACTTCGTCTCATACTAGGGGCAATAGGAGACATTTCAGTTGAAGGTGCACTAGTGGGTGTGTTGTCATCTACATTAGTGGGTGTATCATCTAGATCATCGTCTAAATTAAAGTCTTCTTGAGTTCCAGAAAATAGCTCCTCGTCTAAATCTAATGGTATTTTAGGAAAATGTTCAGTATCAACAAAATCATCTTGTGTAGGAATATGATTCTGTCTAGAAATAGGACTCTTGCCCTTGTTGCCCCTACTAGAAGAAGCATGACCCCTACTCGTAAGCATATGTTTAAATCCTTCCATTATAAATTTATAATTATACTAATAAATAATTAAAGTAACTGAAATTAAGTGCACTAAATAAAATAAACAGACAATAATAATTTAATGAAGGAACGGATGTACCAAACGCCGACGTAACGTCGACGTGTAATCGAGAGGTTGAAAATTGAAACTTTGCTCGATGGAAGATCATCAAGCTAGTCGCCAACTTCACTCCCAAATGAATAAATAAAATTGAATATTCAATAGACAATGTAGACTTGTAGAGAGATAGATTGAGAGATTGTAGGAAGATTTGTGAGAAAGATGAAGAGAAAAAGAGGTATTTATAGTTGGGAAATTGGGTTAAAGTGTAAATATAATAATTTATGGGTTAAAAATAAATATTAAGGGGTTGGGGGAGGCCAAAAATGGCCGTTGCACAATAGCCAAAATGTAAAATGACCGTTGGTGCAACAGTTATTTTTGCAAAAGGGGGGATTTCAGGCCGGATCGTGGCGGGGCCGGGATCATGTCGGGACTTGGCGGGCCGGGACGAGACCATGTCCCGTCCCGGTTCGAGTCCCGATACAATGATTTTTTTTTTAAATAGTCAGGTTCGGGGCGGGACCGGGCCTACCCGGCTCACTGCTTGACTGACAATCATGACGTGATGAGCAACATATAAAATAATTTGTTTATCCGGGTAATTATATAACTTTTGAGCAATTTAAAATTAAATGTTTTTCAATTACACAGGTAAGCGTATTTATTTAGTCATATCTAGCTAACTCATGTTCAATTTTTTTTTAGAAAGCGAGGTAGCAAGTAGCTATTGTTATGGTGGCTATTTTATATTCCTTCTAGAAAATATGTGAGTGGTCATTTTATGAAAACAAGTATAGAGATTGATTTCATTAAATTTTTTTGATTTGTTGGATGATTTGAAAAAGTATTGTAACTTTAATATTTTAGATGTGGGTATTTCTCTTACTTGAGACTCAATTAAGAGTGGCCAGTGGGCCGGGCTCGGGTCTGGCGGGCCGGGTCTGGCGGGGTCGGGGCGGGACGGGAGAAGGGGCGGGGGCGGGACGGGAGAAGGGGCGGGGTCCGGTCTGGCGGGCTCTGGCGGGGTCGAATCTGGCAGACTCTGGCGGGTCTGCAGCGGGGCTGGAGCAACTCCGTCCGATCCCGATCCGTCGTATCGGGTCGAAGCGGGCTCGGGTCGGGGTCGAGTCGGGCTCAGGCGGGATATGGCGGGTTTTCCTTTTTTTTTTTTAAATAACATATGTATAAAAAAAACTCAATAAACAAAATAAGATAGTGTAATAAAAACATCCCAAGGCTGTTTTTGTGCCTCTTATATTATTTAATAGACATATGATTTTTTTGTAATACAAATACAATTGTCTAAAATCTAAATTGCAACTTTGTGGTGTTGTCCAAAAGTTGCAAATTACATAATAAAATTACAATTAAAAAAATTACATTCTCAAAAAAACCTATTCTAATTGTTTGATGATTTCATGTGGTTCTTCGGTTGGAATTGGTATTTGTTGGTCAAATTGATCCACGTCGCTTCCACTACCTTCGGTTAAGATTTCGTTGTAGTTTTCATCATCTTCTTCGTTGATCTCCGGTTGACCGCACCTTCTCCGCTCCGCTCGTATCCAATCTCTGAATAATACTGAAATTTTCAAGCTGTCTCCGACTAATGAGTGTATGTGGTCTCCTATTTGATATTTGCCTGCAGAAAAAGCGCTTTCAGACGCAGTTGACGACGCTTGAATGTTCAAAACATCTCGAGCCATCAATGAAAGTGTCGGAAAGGTCTTCTCATTCCCCCTCCAGTATTTCAGCAAGTCTTCATGACCATCTTCATTGATAACTTCTTGATACGGTACAGAACCCTGCAAAATAAAAATATCCAACTCGCTAATTTGGTTAGTAGTAGAGGTACGACCTCACATTCTATTTCTGAGGCTTTCAATACTAGCCGCAGAAACAGCATGTCTTTTGTGAGTTTGTGTTGAAGATGAAGAAGATGGAATGAAAGCTGGTAAGTTACTAGCATTTTCTTGTTGATAAAATCTATATATATTTTTGCATTGGTGTTCTACGCTAGACAATACTTCTTCTTTAGTTTGTTCAATAGGTGGTGGGTGATTTAGATTTTTGGGACTTGGAGGTGGTAATATTTCTATACAATCGTAAATAGTTTCAATTAGTGATTTAGTACCGTCTATTTTAATAGTAGGATTTAATACAGAACCAATAATATAAATAGAGGGAATATGAATAAAATATTTTTTTATTTTGAGAAACATTTTTTTAATAGCTGCCTTATAAGCTGGTTTTTCCATATATTCACTAAGTAATAAAAATATTAGAGTTATATAAAATAACATAGTTGAAATAGTAGGATAATATATACCGAAAAATTCTTTTGTTGCTTGAAAAAATTTCTCTAAAAATACAATAAGTTCGTAAATTTTTCCCCAATCACTATCTAAAATCATATCAGCTGGCTTTTTATTATGAGAGTTAAAAAATAAAGTTATAGGTAATTTATAGTCATAAGCAACAAGTAGTTGCTCGTATAAAGAATTCCACCTTGTGGATACTTCTTGTGGAATTTTTCTAAAAGGTAGTCCACAATCATGACAAATTTTTTTATATTCTTTTCTACGTTGTACTTTATTACTTTTAAAAATAAAGTTTATAGCAAATTGTATTTTACTAAGAATGTCTTCAAAAAGTGATAGACCATTCTTTACAATTAAGTTATATATATGGCACACACATTTTATATGAAAATGGTCTGGAAAAGATGGAGTTAAACTACTTTTTAAAATTGTAATTGCGTAATTGTTATTAGAAGTGTTATCTAATGTAATAGTCATAATTTTATCGGTAATTCCGTAATAATCGCACACTTGATAAATATTTTCTGCAATAAAAGTACCAGTGTGCCTATCATCTATATATCTATACGCTAAAATACGTTTTTGCATAGACCATTTATAATCTATCCAATGACAAGTTACAGTTAAATAATCATGGCCGTTAGTACTACGACCTATATCAGACGTGATAGATACTTTGCCATTAAAATGATATAATGAAAAACGTAAATATTGTTGATATTCATGCGCGAATTTAAATACATCTCTCTTAACAGTTGATCTAGGAAAACCGTTAAAAGCAGGATTATATATATCTCTAATGTAATGAATAAAATCGGGAGATGAAGGAAATGAAAAAGGCAAACCCTCCACAGCAACTAATTTTGATATTGCTTCCCTATCTCTATGGTTATTTTATTTAGAGCCTACAATTCCCCCCGCCATAGGCGTAATTTGACCAGATTTGGTCCTGACAAGATCATTATGTGAACCTTGTCCCGATGGAGCGAGCGTTTATGCACTCGGTTTTGAAGCCTGGTATTGGGCATACCTAGTCGGATGAGCACTTACTACGTGTCTAATTAAACCCCGTCCCACCGTGACCTTTTCAATTTTAAATTTTAAAACATTTTTACAAATTTTACATATGGCTACTTGATTCTCTACGTCCCTATCAAAAATGTTCATGCATCTGATTTTAATGGTCATTTCTTTGGACCTCGTCTCATACTAGGGGGAATAGGAGGTATTTCAGTTGAAGGTGCACTAGTGGGTGTGTTGTCATCAACATTAGTGGGTATATCATCTAGATCATCGTCTAAATTAAAGTCTTCTTGAGTTCCAGAAAATAGCTCCTGGTCTAAATCTAATGGTATTGTAGGAAAATGTTGAGTATCAACAAAATCATCCTGTGTAGGAATAAGATGACTAGAAGAAGTACCCTTGCCCTGGTTGCCCTGGTTGCCCCTACTAGAAGAAGCACCCTTACCCTTACCCTTAAACATACATTTTAATCCTTCCATTTTAATTATGATAATAAATAATTAAAGAAAATAAAATTAAGTGCGCTAAATAAAATAAACAGACAATAATAATTTAATGAAGGAACGAATGTACCAAACGCCGACGTAACGTCGACGTGTAATCGAGAGGTTGAAAATTGAAACTTTGCTCGATGGAACATCCTCAAGCTAGTTGCCAACTTCACTACCAATTCCCAAATGAATAAATAAAATTGAATATTTAGCAAACAATGTAGACTTGTAGAGAGATATATTGAGAAATTAGAGAGATTGTAGGAAGATTTGTGAGAAAGATGAAGAGAAAATGAGGTATTTATAGTTGGAAAATTGGGTTAAAGTGTAAATATAATAACTTATGGGTTAAAAATAAATATTAAGGGTTTGGGGGAGGCCAAAAATGACCGTTGCACAACAGCCAAAATGTAAAATGACCGTTGGTGCAACAGTTATTTTTGCAAAAGGGATTTCTAAGTGGATCGTATGGGCCGGATCGTGTCGGGACTTGGCGGGCCTGGGGTGGGCCGGGACGAGACCATGTCCCGTCCCGGTTCGAGTCCCGATACAACAATTTTTTTTAAATAGTCAGGTTCGGGGCGGGACCGGGCCTACCTGGCCCACTGCTTGACTGACAATCATGACGTGATGAGCAACATATAAAATAATTTGTTTATCCGGGTAATTATATAACTTTTGAGCAATTTAAAATTAAATGTTTTTCAATTACACAGGTAAGCGTATTTATTTAGTCATATCTAGCTAACTCAAATTCAATATTTTTTTAGAAAGCGAGGTAGCAAGTAGCTATTGTTATGGTGGCTATTTTATATTCCTTCTAGAAAATATGTGAGTGGTCATTTTATGAAAACAAGTATAGACATTGATTTCATTAAATTTTTTTGATTTGTTGGATGATTTGAAAAAGTATTGTAACTTTAATATTTTAGATGTAGGTATTTCTCTTACTTGAGAGGTGATAAAGCTATTCGTGATTATGATAGGAGGATGGAATGTCGTTATGATTCAGATGTTAAGTACATGCTTGTTAGTTATAGAATGTATAAGGAGAAGCATATAGAGATTTATATATTGTCAAAAAATTGTGATATTTTTATGAGTACTTCTCTCGAAGAAAATAATTCTAAGGATAATATGTCCGAAGAAGTGAATGAAGCAGTTGTAAAAGAACATGAATTAGCAGATTCGACATGTAATTTTTTATTGACTTTATTTACTTCTGTAGATATTTTTACTTGACGTTATTTATTTAATCTTTAAATGAAGGTTCCAACATTAATTGTGAAAAGAAAGACAACATTGCATGTAAGGTGCGTGAAAATAATCAACTTATAGAAAGGACAATAGTTGCATGTAGAATTTGATGAAAATCGTCAAGCTAACACTACAACAAATAGCTTCAAAAAGTGCGATTAACTAATGCCAAAAAGGGCGATTATATAATATTATTGTGGTTAGGATCAGAAAGGACAACATAAAGTTGCCTTTTTTAATTTCACCAACTAAGGCGAGTATAATATTTCGCCGTGGTTGAAAACTCAAATAGAACATCTTTTCACTCGCCCTCCTTGAGATCCACAAAAAACCGCGGAACTTCTGAAATATTTCCAATCTCCCTCCCTATTCTTATTTCCCAAAACAAAATACCCATTTTATTTATCTTTCCTGCCAGCCCTTCTTTTTGCTCTCATCCCACGCATGTCTGGAACCTTCGGCCGCTCTGTATCACTCTCATCCCTTCTGCTACCCGGAGTCCTCTAACTCTCTTCCATCAATTGACGACTTGCAGACAAAGGCCAGTAAAGGTAACCTCTATTTATACTTGCTTTTATCTTCATATTCTCAACAACCTCAGTTGGACCTAAGTGTTAGTATATGCTTGAAATTCAATATTACGATCTAAAATAAACTGAGTAAAGTATGGGTAGAATTATAGTAATTGTAAAAAAAATTCCAAATTTTTTGGGTTTTATAATTGTTAGGGTTTGTACACTGTTTTTATTTTTATGTATATGATCTCATCCTATAACTAATTGCATTTTGTTACTTGGATAATTCTTTGTTGTGCATATAATGTATTGGAGCAAGAAGGGTGATTATCTGATCAAGTAGGGGGATCAAATTTCCCAAGTTGATACATTATCTACCAGGTGAATTGGAATTGCCCTTTTAGAGTTATCCAAGAAAAAAATGTGAGTTTAGTTTCCCTATTTGAACCATATCAAATAAGGCGAGTTAGGTCTCCCTATTTGGTCCATCTCAAAAAAGGCGATCGCAGTTGCCCTATTTGAACCACATCAACTAAGGCGGGTGAAGTCGCCCTATTTGGCCCACACTAAAAGAGGCGACCGTTGTCGCCCTATTTGGTCCTTATCAAAGGCGGCGACACAAAAAATCGCCCTCCTTGATCTAAGACAACAGACATAATGCGGCGGAGTAAAGGGTGACTTACAATCGCCCCCTTTGATCTAAGAGGGCGATTTTTCTCCGAAAGAAGGCGATTTTGCTCGCCCTTTCCGAAGCTATTTGTTGTAGTGTTGGTGAGAATGCTACCCAACTCATTTGATTTTTGGGCCAAATAGTTAGAAGTCGAACTTGTTGCCCTTTAAAAATTAATGGTTGGAAAGAGATTGATCAAAGACAAAATCTATCATATGTGGAACATCGTTTTGGTGAGAAAAATTAGTAAACTAATAAAGTTTTTAATTTTTTTTAATTTTTTGACAATTATTATAACATATGATAATAAACTATCATGGTACGTTTCATTTTCTATAGGAAAAGTTCAAATTTGATGTGTCTGAGGGAAAAAAGTGCAATTCTTGATCATATGAATAACCTCTACATTGATTATAGGCACAAATTGAAGAAATTTTTTTTTTTGATTCACCCTATTTCGAATGAATATCGACCTTGAGCTGCAATGATGGTTGATCTTGAGCTGCAAATATCATTTGAAATACTCATTCTTTATCTTGTGCCTATAAGCTCTATAGAGGTCACTCATATGCAAGAATTGCATTTTTTTTCCTTAGACACATCAAAATTAATTTTTTCCTATAAAATAGTGAACCATACCATGATAGTTTATGATCATATGTTATAATAATTCTCATTTCATCAAATATTAAAGAAGATTAGAATCTTTATTACTTTACTAGTTTTTCTTATCAAGACGGTGCCCTACATATGATCGATTTTGTCTTGCTCAATCTTTTTTCAACCATTTACTTTTAAAGGGCAACAAGTTCGACTTCTAACTATTTGGCCCAAGAACCAAATGAATTGGTAGCATTCTCATCAATAGCTTGATGATCCTCATAAAATTCTACATGCAATTTTGTCTCTCCTTTAAGTTGATTATTTTTACTCACCGTATAGACCCTCGTCTTTCTTTCCACAATGTCGAAACCTACATTTAAAGATTAAATAAATAACATCAAGTAAAAATATCAACAGAAGTGACCAAAATCAATAAAAAATACTTGTCCAATTTGCTGATTCATGTTCTTCTACAACTGTTTCACTCACTTGTCTTCGAAAAAAAATACTCATAAAAATATCACAATTTTTCTTAGCAATGTATAAATATGTATAGGCTTCTCCTTATACATCTTGTAACTAACAAGCATATTTTAACATCTGAATCGTCACGATATTCGGCTAGCCCATCATAATCACTAATAATTTTATCACCTCTCAAATAAAAGAGCATATCTCCATTTAAAATATTAGTAACAGATCAAAAAACTAATGAAATCAATGTCAATACTTGCTTTCATCAAATGCCACTCAAATAATTTCTAGAATGGGTAAATATAAAATAGTTATCATAATGATAGCTAATTGCTACCTCGCTTTGCATGTCCACGCTTCCTAAAAATTATTTAACATGAGTTAGCTAGATATGAACAAATAAATATTCATAATATGTTTAATTGAAAATAATATTGTTCAAAAGTTATATAATTACCCAGATAGACAAATTGTTCTACATGTTGTGTGGGCAAAAAATTTAACGAGAAATCTTCTTAAAACAAGTAACAGGTTCCACGTTATGATTATCAGTCAAGCTATTAGTTTTTTTTCGAAGACCATTCTATGTCTGCACACAAGCCAAGAAACTAAAACATTTCTCCATAAATACAAATGTAATTGGTACATAGGTACTAGGCATTTGTTATACACAATCATCTGTTAGTTGTTTACTTTTTCCCCATAGTAGTTACAAGCATCATTCAGTTTAGTTTGATTTTTTGAAAAATGAATTTTAAATAAGTTCATATCAACATTCACAATTGAGTAGTTTCAAGTTGTGAAATATTTTATCAGACTACAATTTTTTTTTTGGTGAAAAGGAAGATTTTATTGATCACACAAACAAACACAATACAATAGTGAGCATAAATAAGACCTATCTATACTATTGTTGAGATTGAGGCATCCCTCTTTCTCAGGTTGCTAATGACTACTATGCTAAGTATGAAAAAGACTATCTATCCATTATCTTCGTTGCCTGCATTCTTTTCTCTTCCTTTTATGCCTATCTCTTATATACACTTCCTCTTGGATTCTTTCACACACTAATCTTGGTATTGGTACTTTTTGGTTCCACACAGCATCATTCCTTGTCCTCCAAATGCTGTAAATCAGACAAGTTAAAACAGCTATAATGAACTCCCTACTATTCTTGCCCCTTCTGCTTCTAGTCATTCTCCTCCAAAGGTCCTTAACTTCCACATTGATGACTATCATATCTAGTCATTGGAGTATTAAATCCAAGTACTTTTTGAAAAACTGACACTCAAAATACAAATGTTTAATGTTCTCCCCTGCTGCATCACACAATACACACTTATCATCATTCACAATACCCATCTTCTGCAGCTTGTCTCTTGTTAGTAGTCTTTTATGTGCTACTAACCACCCTATAAAGCAGTGCTTGGGAGTATTAACATTGCTCCATACCCATCTAATTCCTTGCCATACTTCCATTTCTCCTTTCCTCCACATATAACCACTTTGAATGGTATATTTCCCCCCCATCTTTCAACCACCCATCACCTACGTCTGCTTGTCCTTTTCTTTAATACTACAGATTTTCCTCCAATACCATCAGCAATCCTTAGGGGGGTGTATGTCCACCAATCTTGGTCTTTAATCTACACATGATTCATCCATTTAATCCATAGATTGTATGCTTTCTATGCCACATTTCACACATACTTTGCAGTGGCAGCTTCATTCCACACCAGACTATCCAACACATCCAACCCTCCCATTCTCTTAGGCTTTCAGACCAGGTCCCAAACCACCAGTGGCACCTTTTTGCTCACCTTTTTTCCATCCCGTAAGAAATTCCTACACTTTGCAATCAACTTCTTCATTACTTCCTTTAGGCAAGATGAATATAAATGACCAGTACACATGCAAATGCTGCAGCACAGAGTTTATGAGTTGAACTCTGCCTACATAGGACAAGTTCCTTGAGCTTCAGGATTTGATTCTTGCCCCCATTTTGTCTATGAGAACCTCACAGTTCATAGCAGTGATCTTCTTAGGTGACACTGGGACCCCAAAATATCTAAAAGGTAATTTTGCCCTTCTGATACCCTGTGGCATTGCAAATGTCTTCTAAGCAATGAGGATCCATATTAGCACTAAATATATTATACTTTCCTGCATTAGCTTGCAACCCTGATGCATTAGAGAATGTTTGTAGACCCCTGAATAGCAGAATAACAGACTGATAATTTCCTTTACAAAATAGCAACATATCATCTGCAAAGCACATGTGATTCAATCTGATGCTTCTACATTTATTATGGTACTCAAAATTTGGCATCTCCCCCATCTTGTTGAACACCCTAGTGAGATACTCCATGCATATGACAAAGAGCAAAGGGGATATGAGATCCCCCTGCCTCAGTCCTCTCCTACCCTTAAAATTTCCGAACCTCCCCCCCCCCTCTATTTAAAGCAATACTATAATGGATAGTTGTAACACACTACATGATCCACCCTACAAATATTGAAGGAAAATTCAAAGCCTCAAGCATCTCCTTCACAAACTCCCACTCTACTGAGTCATATGTCTTCCTAAGGTCAATCTTAAGCAGACAACTCTGTGTTGTATTCTTCCTCCTATACAACCTAACTAGATCCTGACAAATGAGAATGTTCTGTACAATGGTTCTCCCTTCCACAAAGGCACTCTGATTGTCAGAGATTATAGTTGGCAACACAGGTCTTATCCTATTGCATAGCACCTTAGATATGATCTTGTAAACAATATTACAGCAAGCAAGAGTGTAAACGTACCCTTAACTGGAATGCGTTGTCCACTACCAACTGTAACATATTGAGGATGCTTTAAACTAAACAGCACACGTGGGATCTAGTACCTAGACCTGAGGGGGTGAATGTCATTCGTTGTATGTGGCTATTTCGTCACAAGTTCAGAGACAATGGGGATCTTGAGAGGTATAAGGCCCGTCTTGTGGCTAATGGCACAAATCAGCAGGAGGGCATTGATTGTGGTGAGACCTTCAGCCCGGTTGTCAAACCGGCTACCATTCGCACAGTTTTGAGCATTGCCATGGGCAAACACTGGCCGATCCATCAGCTTGATGTGAAGAATGCATTCTTACATGGGGATCTGAGAGAGACAGTCTACATGCATCAGCCACCAGGGTTCACCCATCCAGCAGTTCCTCACTATGTGTGCCATCTCCGTAAGTCACTATATGGCCTGAAGCAGGCCCCCCGTGCGTGGTATGATCGCTTTACCAGGTATATCTTGTAGATTGGGTTTGTATGCAGCAAGAGTGATACATCACTTTTTATTTTTCATCGAGGTAGTAGCATTGCTTACTTATTACTTTACGTGGATGATATTGTTCTTACTGCCTCCTCCGACAGATTGAAAAATGAGATTATTGTCTTGCTCAAGTTCGAATTTGCAATGACTGATTTAGGGAAGCTGAGTTACTTTTTGGGGATATCAGTGACCAGGTCTGCCAATCATATGTTCTTGTGTCAGCGTAAGTATGCAGAAGAGATTGTGTACAGAGCTAAGATGGCGAACTGCAAAGAGGTGCCTACTCCAGTTGATTCCAAATCTAAGCTCAGTGCTATGGATGGTGCTCCAGTCTCTGATCCTACTCTGTATAGGAGCCTTGCAGGTGCACTTCAATATCTCACATTCACCAAGTCAGACATAGCTTATGCTGTTCAGCAGGTGTGCTTATTCATACATGCCCCCAGGGAGTCTCATTTCACTGCTCTTAAGCGTATCATTCGATACATTAAGGGCACTCTTGATTATGGTTTGCACCTATACCCCTCTGCACCAGACAGGTTGCTTTCATATACGGATGCAGATTGGGCAGGGTGTCCGGACACGCGACGCTCCACCTCCGGCTTTTGTGTTTTCTTAGGGGATAATCTGATTTCTTGGTCCGCTGCGACAAGCTACCCTATCTCGCTCCGATCTGCCGAAATTTGAGTACAGAGGCGTTGCAAATGTAGTAGCTGAGATTTGTTGGCTCAGAAATTTACTGTTAGAGCTTCAGTGTCCTTTGCGTCAGACATCTATTGTGTATTGTGATAACATCTCTGCCATCTATCTTTCTCATAATCCGCTTCAACAACACAGAACCAAGCATATTGAGATAAACCTACACTTCGTTCGTGAGAAAGTTGCGTTAGGCCATGTCAGAGTGTTACATGTTCCATCATCCTATCAGTATGCAGACATATTTACCAAAGGACTTCCCAGACAGTTATTTCTTGACTTCAGATCCAGTCTCAGCGTCCGGCCTCCTCCTGCTCCGACTGAGGGGGTGTGTAAACGTGTAAATATAGGAAACAATATATTCCCTACCCATAATTAGAATATTTCCATATATTGTGTAAATATAATTATGATTAGACTAGGATTCCTCTTTTGTATAGGCTTAGGATTCCTATTGTATAAGGGATGAATATTGTACTCTATATATACCTTGATATTAATGAAAGACTCCTCAAGGGAGATTAATATCATCTAACAAAGAGTTCCAAAATCCCCAACCCCTTCAACATGTTTACTCTTAAGTATCACAGTAATAAGGGTAGAGTTCAAGGCTTTTAACATCTTACCTGCCATGAAGAAGTCATGTACAACAGCAGTTACATCAATACCCACCACCTCCCAGCTATCTTTATAAAACTGACTACTATATCCATCAGGCCTTGAGGCTTTATCCCCTTGAATAGACCACAAAGCCTGTTTTACCTCCTCTGAGGTGATAGGAAGTACTATCCGTTGTCTCTGATCCTCTTGCACAATAGGACCTTGCCTCACCAAGTTAATATGCACAGGATCTCTTTTAGTCTGTTGAGTACCTAGTAACTGTGTATAGAATTCCACAAAAGCTTGTGTTACAGCCTTAGGATCAGTTTGCAATAGCCCCTGGCTATCACTAATTGTAAACACTCTATTGGCATTCCTCCTTGCCTTTAAAATGGGGTGGAAGAACTTAGTATGTTGATCACCTTGTGTTAGTCAATTGGCCTTACTCTTCTGCCTTAAGAACATATCTTTAGCCTTATTCCATCTCAAGCATTCTTTTTCTATTTTCGTTTCCTCCTTTATTAAAGCACCATCTGTAGGAGAACCCTGCAACCTGGTTTGACACTCAGTTAATTTAAGCATTCATTGCTCAGCTTTAACCTCCACTCCACTGAACTTTGAATTATTCAGCCTTCTAAGTACCCCTTTAAGCTTGTTCATTTTGCCCACTAGCTCATACATCTTTGTGCCTCTCTTACCTGTTTTTCACCCTTCTCTTACTGTTTGCAGAAGTTCAGGATCCAACTTCCACATATTAAAATATCTAAACATGTACTGAGTCTGTATGCCCCTTCCCACCTGATTATTCCTGGAGAATGATCATTTAGGCCTGGATTCATGAAATGCACTTCTGAAGCAGGCAGACTATAATTTTTTATAAAGAAAAATAATTATGAGCAACGCAACTCAATTAGTAGAATGATGCATAAGAATTTTTAAAAAAAAGGATAAACCACATCAATAAAAATCAGTAGAGTTAACTAAAAAAGATGGTTCAAACAACACTTGGTCATTCATCTTTTAAGTGAGGCTAAGCTTGATGGACCAATATAAAATAGGTGGATATACTCAATGAAGCGGTATGTTTTTAATTTTATAATTTAAATTTAAATTTATGTGGCTTGTTAATTTATGCTAAGCAATTTAACTGCATGTTATATCATGTAGGTTCTTACGCAAAATGAAATGTTATGTTCGTTATAGAAATCAACCAGAAGGATAATTGCAAACAGATACATTGTTGAAAAAGTAATATTTTGTTCAAAGTATTTACATGGATGTGCGAAAGAGTATGATCGAATGGACAAGAAGTTTGAAGGTGATCATTGTTGGATATGTAAAGCAGTACGGAAAGTAAATAAATATTACAAGTGTTCGAAAGGATAAACAAACAATTCAATATTCAAAACTGCCGCAAGGTTGTTGAGTCTTGGATCTTGATAACCTGAAATCAAGAAACACTAAATCTGGATTGTTACAACTGTGGCTGAATCGAGAGATGACTCTATGTCTTTAAGACAAGATTGCCCGGTATATATGTTTTTACGTTAACGGGCAATAGTTTCCCAAGATAAAACATCAACTAATCAACACTACAAAGCAAATAGGTTGATTCTGACGAAGATCCGTGTCACACAATTGAGCCAAAAGGCTCCAATATATAGGATAAGGGAGGGACTCCTCAACTGCCCCCAAACGGTAAGCAGAAACTTTCTGCCTTCCGTTGTTCCCTCCAGAAACTCCAGGGACCAAACTGTAAATATTAAATAATTTGGGGGTTTATTAGAAGAAGCCCGGGTTCCGTGCCCGACGACGGAGCGCGGCGCGCGTGTGGGCTTAGCCTTGAACCCAGGCACATCTAGGTCCTCCCTCATTCAAACATATGGGTTACCCCTTGGGTCACAAACCCTTAGCCAATTTTGACACTTATAAAGAGAACAATGCTTCATTTTCCCACCGATGTGGTAGATTTGTCCCACACCATATTTTCATGCCTCAAACACCGTACTTCGTGGACCAATATCTCTATCATTTCTCAACGAAATTTGACGATTCTTGGCCCTACGGTCATCTACTCACTTAATAGATTATGCACGTGTGAAGAGACAAAGCCTCCAACATGCGGAACCCTAGTGTTTAATTCATTAAATATGGGTGGACGCACCTCCCCACCAAAGACAAATTTCCAACAATCATGTCATATAATGGATTATCAGTATTTGAATATCCTTTATTAAGAGATACATCCAAAAAAAAATGAGTGTATTAGCAGTGGAAGTTTGCTAGGATAATTTTCGTAGTTAAATTGACGTTAGTTAGGGATTTTTCCACTTTAGCTAGGATCTATATCCTCAGCTAAATGCTTGTTCTCTGGTAGTGCCTCACTAATAGTCGCTTAACTTCCATTTTAGAGATAATTTTAAAGATTTTCCCTCAAATTTGGCTTCATAACAATCATTTCTTTGTAATTTATAATAATAGGTTTGCCTCTATTTTTTTGGTTGTAATAATTGTCTTTAACTTATTTATTATTAACTTAAAAAATTATGATTAAACTAAGGTCTTATTTGTTTTCATTAAGATTAAGACGTCTGAATCTGAATGCACATATGAATGATTAAGACGTTGTCTTCAGATCTGAACACTGAACATTAAGACTTTTGTTTTACAACATCTGAATGCGCATAATATATTTATTTGAACGTAATAAATATACCATTCAAATAAAAATAATTATTATTAAAATAAAATCTACGAAAATAAAATATTATTTGATAAACAGATGAAATATTTATGTGCGCTAGTGATGGTGGAGATGTTTTGTAGTGATGATGGTGGTAGGAGTGATGGTGGAGTGGTTAGTGGTGGTGGGTGAGGCGGAGGTGGGTATGTAGTGGTGGGGTTGGAGGGCTAGGGTGGTGTTGGTAGGGTAGGGGTGGTGACAACAACAATGGTTGTTGATATGATTATAATGATGAAGGTGGTAGGTGTGGTAGCGACCGATGTGGTTGCCGATGATTATTGTGATGGCGGATGTGATAGTTGGTGGTGGTTGATAATACTAGTGATGGTTGTGATGGAAGAGCTTATTAGTGAAGGTGGGGTGGGGGTGAAGAGTGGGTGGATGGTGGGTAAGAGTAGGTAGGTGTGTGGGTGGTGGTGATTGTGATGACATAGATGGTTAGTGGTGGTAGGGTGGGTGGTGGGGTTAGGGGTGGGGTTTGGAGGGAGGTTGAGAGGGGTGGAAGTGATTGTGATGGTAGAGGTGGTTAATCATAATGGAGTAAGGGGTGGAGAGTGTGTGGGGTGGAGGGGGGTGGGTGGTGGGTGGTGGTGGGGTGAGGGTGGGGATTGTGGTTGTGGATAAAATGGCGGTAAAAAATATTCATATAAAAATACCTCTTAATAAAACTTTGTTCAAGATCTTAATGATTAAGATCTATTCAGATCAAATACGTTCTTTTATCCTAATGTAAATAAATGTACTTAATGACATAAAGTCTGAATCATTCAGATTCAGACCTCCAATAAGTGCAAACAAATGAGGCCTAATTGCCCTTTCTAGATATTCTTATACTTTTTTGTTTGAATAATTTTGGGTGCTATGCATTTTGTACCCCTAATGTGTCTTTCTTTTTCAATTTGCACTTTATTCTATTTTCTTGATGATTGGCACCTTAATTTATTTGTAGTCTTGCAAAACTATAAAACAACTGCTTTTATTATATTTTTTGTAAGGAAAAAGAATAGGCAAAATTAAGAAAAGAAACATATCGCATAAAACGAAAATAAGCTCAAATATAAAAAAAATGACCTTTCTTTTTTTCAGCAAGCTAAACTATCACCGTTAGCTTAGTTTAATAGAAGGGCATGTATCCACTTATTGAGCCCAAGACAAAAGCACGGGCAGAGGCAAAGAGGTGCAGGTCCCTTCGTTGAAAAATTATACTTATATTTTTCTATATATAAATAGTTGAATCACTTTGGTATAAGAACTTTCCTTTTTGAATTCCTAATTTCGTCACTGAATAAAAGAATTTAATTTCTTTGGTTCAACACAACTACACAATACCAGCCAGATCAAGAGAATATCGAAACAGTTTGTGCATCTCCATCTATGAATTCTATCACCAAACGATGTGGTGTAGTGGATGAGGTTGCTTCTCCGTTAACCAGAGATTTCGGCTTCGAGCCGTGGGTAGGAAAAATCCTTTGTAGGGAGCGCCCACGCGGCGCGAATACAGATTAGTCCGGTCCTGTGCGGGTGCCGGACACTGAACATTGGATGGGAAAAAAAACTCTAAAGAGTTCTTCTTTCTTTTCTTTTATTCTTTTTTTTTTAACTTCTACTATATGTGTTTGTGGTTTTGTGTGTTTACAATTGACTCTGAAATAGTTGTGGCTCTTTATGTTTTGGAATAGAAACAGGAAATGAGTGAGTGTATTATCTTTTTGTTTCATACTATCTTATCTTTCTGTTTATCCTTGATCCTATGTATTGGTGATTTATTACTACTGCAAGTGTTACTGCCTTAAGATATATTTACGCTTGTTGAGCTCAAACCTAATTTCACCTACGCTTGTTTGAGAATTAAGTTTACAATAACAAATTGTAGGACGTAAGTCTTAAATAAAACTTAAAGAGAAATGAAAGTGATTTTCCAACGGATTGTAGGAAATCGTATCTTCAAGTGTTATTGGAGAAGAGATAGCCTATGGATTCTAGAAGAAAAAAAAAAGTTGCAAAATTAATCAAACGAAAGAGCATGACAAGGGAAAATTAGGCAGGTCATAATTTTTTTTATATTAATAATAAATCAATTAAAGAATTGTTACACAAAAAAATTACTAAGAGAAGTAAGCATAATATCATAAACCACAAGGAGGTGAATTATGAAGCCAAGAGGGAGATCTATCAAATTATCCCTTCATTTTATTACACAAAAAATAATAAAATTAATTTTTTTAACATAAAAATAAATCTACTTTTCCAAAATATCTCAAAAAATCACTATACTATTTTTTGTAACAAAAAATCATTCAACTTTCCCTAATTATACGTATATATAACTTAAGCTCTAGTTAAATCTGATTGGTTTTATTTTTAGCGGCAAATGAGTTTTTATCGTCTCAGATTACCGGGGAACTTCATAAGGGGTTTTATCCCGCAGTTTCTATGAATAAATATTAGCAGTTGTAGAAATTGAAGAATTTTCATGGAAAAATTAATACTCTTAGGAATTGAATGGTCTCTCTCGATCTACATACTCAAAGAAGAGACCAGTGGCACTAGCTCTTTAACGAACTTAATGCCTTTATCTCAACATGAAAACTAACAAACTAAGAAAAAAATTAACTAAAAATTCAGGTTGGATATATATGATAACCAACATTATATGAAAATTAAATTAAGTAGCACTGAATTTCTCGAATAATTCACTTGTTTGCTCCAACAGTATCTTTCACGGCCTCAGCAGCTCCTTGTGCCTTAGCCTTCATCTGCTGTCCAGTCTGCAATCAGATATATAATGACGAAAAATTATAATAAAATTACGTTTAAATTAATTCTCATTGGCTATATGCTGGGATCACATATGGTCCATCTAATGTTCAGTTTATAGCATTAAAATTATAAAATTAATTTTAATTTATAACGAAGAAATAAATACTCTATTCCTATATATCACAAATTTATTTTTAAGAAAAAGGAACAGCAAATGCTTAGGCTGGTCTGGAAAACACATGCATGTAGGCAGACACGTGTAAAAATTAAAGTTGTGATGTTAAGTATGATCGCTTTAGCATCTCATCTTACATAATATCTACGTAATTTACGCTATTTTTAAAAATGACTCATTTTATGATAACAGAAAAACCGATATCTTTCACCATGTGATACATCATATTCTTTTTAAGTAGGTAGGAAAAATAATCTTATTAAGTTGTGCCATCCTATTTAAGATGAGGTATTAAAGTGACAACCTACTTGTGTTACCGGCGTCAAATTTAGCCCTTCTCAATGTTCTTTTTATCTTTTGTGATTTATATGTAACTTTTTATGATGTTGATGTAATAAACTGAAAGTTAATTGACAAAATATTAACCCACTATATGCAATTTAAAAAAAAAAAAGGATTACTTATAAAAGTTGGAGAGACAAACCTCCTGCATGGATTCCTGAGCAGATTGAACAGTATCTCTAGCTTTGTCCATCATCTGGCTAGCTTTCTCCTGAAATATATATTCACCAGAAATTATGTAACCAACATAACATGTCACTCCAAAATTTATCCTTTATAATTTAATAAACTTTGAGAGTGATTTTAATCACCTGAGTTTGTCCCTTTGCCTCTCCTGCATGGTAACTGGCTTTCTGGGATGCATCCATCTTGCAATAGAAATTAAATGTAGAAAATTAATATAATAGAGAATGTTTTGGTACTGATTAATGATGTTGAAAAATCAAAGCAAATGGCTAAGGTTTATATAGGTAGCAATAATGGATCTGTGACAATATATGTACAGCTTAGAATAAATATCGGACGACAGTGCAGTTTGATCAGGACAACTTCAATACTTGGTCCAATTAATGTTAATCAGTTGACGATACAATCTCCATGTGTTGCTGGTGGCCATTGGGAGATCAATTTGCCTAGTTAGGAAATATATACGTTTCTTTAGCGGAATTAATAAGAAAAGTTAATCTCTAAATAATTTATGAAGCGTGATTGGACATATGAGAAAAAATAACTTTCGATAACTTTTATGTAGCGTTTGATATATTGAGAGTATTAAATAATACTTTATTAAATTATGCGGGGATTTATGCATCACTGATTCATTGTATGCATGATGTATAGCATGTGAAATAATAATACGTGTATTGGCAATACGAGAATTGAAGCATTTAAAGACAAAGCTACCCTTAAAGTGAGTAATATCTACATAACCATGCCTTTATTATTAATCACAACATTATAAAGACCAGAGGTCTCTTGTCGACGGCATCAATTGACACTTGACAAGAAACTCATGAGGTAAACAATAGTATAGTACTATAGTTAGCGTTCTGGAAATGCTCTTATCAAGATTTGATTCCTTTAATCGATCTTCGTTTGCAGTTAGGAGCTGATGAATAGATTAACATATGCAATTTCATCATTTACACACCATATTTATTTTAGACGCTTAGTGAAAGAAACAAAGATTAAAAAGAGAAATCATGTATAAATATTTATCCGCACCCCATGTTTATACAGGCCAAATCAATTCAACTTATCATAGTTACATTAATTGATTCAATGAAGTGAATATATGCATTAATTAATCAAGGTAAGTGATAGAAATGTATGTATGAAAAACATATTATGCATTTATTGATTTGATATAAAGACAAATAAGTTTTTCTTTCTGCTAACAAAAATATATACTCCCTGCTATGTGGAACCATTTGACTTGACACGGAATTTAAGAAAGAAAATAAGATTTTTAAAATTTGTGGTACAAGACAAATCTTAGATATTTGTGTGATTATAAATCATCTCATAAAGTTAAATTGTTTCTTGATATAGAAAGGTAATATTTTTTTTTAGACGAACTAAAATGAAAAATGTGTAATATAAATTGAGACAGATGGAGTACATATATACTAAGTTCAGTTTCATTGTCACAACTCACAAGCTAGTGGCGGATAGATTGCGGCTTACACATACAAGAATGGACTGACTCTATGATGCAAAACTAAATCATTAATAAGACCATCAGTGAACTCATTCTCACAGGGATCTTGAGTGCGGAACTTTTTAATGAAATGATCTGTTATAGGGATGTTTTGTGCACGGAACTGTCTTTTTGTTTTTTGTTGATAGGTTCTAGGGAACTTTGCAGCCGCAACTGGCACCAGACGATCCTGGTAACCAATAGACATCAGACGTGACTCAGTATAAGTGATGGATGTCATGTCTTAGCTCAGTGGCGGAGCTACAGTGTTGGAAGGGTGGTCAACCGAAGACCCTTGCCGGAAAACTCTACCATATATATAGGTTATATACTGACTTATTCGAGTATAAATTTATTATTTTGAACACCCTTGACACAATTGTTTGTAGCGGTCCTGCGGTGAAGACATATTTTATCGATTTGAACCTCACTTAGTAAGAAGAAATCAAATCGGAATTAGGACCTTACTGAACTTGAGTACAGAACTCGGACCTTCTTGTCCAATTTTCATATCAACATACACACTATACGTGATTTTAAGCTTCATCACTCTCCTTCGAGGAGATTTGGTTCTGTATACATGCTCTTCCCTTTGCATTTATCTACCTTAACCATGGTACTTTTATCCATTCTGCTTTTTTGCAATGTTCCAAGAATTTCCTCAATTATGTCAATGTCGAACACTTTTTTTTTGTGCGGACAATTAGCATAATCTTTCTAACAATCAATTTAAGATGTGCAAAAAAAAGTGAAATAAAGAACAAAAAGTTGTACTATATATTATTTCATACAAAGATTTTAAGGAGGCTCATTATAAATGGCGGCTCTGTGGCAACTTTAAACAATATGGTAAAACTAATAAACAAATTTAATTGTTTCAATAAAGGAGAATGAAGTCCTCTCAAGCGAGACGAAGTGTAGTTTAAATTGCAATGGAGCCAACAAGCAACGCAATAATGTGAGGTTTTAGGACCTTCTCAGAATGCGTGTATCCATCTTGATTGTGCCTATATGTGACATCAATGATGCGAGCAAGGTTGAGGATACGAGTCAAAATCCCCGTAGAGACAGGAGCAGGCTTAAGAATTCCTTCATTAACATCTTTCCATGCCATCTCAGCCATTTCTTGAAATTTAACCATTGCCTCTTATGTTGATACACCAAAATGTAAAATGATCGTTGGTGCAACTGTTATTTGTGCAAAGAGGGAGTTTAGGGCGGGATCGGGGGCGGGACCAGGACCAGGAGCAGGTCGGGCCTGGCGGGACTGGGGCGGGTCGGGACGGGTCTGGAAGAGACCATGTCCCGTCCCAGTTCGAGTCCCGATACCGTAAAAAAATTCTTTTAAAATGTCGGAGTCGGGGCGGGACCGGGCCGACCCGGTCCACTGGCCAGCCTTACCCCCTACCGCCCTTGGCCCAACCTAACCCACTCCATCCTTAAATTTCTATTTCATATTTTTGTTACTTTTATCAAAAAATTATTAAAAATATGGAAAAAAAATTACCTCCCTCCCCACCCCATGCCCTACCCCGTCCTCAAATTTCTATTTCATATTCTTTTTACTTTGATAAAAAAAATATGATTTTTTTTCTTACCTCCTCCCTCCCTACCCCCCCCCCCCCCCCCCCATCCCCCACCCCCACCCCCAAATTTCTATTTCATATTTTTTTACTTTTATAAATAAATTATTAAAAATACAAAAAAAATTCTTACCTCCTACCCCCCTCCACCCCATGCCCCACCCCGTCCTCAGATTTCTATTTCATATTTTCTTCTTTTATAAAAAAATTATTAAAAATATGAATTTTTTCTTACCTCCTCCCTCTACCCCCTCCACCCCATGCCTTACTCCATCCTCAAATTTCTATTTCATATTTTTAATTTTATAATAAAATTATTAAAAGTATGAAATTTTTCTTACCCCCAACCCTCTGCCCTCCCATACTACCCAGTTTTAATTTTATATATTTATTTTAATATAAAATTTTATTAAAAATGAAAAACTTTCCATACTCCATCACCCAACCCCCCCCCCCTCCCACTCACCCCCAAATTTTCTATTTTATATATTTATTTTACTTTTATAAACTTTTTATAAAAAATGAGAAAAATTTGTTTACCCCATCCCCCGAAGTTTTTACTTTATATATTTATTTTACTTATATATTTTTTTTATAAAAAATAAGAAACTTTTCTTACCCCACTACCCAGCCCCCCCTCTCACCCCCCCCCACTACCCCTCCCCACCCATATATATATATATATATATATATATATATATATATATATATATATATATATATATATATATATATATATATATTGCTTTTATAAAAAATGAAAAAATTCTTTAAAATATTATTCTTATTTTAAAAATAAATATATGAAAAAATCAAATATCATACAAAATAAAATAACATTATAGAATGTAAGTTTGAAATTTGTAAGAGTAATGGATCAAGTTGGCAAATTGGGTTATGACCCATCATTTAGCCTATCTTGATCCGTCCATCTTAGCCCATGTAAGCTTTGGGCGGGTTGGACATTGGTCCATTCTGACCCGCCCAATTTCAGTCCAAACGGCCCATCTGCCATCCCTACATATTCTCAAGAAGGTGTTTGGAAGTACTTTAATGCAAATGTAGTTTCAAAATAATTCTATAATACAACCATGTAAACAAAACTAATATGTTTCGATATAAGAAAAATAAAACTCAAATAAAGCATATACTTTTGGTCAATTTGACATATTTAACTAAATGAATATATTGATAAATCATAAAGATATTCTGATATTCGAAATACCTGAAGTTTATTAAGGTTAATATTTATATAAGATTTTAGAGATGTATATGCTAAAGAGAATTCAATTTTAGTTCACAAAAGTGAGCTTCTTTTAGAGAAGTTCACGTTTAAGAAGAAAAGCTGTAAGAACCATTTGTCTAAAAATACAGTAGAGCTGACACTTGTAACTTTGTGAAGCTCATGTTCGGAACCTAAATGACTCAAAAAAAAGATTAAAATAACCAAAGTAACCCAATAAATAAATGTTAAAAAATTACCTTTAATGAAACAATTTATTGCGTTAAAGGACTTAACTGGACGGACAATGTTACCATCCAGTTAAGTCTTTTAACGCAACAATTTATTGCGCTAAATGGCTTTATATATTCCAGGCATAACTCCATTTTCACACTTGCGTTGGTCCTTCATCTTCTTCATTTTCACTCTTTTTTCATATTTTTGCTTAAGATTAGTCATGTCTCAAGAGTTTGGAACCTCAATGTTTTCTATAAAACCTGACGTGTGTTCGTGCGGTCATTATTGTACGCTCAAGACATCAAGGACTCCTAATAACTTGGATCACCGTTTTTTGTGTTTTAAAGTGCCCGAAATAAGTTATTTTTGCAAGTTTTTATATTCTTTATCATATTATCTACATGTTTTAATTTCAAAAACTGATTTTTTATTTGTTTTATAGGCAAAGGTGGGTGTAAATATTTTCGGTAGAAAGATACTATTTTCGTTGATAAACGGTGTTGGCGCTGCTTAGAAAACTTCTGGTTCATAGAGATACCGCAATGTCTCAAAGCAATAGAGATACCGCTAAATTTGATGTGCATTTTAAACTTAAGGAAGTTGAAGTGAAATATTGAACTTCTTGAGTCGTTACTAAAAAACAAGAAAGACAAAAGAAATCACTCTAAGGATGAGTTTAAAGACACTCAACATCAACATGAGAGAAATGCTTTAGAAGAGAAATTTTAAAGGATGATTTATGAAAATGTTACATTGTCACTTGTCAGTTAGGTTTATTATTTTTTATATAATTTTTTTAGTAGTTACACTTTTTATGTATTATATATTTTCTATGCTTTTTTTTCTATTGCATTATGTAATCGACTTTATGAGTTCTAATGTAGTTTCTTTGTGTTTTCTATGAAAATTTGAAATATTGCACTTTTTATGTATTTTTACGTATATAGTGTTTGTCAATTTTAACATGTTTTAATAAATAAACACTAGACTATAAGAATAATTTCAAAACTAAACATACTAATCTTATTAAACTAATAACATTATCATAAATTAAAAATATAAAAAAAAACACAGTACCCTTAATTATCAGGATAAAAGTCCTCAATATCGTACTCAAATAAATATTTTTGATTTCTTAAGATATATATTCTTTCTGTAGATGTTAGCTCTCTACCGGTTGATGATGTTTGGTCCTCGGCAAACTTGAGCATGTAAAATCTACGACGTCTTGTTAGCATTCAGTTGTTCTCTTTCCTAATTCTCTGTACTGCAACCTCGCAAGACTCTTGATTAGTTCGAGGCATAGTCATTGAGAACCTTGTTGGATTGAAGCATTAAGATTTATGTCAAGTCACACACAAGACGCCGTGATTCAGCGTACCGATGTGCCGACTCGCGATGTAAACAATAATAATATTCACTTGGATCTGAATATTTCACCTTGCAAAAATCATCGTTACGCTCAATTAGAAGGTAGGGCTTCAAATCGTCTAACTCGAATTCACTGTTATCAGTTGAGGAATCACCAGAATAGCTGCTATGATTTAAGCTTTCATCACCACTGACATTCGGATCCTTTTGAAAGAATACCGACCAATCTACATTTTTACTATTTGACATTGAATTTTTAATAGTCCTACTTTGTATGACTATTTTACTAAGAAATTAAAGGTTACTTATATCTTCACAAAACTCAATACATGTGGGGTCGTCACTATGATCCACCTACTTTATTTAAATCAAATATTAATTAGATAATGGGGACTCATCGTCATTGGGCATCTCACAGACCGAATCCCACTTGAATGTGACGATGTAAACATTTTGACTATATTCAATCCTAATGCAACTATTTTCATCCGGTTATTATCTTTGCCAAAATGATTAAGAGAAAAATTTAACTCTTGTATTCCACGAGGCATTGATGTAGCACGACGTTTTGAGCGTTTAAGTCCAAATGCCCTCAAGTTTTATTCCAGCCCTTCAGTCTACGTAACATGGCAATTGCACTCACATGTCATTGTATTATTGTAACGTCAATTGTATTTCTCATTTGGGTTATTTGAGTATTCAAATTCTTCACCCAATGCCTATATTCAACCCATTGCTTCGGATATGTCTCCTCGATAGAATGATGTAATACGACTAAAATGAGAAAATTGGATCCAATATGACATAATGACTCGAATTTATGTAAATACTAGTTAGTCAGCAATTATGTTATATACTCGTTAGTACTTTATCTGTACGTACCCGAATGAGTTTATGAATGACAACACAAGACATGCCGAATGACATTTCTGAATGACAATACAAGGCACACCTAATAACGTGATTTGTACTTTCTTGAAGTACGTTTCTGATTGACAACACAATGCATGCCTTCAACGATTTTATATAACACAATGTACTGTCAAAGTACACTTATATAATGCTAATTTTATATGTGTTATACATGGTGAGTGTATGACGTTATAAATACAATGCCAATTGCATTCATTGCCGTAAAACCCCATATTTTCAGTGTCTAGGAATATTACCTTCAATAGTTTGTTAAAAGATAGAGAAAAATGTAAGGGTAGCTCAATGAAGCCGCATGGTAGGAGAGAAATATTAAATATAATTGAATCCTATTTTGAAAAAAATATATCAGGAGTCCATTTCAAAATCAACCTATTTGTATTCATGTTGATTTAAAAGTTGTTGGACACATCATTGAGGGTGACACAGACTCCTCAACATCCTAATGAGTTCAAATTTGGGGTGAAAAACTTCAATAGGTTGAGTTATATTCGAAAAGGTGTGAATATGAATTATTATGTCCTCCTCATAATTTAGTTATGCCACAAGCATTGTCGGCTAAATTGTACACCTTCAAATTCAAAGATGAACCACTAGTTATCCAACGGTTGACGAAAGAAATCTCAAAAATGCAAAAAGCACTAGATAATTTTCATACTTTGAATGATCTTAATTTTCATGGAGCACATAAAGAAGAGCATTGGCAGCTATTAGAAAATGAAAACCTGCATTGAGATTCTTCTTATCAGTATTTCTAATGATTCAAGAATAAATTGGTCTTCCAAAATATTTATCCAAACATCAGATTATGGAGTGTTATATTGTTGCATAAACCAAGCATGTGCTCCTAATGATGATAGTCAAAGAATGGTTGAAAATTGGAATCTAGACTACGATGGTTGACACCCAATTTTGTCCCGTCTTTTCCAATTTATTTGCAATTTTAAATATTTTTTAACATCTTAAAATAATTTTAATCTATATGCATACATGTATATATATATATATATATATCATTCTCTTATTATTATTATTATTCGCATTTTTTACTATCATTTACATTTTTATCATAATCATAAGTTTTATCCGAAAATTCTATGATATTCTATTTTCCGCAAAAATTGCATCGCATTTCTATTTTTTTTATTTAAGCATTAAACATTTCACAAATATTATATTTTTATTATTATCACATCGTTATGTTATTTTAAATAATTCACATCTTTTACAAAAAATATTTTTTAATGTTAAACCCATAACTCATTCATTTCCCAATCCAAAACAATTTCTACCTAAAACAATTCAACTTCCCATTCTCTTATTTCGGCCCACTCGAAATTCCATCACCCCAGTCCAAAACCGAAGCCCAACAACCATTTCCCTAACCAAACCAAGGCCCAATCGGCCACCCCTTAACAATACCCAAACCCATTCCCCTTTATTTCCCTTACCACCAAAGCCCAACCCAATCAAAACCCAACCGGCCAGCCCAAAACCCACCCCTTTTAATTCCTCCATACCTAAACAAAAAGAAAACCTAAAACCTTTCTCTCCTCTCTCAACCAAATCGCTCAACCAAATCGACTGGCCGCCACACCCATACCCTGCCTCTCCGGTCACCTCACCTACTGTCACCACCAAACCCTGACACCACCACACCCCTCCCGTCACTTCGACCCATACCCTATCCCCCAAAATCCGCTTCCAAAATTCAGAAATCTTTGCCTTTAATTCAAATTTCAAACTCAACTTCGACGAGGTGAACGTTGGGGGAAAAATCATCTATAAATTTCTCCCTTTGTTCACTGTTAAGGGGGTTCTTTTTTGGATAAAAAAAAGGGTTCTTTTGGGGAGTTTTTAATTCGATTTTTGAGTTCTAAATTTAGATTCAAATCTTCGATCGTATTGTATTTTTATTGGTGTTGTTCTTCACTAAAAATCCGAAATTTTCTTAAGAACGTTTCTTTCTTTTGCATGTGTTCTTCACCTTAAGGGTTCGAAATTATTGGGTTTTAGATGTTAAAGAATTTGAATTTTTTGCTATTTTCCCACTGTTTTTGGGTTCCGGGTCGGGTCACTTCCGGGTCGGGCCAAAACATCAGAAACAGACTTACAAAAGCAGAATCCTATTTCAGAAGAAATCAGAATTCAAATTTCAAAATCTGAATTCCAAACTTCTTCGAGCGGGTTGACAATTCGAAACACGCCTCGGTTCGCTATCCGGAGAAGGTCCGTAAACACAACTTCCCTTTTAATTTTGTGCTTAATTAAACTTAATATAATTTATATTGTGTGTATGAATGTTTATAAAGCATGTTTGGTTGATGTTGGCGACTGTTAGTTAATTATTAGTTATATTTAATTAAGTTACGTTTTGTTTATGTTCATTAGACTAAGCATTGAGAATGTTTAATAGATATTAATGGTCGTTTATGATCTTTAGTTCAACTGTTAAGCATATTTAATCAGGATTTGTTGGCTTGCTTATGACTATTGGAATAATGTTCATCATCATTAATTAGATTACGATTGATGTCAGAATATGTTATGTTAATTCTTAATCATGTTTAGCTATTTTAGGTTTAATTTATGCTCATTGGACTCACTGTTAAATATGTCTAATTAAAATCTGATGATTTCTTGAATAAGATCCAGTAGATTGAGTTATATGTTGTCAATGTTCATTGTCATGGTTATTTGTGCTCATTATATGGATATTCAGTGTGCTTAGACACTGTTAGAGTTCATATTAAAGGTTATTGATGTGTTGAATACTCTACATATTGATTTAAGGTCATACAACCACGTATGAATATTAGAAGTCATATAACTTGTTACCAGGCTGCTCATAGTTTAGAATGGCATCTTTAGTTGATTTTGTTCTTAATTATTGGTTGTTTGTGTGTGGTCTATTCACAATGACTTTGAAGCATTTAGCATGTTAATTACAAATGTGTCTTAAACTAATCTTAGGTTGTTTAGCTAATAGGATGTTCAAAATGTGGTCTGAAATTTGTATATTTGAGTAAGTTATTTTAATATATTGTTGTAATGGGATTTGAGAAGCATGTGACCCTTGCATTGATTTGAGAGGCCTGCATCTGATTTTTCTTATGTGGCAGTCAAAGTGTGAACTTAGTTTTGTTTGTCTTCTAAACATGTGCTAATTAGACTTTTCTTCTGATTTTTGTGTTTAAATCATGAGACCATGAAGTATGTTACTTAGTTTAGTGTACTTGTTTTAGTTCTTTACATGTTGGCATACCTTGCATGATTATTTCTGATTCAAATCTAAGTTTGGGGGTGTTAATGGAGTATGTTTGGTTTGGTGTTTGTCTATTGGAACCATGTGGTTAGTGTATGTTGCTTACCTGAAAAGATATGCATGTTTGGTCTAGCTTAGACAGTGATGTGCCTACAAAAATGTCATCTTTTGATTAGCCAATTCTGTGGTTGTATGCCTATGAGTGTGTTTATGTGTCTATCTTACTTATTTAAGGGTTATCATGCCTAATGCATAGCATGAATGTGACTATAAATGCTTAGTCCAGCATATGTGATTCTACATATCAAATGCCATGTATGTTTAGTTACCTTTTTATTTCTAGGTCTGCATGTTTATCAAATTGACTATATACTAGCCTTACTTGCTTAAGTGTTCAAATTCCTCCACATTAGCATGTAAAATTCTCCTAAGCCATCTTGCACATGCCATGTATGTTAAATTGTTAAACAAGGCCTATGCTAGTATTTCGTACCCGTACAAAATAGCTGGTTTCATTTATGATATTTCTTATTCGCCTCTTATGTTCAACTCAATCATGATCATGTAGTGGCATGTTTCAGTGTTTACAAAGCATAGACATCTATTGTATACCCCAGATGAATATCTAGGTTGTATATCCTTGGATATTCCCAAGCATATCATGTATACTTTGAATATTCCATGAATATCAACGCCTCTACATGGCTGAGTATGTATCTGACTGGAAGGGTTTGTATTTCATGTTATATGAATCCTCTATGTTTGAAATCACTCACTATTCTACAAGTTTGAATGATAAGTCTGTGTTTCCAGTCCTTCCATCTCATATCTTGTTCCTGTCTTTGTTTGAGACTTTCAGAATATATATGTTAGGTTTTATATTTATCTTGTTATGTTGGTTGAAAGCGAAGATAAGCTTCGGGTTGGGTTTAGCCTTCTTCGATAGCCTGTCATGCCTAAGGTTCAATAAGCCTTTTGAATCTTGTTGCGGCATCGAAAATGAATGGTGGTAGCCCTCTTTGTCTTCTTATCTTTCAAATTTGAGGTTTAGTGTGATTAGTTTTTAAGTTTATCTTTCCCTTTATGTCTTTGTTGTGCTACCAGTGGTTGTGGTATCCCGTTGCACCTTGAGATTCTGGATACATGCCATCTTTAAATAGTTCTCGTTATGAGTTTGTTCCTTTTGGCTGCTGATTACGAGGCGCCGATTCTTGCAATACTTGGGCTGATTACTGCACTTTTGAGCCATTATTTTGTTGCTGCGTTTGCCGCGCACAACTGCTGCAATCTTGGCCATTTACACCCCTTTTCGAAAACATTTACTGCTGCATTTTGAGCACATTTGATGTCTTATCACTGCTGTATTTTAGCCCAAATTGCTGTTGTTTCTTGGCTGAAAATAGCTGCTTTAAGACTGTTTTGGACAGCCCACTGCTTGTTTGCTTCTGTGTTTTCAAGCCCACTGCTGCGGTATTTTGAACCCAATTGCTGCTGTTTTCTCGGCTGAAGACAGCCGCTTTAAGACTGCTTCGGACAGCCGCAATATTTCTGAAAAGTCTACTGACTTGAACAGAATACTACACTTAGGCCAAT
The DNA here is from genome assembly GCA_029783415.1 of Anisodus acutangulus. Taxonomy (NCBI): domain Eukaryota; kingdom Viridiplantae; phylum Streptophyta; class Magnoliopsida; order Solanales; family Solanaceae; genus Anisodus; species Anisodus acutangulus. Next base: position 9,337,398 of record CM056509.1, read on the forward strand.
GAAATTGAATTCGAGGTCGTGTCCCTTCGGAAAGTGCCTCTCGGTTTCAGCAGTTTGCTGCTTTGGTACTATTTTACTGAATACTGCACTTAGGCCGATGAAATTGAATTTGAGGCCGCGCTTTTTTTTGCCCCTTCGGAAATTGCCTCTGTTTCAGTTTACTATTTTGGCATTTAAACATCCGTGCACGGATGCCCTACTGGTTTACTGATTTACTGATTTGAACAAATACTACAGTTAGGCCGATGAAATTGAATTCGAGGCCATGCTTTTTTTTTGTTTCGTTTCTCTGTTTTCAGTACTATTTTAAGCATTCATGCAACAGATATCTTACTGTTTTACTGTTTGATTATTTTTACTAATACTGCATTTAGGCCGATGAAATTGAATTCGAGGCCGCGTCTTTTTTCATTTATCTGTTTCAACACTGATTCTCTGTTTTAGTTTGCCCTATTTCAGTTTTGTTGTTTTGATAATTTACTTGATAATGTAATAGTCATAATTTTATCAGTCATTCCGTAATAATCGCACACTTGATAAATATTTTCTGCAATAAAAGTACCAATGTGCCTATCATCTATATATCTATACGCTAAGATACATTTTTACATAGACCATTTATAATCTATCCAATGACAAGTTACCGTTAAATAATCATGGTCGTTAGTACTACGGCCTATATCAGAAGTGATAGCCACTATGCCATTAAAATGATATAATGAATAACGTAAATACTGTTGATATTCATGTGCGAATTTAAATACATCTTTCTTAACAGTTGATCTAGGAAAACCGTTAAAAGCAGGATTATACATATCTCTAATGTAATGAATAAAATCGGGAGATGAAGGAAATGAAAAGGCAAACCCTCCACAACAACTAATTTTGCTATTGCTTCCCTATCTCTATGTTTATCATATTTAGGGCCTACAATTCCCCCCGTCGTAGGGTTAATTTGACCATGTACTTGTTCCGGGACAGTATGTGAACCTTGTCCAGATGGAGCGGACGTTTGTGCACCCGATTTTGAAGCCTCGTATTGGGCATACCTAGCAGGATGAGACCTTGATACGTGTCTTAAACCCCCCATCCCACCTTGACCTTTTCCAGTTTTAAATTTTAAAACATCTTTACAAATTTTACATCTAGCTACTTGATTCTCTACATCCCTATCAAAAAATGTCCATGCATCTGATTTTAATGTTCGTTTTGCTGGACTTCGTCTCATACTAGGGGCAATATGAGGCATTTTAGTTGAAGGTGCACTAGTGGGTGTGTTGCCATCTACATTAGTGGGTGTATCATCTAGATCATTGTCTAAATTAAAGTCTTCTTGAGTTCCAGAAAATAGCTCCTCGTCTAAATCTAATGGTATTTTAGGAAAATGTTCAGTATCAACAAAATCATCTTGTGTAGGAATATGATTCTGTCTAGAAATATGACTCTTGCCCTTGTTGCCCCTACTAGAAGAAGCATGACCCCTACTCGTAAGCATATGTTTAAATCCTTCCATTATAAATTTATAATTATACTAATAAATAATTAAAGTAACTGAAATTAAGTGCACTAAATAAAATAAACAGACAATAATAATTTAATGAAGGAACGAATGTACCAAACGCCGACGTAACGTCGACGTGTAATCGAGAGGTTGAAAATTGAAAATTTGCTCGATGGAAGATCATCAAGCTAGTTGCCAACTTCACTCCCAAATGAATAAATAAAATTGAATATTTAATAGACAATGTAGACTTGTAGAGAGATAGATTGAGAGATTGTAGGAAGATTTGTGAGAAAGATGAAGAGAAAAAGAGGTATTTATAGTTGGAAAATTGGGTTAAAGTGTAAATATAATAATTTATGGGTTAAAAATAAATATTAAGGGGTTGGGCGAGGCCAAAAATGGCCGTTGCACAACAGCCAAAATGTAAAATGACCGTTGGTGCAACAGTTATTTTTGCAAAAGGGGGGATTTCGGGCGGGATCGTGGCGGGGCCGGGATCGTGTCGGGACTTGGCGGGCCTGGGGTGGGCCGGGACGAGACCATGTCCCGTCCCGGTTCGAGTCCCGATACAACAATTTTTTTTAAATAGTCAGGTTCGGGGCGGGACCGGGCCTACCCGGCCCACTGCTTGACTGACAATCATGACGTGATGAGCAACATATAAAATAATTTGTTTATCCGGGTAATTATATAACTTTTGAGCAATTTAAAATTAAATGTTTTTCAATTACACAGGTAAGCGTATTTATTTAGTCATATCTAGCTAACTCAAATTCAATATTTTTTTAGAAAGCGAGGTAGCAAGTAGCTATTGTTATGGTGGCTATTTTATATTCCTTCTAGAAAATATGTGAGTGGTCATTTTATGAAAACAAGTATAGACATTGATTTCATTAAATTTTTTTGATTTGTTGGATGATTTGAAAAAGTATTGTAACTTTAATATTTTAGATGTAGGTATTTCTCTTACTTGAGAGGTGATAAAGCTATTCGTGATTATGATAGGAGGATGGAATGTCGTTATGATTCAGATGTTAAGTACATGCTTGTTAGTTATAGAATGTATAAGGAGAAGCATATAGAGATTTATATATTGTCAAAAAATTGTGATATTTTTATGAGTACTTCTCTCGAAGAAAATAATTCTAAGGATAATATGTCCGAAGAAGTGAATGAAGCAGTTGTAAAAGAACATGAATTAGCAGATTCGACATGTAATTTTTTATTGACTTTATTTACTTCTGTAGATATTTTTACTTGACGTTATTTATTTAATCTTTAAATGAAGGTTCCAACATTAATTGTGAAAAGAAAGACAACATTGCCTGTACGGTGCGTGAAAATAATCAACTTATAGAAAGGACAATAGTTGCATGTAGAATTTGATGAAAATTGTCAAGCTAACACTACAACAAATAGCTTCAAAAAGTGCGATTAACTAATGTCAAAAAGAGCGATTATATAATGTTGTTGTGGTTAGGATCAGAAAGGACAACATAAAGTTGTCTTTTTTAATTTCACCAACTAAGGCGAGTATAATATTTCGCCGTGGTTGAAAACTCAAATAGAACATCTTTTCACTCGCCCTCCTTGAGTCCCACAAAAAACCGCGGAACTTCTGAAATATTTCCAATCTCCCTCCCTATTCTTATTTCCCAAAACAAAATACCCATTTTATTTATCTTTCCTACCAGCCCTTCTTTTTGCTCTCATCCCACGCATGTCTGGAACCTTCGGCCGCTCTGTATCACTCTCATCCCTTCTGCTACCCGGAGTCCTCTAACTCTCTTCCATCAATTGACGACTTGCAGACAAAGGCCAGTAAAGGTAACCTCTATTTATACTTGCTTTTATCTTCATATTCTCAACAACCTCAGTTGGACATAAGTGTTAGTATATGCTTGAAATTCAATATTACTATCTAAAATAAATTGAGTAAAGTATGGGTAGAATTATAGTAATTGTAAAAAAAATTCCAAATTTCTGGGTTTTATAATTGTTAGGGTTTGTACACTGTTTTTATTTTTATGTATATGATCTCATCCTATAACTAATTGCATTTTGTTACTTGGATAATTCTTTGTTGTGCATATAATGTATTGGAACAAGAAGGGTGATTATCTGATCAAGTAAGGGGATCAAGTTTCCCAAGTTGATACATTATCTACCATGTGAATTGGAATTGCCCTTTTAGAGTTATCCAAGAAAAAAATGTGAGTTTAGTTGCCCTATTTGAACCATATCAAATAAGGCGAGTTAGGTCTCCCTATTTGGTCCATCTAAAAAAAGGCGATCGCAGTTGCCCTATTTGAACCACATCAACTAAGGCGGGTGAAGTCGCCCTATTTGGCCCACACTAAAAGAGGCGACCGTTGTCGCCCTATTTGGTCCTTATCAAAGGCGGCGACACAAAAAATCGCCCTCCTTGATCTAAGACAACAGACATAATGCGAAGGAGTGAAGGGTGACTTACAATCGCCCCCTTTGATCTAAGAGGGCGATTTTTCTCCGAAAGAGGGAGATTTTGCTCGCCCTTTCCGAAGCTATTTGTTGTAGTGTTGGTGAGAATGCTACCCAACTCATTTGATTTTTGGGCCAAATAGTTAGAAGTCGAACTTGTTTCCCTTTAAAAATTAATGGTTGGAAAGAGATTGAGCAAAGACAAAATCTATCATATGTGGGACATCGTTTTGGTGAGAAAAATTAGTAAACTAATAAAGTTTTTAATTTTTTTTAATTTTTTGACAATTATTATAACATATGATAATAAACTATCATGGTACGTTTCATTTTCTATAGGAAAAGTTCAAATTTGATGTGTCTGAGGAAAAAAAGTGCAATTCTTGATCATATGAATAACCTCTACATTGATTATAGGCACAAATTGAAAAAACAAAATTTGATTCACCCTATTTCTAATGAATATCGACCTTGAGCTGCAATGATGGTTGATCTTGAGCTGCAAATATCATTTGAAATACTCATTCTTTATCTTGTGCCTATAAGCTCTATAGAGGTCACTCATATGCAAGAATTGCATTTTTTTCCTTAGACACATCAAAATTAATTTTTTCCTATAAAATAGTGAACCATACCATGATAGTTTATGATCATATGTTATAATAATTCTCATTTCATCAAATATTAAAGAAGATTAGAATCTTTATTACTTTACTAGTTTTTCTTATCAAGACGGTGCCCTACATATGATCGATTTTGTCTTGCTCAATCTTTTTTCAACCATTTACTTTTAAAGGGCAACAAGTTCGACTTCTAACTATTTGGCCCAAGAACCAAATGAATTGGTAGCATTCTCATCAATAGCTTGATGATCCTCATAAAATTCTACATGCAATTTTGTCTCTCCTTTAAGTTGATTATTTTTACTCACCGTATAGACCCTCGCCTTTCTTTCCACAATGTCGAAACCTACATTTAAAGATTAAATAAATAACATCAAGTAAAAATATCAACAGAAGTGACCAAAATCAATAAAAAATACTTGTCCAATTTGCTGATTCATGTTCTTCTACAACTGTTTCACTCACTTGTCTTCGAAAAAAAATACTCATAAAAATATCACAATTTTTCTTAGCAATGTATAAATATGTATAGGCTTCTCCTTATACATCTTGTAACTAACAAGCATATTTTAACATCTGAATCGTCACGATATTCGGCTAGCCCATCATAATCACTAATAATTTTATCACCTCTCAAATAAAAGAGCATATCTCCATTTAAAATATTAGTAACAGATCAAAAAACTAATGAAATCAATGTCAATACTTGCTTTCATCAAATGCCACTCAAATAATTTCTAGAATGGGTAAATATAAAATAGTTATCATAATGATAGCTAATTGCTACCTCGCTTTGCATGTCCACGCTTCCTAAAAATTATTTAACATGAGTTAGCTAGATATGAACAAATAAATATTCATAATATGTTTAATTGAAAATAATATTGTTCAAAAGTTATATAATTACCCAGATAGACAAATTGTTCTACATGTTGTGTGGGCAAAAAATTTTAACGAGAAATCTTCTTAAAACAAGTAACAGGTTCCACGTTATGATTATCAGTCAAGCTATTAATTTTTTTTAGAAGACCATTCTATGTTTGCACACAAGCCAAGAAACTAAAATATTTCTCCATAAATACAAATGTAATTGGTACATAGGTACTAGGCATTTGTTATACACAATCATCTGTTAGTTGTTTACTTTTTCCCCATAGTAGTTACAAGCATCATTCAGTTTAGTTTGATTTTTTGAAAAATGAATTTTAAATAAGTTCATATCAACATTCACAATTGAGTAGAGTTTCAAGTTGTGAAATATTTTATCAGACTACAATTTTTTTTTGGTGAAAAGGAAGATTTTATTGATCACAAAAACAAACACAATACAATAGTGAGCATAAATAAGACCTATCTATACTATTGTTGAGATTGAGGCATCCCTCTTTCTCAGGTTGCTAATGACTACTATGCTAAGTATGAAAAAGACTATCTATCCATTATCTTCGTTGCCTGCATTCTTTTCTCTTCCTTTTATGCCTATCTCTTATATACACTTCCTCTTGGATTCTTTCACACACTAATCTTGGTATTGGTACTTTTTGGTTCCACACAGCATCATTCCTTGTCCTCCAAATGCTGTAAATCAGACAAGTTAAAACAGCTATAATGAACTCCCTACTATTCTTGCCCCTTCTGCTTCTAGTCATTCTCCTCCAAAGGTCCTTAACTTCCACATTGATGACTATCATATCTAGTCATTGGAGTATTAAATCCAAGTACTTTTTGAAAAACTGACACTCAAAAATACAAATGTTTAATGTTCTCCCCTGCTGCATCACACAATACACACTTATCATCATTCACAATACCCATCTTCTGCAGCTTGTCTCTTGTTAGTAGTCTTTTATGTGCTACTAACCACCCTATAAAGCAGTGCTTGGGAGTATTAACATTGCTCCATACCCATCTAATTCCTTGCCATACTTCCATTTCTCCTTTCCTCCACATATAACCACTTTGAATGGTATATTTCCCCCCATCTTTCAACCACCCATCACCTACGTCTGCTTGTACTTTTCTTTAATACTACAGATTTTCCTCCAATACCATCAGCAATCCTTAGGGGGGTGTATGTCCACCAATCTTGGTCTTTAATCTACACATGATTCATCCATTTAATCCATAGATTGTATGCTTTCTATGCCACATTTCACACATACTTTGCAGTGGCAGCTTCATTCCACACCAGACTATCCAACACATCCAACCCTCCCATTCTCTTAGGCTTTCAGACCAGGTCCCAAACCACCAGTGGCACCTTTTTGCTCACCTTTTTTCCATCCCGTAAGAAATTCCTACACTTTGCAATCAACTTCTTCATTACTTCCTTTAGGCAAGATGAATATAAATGACCAGTACACATGCAAATGCTGCAGCACAGAGTTTATGAGTTGAACTCTGCCTACATAGGACAAGTTCCTTGAGCTTCAGGATTTGATTCTTGCCCCCATTTTGTCTATGAGAACCTCACAGTCCATAGCAGTGATCTTCTTAGGTGACAGTGGGACCCCAAAATATCTAAAAGGTAATTTTGCCCTTCTGATACCCTGTGGCATTGCAAATGTCTTCTAAGCAATGAGGATCCATATTAGCACTAAATATATTATACTTTCCTGCATTAGCTTGCAACCCTGATGCATTAGAGAATGTTTGTAGACCCCTGAATAGCAGCATAACAGACTGATAATTTCCTTTACAAAATAGCAACATATCATCTGCAAAGCACATGTGATTCAATCTGATGCTTCTACATTTAATATGGTACTCAAAATTTGGCATCTCCCCCATCTTGTTGAACACCCTAGTGAGATACTCCATGCATATGACAAAGAGCAAAGGGGATATGAGATCCCCCTGCCTCAGTCCTCTCCTACCCTTAAAATTTCCGAACCTCCCCCCTCTCTATTTAAAGCAATACTATAATGGATAGTTGTAACACACTACATGATCCACCCTACAAATATTGAAGTAAAATTCAAAGCCTCAAGCATCTCCTTCACAAACTCTCACTCTACTGAGTCATATGTCTTCCTAAGGTCAATCTTAAGCAGACAACTCTGTGTTGTATTCTTCCTCCTATACAACCTAACTAGATCCTGACAAATGAGAATGTTCTGTACAATGGTTCTCCCTTCCACAAAGGCACTCTGATTGTCAGAGATTATAGTTGGCAACACAGGTCTTATCCTATTGCATAGCACCTTAGATATGATCTTGTAAACAATATTACAGCAAGCAAGAGTGTAAACGTACCCTTAACTGGAATGCGTTGTCCACTACCAACTGTAACATATTGAGGATGCTTTAAACTAAACAGCACACGTGGGATCTAGTACCTAGACCTGAGGGGGTGAATGTCATTCGTTGTATGTGGCTATTTCATCACAAGTTCAGAGACAATGGGGATCTTGAGAGGTATAAGGCCCGTCTTGTGGCTAATGACACAAATCAGCAGGAGGGCATTGATTGTGGTGAGACCTTCAGCCCGGTTGTCAAACCGGCTACCATCCGCACAGTTTTGAGCATTGCCATGGGCAAACACTGGCCGATCCATCAGCTTGATGTGAAGAATGCATTCTTACATGGGGATCTGAGAGAGACAGTCTACATGCATCAGCCACCAGGGTTCACCCATCCAGCAGTTCCTCACTATGTGTGCCATCTCCGTAAGTCACTATATGGCCTGAAGCAGGCCCCCCGTGCGTGGTATGATCGTTTTGCCAGGTATATCTTGCAGATTGGGTTTGTATGCAGCAAGAGTGATACATCACTTTTTATTTTTCATCGAGGTAGTAGCATTGCTTACTTATTACTTTACGTGGATGATATTGTTCTTACTGCCTCCTCCGACGGATTGAAAAATGAGATTATTGTCTTGCTCAAGTCCGAATTTGCAATGACTGATTTAGGAAAGCTGAGTTACTTTTTGGGGATATCAGTGACCAGGTCTGCCAATCATATGTTCTTGTGTCAGCGTAAGTATGCAGAAGGCTAAGATGGCGAACTGCAAAGAGGTGCCTACTCCAGTTGATTCCAAATCTAAGCTCAGTGCTATGGATGGTGCTCCAGTCTCTGATCCTACTCTGTATAGGAGCCTTGCAGGTGCACTTCAATATCTCACATTCACCAGGCCAGACATAGCTTATGCTGTTCAGCAGGTGTGCTTATTCATGCATGCCCTCGAGTCTCATTTCACCGCTCTTGGCGTATTATTCGATACATTAAGGGCACTCTTGATTATGGTTTGCACCTATACCCCTCTGCACCAGACAGTGTTGCTTTCATATACGGATGCAGATTGGGCGGTGTCCGGACACGCCGACGCTCCACCTCCGGTTTTGTGTTTTCTTAGGGGATAATCGATTTCTTGGTCCGCCAAGCGACAGGCTACCCTATCTCGCTCCAAAGGTTTAGGCCGAAAGTACAGAGGCGTTGCAAATGTAGTAGCCGAGATTTGTTGGCTCGTAAATTTACCGTTAGAACTTGGTGTCCTTTGCGTCAGGCATCTATTGTGTATTATGATAACATCTCTGCCATCTATCTTTCTCATAATCCGGTTCAACATCAATAACCAAACATATTGAGATAGACCTACACTTCGCTCGTGAGAAAGTTGCGTTAGGCCATGTCGAGTGTTACATGTTCCATCATCCTATCAAGATGCAGACATATTTACCAAAGGACTTCCTGCATAGCTTATTTCTTGACTTCAGATCCAGTCTCAGCGTCCGGCCTCCTCCCGCTCCGACTGAGGGGGTGTGTAAACGTGTAAATATAGGAAACAATATATTCCCTACCCATAATTAGAATATTTCCATATATTGTGTAAATATAATTATGGTAAGACTAGGATTCCTCTTTTGTATAGGCTTAGGATTCCTATTGTATAAGGGATGAATATTGTACTCTATATATACCTTGATATTAATGAAAGACTCCCCAAGGGAGATTAATATCATCTAACAAAGAGTTCCAAAATCCCCAACCCCTTCAACATGTTTACTCTTAAGTATCACAGTAATAAGGGTAGAGTTCAAGGCTTTTAACATCTTACCTGCCATGAAGAAGTCATGTACAACAGCAGTTACATCAATACCCACCACCTCCCAGCTATCTTTATAAAACTGACTACTATATCCATCAGGCCTTGGGGCTTTATCCCCTTGAATAGACCACAAAGCCTGTTTTACCTCCTCTGAGGTGATAGGAAGTACTATCCGTTGTCTCTGATCCTCTTGCACAATAGGACCTTGCCTCACCAAGTTAATATGCACAGGATCTCTTTTAGTCTGTTGAGTACCTAGTAACTGTGTATAGAATTCCACAAAAGCTTGTGTTACAGCCTTAGGATCAGTTTGCAATAGCCCCTGGCTATCACTAATTGTAAACACTCTATTGGCATTCCTCCTTGCCTTTAAAATGGGGTGGAAGAACTTAGTATGTTGATCACCTTGTGTTAGTCAATTGGCCTTACTCTTCTGCCTTAAGAACATATCTTTAGCCTTATTCCATCTCAAGCATTCTTTTTCTATTTTCGTTTCCTCCTTTATTAAAGCACCATCTGTAGGAGAACCCTGCAACCTGGTTTGACACTCAGTTAATTTAAGCATTCATTGCTCAGCTTTAACCTCCACTCCACTGAACTTTGAATTATTCAGCCTTCTAAGTACCCCTTTAAGCTTGTTCATTTTGCCCACTAGCTCATACATCTTTGTGCCTCTCTTACCTGTTTTTCACCCTTCTCTTACTGTTTGCAGAAGTTCAGGATCCAACTTCCACATATTAAAATATCTAAACATGTACTGAGTCTGTATGCCCCTTCCCACCTGATTATTCCTGGAGAATGATCATTTAGGCCTGGATTCATGAAATGCACTTCTGAAGCAGGCAGACTATAATTTTTTATAAAGAAAAATAATTATGAGCAACGCAACTCAATTAGTAGAATGATGCATAAGAATTTTAAAAAAAAAGGATAAACCACATCAATAAAAATCAGTAGAGTTAACTAAAAAAGATGGTTCAAACAACACTTGGTCATTCATCTTTCAAGTGAGGCTAAGCTTGATGGACCAATATAAAATAGGTGGATATACTCAATGAAGCGGTATGTTTTAATTTTATAATTTAAATTTAAATTTATGTGGCTTGTTAATTTATGCTAAGCAATTTAACTGCATGTTATATCATGTAGGTTCTTACGCAAAATGAAATGTTATGTTCGTAATAGAAATCAACCAGAAGGATAATTGCAAACAGATACATTGTTGAAAAAGTAATATTTTGTTCAAAGTATTTACATGGATGTGCGAAAGAGTATGATCGAATGGACAAGAATTTTGAAGGTGATCATTGTTGGATATGTAAAGCAGTACGGGAAGTAAATAAATATTACAAGTGTTCGAAAGGATAAACAAACAATCCAATATTCAAAAATGCCGCAAGGTTGTTGAGTCTTGGATCTTGATAACCTGAAATCAAGAAACACTAAATCTGGATTGTTACAACTATGGCTGAGTCGAGAGATGACTCTCTGTCTTTAAGACAAGATTGCCCCGTATATATGCTTTTACGTTAACGGGCAATAGTCTCCCAAGATAAAACATCAACTAATCAACACTACAAAGCAAATAGGTTGATTCTGACGAAGATCCGTGTCACACAATTGAGCCAAAAGGCTCCAATATATAGGATAAGGGAGGGACTCCTCAACTGCCCCCAAACGGTAAGCAGAAACTTTCTGCCTTCCGTTGTTCCCTCCAGAAACTCCAGGGACCAAACTGTAAATATTAAATAATTTGGGGGTTTATCAGAAGAAGCCCGTGTCCCGAGCCCGGACCGGACGGGCGGGCGGCGGCGCGCGTGTGGGCTTAGCCTTGAACCCAGGCACATCTAGGTCCTCCCTCATTCAAACATATGGGTTACCCCTTGGGTCCCAAACCCTTAGCCAATTTTGACACTTATAAAGAGAACAATGCTTCATTTTTCCACCGATGTGGTAGATTTGTCCACACCATATTTTTATGCCTCAAACACCGTACTTCGTGGACCAATATCTCTTTCATTTCTCAACGAAATTTGACGATTCTTGGCCCCACGGTCATCTACTCACTTAATAGATTATGCACGTGTGAAGAGACAAAGCCTCCAACATGCGGAACTCCAGTGTTTAATTCATTAAATATGGGTGGACGCACCTCCCCACCAAAGACAAATTTTCAACAATCATGTCATATAATGGATTATCAGTATTTGAATATCCTTTATTAAGAGATACATCCAAAAAAAATGAGTGTATTAGCAGTGGAAGTTTGCTAGGATAATTTTCGTAGTTAAATTGACGTTAGTTAGGGATTTTTCCACTTTAGCTAGGATCTATATCCTCAGCTAAATGCTTGTTCTCTTGTAGTGCCTCACTAATAGTCGCTTAACTTCCATTTTAGAGATAATTTTAAAGATTTTCCCTCAAATTTGGCTTCATAACATTCATTTCTTTGTAATTTATAATATTAGGTTTGCCTCTATTTTTTTGGTTGTAATAATTGTCTTAACTTATTTATTATTAACTTAAAAAATTATGATTAAACTAAGGTCTTATTTGTTTTCATTAAGATTAAGACGTCTGAATCTGAATGCACATATGAATGATTAAGACTTTGTCTTCAGATCTGAACACTGAACATTAAGACTTTTGTTTTACAACATCTGAATGCGCATAATATAGTTATTTGAACATAATAAATATACCATTCAAATAAAAATAATTATTATTAAAATAAAATCTACGAAAATAAAATATTATTTGATAAACAGATGAAATATTTATGTGCGCTAGTGATGGTGGAGATGTTTTGTAGTGATGATGGTGGTAGGAGTGATGGTGGAGTGGTTAGTGGTGGTGGGTGAGACGGATGTGGGTATGTAGTGGTGGGGTTGGAGGGCTAGGGTGGTGTTGGTAGGGTAGGGGTGGTGACATCAACAATGGTTGTTGATATGATTATAATGATGAAGGTGGTAGGTGTGGTAGCGATCGACAAAGAATGGTTGCCGATGATTATTGTGATGGCGGATGTGATGGTTGGTGGTGGTTGATAATACTAGTGATGGTTGTGATGGAAGAGCTTATTAGTGAAGGTGGGGTGGGGGTGAAGAGTGGGTGGATGGTGGGTAAGAGTAGGTAGGTGTGTGGGTGGTGGTGATTGTGATGACATAGATGGTTAGTGGTGGTAGGGTGGGTGGTGGGGTTAGGGGTGGGGTTTGGAGGGAGGTTGAGAGGGTGGAAGTGATTGTGATGATTGTGATGGTAGAGGTGGTTAATCATAATGGAGTAAGGGGTGGAGAGTGTGTGGGGTGGAGGTGCATGGGTGGTGGGTGGTGGTGGGGTGAGGGTGGGGATTGTGGTTGTGGATAAAATGGCGGTAAAAATTATTCATATAAAAATACCTCTTAATAAAACTTTGTTCAAGATCTTAATGATTAAGATCTATTCAGATCAAATAAGTTCTTTTATTCTAATGTAAATAAATGTACTTAATGATATAAAGTCTGAGTCATTTCGATTCAGACCTCCAATAAGTGCAAACAAATGAGGCCTAATTGCCCTTTCTAGATATTCTTATACTTTTTTGTTTGAATAATTTTGGGTGCTATGCATTTTGTACCCCTAATGTGTCTTTCTTTTTCAATTTGCACTTTATTCTATTTTCTTGATGATTGGCACCTTAATTTATTTGTAGTCTTGCAAAACTATAAAACAACTGCTTTTATTATATTTTTTGTAAGGAAAAAGAATAGGCAAAACTAAGAAAAGAAACATATCGCATAAAACGAAAATAAGCTCAAATATGAAAAAAGGACCTTTCTTTTTTTCAGCAAGCTAAACTATCACCGTTAGCTTAGTTTAATAGAAGGGCATGTATCCACTTATTGAGCCCAAGACAAAAGCACGGGCAGAGGCAAAGAGGTGCAGGTCCCTTCGTTGAAAAATTATACTTATATTTTTCTATATATAAATAGTTGAATCACTTTGGTATAAGAACTTTCCTTTTTGAATTCCTAATTTCGTCACTGAATAAAAGAATTTAATTTCTTTGGTTCAACACAACTACACAATACCAGCCAGATCAAGAGAATATCGAAACAGTTTGTGCATCTCCATCTATGAATTCTATCACCAAACGATGTGGTGTAGTGGATGAGGTTGCTTCTCCGTTAACCAGAGGTTTCGGCTTCGAGCCGTGGGTAGGAAAAATCCTTTGTAGGGAGCGCCTACGCGGAGCGAATACAGATTAGTCCGGTCCTGTGTGGGTGCCGGACACTGAACATTGGATGGAAAAAAAAAACTCTAAAGAGTTCTTCTTTCTTTTCTTTTTTTCTTTTTTTTTAACTTCTACTATATGTGTTTGTGGTTTTGTGTGTTTACAATTGACTCTGAAATAGTTGTGGCTCTTTATGTTTTGGAATAGAAACAGGAAATGAGTGAGTGTATTATCTTTTTGTTTCATACTATCTTTCTGTTTATCCTTGATCCTATGTATTGGTGATTTATTACTACTGCAAGTGTTACTGCCTTAAGATATATTTACGCTTGTTGAGCTCAAACCTAATTTCACCTACGCTTGTTTGAGAATTAAGTTTACAATAACAAATTGTAGGACGTAAGTCTTAAATAAAACTTAAAGAGAAATGAAAGTGATTTTCCAACGGATTGTAGGAAATCGTATCTTCAAGTGTTATTGGAGAAGAGATAGCATATGGATTCTAGAAGAAAAAAAAAGTTGCAAAATTAATCAAACGAAAGAGCATGACAAGGGAAAATTAGTTAGGTCATAATTTTTTTATATTAATGATAAATCAATTAAAGAATTGTTACACAAAAAATTACTAAGAGAAGTAAGCATAATATCATAAACCACAAGGAGGTGAATTATGAAGCCAAGAGGGAGATCTATCAAATTATCCCTTCATTTTATTACACAAAAAATAAAAAAATTAATTTTTTTAACATAAAAATAAATCTACTTTTCCAAAATATCTCAAAAAATCACTATACTATTTTTTGTAACAAAAAATCATTCAACTTTCCCTAATTATACGTATATATATAACTTAAGCTCTAGTTTGCTTAAACTCCAGTTAAATCTGTTTGGTTTTATTTTTAGCGGCTAATGAGTTTTTATCGTCTCAGATTACCGGGGAACTTCATAAGGGGTTTTATCCCGCAGTTTCTATGGAAAAATTAATACTCTTAGGAATAGTTTAACATGATATCATATTATTAACATGTCCCGCGTTGAACATATATAGTGTATTGAATGGTCTCTCTCGATCTACATACTCAAAGAAGAGACCAGTGGCACTAGCTCTTTAACGAACTTAATGCCTTTATCTCAACATGAAAAC